>OX451740.1:287732124-288932124 GCA_948472305.1 Vicia faba
GCCATGGTATATATATTCATCGGGTTATTATTTTGGCATGTCAATCAAATGTGTTGGAGTCAGAAAAGATGTGGGGGCAATAAATATATATACTCACGTGAATTTATGAAGATATGTTTTAACAACATGCATTTTTTTGGTATATTTAATATATTTTTAATTATAAATTATTAACATACTTCTTCTAAAAATATATAGATGTATTTTAATAAATATTTATAGGAGATGTTTATTTGCATCTACCTAATTTTTAGAAGGTGTTTTGTTGTAGAATGTAGTTCACAGTGTATTTAACAATTTTTTAGTTAAAAATTATTAAAATATTTTTCCCTAAATATAAATGAGTGTATCTTAACAAAACTCATATATATATATATATATATATATATATATATAATATTATATATATATATATTATATATATATATATATATATATATATATATATATATATATATAATATATATATATATATATATATATATATATATATATATCTATATATATATATATATATATATATATATATATATATATATATATATATATATATATATATATATATATATATATATATATATATATATATATATTAAATTATTTTTCCATATGATGTCAGTTTTTTATATAACTTTTTAAATATTTTTTCAAATATTTATATTTATGAGATAATTAAATATACATACTAATTAAATTATATTCAAAATATAACAATATATTATTTTGTATGTAAGGTATATATTATTTAAAAATAAATGTTATTATTATAATATTGTGTTAGTCTATAGACTAAATAATAATAGTTATAAAAATTACTTAACTACAAGATTTCAGGTTCAGATTCAAATAAAAGTTATTAGAATTTTTCATTTATTTATTTAACAAAATCTTAGAAACACGACTGTAACATGTTTATTGATAAATAAATATTATAATTTAAAATATAAAAAATATAAAAATAAATATAATATATTAAAGTATTGATATAACATAAAAGTTTCAACTAAAATTTATAATTAGCAATTGTCTTACCTTAAAAATAAAATTAATTATTTGCAATAGATATTAAATATATACTTAACTATATTTTATATCAATAGATATTTCATATAAAACATAATTCTCTTAGCAATTTGTATTGCATGTAAAACATGGTTAACTATGTCTAACCATAGCAATTGTCTTACCTATCATGTGACATATATATATACATATATATATATATATATATATATATATATATATATATATATATATATATATATATATATATATATATATATATATATATATATATATATATATATATATATATATATATATATTATATATATATATATATATATATATATATATATATATATATATATATATATATATATATATATTATATATATATATATATATATATATATATATATATATATATATATATATATATATATTAGTGGGGGTAAATGCCCTCCTAGTTCTATGCATAGCTACGTTCGTGGTATATAAAAGCTTAAAATATTTTAGGTTTTTAAAATAAATTTGTTAGGGTTAAGATCTGAACTCATCGTCGTGTGAATATGACATATATATTTTTAAAGGATTCTACGTTATATTCAATTAAGTTTGTATATGATTAAATCGTTGGTAAATCGATTTTGTCTGAAATAAGTTTTGTATTCATTTAAAATGATTGAAGACAAAGTGTTGACTAACTAGTTGGATATGTTTAATAAGTTGATTCTTGATCTTGAAAATATTTATGTGAAGATCGACGATGAAGATCAAGCGTTGTTGCTGTTGTGCGCTTTGCCCAGAACAGATGCTCATTTCAAAGAAACTCTCTTGTATGGAAATAAGTCTCTGACCTTTGAAGAAGTTCAATCAGCCTTGTATTCTAAGGACTTGAACAAACGAAAGGAGCATAAACCTTCGGCATTTGGTGAAGGTTTGGCCGTTAAGGAAAAATTCTTGCGAAAGGATGGTAAGTTCGATAAGAAGAAAGGTAAAAGTCAGTTAGAAGTCTTACAGTGGCGAAGCATCTGGTATTCGATGATATCATTGTAAGAAGGAGGGTCACACAAGAAAGGCGTGCCCTGAACGCCTGAAAGATCATGAAGGTATGGATAAAGGAAACACAACCATTATTCAAGATGATTTCGACTCATCTGATGTTCTTGTGATTTCAAGCAGCGACTCAAGAAAAGAGTGGGTTATGGATTCAAGTTGCACTTGGCACATGACTCCAAACAAAGACTTGTTCGAGGAACTATGTGATCAAGATGGTGGATCTGTATTTCTGAGAAACAACAAAGCTTGTAACATTGCAGGTGTTGGATCTGTGAGATTCAAACTCCATGATGAGTCAATAAGGTTATTGGTTGAAGTCAGGTATATACCTGATTTGAAGAGAAATTTGATTTCTCTTGGTGAATTCGATAAGAAATTATATGTTTTCCAAGGAGAGAAATTTATCCTACAAGTCATGAAGGGGTCAAAGGAAGTCTTGAGAGGCGTGAAGAAGCAAGAATTGTATACCCTTGATGCTGAAGTTGTAAGTGATTCGACAAATGTTGAATCCACGAAACCTTTGTCGAATACAGAAATTTGACACATGAGACCGGTCATGTCATGAAAGGGGTCTGGTCGAATTGGGGAAACAAAATTTGCTTGGTGGAGAAAAAGTCGAAAAGCTGAAATTTTGTGAACCCTGTGTACTTGGAAAATCTTGTAGAGTGAAGTTCAACAAAGGCAAACAAAGAACACATGTATCCCTTGATTACATCTATGCTGATCTTTGGGGACCTGCAAGGTGTCCATCACATTCAGGAGCAAGGCATTTTCTATCTATATTAGATGATTATTCCAGAAAGTTATGGGTATTCATCCAGAATACTAAGGATGAAACTTTTGAGAATTTCAAAAGTTGGAAGACTCTGGTCGAAAATTAGTCTGGTAGAAAGGTTAAGAAGCTGAAAACCGACAATGACCTTGAATTTTGCAATAGGGCTTTCGATAACTTTTGTGCTTCCTCTGGTATTGCAAGGCACATAACTACTATAGGTACTCCACAACAAAATGGTTTAGTTGAAAGGTTTAATTGAACTATTTTGGAGAGAGTTAGATGCATATTGACTAGTGTTGGGTTAAAAAAAGTGTTTTGGGATGAGGTTATTTCGACAACAACATATCTGGTAAACATATGTCATTCGACTGCATTAGATATGAAGACACCTGAAGAAGTTTGGTTGGGACATCCACCTGATCCCAACAAACTGAGAGTATTTGGATGCGTGGCATATGCTCACATTAGGCAAGACAAGGTCAAACCTAGAGCTCTGAAATGCATGTTCATGGGATAACCTGAAGGAGTTAAATCTTATAGGATATGGTTCCTAGAGCCAGGTCACAGGAGAAGTATCACTAGTTGAGCTGTAGTTTTCAATGAAGTTGAAATGGCTTTCAAGAAAACTGATGATGTTGGTCGAAGTGCAGAAATATCTGACAAAGAGCTGGAACAGGTACAGATTCCTGTTGAGGTGGATCATGTTGATGTTGAATTATGTATCCCAGATAAAGTCGAAGAAGAAGCAGAAGATGTTGAGGAAGTTGAGGAAATTGTCGATGACTACCTATTGGCAAGATATAGGACGAGAAAAGTCATCAAGCCACCTTAGAGACGGGTATGCAGATCTTATAGCTTATGCCTTAATCTCTGCAAGTGAAGTTTTAGACTAATAATAAAGAGATCATAAGGAAGCTATGAGGAGTCAAAATAAGACTGAATGGATAAAGGTCATGGATGATGAGATGAAATCTCTTCATGATAACAACACTTGGGAATTGATCAAGAAAACTGTTGGACCCAGGTTAGTCAGCTATAAATAGATTTTAAAAGTTAAGGAAGGATTTTCACTTAGAGAGAAGGTGTCGACTTCAATGACGTGTTTTCTCTTGTTGTGAAGCACATGTCCATTTGAATGTTGCTTGCCATGGTGGCATAGTTCGACCTTGAATTGGAACAAATGGATGTGAAGACTGTATTCTTGTATGGTGATCTAGATGAAACAATCCTAATGTGGAAACCTGAAGGGTATGTAGAAAAGGGAAAGGAAGATTATGTGTGCAAGTTGAATAGGATTTTTATATGGTCTAAAACAATCTTCTCGACAATAAAATAGGAGATTCGACAAGTGCATGGCACACATAAGTTTCATTAGAAGCCAGTTTGACCGCTGTGTTTACTTCAGATTTCAACTTGGTAATTCATTTGTTATTTTGTTGCTTTTATGTTGATGATATAGAAAGTAGTCAAAATTATGTCGAATTCAAAGCCTGTTGTGACTCCAACAAACCCTCAATTCAAGTTGAGTATAGATAATTGTCCTAGTACTAAGGTCGAAAGAGCTTATATGAATAGAATCTAATATGCTAACATAGTGGATTCTTTGATGTACACTATGGTTTGTACTAGACCCGATATAGCATATGTAGTATGTCTTGTAAGCAGGTACATGGTGAATCCTAGAAAGGCTCACTGGAAAGCAGTAAAGTGGATTCTAAGGTACATAAATGGGTCTCTAAACATAGTCTTAATTTATGGTGGAGCCTTGGGTGAAGATAGTAAACCAGTAATCGAAGGGTATGTCAACTCTGATTATGCAGGTTGTATGGATTTCAGAAAATCTATTTATGGATATGTTTTCACTATGTTTGGCATAATAATCAGTTGAAAAGCGACACTTCAGAAGGTTGTTACATTATCAACCACTGAAGCAGAATATATTTCCCTCACTGAAGCTGTGAAAGAAGCATTGTGGCTTGAAGGTTTTGCTGAAGAGCTAAAAATTCAAGGTCAAGTTATCACTGTTAAATGTGATAGTCAAAGTGAAATACACCTGTCGAAGAACTCAACCTATCATGAGAGAACCAAGCACATTGATGTGAGGCTGCATTTTGTCAGAGGGATAATCGATCATGGAGAAGTAAAAGTGTTGAAGGTTTTGACATATCACAATGTTGCTGATATAATCACCAAGATATTGCCCAGTTGAAAGTTTTTCCATTGTATGCATTTGATAAAGCTGCATAAAGAAAGTTAGTTTATTCTTTTATATTAGAGTTTGTTCCAAGGTGGAGATTTGTGAGATATTGGATTGAACTCTACTGGGTCGAAGAGTAGCTCCTGGTTCGATAGGATTTATGCATACCATCTTAGTATGTTCACATACTGGTGTCGAAGACCTACATACTATAGTAGAAGTGTGTTCTAGTATGTGGGTGTCGAAATGTTAAGGTTGTTAGTATTTAGAATTTGGCATGTTTGTTATGTCCAATTATTTAAGTTAGCTTGTACCCTAAGTTAGCTTGTAATGGGTATTTGTGAAAAAATCCATTAGTTTAGTATGTTAGGTTTATTATAAATAGCATACTAGTCTCTCATTATTTCATTATCCAAATCCTAATTTAGAGTGAGAGAGGTTATTTGTTATTCTTGAGTATTTGTAATCTGATTTAAAGAGAAAGTAAAGAATAACAGTTATAACCAATCCTTGTTGTTCTTCGTGTTTTTCCATCTTTTCTATCCTAATTGTTTCTTGATCATAAAGATACAATTCATATTTTTTTCAAAGGTATCTTTTTCACAACATATTTACATGAACCAAATATAATTATTGATATTACTATTCTATCTTTGACAAATTACCAATCTCCAATAATTTAACATTACTATTTAAGATGGATATTTATAAATAATAATAATATATAATTTTCTCCATTATTATAACACCCCCTTTAAAGTATCTATAACTGTGCTACATTAAAGTCTTGTCGAGGAGAATCTTATGGGAATATGTGGTGCCTCGTTAAAATTTTTATAAGGAAAATTCCACTGGGATAAAAACCTTAATAAGAGAAAAAGAGTACAACATTATGCTCCCCCTCAACATAACACATTTAGTTCTTCTTTAAAGATCTCGAAGGTGACATATTCTAATATTTTGTACATGCTTCTTAAAAATTGATGTAAGAAGTGCCTTTCTGAAGAGATCTGCCACATTATCACTTGAACGAATATATTGAATATCAACCTCTTTGTTTATTTAGAGTTCTTATGTGAATGAGAAGAACTTTGGAGGGATATGTTTGATTCTTCCACTTTTTATGTAACCTTCTTTCATCTGGGTGACACGTGCAACATTGTTTACATACAAAATTGTTGGATTATTATCAATTGGTAAACCAGACGCTCCTTAAATATGTCGAGTTACCGATCGTAACCATCTACACTCTTTGCTTGCTTCATGAATGGATATTACTTTAGCATGATTTGAAGAAGCTTCTACAAGTGTTTGCTTTTGCAATCTCCATGATATTGCAATGTTACCATATGTAATATATATCTAGTTTATGATTTAGCATTATGTGGATCTGACAAATATCCTGCATCTGCATAACCAAGCATAATTGGTTTTGTATTGTTAGAATAAAACAAACCAAGATCAGATATACCCGGGAGATATCAGAATATATGTTGTATTCCTTTCCGATGTCTTTTTGTAGGACATGAATGAAATCTTACTAGTAAATTCACTGCAAAATCTATATCGGGTCTTGTATAGTTAGCAAGGTACATGAGTGTCCCAATGGCATTGAGGTATTTAGATCCAATATCTTCTTCATTACCTTCCTTAGGTCTAAATGGACTATTATCAATATTAAGTGTTCTACCCATCATTGGAGTACTCAAAAGGTTTTCTTAGTCAATATTAAACCTTTTCAATACCCTTTATGTATAATTTAATTGATTCACCAATATACAACTTTTAGTATACTCAATTTGAAAAACCAAGGCAGAACCTGATTTTTCCTAAATCTTTCATTTCAAATTCTTTCTTTATGTAATCTCTCGCTTCCTTAATTTCTCTATTAGTTCCAATGATATTTAAATCATCAACACATATAGCAATTATTACAAACCATATATTGTTTCTCATATAAAAACACAAGGGAAAATAGGATTATTCTCATAGAATTCTTTAGGTAAATATTCACTTCGCCTATTATACCAAATGCGCTCGGATTGTTTTAAACCATACAATGATCTTTGAAACTTAATTGCATACATTTCTTTAGGTATTAATGTCTCGGGAATTTTAAATCCTTTTGAGATTTTCATGTATATATTAATATCAAGTTATCCATATAAATCAACAGTAATAACATGCATAAGATACATATCAAGATTGTTAAATACTGATAAACCAATTAAATAACGAAAATTAATGACATTAACAACAAGAAAGTATGTTACCTCATAATCAATTCCTGGTCTTTGGTAAAAACATTGTGTAACAAGACGAGCTTTATATTTGACAAACTCATTTTTATCATTTCTTTTTCTTATAAAGAATCACCTATATCTAATCGGTTTCACATCTTATGGTATATCCATAATAGGGCCAAACACTTTTCGATTTTTAAGAGAATTTAACTCAGTGTCTATTGCATCCTTCCTATTTTTCCAATCCTGTCTATTTTTACATTCACTCATAATTCTTGGTTCGAGATCATCATTTTCATTCATAATTTCCATACAATGGAGTATGAAAATATTTCATCTATATTCATACCTTAGTTTCACAAAGTTCCTATATCAACATAATTAATTTAAATATCGAGATCATTCTTGTTTTTAGTTTCATTATCAATAATCTTATTATCATCATATTGTGCTTCTTTGAGAGCATGCTTTTCAATTGTAGATTTATTATTATTATTATTATCTAGTGTCTTTTCAAGATCACTTTCAATCCAATTCACCTTTTCTATTCCCTTTCTTTTCGGGGATTTTTGTCTTTTGATCCCATAGGTCGTCCACACTTTAAGTGTGCCTTAGCTGTAATTGCTACATAATTTAGATTCGAAATCTCAATCCTATTTGGAACATTTATAGGTGGTACACGTGACTTTGTCACTCTTTTTAAATCAGTAAACGAATCTAGCAATTGGTTTGCTAAATCTTGTAAGTGAACTATTTTTTGTACATTTTCTTCCCATGATTTATTATATGGGTTCAAATGTAATAAATGGGGGGTACATACCATGTTATCTGATTTTCTAATTTTTTATTCTCTCCCCCTAACGTTGGAAATTTAGTTTCATAAATAAGACAATAAAAAAATATTGCCTGAATAACATCACCTGTTAAAGATTCAAGATATCTAATAATAGATGGTGATTCATGCCCCACGATATTCTCAACCTCCTTTAAGGTCCCATATTTTTTCCTTTTGGTGGAGATATTGGGACAAATATTGCACAACCAAATATCTTTAAGTGAAAAATATTTGGTTCCCTATCAATTGTAAGTTGATAAGGGGTATATTTATGATCAGCACTCGGTCTTAGACGGATGAGTGTTGCAGCATGTAAAATTGCATGACCCCAAATAGTATCTGGTAGTTTAGCTCTCATTATTAATGGTTTAGCAATATATTGAAGGCGTTTGATTAATGACTCAACTAAACCATTTTGTATATGTACATGAGGAATATGATGTTTAACATTAATTCTAATTGACATGCAATAATTATTAAAGGATTCAGATATAAATTCACCGACATTGTCAAGTCTAATTTTATTTATAATATTAACAGGGAATTGAGCTCTAAGTTTAATTATTTTTGCAATAAATTTTGTAAATGTCATATCATGACTTGATAGTAATCATACATACGACCATCTACTACATGAATAAATTAATACCACAAAATACTTGAATGGTCCTGACAGTGGATGAATAGGTCCACATATATCGCCTTGAATTCTTTAAATATATACATGTGATTCTGTCTGAATCTTGTATGGAGAATGCTTTGTTATTAGTTTTCCAAGAGATCAAGCTTCACATGGTCTATCTTCTTTTGTAAATTTTAAACTTTTCAATGGATGACCATGTGTACTTTCAACTATTGTACGCATTATTGTTGAACTAGAGTGACCTAAACAGTCATGCCATAAAGTCATAATTTTGAAATCTTCTTTTACTACTAAATTACATTCAATTTCATGTATATATGTATAATGTAATCTAGAATGAAATTTTGGTAGTTTTTATAAAGTTTTCTTCTTTCCCAAAAGATTAGCAGTAATATTAATGTATTTCTTATTGCCTTCGAATTTTGAGAAAAACACAAGAAAGGGGGTTTGAATTGGGTTTTCAAAAACTTTTTCTTTTAGAAGTTCTTCTCACAAATAATCAATGATAGACAATCTAGAAATAAAAATGACACAATTAGTTTATATAAGTTCACCTTAGAAAAGGCAACTCTTGTCCACCCGCCAAGGTGATTTTGCCTTAGAAAAGGACTTAATCCACTAATTTTGAAAGATTACAAACAACGTCTAAGAGTTTAAAAAAACATCTCATCCCTCTCAAGTATATAGGTTACAAGTTATTCACTTGAGCAAAACAAATCTTGAAAGATTTGCAATCAAACAATGTTTACAACAGTGTTTTTAAAAAGCATATTGTTGTACTCCAAAATTTGCCCTCTCATTTTTCTCAGGTTTACTCCCCATCCAATCCCAAGCTTTGGAGTACAAATTTTTTATGAAGATCACTCCCAAGACCAAAATAGTCATCTGCGCTGAAAGGCCAAACCTTGACCTTTTGATTAAAATCAAATCCCAAAAAAAATCTTATTTCAGCAAAACATGCTTGAAACGGAAAGTGTATTCCAGCTAAGATTCAAAAAACAAGTTTCTAAGTACTTGAGATTTTATAAGCATTTAAGAAAAATGGCACTTCAGAGCCTCTGAACCAACCTCCAGGCAGAAATGGTCAGAAGTTGCAAACTTGGCTCAGCACATAACATTCAGTTAGAAGGTGGCTCTTCAGCAGCTACACCAGCTCAATTAGAGATTGTAAACATGGTTCAGCATGTAATCTTTAAACAGAACATGGCCCTTTCAGCAAGTACGCAAGTTCAACCAAAGTTTTCTTGAGGAATGCAAAGAAGGCAACAAAGCCTGAAACTCCTTCAGAACCTACTAGAATCAGAAGATGAAGAGGTCAGAATAGTGGGTATAATACTGAAGCAGAATCCCTAAGTTCAGAGTTTTCAGAGGCAGATCAAAGGAACATGCTGGAAAATCTAGAAAACCCTCAGAATTTACGGGGGCAGCAAGAGGCCAAGGTCAGGGCTTGGTTTGCGTTATTTTTTTTTGGTAAAGCAGAACTGCTGGCTCAGGTTATAGGTAATGATGCAAAATCTCCTATTACAAGATTTCTGATTTTTGACAAAT
Source organism: Vicia faba (assembly GCA_948472305.1). NCBI lineage: Eukaryota > Viridiplantae > Streptophyta > Magnoliopsida > Fabales > Fabaceae > Vicia > Vicia faba. Next base: position 287,742,427 of record OX451740.1, read on the forward strand.
CTTATCACCATTTAATGCTCATTAATGCTCACAACCACTTTTGAGCATTTATCTAAGGGGTCTCTCCACGTGTGGTAGAGTAACACCCTCGTGCAGGTTTAGGCATGGATCTATGCGCCACTTTTCACCTATGGGTATCACTTTCCCTTAATTTTCGCCTACTGTCCCAGCCTAGGCTGAAAAGCTGTCCACCATCACAACTTTCCATAAACTTCCTTCAAGAACAAGTTAGCACCTACTGCATGGTATTGGCGCCACTTAAACGTTTAAAATTCACAAAGCCTTGCCTATAAATAGAGCACCTTTGTCCACTAAAAAACCCCGGTTAAAAATCCAGAAAAATTGATAGAAGAAGAACAGAAAACTCTAGCAAGAAAGCATTGTGAAACTCTGCCAAAATTCCTAGTGTTTCATAACTTTGAACTTCCTGCCTCCAAACTTCATTGATACCCAATTTGATTCTTGACTAGAGAACGCCCATACAACTTCTGATCATACATATATATATCTTCTCCATCCACCCATTCAAAAAAGAACCTGTCCAGAACACCATTAGAGTTAAGACTAGCTCCAATTCACAGATTTTTCTTCTAACAGTGAGGTAAGCACCTGCTGACTCTCACCACGCTGCTAAGCATCATCAGATTTGCATGCTCAATAAACACAATGTAGATATCATGCTGCTACTGCTGTACATGTTTTGATATTTTCACGCCTCTGTATGTTTAAGTAGGAAGTGAATCAGTACAGAACCTGCCTCTGAGTTTTTGGTTCTGTCTTCTGAAAGCTATGACACCTGCTGAAATTTCCTTAGGCATGTTTTCTGTTTTGGGGATAAATAACCAAATTGCAGATGTTCTGACTAGCACAGCAGGAAACCAAGTTCTTACTTTGACGCCAGCACTTCCGAGACCTGTTTTGTTATCAATGATATCAGAACTTCTGAAATTTTGTGTTCTCAGCAGGGTAAGAACTTCTGACTTCCCCACTAACAAACTTCTATTTTGCAGCGCATGGGAGTCAGAACTTCTGACCTTCCCACTAACAGGTTTCTGTTTTGCAGGGCACCAGAGTCAGAAGTTCTGACTCATACATTTTCACTAACAGGTTGATATCCTGCAGTAGGCCTGTGTCAGAACTTCTAACTTCCTCTCAGCAGCGCGCTAGCCCCCTCTCTCTTTCTCTTTTTCTTCCCCTTGTTATTTTCTTTTCTTATTTATTTTTCTCGTTGAACCATCCCCATGTATAAGTGTGTATCCCCCACCCCCCCTAAATATTGTAATAGTGTAGGATTTTACATTTCCGCATTTTTTATTGCTTTCAAATATAAATGCTAGAAATTAGGATATGTATGGCAAGATAAAACCAATGAAATAGAAAATCCTAATTCAAGATAAAAATGCATGCAATAAAATACACTTGCACACAAACACCCTTAAGGTATCTTCACTTGGTTGCCTAAACAAATGGCCATGGTATGCATGCAAAGTATCTTGGCAAAACAAAACAAAATAAGATCATAGTCCCTCGATGACGGTATCAAAAGGTTGCCTAAACAAATGATCTTGGTCCCTCAAAATGCTTAAGATACTTGGCAACATTGCTATCATGGTCATACGATGACCCACGTCCGTCCCGTTTAACATCCAAAGATAAGGTTATCTACCAAAACAATGGTAGGTTAACAATGCCAAAAGAATGAAAATGTACAAGAAAGACTTTTGAGTAGGTAGATAAACTTCTAGTTACTTGATCAATTTGCAAACAACCCTTGCTATTTTCAAAAACACACACACATTTCAAAACATTTTCCAAACAACTTTCAAAACATTGAAACATTTTTCAAAAGACAAACATCTTTGTATACATTCTTACGAACGAGAATTATTACAAAGATTTCCCAAACAAAGGCCTCTTTTTAAAATACTTTCAAAACCATACAAAGCACCATTTCAAACAATTTCAAAGCAAAAGCAAGTGATCTAAACAAGTAACTAAGAGCCCATGGAAAATCATGGATGAAAAGGGTGCTAACACCTTCCCTTTTCACAATCTACCCCCCAAACTCAAGAAAACATCTCAAAGGTCTTTCTTGTGCTTTTTTACCTTTCCTTTTGGATAAAATAAAAGTCGGTGGAGACTCTTGCTAACCGCAACATTTGCAAACACAAACGCAAAACCTCAAGTCAGTTCTCCCACCGCATCATAGAACTGGCGACTCTGCTAGGGAATCGAAATTATAAAAGTGGGGTTACCTTAGTGTTTTAGATCACCTTTACATGCTTATCTTGCTTGACTTATTTGCTTTACACTTTGGCTCTATTGTTTGGGTTTGAATCCTCTATCCGGATTTGGGAAACATTCATAGGTAAATAGCAATACATTGTGGAAACTGTGCGGGGTATACCGACATGGTCTAAGGAATAGCTATATTAGTGCGACATATTTGTGGGTACCGGTAGCCTTTGAGTCAATCAAAGAGAATACGGGGCCGTTGAGTGATGTCATGAAGCACTAATGGACTTTTAGATCCTTTACTTGACCAACTTGGCCTTTTAGGATGTAGTGAGATGACCGGCTTTGGTGCAGTCCGAAGTTGGTAGATACTCGATACTACACTCATTGAGGGTTGGTTCCTTGGAATATTTCGGTCGCCAATAAAGAGGCTGAATTGAAACAATGAACAAGGAAATAATCCAGTGATATTGAGCTCCTTAGAACCCGTTTACTATTTCTAGGACAGGTTGAACCAACTAAACTTCAAGAGGGTACTTACCTATGAAACCCCATGCAAGCCTAAACTAGGAACTTGTGTGACTTGCTTGTACATATATACTTATGCATAACATCATGAACATCATGAAGCATCATATGCATCCACTAACCATTTCAAGGATTTTGGATTTTCATCTTTGTTCCTGTTTTGTAGGTTATGGATTCACTTCTGAGGAAAACTGTCCAAGTTAACCTTGTAAGAATTCCTCCACAACTCAAGGAGCTAGCTTCAAGGATTCCTGAGAATTCTCCATTCACCGAGAGACATGGTCGTATTCTCAACTTAGTCACTGCCAACACTGAGGAGGATATGATGAAAGTTCTCTTCCAGATCTTTGACCCTTTGCATCATTGCTTCACATTTCCTGACTACCAACTTGTGCCTACTTTGGAGGAATTTTCTCAACTCTTGAGGATTCCTATTCTTAATCAACTACCCTTTAACGGTACGGAAAGAGATCCAAAGCCAGAAGAGATTGCTCAAGCCTTACACTTGCACTCCTCTGATGTCACAACGCATTGGGAAACTAGAAGTGATGTCAAAGGCTTCTTGTCAAAGTTTCTGTTTGAGAAGGCCCAAAGCTGTTGGAATTCTCTAGACTTGCAAGCTTTTGAGGAGATTGTAGCTCTTCTCATCTATGGGATGGTCTTGTTCCCTAACCCTGACCAACTCATAGATGTGAGTGCTGTCAAAATCTTCATGACTCGCAACCTGGTGCCTACCTTGCTTGGGGATATCCTTCACTCTTTTCACACCCGTACAATGAGGAAAATAGGTGTTCTCAGGTGTTGCACTCCTCTACTGGCAAGATGGTTTATTTCTCATCTTCCCCAATCAGTCTTGAAGAATAAGCAAGGCTTGAGGTGGTCACAACGGTTGATGACCCTTACACATTCAGATATTCATTGGTGTTCTCGATCAAAAGATGTCATCATCATTGACTGTTGTGGGGAATCCCCTAATGTCCCTCTACTTGGCATTAGGGGAGGCATCACCTACAACCCTCGCTTGGCTCCGAGACAATTTGGTTATGCCCGAAGGGATGGCCCACATAACATGCTGATTCAAGGATTGGTTTTCGACTTCGAAAACGACAACCAAGGACTCCGACAAAGGTTCATCCGATCTTGGAGGATGCCCAACAATGTAGACAGTAAGACCTTGGGACACAAGAATTCCATCCCCCTTGAGCCTTACCTCAAGTGGGTACGAACCCACGCCCAAAGTATTATGATGCCTTACCCCTCTGTTCTCCCTGTGATTATAGAGCCTGTTAAAGAAGGAGAGATTCCATACACCCTCCTACATCCTGACATGCCAACATCATTCGAATATTTACAAAGGAGTTGGATACAGCTCAAGGGAGAATGCGATACTTTTGAAGCCCATTTCTACTCAAGTGAGAAGAAGGTTTTAGAACTTACTCGATTACTTCACGAAGAGCAGACTCTTAACACCTACATTGCGCCAAAGAGGATGCACAGCGTCTTTTTATCTTAGAATTTTGTACTATTTTGCCCTAGGGGGCATTGATGTAAACAAATTCTATTTTTATAACGTTTTTTCCCTTTTGTTTGACACAAATTTGAATTTTCAAATCCTTGAAAACATCACATGAATACATATCATTCATCATAAGCATAAACATGCCTTTGCTACAAGTCTCCTTATCTCCCTAGTGTTTATTTCAGTAGAGATGGCTCTAGAACAGACTATCAAAGACATCCAGGTTTAAAATGCTCAACTTCGAGAAATGTTCTTGAACCTATCCAAGGGACAAAAAGAGGTCAAGGCGCTTCTCACCAGGGGCATGATCATGGGAAATCCTGGGGACGACAATGATGACCAGTTGGAAAGGCTACAAATTGAAATGGCAACAATGAAAGTCCAGATGATGGGACAACTGGTGAGCCAGATGGCTCTTATTAAAAACCTGGTTCAAGGACAAGAAGAGCTAAGAGTCCTCATCAAAAAACTTCATCGGGATGGATGTAACCAAATGGGGCAAACATCTAGGATTGGGGATCAAGTCATCATTCAACCTCCCTTGAGACAAGAAGCCGAGAGAAGACCTCCCCAATTTGCTTCCGCGTCACAAACCCAACAACCACCTCGTCAACAAGGATAGGGTAACCAAGGTAAACAGGTCCCAACCGTTAGGAAGTTCAACAAACTCGACATGCCTGTATCACAGGTCTTACAACACCTGTTGAACTTGAATTTGGTCACATTAAGGGATCCTCCTCGGAATCCCAATACCTCTGCTCCTAGCTATCATCCCAACGCATTATATGCATACCACTCCAATAATCCTGGGCATGATACAAATGACTGTTGGGCTTTGAAAAATAAGATCCAAGACTTGATTGACATAGGAATGTTGGAGTTTACACAAGATGGCCAGACTGAGTTCTTCTGCCGTCCCTCAAAGACTCGTCAGTTGAAATGAAAAATTCAAACAAAGAGGCTTCTGTCATTTCGAATTTTCAATTTGTAATTTCTCTTTTGTTATTCAAACAATTATCTATTAATGTCAAACTTTGTTTCATTAATGCATTGCATATGTTTGTCTTGATTTAATCCACTCATTTTCATTACATTTAAACTATGCTTTTTACTCACTTTATGACATTCAACTCTTGCTAAAAGTTACAAGCCTTTAGAGGGAGGATGACGAAAACAATGCCATAATCTCATACGGTATACTTTTGGACAGACCTTGCTGACGATATACAGGCATTTTTTCAAATCCTAATCACTAGAGTTATAAGGAAGATAATCCCTAGTCAACCCCTTTGAGCCAAAGAAGTAGAAGTTTTTCTTTTTACACAAATTGAAACCTTTAATCAAAACCTAGGGCAGGGTAGTCTCTCAGTTAATTCAAACGCGCTTTAAGCCGTAAACTCTCATTTCGTAATACAACGAATGACATTAAAAAATACTCCTCTGAAATCAAAAGACGGTGATGGTTCCCTATCACCTAGGCAGTCATTATCTCTCAAAAAAGAAAAGCCCACTAAGTCAAAACCTACAAAGGAGACTTAAGAAAACTGGGGCATCCCGCTGACTGTAATCTCAAAACAAGAACAGTCAGACAAAAATCAGGGATAACAAATCAAAAAGAGGTCACTACAAATCTTCAACAACATAAAAAAAATGTTGCAAAAATGACTGCCTTTCGACGAACTTAACTTGTCTGAACCATCACCAGAACGTCATTCCAGACTCAATTGGAGTTCAAGCGCACAATTAACTGAGTTTAGGACTGAAGAACATCACGAGGAATGGGTGGGTACAAATACACTTTGAGCCTTTATCCTTTGTTTCTTGAACCGTGAACCAAGTCACGTTACAACCCTTCAAAAGTCCTAATTGAAGCATGGGTTAGTTCGAAAGCATACTGTTACAAAAGGTATCCTGACTCCTGTAAGGCTGTGCTCTAAATCTTGAGTTCGAATTTTCTTAAAATTTCTTTACTCGCTGAAAACACATTTTTCAAAACTTCAAGACAAACATAAACTTTTCATTACTTGAATATCACTATTTGCATATGGTTATTTGTTTGACAGCGGAGATATTCACACAACGAATATATGATGAACGAAATCTCTCTCAGTGAAGAAAATCAATTCAAGCGGGATGACACTTCGAACGATAAATCTCCTATCAACAAGGGGACTTGACATGTCACTATCCAGCACATCTGGGGCAGTCCAATCAAGATTCCAAGAAATCTCTCAAGAATTGCAGAGTAACCAGGGGCAAGCCTCTATCTCCATCACTTGGGGCATTAAAACGTCAATCCCGACAAAGGGTTACGTACAGTCAAATATTTCCATTAAGTGCCATAAACACTCGCTAATATGGGCAGTGACAAATCATCCCAAAATCCTTCTCATAGGATGATTCCCCAGCAAGAGTTTAATCTCTGAAAACCTCTTCCCAACTGAGTCGACTAAAAGAAACCTCGAGGATTTCTTCCAGTGAAGTCGCCGCCTCTCCAACGGACTAAGCAATATGGTTTATTTCCCCAAACAAAAGACAGGATTCCCCAGCTTGAAGTGGCCTCTCCGACCACTACAAATAAAAGGACCACAACTCCTCTTTCCCAGTAGACTACTCTACAATCCCCAACAAGTTACTGTGAAACTTGGACCCGACCAGATATCAGTTCAACTTCGACTCCCTAGTAGAGCGACGGACAACCGAGACTCCTGAACTCTTTTCCCAAGCAGGAATAAACATTCTCCCCCAAAGTTTTCAATACTCCCCAGTGGAGTTTCTCCTCAAACAACAAAACAGGAATCCCCGATGGAAACATTCTAAGAAAAGTTTGAAGACACACATACTCTTCAACAGCAGTTCAGGATTTAACAAACTCCCCGACATTTGTCAAGGATTTATTTTCCCAGACAAAAATACATTCATAAAAATTTCACATTTCATACCTCCTATTTACATACATGATAAGGGCATACGACACAATCTCATTTATTTTGAGAATATCATGACATCATGCATTTCATACATCATGACATTGCATATGACTAACTCTTTACCTTTTCAGGGAAAGACAAATGAATAAACACCATTGACTACTTATATGACCTGGTAGTCCTCTCAAAAACTACGTCTAATGAAGGGCTGTTTCAGCAGTTTCCTCAAAAAGATTCTCCTCATAAGACTTTCTCTGGTTCAGTCAGATCAATGCTAAGATCTCCATGATTCTTATTCCAATTGAAGATATTCCAAAACTTTTTCTGGTTCAGTTAAATCGATCCTAAGATTTTTCTGATTCTTATCCAGTCAAAGTTAATTCAAGACCTTCTCTGGTTCAGTCAGATCGACACTAAGATCTCTCTGATTCTTATTCCAGTTGAAAATGTCCCAAGACTTTTGTCTGGTTCAGTTAAATCGATTCTAAGATTTTTCTGATTCTTATCCAGTCAAAGTTAATCCACGACCTTCTCTGGTTCAGACAGATCGACACTAAGATCTCCCTGATTCTTATTCTAGTTGAAGATATTCCAAGACTTTTGTCTGGTTCAGTTAAATCGATTCTAAGATGTTTCTGATTCTTATCCAGTCAAAGTTAATCCACGACCTTCTCTGGTTCAGTCAGATCGACACTAAGATATCCCTGTTTCTTATTCCAGTTGAAGATATTCCAAGACTTTTTCTGGTTCAGTTAAATCGATCCTAAGATTTTTCTGATTCTTATCCAGTCAAAGTTAATTCAAGACCTTCTCTAGTTCAGTCAGATCGACACTAAGATCTCTCTGATTCTTATTCCAGTTGAAAATGTCCCAAGACTTTTTCTGGTTCAGTTAAATCGATCCTAAGATTTTTCTGATTCTTATCTAGTCAAAGTTAATCCAAGACCTTCTCTGGTTCAGTCAGATCGACACTAAGATCTCCCTGATTCTTATTCCAGTTGAAGATATTCCAAGACTTTTGTCTGGTTTAGTTAAATCGATTCTAAGATTTTTCTGATTCTTATCCAGTCAAAGTTAATCCACGACCTTCTCTGGTTCAGTCAGATCGACACTAAGATCTCCCTGATTCTTATTCCAGTTGAAGATATTCCAAGACTTTTGTCTAGTTTAGTTAAATCGATTCTAAGATTTTTCTGATTCTTATCCAGTCAAAGTTAATCCACGACTTTCTCTGGTTCAGTCAGATCGACACTAAGATCTCCCTGATTCTTATTCCAGTTGAAGATATTCCAAGACTTTTGTCTGGTTCAGTTAAATCGATTCTAAGATTTTTCTGATTCTTATCCAGTCAAAGTTAATCCACGACCTTCTCTGGTTCAGTCAGATCGACACTAAGATCTACCTGATTTTTATTCCAGTTGAAGATATTCCAAGACTTTCTTACTGGTTCAGATAAATCTCTCAACGTTTTATTCTGATTCGTTTTTTGTTAAAACACCAGTTCAGACTTTCTGTCAACCATCATTCCTCAAAATGGGATCTATAATCCCATTTACCATACATCTTTGAGTGCACATTTCTGAGCACTCTAGTGTTCAATCATCTTTTACCTTCAAGTCACGAATGGCGGATCCGCCAATCTAACTCTTCAGGTTCAAGAAGTTTGAACAGGGGCGGCTGTTGTACTCCAAAGTTTGCCCTCTCATTTTTCTCAGGTTTACTCCCCATCCAATCCCAAGCTTTAGATTACAAATTTTTCATGAAGATCACTCCCAAGACCAAAACAGTCATCTGCGCTGAAAGGCCAAACCTTGACCTTTTGATTAAAATCAAATCCCAAAAAAATCTTATTTCAGCAAAACATGCTTGAAACGGAAAGTGTATTCCATCTAAGATTCAAAAACCAAGTTTCTAAGTACTTGCAATTTTCTAAGCATTTAAGAAAAATGGCACTTCAGAGCCTCTGAACCAACCTCCAGGCAGAAATGGTCAGAAGTTGCAAACTTGGCTCAACACATAACATTCAGTCAGAAGGTGGCTCTTCAGCAGCTACACCAACTCAGTTAGAGATTGTAAACATGGTTCAACACGTAATCTTTAAACAGAACATGGCCCTTTCAGCAAGTACGCAAGTTCAACCAAAGTTTGCTAGAGGAATGCAAAGAAGGCAACAAAGCCTGAAACTCCTTCAGAACCTACTAGAATCAAAAGATGAAGAGGTCAGAAGAGTGGGTATAATACTGAAGCAGAATCCCTAAGTTCAGAGTTTTCAGAGGCAGATCAAAGGAACATGCTGGAAAATCTAGAAAACCCTCAGAATTTGCTGGGGCAGCAAGAGGCCAAGGTCAGGGCTTGGTTTGTGTTGTTTTTTTTTGGTAAAACAGAACTGCTGGCTCAGGTTATAGGTAATGATGAAAAATCTCCTATTACAAGATTTATGATTTTTGACAAATCTTATCACCATTTAATGCTCATTAATGCTCACAACCACTTTTGAGCATTTATCCAAGGGGTCTCTCCACGTGTGGCATAGTAACACCCTCATGCAGGTTTAGGCATGGATATATGCGCAACTTTTTGCCTATGGGTATCACTTTCCCTTAATCTTTGCCTACTATCCCAGCCTAGGCTGAAAAGCTGTCCACCATCACAACTTTCCATAAACTTCCTTCAAGAACAAGTTAGCACCTACTGCATGGTATTGGCGCCACTTAAACGTTTAAAATTCACAAAGCCTTGCCTATAAATAGAGCACCATTATCCACTGAAAAACCCCGGTCAAAAATCCAGAAAAATTGCTAGAAGAAGAACAGAAAACTCTAGCATGAAAGCATTGTGAAACTCTGCCAAAATTCCTAGTGTTTCATAACTTTGAACTTCCTGCCTCCAAACTTCATTGATACCCAATTTGCTTCCTGACTAGAGAATGCCCATACAGCTTCTGACCATACATACATATATATATATATATATATATATATATATATATATATATATATATATATATATATATATATATATATATATATATATATATATATATATATATATATCTTCTCCATCCACCCATTCAAAAAAGAACCTATCCAGAACACCATTAGAGTTAAGACTAGCTCCAATTCACAGATTTTTCTTCTAACAGTGAGGTAAGCACCTGCTGACTCTCACCATGCTGCTAAGCATCATCAGATTTGCATGCTCAATAAACACAATGTAGATATCATGCTGCTGCTGCTGTACATGTTTTGAGATTTTCACGCCTCTGTATGTTTAAGTAGGAAGTGAATAAGTATAGAACTTGCCTCTGACTTTTTGGTTCTGTCTTCTGAAAGCTATGACACCTGCTGAAAGTGCCTTATGCATGTTTTCTGTTTTGGGGGGAGAACTAACCAAATTGCAGATGTTTTGACTAGCACAGCAGAAAACCAAGTTCTGACTTTGACGCCAGCACTTCCGAGACCTGTTTTGTTATCAATGATATCAGAACTTCTAAAATTTTTTGTGTTCTCAGCAGGGTCAGAACTCCTGACTTCCCCACTAACAAACTTCTGTTTTGCAGCGCATGGGAGTCAGAACTTCTGACCTTCCCACTAACAGGTTTCTGTTTTGCAGGGCACCAGAGTCAGAAGTTCTGACTCATACATTTTCATTAACAGGTTGATATCCTGCAGCAGGCCTGTGTCAGAACTTCTGACTTCCTCTCAGCAGCGCGCTAGCCCCCCCTCTCTTTCTATTTTTCTTCCCCTTATTGTTTTATTTTCTTATTTATTTTTCTCGTTGAACCATCCCCGTGTATAAGTGTGTATCCCCCACCCCCCTAAATATTGTAATAGCGTAGGATTTTACATTTCCGCATTTTTTATTGCTTTCAAATATAAATGCTAGCAATTAGGATATGTATGGCAAGATAAAACCAATGAAATAGAAAATCCTAATTCAAGATAAAAATGCATGCAATAAAATACACTTACACACAAACACCCTTAAGGTATCTCCACTAGGTTGCCTAAAAAACTGGCCATGGTATGCATGCAAAGTATCTTGGCAAAACAAAATAAAATAAGATCTCAGTCCCTCGATGACGCTATCAAAAGGTTGCCTAAAAAAATGATCTTGGTCCCTCAAAATGCTAAAGATACTTGGCAACATTGCTATCATGGTCATACGATGACCCACGTCCGTCCCGTTTAACATCCAAAGATAAGGTTATCTACCAAAACAATTGTAGGTTAACAATGTCAAAAGAATGAAAATGTACAAGAAATACTTTTGAGTAGGTAGATAAGCTTCTAGTTACTTGATCAATTTGCAAACAACCCTTGCTATTTTCAAAAACACACACACATTTCAAAACATTTTCCAAACAACTTTCATAACATTGAAACATTTTTCAAAAGACAAACATCTTTGTATACATTCTTACGAATGAGAATTATTACAAAGATTTCCCAAACAAAGGCCTCTTTTCAAAATACTTTCAAAACCACACAAAGCACCATTTCAAACAATTTCAAAGCAAAAGCAAGTGATCTAAACAAGTAACTAAGAGCCCATGGAAAACCATGGATGAAAAGGGTGTTAGCACATTCCCTTTTCATAATCTACCCCCCGAACTCAAGAAAACATCTCAAAGGTCTTTCCTGTGCTTTTTTACCTTTCCTTTTGGATAAAATGAAAGTCAGTGGCGACTCTTGCTAACTGCAACATTTGCGAATACAAACGCAAAACCTCAAGTCAGTTCTCCCACCGTATCACACATATTTAGCACTACAATGAAGAACAAATTTTTACACACAAATATCAGCAATAACTCTTGTGTATACAACAATGATAATTAAAACACAAGTATGAGCAACAACTCTTGTGTTTTTAGAGAATAATCGTTAACACAAAAATGAGCAACAACTCTTTGTGTTTTGATTTTCTCTTGAGTATTTTCTCTCTTTAATTTTTTTGCACAGTAACTTTTCTTTTCAAAATTATTAATGATGAATCATTTTTTTTCCAATGAAGTAGTCATCCCTTTATATAGACTGAGAAAGTAAACTATTGAATAGTATAAAACATCACTTTTGTTTGCCAGTTGTTACAACGGTAGCAAGTGATTGTGGGAGAAAATAGCACAACTAACATTCAATCGTACACAGGTTTCTTCACCAAAGTGGAATAGTTTTTGTACTGTTGTACTATACTCTTCTTGTGCAAGTTTCTGATATTTTCTTCTTATGAGACACTTCTGATCTGAAGTAGGGAAGAAAGTGCAGAAGAAATCACGTATTTGATATTTAATCTTATAATGGAGTATTTCTGACGTGAAATGATAAATATTCCAGATGAAGTTTCCTTGTAATGTTTCTGAAGGTATCAGAGTCTTCATAATCAGAACCTTGTCTTCAGATTTGGAGAAACATCTTGTCTAACAAACAAATCTTGGTATCTAATCTTGAAGCAAAAGCTTATCTGATGAAGCACATCTTTGATTTCTAAGATTGAAGCAAAAGATTACACATAAATCCTTTTCTTAGAAACACATCTTGACTTCTGAGCTGAAAGCAAAAACTTATCTGAGAAGCACGTCTTGGTTTCTGATATAGAGTAAACATGTATATTCTCTTCTAGCTAACATTCAACATTCTTTAGAACTGCTGATGTTTCTTGAGAAGTGAATACAATAGTTCTTCTGATGATGCCAGCAATGATTATAATGATCTCATCCTGAATCAAATAGAATATTATTTCTACATACTTAAATAAACTATTAGAACACAAAATTGTTACATATAAAATATATTCACTATTATTATCAAAACTAGAGATTAGATGCACAACCAAATCTTGTTCTAATAACTTTCAGTTGTAGTTTCAGTATCATATCCTTGACGATATATGTCATTAAAACTCAACAAATTTATTTATCTTTGATTTTGGAGAGTATAAAGAATTTTTAATGAAAAGCTTTGCCTCATTTGGTAATATGAACATATAACATTACCTCCCTTTTCAATCAAATCTACAAGATCTGAGATTGTATTTATTACACATTTTTAGTAGGATTTATTTAAGTAAAATACTTCTTACTTTTGAGGATTTTCTGGGTAGTTTTATTGTACGGAATGTAAATGTCTTTGACATGTTTCATGTATAACCTTCTTAAAATAGAAATAAGATTAAATAGAGAGTAAATCAACAACATATTTAACATTATGTTTTCATGCAAACATTAGATACACCTAATAACATACAAATTCAAAAACTTGATACATAGTTCAAATATAAATTAATACAAGCACAACATACATTATTCAAATAGTTACTTAATCCATTGTTCCTTCAACTAAATCAGCAACCTCAATATAGGTAGTATCATTTTTAGGTTCAATTTTATTAAAATTTACTTCATTTCTCTTCTCCTCTACAAATGCCTTGTTTCTTTTACACAAATGTTTTAGGGTTCTACACGTCTTAGATCAATGATCTTTATTTCCGCATTTATAACATAAATCACCATGGTTCCTTGAGAGGCCCTCTTGGATATAATTATCCATACCCTGACGATTCCTATTAATTTGGTCATATTTGGGAAACCTATAATTATTCATATAACCTTGTCCACGACCTCGACCATGGAAATGGCTTCAATCGTGATAACTGCCTCTAGTAGGATCCTCAAATTGAACATAACCACCATGTCTTTTAATACTAATATATCCATCATGTCTTTGATTAAATGTTATGAAATTTATCTTAGGATATGTTGTTGTTCCCGTGGGACGTGACTTGTATTTTTTTATAAGGATCTTATTATTTTGTTCAGCTACAAGAAGGGCTGCAATTAAATAAGAATACTCAGAAAATTCCCTCATTCAATATTATTTCTACAACAAAAAATGGGATGCATGAAAAATTTGAATATGTTTTTTTACCAACTTTTCTTCTTTGATTATAACTATGCCACATAATTCTAATTGGGCTATAATTTGGTGCATGACAGAGTTATATGAAATAACACTTTTACAATCATGGAACCTTAATTTGTTCCATTGATCTATTAATGATGGCAACACGACTTTCCTATGATGTCCAAATCTTGCCTTAAGTTTTTCCCACAAAATCTTGGGATCTTTTGCATTTGAGTATTTTATTTGTAATCCATCATCAAGGTGGTGCTTGATTATTCGATTTACTTTTGAATTTTTCATTTCCATTTCCTCTAATTCAACTTCCGACTTTCCTTAATTATCCCCTTCAAGTATTTTATCGAGTCCCTCACATGCAAGGGACCTAGTTAAATTATTGTTCCAAGTTATGTAGTTGTCACCAAATATGCTTAAAATTTTGAATTGATGTTTGTTAGAATAATAATGCAAGTGTGAGTAGGTGAAGAAATAGTCCCACATTGGATAGGAATGTGGAGACTTGAGCATATATAAGTGTGAGAACCCACTCAACTATCACCTTAAGATTTAAGGTGGATAAGTGGTGTGTCTCTCACAAGGTATCTTGTCCCACACTAAGTGTCAATGATTCCTAATGAACTCCCTCCAACAAATGGTATCTTGAGCCTTTTATTAGAAAAAGGGATCAACATAGTATTGAAATGCCCAAGAAGGGTATCCTGTTATAAGATGTCAACGGTGGTACAAGTGTCTTGAGGGGAGGATTATGGACTCACACTTAAGGGAGAGTGTTAGAATAATAATGCAAGTGCGAGTAAGTGGGAAAATAGTCCCACATTGGATAGGATTGTGGTGACTTGAACATTTATAAGTGAGAAAACCCACTCACCTATCACCTTAAGATTTTAGGAGGATAAGTGGTGTGTCTCTAACTTATAAATGTTCAAGTTACCATAACCCTATCCAATGTGAGACTATTTCCCCACTTACTCACACTTGCATTATTATTCTAACACTCTCCCTCAAGTGTGAGTCCATAATGCTCCCCCTCAAGACACTTGTATCATTGTTGACATCTTGCAACGGGACACCTCTTCTTGGACATTTCGGTACTAAGCGAGAAAGTTAATCACTAGCTCTTGCTACAAAAAATAAGACAATACCGTTATAGCAACTTTGTACAATGAAACCAACTAAAGCATAATACATGAATTTTATGAAACTAACTAAATCATATAATTCATGTACCAAGTTAAATTAGATCCTTCTATAAGTGTAATATCATTCATGTACCATGCTCATGCTACAAAATAAATTCCACCATTGTAAAAATTTTTAGAGCGAAATAAATTATCATAAAGTATATCTTCTTGTTGCTTAGTCCAAAATATAACACTCTTATAAACTACAAGAATTCATATTTCTATCAAATTGACCATAATTAATAAAGTCTACACAAAATGCACATAAACTTTTCCTACAATAAAAGAGTTTCACACCCTAAGGTCTTCCTTTTCACGAGTCTTCAACTTCACCAAAATGTATCTTCAGAAAAGTATATTCACCATAGTTATGCATAAATATTTAAAAGAAGTTAATGCATCTCTAACATGGTAACTTGACTTGTATGTCCACTATGGCTTCCATTCAAAATCACATGAACTAAATATAGATAAATTGAATCGTAGTGAGCAAGGTCAAATGATTTAAAGATGAGGTGTAGGTGTGACTTGCTACAACTGTGGTGAGCATGGTCACATTAGTTCCAAGTGTGATAAGCCAAAGAATAACCAAGTTAGAGGGAAAGTGTTTTCTTTATCTGGTTGTGAGTCTGCTTTGAGGATATACTAATTTGAGGTGCATGCTTTATAATGGTACACCTTTGATTGCTATTATTGATACCGGCGCAACACATTCTTTCATTTCTTTGGATTGTGATAAGAGATTGAATCTTGATTTATCTGATATGAATGGAACACACCTGTTATGGATTCAGTGACTACTTCATATGTGTGTTTGAATTTTTCGTTGAGTATTTTTAGTAAATACTATGGAATTGATTTAGTGTGTCTTACATTAGATCAACTTGATGTTATTCTTGGGATGAACTGGTTGGAATTCAATCATGTTTATAACAACTATTTTGACAAGACAATTATCTTTCTTGATTCTAGTTTTGAGAGAGATTTGTTTATGCCTGCCAAACAAGTGAATGAGTCTGTGTAGGATGGTGTTGTGTTGTTGGCTTTGATTGAAACAAATGTTGATGGGAAATGAACGATTGATGAATTAGAAATAGTTCATGACTTTCTTAAGGAATTTCTTGAAGATGTAAGTTATTTTCCTCCAGAGCGTGAGGTGGAGTTTACGATCAATTTAATTCTAGGAACAAGTCCGGTATCGATGGCTCAATATTGGATGTCAACATCTGAATTGAAAGAGGTGAAGAGTCAACTTAAGGATTTGCTTGAGAAGAGATTCATTCGTCCTAGTGTGTCACCGTGGGGTGTATCCATTTTGTAGGTTAAGAAGAAAGAAGGTACTATGAGGTTATGTATGGATTATAGACAACTGAACAAGGTGACTATCAAGAATAATTATCCACTTCTAAGGATTGAGGATTTGATAGATTGGTTGGTTGTGCAAGTGTGTTCAGTAAGATAGATTTGAGGTTTGGGTATCATCAGATTTGTGTGAAGGCTGAAGATATTCAGAAGACTGCTTTTAGAACAAGGTATGATCATTATGAGTATTCCATGATGTCATTCGGTGTGACCAATTTGTAAGAACAAGATTTGGTTCTACAAAATTATCTGAGTTTTGATGATAATAAATGAGTATGTTTGTATGAACAATTTTGATATCTAATGTTTGTTATTGTTCAGTACTTAACAAACATGTTATGCGTCTGATGGATGGTGTGGCCAAGACATTAAAAGAGAATTAGTTCCTCTTCTGTGATACACAAGTTCTGTTAAACACTAGAAAGACACTCTAGAAGGCTTGAAATGTAGGCTCTAATGTTTGTCTAAAGAAACCAGTATGAAGATCTGAAGATAAAGTTTCTACTTACATCCATATGCTGAAGAATCGTGCTTTTAAAGACAACATGTTCTAAAGAAACCAGTCAGAAGATCTGAAGACACAAGTTTCTACTTAAGTCCAGATGCTAAAGACTCAAGTTTCTAAAGACGGTGTGTTCCCAAGAAACAAAGTTAGAAGATATGAAGACAAATTTTCTACTGAAGTCCAGATGCTAAAAAACTTAGTTTCTAAAAAGACAACCTGTTTCAAGAAGACAAAGTTAAAATATCTGAAGACAAAGTTTTTACTGAAGTCCAGATGCTGAAGACTTGTGTTTCTAATAACAAGATTCTTAAAAGTATTCTTAAAGAACCAAGTGCTAAAGATTCTAAAGATGGAAGTTTTAAAGATTCTGAAGGCTTGAAGTTCTTCTGATCCATGGTTCTCTACAATGGGTTCTCAAGACCAAGTGTTGAAGACTCTAAAGACCCAACTCTTAAGACTTTGAAGAGCTGAAGTTCTTCTAATCCAAGGTTCTCTACAATGGGTTCTCACGACCAAGTGTTGAAGACTCTAAAGACGCGGATCTGAAGACTCTAAAGACTTGAAGTTCGGAAGACCTTATGTTATGTTCCCGCTTCTAAACTCATGCTTGCAGAAGCCTCTTAAGTGCAGAACGAAAGAATATAATGATAAAATGGTACAATAGTACACCATACAAAAAATCCTTTTCCACTACCTCTCCACTAGCTTGAATTGTGGAAGAGAAAAGGACATAGTAGTACTATTTGTAACGACTCTTTTTCAAATAGCTAACGTCTCTATTTTTCTTGGCTATATAAGAAAAGAATCATATGTTTAAAATGTTATTGGTATCCAAATATTGTTAGTGTTGTAACACTGAACATACTGAAGCTAACAAAAAAAAATAGAAATCAAGAAGATGATGAAGAAGAATTCAACAAGATAATATTCAAATTCTTATCAAATACTTCTTGGCAGAAATATGAAGAAGCAAGGAGTTGTTTCTCATAGCTTTATTAATAAAGAAAATGAAGACAAGAAGACTACAAGATGCTACACTTGAACTTATATCATATTCATATTTGTACAATCATGTAATAAACACTAGAGTTGTTGCTCTAATAGTGTTTCTGTTCATATATATATTCATGTAAATTGTTTTAACACATGAGTTATTGCTCATAGAAGAGTTAAATAATATATTCTCAAAACACTTATGTAATATGCTTATAAGAAGCATTCATGTAAACACAAGAAACCCATCAATTGTTGTTGATTAATACCTTGAGAAACCGAGTGAAGGTCTAATCTCAAGAAGACAGTGGTTACTGGTCATTATGGGAAACCTTGATAGGATATTCTGCAAGATCGGATTTTATTGGGTCATTGATTGTGATATCCAGTTAGATCATTAAACATATCATTGCAAGGTTCCTTGAGAGACTGAGTGAAGGTCTATTCTCAAGAAGATAATGACTAAAAGTCATTATGAAATCCTGGTAGTGATTTCTTTTGGGTCAATGGTAGTCATATCTTAAAGAGGACCGAGTGAAGGTTAGACTCTAGTAAGATCCCTGATGGATATCATTGCAAGGAAATCCTAATAGGAGATTCTGAAGAATCAAATTCTATTGGGTCTATGAATGTTATATCCAGTTTGGATCCCTGAATGTGTCATTGGATGTTAGTCACCAGCGGTTTTATGTGCGGTTGTAATCAGTTTGGTTATAGTAGATTAAGTCCTTGATTAAGGTGAAATCACCTTGGCGGTTGAACTGGATTAGCTTGGGGATTTCTCAAGTGAACCAGGATATATTGTGTGTTCTTTACTCTTGCTTATCCTTTATAGTTTATATTTTCATAACTTAATTAGAAGCATTGCTTAGAAAGAAATATTCAGAAGCATTTTCAACTAAATAATGCTTAGAATTTACTCTTACGTATGATTTAGAGTTTATGTTTTATTAACTTAATTAGAAGCATTACTTATAAGTAATATTCAGAAGCATTGTTCAACAAATAATGCTTAGAAGCGAAAGTTTATAAAAGAGTGAAAACCCAATTCAAACCCCCCTTTATTGTGTTTTCTTTACACCTTTAATGTGTATCAGAGCCTGATTATGTTATTGATTGATATCAAACACTTAACAGTTTCAAATAAAGATCCAAATGTTGTGTGAAGAAATACTCTAAGGCGATAGTTACTCAATTTTCAACTACTGTCTAAAATCAGAAAACTTAAGAATAAGCTGCCAAGGAAGATTCATTAGATAAGAAGTTATATCTGTTGAATGATTTTGATTAAGTTCCTTAATAGTATGAGATGTTTTTAAGAAATGTAATAGTACACCCTTAACTTTCTCATAAGATCTCATTAGGAATCTTTTTAAAAGAAGAAAGACTATTTTCTTATGATACATAAGAACTTCATGATAAAGTTGTCTATTCAAGAAGACATAAGATCTTATGCAGAAGACCTAAACATTAGCTCTGTCGAAAGAGGCTTTGCAGAAGACCAGACATTGCTGAGGAAAAAATGCTAATTGATTCATCAAAAGTATGATCAATAATAACTCTAAACAAGTTAGGTCAACATTATAAGAATAAGATTGTCATTCAAACTATTCTGATTTTGATAATACTTGTATTTTAACAATTTCTGAAGATGCTAAGGAATATTTATCTCAAAAGTATGAAATCAAAATTCAGAAGAAGGTATTCCTCTCAAATCAGAAAACTGAGAATACTCAAAGAAATAAGAGGAATCAATATGAGGATAATTTAGAACCTCTAAAAGACCACTCTGAAGAAAGCATAAGAAGGAAGAAGTTTATGAGAAGTTGTATCTAATAGAAAGCTAAAGTTAAAGACAAATAGAAGATCTTAAAGGACATAACAATATCATTTCTCTCCTTCTTTTTACTTATTATAATTCTGCTATTTTTATTTTATAGACTCAGTTATCAGAAGATCTTTTGGTCAGAAATATCTTTGATCAGATGGAAGCCTTTGGTTATCCAAACCATGAGTATATTGATCATGTCACTTAGTTAAAAAAAGTGATTAACGCGTGTAACCCTTGAGTATTATTAATCATCACACGCTACCTAAGCTATGCAATGAGCAATGTGCATATCTCTTGGAATTGATTGGTATCATAATTATTACTTTCATTTAATGTTTATGTTTAATTGTATTTTCTCTCACCTCTCAAACACTATAAATCTTACACGTTCACTTCACTCTCACAAATTAGAAACCCTAAACCTGTCTTCTCCTTCAATCGCTTTTTTGGGTTCTCCATCAACAACCTTCAACATTCATTCATCTTCTTCTTCAATCAAGATTATGATGACCAATTCTTAAAAAAAAGCAGTTAAGTTCACAAAGGAATTTGATCAAGCATCAAAACCACCAGCTACTTCCGATTCTTCATCATCATCTACCTTCTCTCCATCATCTTCATCAGTTCCTCCTATAAATACATCTGTTTCTACAACTTCTTCTACATAAATTAATGATAATCATATCACTCTATAAACCTCTCAAGTTCATTGCATCATTCCTGCATAAGAACTAGATGTTCTTCGAGAAATTTTGGTTGATTTCAATAATTTAGCTGATAATAGGGTTGACCTAAGAGAAGAATTAGAAGCTCAGGGATGGGAAAAATACTTTAACAAGCTTCATGGTCCTGTTTATGGAGATTTCATAAAAGACTTCTGGAAGAATGCTTATTGTGATGATATGCATATTGTCTCTGATGTCATTAGATTAAGGATTGTCATAACTGTAAAGTACATTGCTGATCTTCTATGAGTTTGAAGTTTTTAGAAGGGAAATGCACATATAAGATGGAGAAGAAGTTCAAAATTGCAAAGAGTAAATTGAAGTTTTCAAAGAAGTCACTCAATCAAGTACTGTTAAAAAATACTCTGATGAGAAGACAAAATACAAGAGCAAGATTCTCCATCCAAATCTCGGAGTTTGGCACAAGATCATTCTGGGCTGTATAAACCCTAGACCCGCTTCAAACTCTTATGATTACTTCAATTTTAGTTAGGAGTTCATGATGTACTATTTGCTAACCAAGTAGAAGATCAATTCTCCATATGTCCTTTTCAATTATCTGAAGGATATTGTTAAGAAGACGAAAACCACTGCAAATCCTAAGAAGAATGTTCTTACCTATATCCATTGCGGATGTCTTATGACTGACATTTTTGTGGAAAATGGGTTAATAAAATTGCTGGTGGAAGAAGAAAAGTTCATAGAAGATTTGCCTCCCAACATTGGATAATCATTTACTAAACAAAACTTGAGGAACATGCAAATATTTGATAAGATTAAAGTTAATCATCTGGGTAAACCGTTTGAAGACAATACACAAAGAAGGATTACAATTATTGACTATCCTCTTTTATCCAAGATGGATAATGTATCAAGTGTTGCTCTATATGTTCAGATGATAGAAGAAGAAGGACATGATATGTCAAATTTTGATTACACTAAACTTCCTAATGAAGAAGTTGATTATGATGTAAGAAAAAGGGAAAGAAGAAATAAAGAACTAAATCCTCTGAATCTTAGGGTCTAACTTCTGAATCTCGAAAATCATGCGCAAAAGTGTCTGTTGTTAGCATATTCTAAATGCTCCAAAGGCTTCAGAATTTATAACACAAATCATGAATCGTGGAGGAATCAATCCATGTTATATTTGATGATAAGCTTGACTATGAAAAGTCAAAGATGTGTGAAAAGCTTGTGGATATAACCATAACGTTCACTGAATTAAATGATAAGATACAAGAAGATAAAGAATCAGAAGATTCTTCTTCTGATGCTATTGATAGTTCTTCTAATCAACCTCAACCAAGGAAGAACAAAATCAGATCCTCTCATCCTGAAGACAATATCCTTGGAAGTAAAGATGCTCTTGTCAGAACAAGATCAACTCTCAAACCTTCTGATGAAGTACTTCTGGTTTTAGTTTGTTTAATAGAACCTTCATCTATTGAAGAAGCCCTTCTGGATAAAGATTGTATTTTGTCTATGGAAGAAGAACTAAACCAATTATCAAAGAACAATGTATGGGATCTTGTTCAGAAACCTAAAGGTATCCATGTCATTGGAACCAAATGGGTGTTTAGAAACAAGCTCAATGAGAAGGGTAAATTTGTCAGAAACAAAGCACGAATGGTTGCACAAGGCTATAATAAACAAGAAGGTATAGACTATACAAAAACCTTTGCACCAGTCATCAGGTTAGAAGCTATTCGATTGTTAGTTTCTTTTTCTGTCAATCATAGCATTATCCTTTATCAAATGGATGTTAAGAGTGCATTTTTGAATGGTTATATTTCAGAAGAAGTGTATGCCAAACAACCTTCTGGCTTTGAAAACTCTGAGAAATCAGACTTTGTTGTTAAACTAAAGAAATCTCTTTATGGCTTGAAACAAGCTCCCAGAGCTTGGTATGACAGATTGAATAATTTTCTTCTATAAATTAAATTTACCAGAGGAAAGGTTGACACCACACTCTTCTGCAAAACCTTAAAAAATGATATTCTAATTGTTCAAATTTATGTTGATGATATTATTTTTTGTTATACTAATCCATCCCTCTGCGAGGTATTCTCTAATCTAATGCAGGCTGAGTTTGAAATGAGCATGATGGGAGAACTGAAGTTCTTTCTGGGAATCCAGATTGATCCAAAAACAGAGGCTACTTACATTCATAAAAGTAAGTTCACCAAAGTTCTTCTGAAGAAATTCAACATGACAGACTGCACTATAGCCAAGACTCCAATGCATCCAACATGTATTCTTAAAAAAAAGAGGTGAGTGGAAAGGTATGTCAAAAGCTATATCGTGGTATGATAGACTCTCTTCTGTATATGACTACATCTAGACCTGATATTTTAATTCAGTGTTCATCTTTGTGCTAGATTTCAATCTGATCATAGGGAATCTCATTTAACTGCTGTTAAGAGAATTCTAAGGTATCTGAAAGGAACCACTAACCTTAGCTCGATGTATGAGAAAACATATGAGTACACTCTTTCTGATTTTTGTGATGCAAATTACGCTGGAGAAAAAATCGAGAGGAAAAGTACTTCTGGAAATGTCAGTTTCTAAGAAAGAATCTAATATCATGATCAAGCAAGAGGAAATCAAAAATTTCTCTCTCAACTACAAAAGCGGAGTATACCTCAGCAGCATTATGCAGCACTCAGATGCTCTGGATGAAGAGTTAGCTGGAAGATTATCAGATTTATGAGAGTAACATTCTTATCTTCCGTGACAATACTGCTTCTATTTGCTTGAGTAAGAATCCTATCATTTTACTAGTTACCCTTTTGATGATGTCAAAAATGGGGAGAAATCTAATGATTTTGATAATCCTAAAAGAAATGCATCATAATAATTAAATGATATAAAATGTGCATTTACCGCTGACGTTTGTTTGTTTGATGATTAACAGAGGAACTCTGAACAAGTTCACTAGGCATTCTAAGACAAGTCAAAATGAAAAAATTATGTTAAAGTTCTTAAGAACTAATTGTTCATATAATCAAAGATGTATAATCTATTAACATATGTTCAAGAATCAGATAGACTCAATTCGGTTTAGAAGTTGAGTACTTTCTGAAAGTTAAAGTCATCTTGATCTTGGTATCATAATGTTCAGAAGAGGTAAACTATCTAAGAATATGAAATTCAGAACATAACAAACAGAAGCAGTTGCCTCCAAGAAGAACTGAGCAAATCAGAAGTTGAAGACTTTATGAAAAATCAAGATCTCGATTGTTTTATTGGCATCTAGAGTCAAGATTCTAAAGATCTCAATATTTGATCTATGGGAACCAGGGGAGTTATACTCAAATCGTTCAAAGTCAATATACGATCTTCGTCAAGTCATTGACTCAGGGGGACTATCATAAAAAGGATAAGTATTCCTTACCTTTCTATTTTCACTTTTTCAGGTTATATGAACAAAATTGTGTCACCAAAATACATAGTTCTGTCATCATAAAAAGGGGGAGATTGTAAGAACAATATTTGGTTTTGCAATATTATCTCTGAGTTTTGATGATAACAAATGAGTATGTTTGTATGAAAAATTTTGATACTCTAATGTTTGTTATTGTTGAGTACTTAACAAACAGATTTTGCTTCTGATGGATGGCGTGGCCAAGACATAAGAAGAGAATTAGTTCCTCTTCTATGCTACATAAGTTCTATTGAACTATAGCTCGACACTCCATAAGGCTCTGAATTGTAGGCTCTGATGTTTGTCTAAAGAAACCAGTCAGAAGATCTGAATACGGAAGTTTCTACTTACGTCCAGATGTTGAAGACTCATTCTTCTAAAGACAACATGTTCTGAAGAAACCAATCAGAAGATTTGAAGACAGAAGTTGCTACTTAAGTGCAAATGCTAAACACTCATGTTTCTAAATATAGTGTGTTCCAAAGAAATAAAGTTAGAATATATAAAGACAAAGTTTCTACTGAAGTCCAGATGATAAAAACTTAGTTTCTAAAAAGATATCCTGTTTCAAGAAGACAAAATTAAAATATCTGAAGAAAAAATTTCTTCCGAAGTCTAGATGTTGAAGACTCGTGTTTCTAATAACAAGGTTCTTAAAAGGATTCTTAAAGAACCATGTGCTAAAGATTCTAAAGCCGGAAGTTCTGAAGATTCTGAAGACTTGAAGTTCTTCTGATCCAAGGTTCTCTACAATGGGTTCTCAAGACCAAGTGCTCAAGACTCTAAAGATGCAGCTCATAAGACTCTAAAGACTTGAAGTTCTTCTGATCCAAGGTTCTCTACAACAGGTTCTCACGACCAAGTGCTAAAGACGCAGTTCTGAAGACTCTGAAGAGTTGAAGTTCTAAAGACCTTATGTTATGTTCCCACTTCTAAACTCATGCTCACAGAAGCCTTTGAAGCGCAGAAGGAAAGAATATAACGTTAACATGGTACAATCGTACACATTACGAAAAAACCTTATTCCACTACCTCTCCACTAGCTTGAACTGTGGAAGAGAAAAGGACTTAGTAGTACTATTTGTAACGACTCTTTTTCAAATAGCCAACGACTCTATTTTTCTTGGCTATATAAGAAAAGAATCGTATGTTTAAAATGTTGTTGGTATCCCAAAATTGTTAGAGCTGTAAAGCTGAACATACTGATGCTAACAAAAAAAAAAGAAATCAAGAAGATGATGAAGAAGAATTCAACAAGATGATATTCAAATTCTTATCGAATACTTCTTGGTAGAAATATGAAGAAGCAAGGAGTTGTTGCTCATAGATTGCTCAATAAAGAAATGAAGACAAAAAGACGACAAGATGATGCACTTGAACTTATACCATATTCATCTTTGTAAAATCATGTAATGAGCATTAGACTTGTTTCTCGAATAATGTTTCTATTCACATCTCTTCACGTAAATTTTTGTAACATGTGAGTTGTTGCTCGTAAAAGTGTTAAACAATATATGCTCAAAACACTTGTGTAAACTGCTTAGAAGAAGCATTCCTCAAAACGCAAGAAACCCATCAACTGTTGTTGATTAGTTCCTTGAGAAACCGAGTGAAGGTCTGATCTCAAGAAGATAATGACTGCTGGTCATTATGGGACATCCTGATAGGAGATTTTGTGGGATCAGATTCTATTGGGTAAATTATTGTTATATCCAGTTGGATCACTAAACATATCATTTCAAGGTTCCTTGAGAGACTGAGTGAAGGTCTGTTCTCACGAAGATAGTGACTGAAAGTCATAAGGTAGTGGTTTCAATTGGGTCAATGGTAGTTATATCTCAAAGAGGACCGAGTGAAGGTCAGACATTTGTGAGATCCCTGATGGATATAATTGCAAAGAAATCCTTAAAGGAGATTGTTGTACCCCAAAATTTTCCCTCTCATTTTACTCGAAAAACATACTCCTAGATGTTCTCAATTGCTCAAGTTGACCAAGGATTGACTAGAAAAATCCTCCTCCTAAGACAATGAGCTTCAAACTAGGGTTTCACTCCTAATCAATATGTTTGAGTTCCAAGGGTCCTAAGTGACTTCCATTTCCCTAATATGTTATCAAGATCATCCATGCCAAGTTTCATGCCTTGCACAAGGGGTTTGCTCAGTCAAATGCTCAAATGCCTGAAAATCAACTGTACTAGGTCAAAAGCCAATTGTGACCCTCATACAGTCAAACTTCAAGATTTTTGGTCAACATCAACATTTTGAAGTAATATACATCATTTGATCAAGGTTTGATCATGATTCCTCAAGGAATGCTCCTAATTCATCAAAACTCAAAAGTTGCTAAATTAGGGCTTCTATAGGAAAAGTCAACCAAACTTTAGCCAGGCATAACTTTCTCATACTTTATCATAAATTTCTCATCCAAGGCTCATTTTGAAGAGAATCCAATTTTGCACAAATCATCTTCATCCCTCAAGTTCAAAAAATGCAATCATGAAAAGGTATAAATTCAGACATTATAGGTCATTTCAAAAAGTCAACAAAAACACCTTTTGGGTCAAAGCTTCTTACATAAACATGGAAGATCCAATTGAGATTAAACCAAAAGGGTTGTTTAGAGGACATCCTAATATTCCTAAAAAGTCAAAGAACACCCTCTTAGGATCAAAATTGAAGGAGATATGCATTATCAAAGTTGGCCATTTTTGGAAAATTTTCCCAAAGTCAACAATGCTCAAAATTGCATTTTTTTTCCACACGGGTCCATTTTTTCAAGATTGAATATCAGTCCTAGCATGGTCCACGACCTATGGGACCCTCCATGCTTTTTTAATTCTTTTTTATTTAATTTATTCTTATTTTTATTCATTTAAATTCAAATAAAATCAAAATAAATCAAACTTATGAATGAGATTTGTTTTGCATTGAATTATAGATCATGCAAGCTGTATAACGTCAAGCAAATCGTGCCAAGCCAAAAACCAGAAGAAATCTACAATTTTGAAAAGATTGGAATCAAAACTTCAAGACAATCAATCTTTTGATTCTTTCCAACTTTATTGCCCTAATTTGATTCAGTACTTATAACAAAGCTTGGTAAACCCTAAAGGAGAACATTCACGCGCAACCTGCCTCCCAAGAGCAAAAACAAAACTCATTTTTTTTGTCAAAAAGTGCCGACTGGATCTTCCTCCATAGGCCAGTTCAGAGCATTCTAAGGACCAAACCACATTCGTGGACACTCATTGGAGCGATTGCAAGCATTATCAAGGCCTGAAACATCAAGAATCGCTCGCTAGCAACATCACGATTTTCCCTTCTTTCCAAAAATGATTACGATGATCCTTGCATCATAAACATGTTTTAATTATATATCTGTGCTTATTATCATCTTTACAACATACTGGATTTGTTTGATTGAAGTTTGAGTGCATGTATGGACATCTGCCACAGCTAGGGTTCCGAAGCTCCAATTTGAGGAACCCTAGTTAGAGGAAAAATTAGGCTAAATTGAGGACCTTTTCATGTTCTGGGGTTAATTTGCAATTGATCCATGGCTTTGGATGAAATTGATTCTGCTTGGGTTGCATTTGTTATGTTTGCAGGTTTGTTGCCACGCACAAAAACCGTCACCATAGCCTATAGTGACGAGTTTGTCCGTAGTTAAAACCCCAATATCAAAAGCCACAGTCCTAGAAAGAAGGCAATTAGGTGGCAGACTCCCATTGGGAGATTTGAATCACGCACGTTTTTTTGGGAAATACTACTTTGCTTGCTTTGTGTTTTATTTGTTTGATTATATTAACGAATTATCCAGTGGCACAGTTGGTAAAGGCAACGCGTTTGGAAGAGAGAGGACCTGGGTTCGAGTCCTAGGTCTAGCATTTTGCTATTTTTTGAATAATTCTTGTAGGTTCTAGTGTATGGCACCCTCATACATGCACCATACACCCAAGATCCACCACCACCAGATCATGTCCTGGCCAGATCTCACGCCTCCAAGAAGCAGTCACATGGTGGACCTCCCCAAAAGCCACCACGCTAGATCCAGCGCAAGATATGGGCTTGCATCAATCTGGGCATGTCCAGTTTCTTCTTCACACCCCCAGAAATGCTTTCACACCAGGCCCAATTTAATTCTATTTTTTTTTAAATTTCTTTTATTTTTTTAATTATTTGTTTTAATTATTTTTACAAAAAATCATTTTTTAATTAAATCAATAATCCCAAAAGTCACAAAATTAGAATTAGTTTTTATATAAAAAAATTTTAATTGCATTAATTAGTTAGATTAATTAGGATAAGTTAAATGCTTTTTCATAATTAAAATTAATTAGAAAATAGGTTGATTTGCAAAATTAATTATTTTCTCTAAAAAAAAATCAAAAAATACCTTTCTCTATTTACTAATTAAATATCTTTGAATTTAATTTTAGTTCCATATTAAATTTTGTCGCGCACGTTTATTTCATTATTTTCCTAATTAATGTAATTGCTCCTGGTTTGTAATAATTTAATTAGGTTTAAATTTCTGCATCTAATAATGTAATTGCCCCAAGGCCTTATAATAGTTTAAGAACCCTTATCTTTCTGCAGTTTATTTTCTGCACGATGAACTGCTTAGATGAATGGCTAATAGGATTGTATGGAAAGATAACGATTAAATGAACATAGAAAACCCTAATGGTGCAAAGATAAATAAAATGAAAAATAAACACTTGCACATGCTCACTCCTAGGGTTTTCCCTACTTCGGTTGCCTTCGGTAAATGATCATGAAGTATAGGGAGTCTTAGTGATTGTCCTATAGTCCCAAAAGATAAAAAATGACCCATTCGAATGTTACCTCGGAAAGATCTTTAGGACTTTAGGGTAATTACTAAGGTTTCCTAACCATTGCTTTAGTGATCGTAATTGTCCATTTCGCCCGTTTCGACTATCCCTTAAAACTCCAACGATGGAGCTACCTACTCTTTAATAGTAGGATAGCGCTGTCTAAAGGAACTAAGAAAATGAACAAACTTTTTCTAGTAGGTAGAAACTTTTAGGTACTTGCTCAAAACAACAAATTTTTACACATACACTTTCAAACAAGATTTTCAAACAAAGTTTTTAAAAACACTTTATCACACCCTTGAGGACCGATGCAAGGGTTACCATAAAGTGAAACGCCGCACTAAGGCAAATTTCAAAACTTTTCAAAAGCACAAGCACAAAAGCAATTTAAGAATGAGCAAGTACCTAAGAGCCCGTGGAAAACCACGGATAGAAAGGGTGCTAACACCTTCCCTCTCGAAAAAGGTTTTTTTCTCTGTTCTTTTTCCCTTTTCCTCTGTTGGATAAAATAAAAGACGGTGGCGACTCTTGCTTACCGCGACATTTGCGAACAAAAAACGCAAATCAGTATGAAACAATCGGTTCTGCCACCGTATCACAGAACTGGCGAATCTGTTGGGGACAATTAATATAGTGGGGTATACCTTAGGATCTAGGTCATTTTTTAAATTGCTTTCTTGTTTGTTTTTCCTTCTTTATCTTTAAGGGTTTTTGCTTGGGTATTGTTGAAGATCCTACACCCGGATTTGGGGGGGACCTTTTAGGTAAACAACAATAGATCGTGGACACTGTACGACATAGACCGATATGGTTTAAGCGTTGGTTGTGTTGGCGTGACACTTTGGTTGGCAACGGTATCCTTCGTGTGGAAACAAGGAGAATACGGGGCCGCCGCGTGGTGTCGCGAAGCACTAACAGACCTTAGAACCTTAGTTGAATAAACTTTTCCATTAGAAAGTAGTGAGATAGCCGACCTCGGTATAAAGTTGATGATTTGTTGATACTCGATGCTACACTAATTGAGATCAGAATTTCGGGATATTTCGGCCGCAAGAAAAGATTGCCTGAGCTGAAACAATGCCCAATAAAGGATGATCAGTGATATTGAGAATCTTTAGAACCAGGTTACTTTTCTAAGACATGTATTAAACTAACTAAACTTCAAGAGGGTACTTACCTTTAACCTCATGCAAGCCTTTGAACCTAAGGTATATTGTATGCTTTTATTGTGTTTGATTTACTCTATTTGAACATAACATCATGCATCATAACATAGCATACATTCTCATTACACTAACATTTCAAGGACCAAGGGAATTTATTTTTGCTCTGTTTTGCAGATCATGGCTTCCGCTCGTAGAAACACTATCCGAATCAGCTTTGTGAGATTACCTCTCCAACTCAAGGAGCTAGTATCAAGGGTTCTTGAAACATCTTCGTTCACTAAGAGACATGGTCTACTTCTCAACCTGGTTACTTCGAGCTTTGATGAAAAGATGATGGGTGTACTCTTTCAGTTCTTTGATCCCAAGCACCACTGCTTCACCTTTCCAGACTATCAGTTGGTGCCTACCATGGAAGAGTTCTCTCATTTATTGGATATACCTATTCTTGACCAGATGTCTTTCACAGGTTTAGAAGAGGTTCCTAAGCCAGAAGTCATTGCCTCAGATTTGCATCTGAAATGGGCCGACGTGGTATCCAATTGGGAAACAAGAAGTGGAGTCAAGGGTTTTCTAGCTAAGTTCCTAATAGAGAAGGCCCAACTGTTTTGGGATGATCTGGACTTTCAGGCTTTTGAGGAGGTTTTGGCTCTTCTAATTTATGGGTTAGTATTGTTCCCTAATCTAGACTTACTCATAGATGTGAATGCTATCAAGATCTTCCTCTCCCGCAACCCTGTGCCTACTTTGCTCGGAGATATCTTGCATCCTCTCTACACTCGTACTATGAAGAGGAGAGGGGTTCTTATGTGCTGCATGTCGTTACTACCGAGGTGGTTTATTTCTCACCTCCCTAAGCCAGTGCTGAAGAATGAAGAAGGTTTGGGTTGGTCGCAAAGGATAATGTCACTTTCTCACGCGGACATTCTCTAGTATTCCCGATCTATGGGAGATATTTCTATTATTGACCGATGCAGGGAGTTCCATAATGTCCCACTACTTGGCATTAGGGGAGGCATAGCTTACAATCCTTGTTTAGCTCTGCAACAATTTGGTTACGCTCGAAGGGATGGTCCTCATGAGATGCTTATCCAGGGCATTATGTTTAACTATGAGGATGATGTTCAAGGGTATCGCCAGAGGTTCATACGAGCTAGGGGCATGGTAAACAGATCTGACGCCAAGACTTTGGGGCCGAAGAATTCCATTCCTATGGAACCTTATCTTCAATGGGTATGAGATCGTGCTCAGAAACTTATAATGCCCTACGTAGCTGTCTTACCAGTGATTGTGGAGCCCATCACTGAAGGGGATATTCCCTACACGGTTCTTCATCCTGATATGCCCACCGATCTTGAAGAACTACAGAGGTCCTGGATTCAGTTGAAGAAGGAGTGAGATACTTATAGGGACCAATTCTATGCCTAGGAGAAGAAAGTTTTAGAGCTCACAAAGAAGCTTCATGAGGAAAGAAGCCCTAATGTCTATCTAGGCACGAAGAGGAAGCATCCATGGGAAACTTGATTTCTTTTAGTTTTTTTTTAGAATTTCCAATTGTAACGCCTAAAAGGAAATTGTATTTTGAATTCTACTAATAAAATCTTTGTTTCATTTTGGTTCACAAATTTAAATTTTCTAAAGTCCTTGAAATCATTGCATACACATGCCATACATATCAATGCATAAACAGGTATCATAACAGGTTTCTCATCTTCTTCGCTGTTTATTTCAGCAATAATATCTTCTGAACAAAGCATCAAGGATCTCCAAGAACAAAATTCCCAAATTTAGAAAATGTTCGTAGCTTTGGCTAAAGGGCAGGAAGATCTGAAGGCCCTTATTCTGAAAGAGAAGAAGAATAAGAATAATAATAATAAGAAGAAGAAGAAGACCGCCGATACCCTGAATCTGGGCAGAAGATTCAAGGGACCGTTGAAGTAACCGGTTGATCTGACTTCCTTGTCCAAAGAAGGGGAGAATCAAGGGGGAAAGACAATGGAGGAGGACCCTAGCCCTGAGGTTTCTGATAATGACACAGATTACAATGATAAACAGTATCCTCCTGCCGAGGATAGATATAAACAGTTAGAGAATCATTTAAGCGCAATAGAGCTCCAAAGAATACCAGGGCTGGATTTTGAAGAGCTGGGTTTGGTATCTGGGGTAGTCATCCCACAGAAGTTCAAGGCTCCGGTATTTGCAAAGTATGACGGGGTGTCTTGTCCCAAGCTTCATCTCTGTTCCTATGTGAGGAAGATTCGGCCTCACACTACTAATAGGAACTTTTGGGTCCATTTCTTTCAGGACAGTCTGTCCGGGACTCAGCTTGAGTGGTTCTATCAGCTGGAGGGAACCAATGTCCGCAACTGGGAAGATCTGGCTGTAAATTTTTATAAGCAGTATCAATATAACGCTGACCTTGCCCCTACCCGTACTCAACTCCAGAGTATGTCCATGGATGCAGGCAAAGGTTTCAAGTACTATGTGCAGAAGTGGAGATATCTGGCAAGGAGAGTCCAACCCCCTTTGTCTGATAAAGAGTTGGTGGATATGTTTCTTGGTACGCTGTCTAGTCTGGTCTTCAATCACTTGATTGGTAGCTCCTCAGTTGGTTTCACCGAGCTGATATTGACTGGAGAAAGGGTAGAAGCTGGGATCCGAAGTGGAAAGATCCAGAAAGATACCTCGTCAAGTACTGTGAAGAGGCCGTTCACGGGTAAGAAGGAGGTCAATGCCATTTTTAACTCAAGAGGTCAGAGTAGAGCTGAGCGCCGTCCAACGGTAGGGGCTATGATGACGCCTAGGCCCGCGACTACTCAACAACGAAATAATCAACAAAGGGTAGATAGACTGCAAAAGCAGTTCACCCGGATTAATATGACATTGACTGAGGTTTTACCCCATCTGTTAAGATCTAACTTGGAAACCTTAAAGGGGGCTCCCAAGAATCCTAACACCTCATCTCCTTGTTATAATCCAAACGCTCAATGTGCTTACCATTCTGAGAGTCCAGACCACGATACAAATGACTGTTGGGCTCTGAGAAATAAGATACAGGATCTGATCGAGGCCAATGAGATTCAGTTTGATGCTCCGGATAAGCTTAACGTCATAACTGCTCCCATGCCTAAGCACAACCGTGGTGTTAATTCCGTTGATACTGATATGTTTGTCACCTCTATTGATGATGTTTCCACTCCTCTCATGATTGTCAAGAAGAATTTGTTGCTAGCTGGTCCATTTCCGGGTTATGGTGAAGGTTGCCACATGTGTTCATCTTTGCCCTCTGGTTGTCATTTGATAAAAGCAGGTGTTTAGCGCCTGATGGATAGAAGAGAGATTTTGTTTGAAAAGGCTCCGGTTTTGACTGTTTCGCATGAAGATGTTGCTATCAAAATCATTTCCACCAATCCTTCCAAGGTCTCCTCTAAAAGACCTGTTAGGATTACACTTGCTCCAAGAATTTCTCCATTGATAATCACTTTTCTTGGCCCTGTACTGTACTCCTCGGACAAAGTTGTTCCTTGGAATTATGGTGCTAACGTCTACTACCATGGCATCAAACAGGATTTGAGGACCAAAGAGGCTGATCCCGATGTCAGTAACATTGTCGGGACCAACAAAGTTACCCAAAGTGGAAGAGTTATCTCTCTCGAGATCTCCCCGAAGACTGTTATTAAGAATGTTGTTATTCCATCTGTTGTTCCTGCTAGTACTTATGCTACTACTCCCATCCTTACTCCAGTTGTTACCCCTGCTGATGAGTCATCTGGGACTCAGGGAAAAGAAGCTATAGGTGAGCCTGCCCAGACGGAGGCACCTAGAAAAGTTGTTTTGGAATCCTCTAAGAAAGAAATGGAGGAAATTTTAAGAATAATCAAGAAGAGCGACTATAATATGGTCGAGCAGCTGGGGCAGACCCCTTCGAAGATATCAATGTTGTCTCTACTGTTGTGTTCTGAGGCCCATGCAAAGGCTTTGATTGCATTCCTCAAGACTGCGCATGTGCCGCAAGAAACATCTGTTGACCAATTCAAAGACTGTGTAGCCAGTTTGACTGCTGACAATGGGTTGGGTTTTTCAAATGCCGATTTGACGCCAAAGGGGAGAATCATAATGATGCTCTGCATGTCTCGATCGAATGCAGGGGCACTACTATGGCTCATGTGTATTGGACACTAGATCATCACTGAATGTTATGCCCAAGAAGGCTCTTGGTAGACTAGATTGTGAATGCTTGACTTTAAAGCCCAGTAACATTATGGTGAGGGCTTTTGAAGGGTCGAAAAGAATGGTGCACGAGGAGGTGGACATCCCTGTCAAAGTGGGTTCCCAGACCATTGAATCCACCTTCTACATGATGGATATCAGGCCATTGTACTCTTGTCTGTTGGGCCATCCTTGGATCCATGAAGCTGGGGCTGTTACTTCTACGCTGCACCAAATGCTGAAGTATCCAGTGAATAGGAAGATTGTTACCGTGTGTAACACGGTGGGAGAACTGACTTGGTTGTTTTGCATTTGATCGTAAATGTTGCGGTTAGCAAGAGTCT
This sequence comes from Vicia faba, assembly GCA_948472305.1. Taxonomy (NCBI): domain Eukaryota; kingdom Viridiplantae; phylum Streptophyta; class Magnoliopsida; order Fabales; family Fabaceae; genus Vicia; species Vicia faba. The sequence goes on from OX451740.1 coordinate 287,777,131, forward strand.
CCACCAACTTTTCTTTTATCCAAAAGGAAAGGTTGAAAAGAACAGGAAAGACCTTTGAGATGTTTTCTTGAGTTTGGGGGGTAGATTATGAAAAAGGAAGGTATTATCACCCTTTTCATCCATGGTTTTCCATGGGCTCTTAGTTGCTTGCTAGATCACTTGCTTTTGTTTGAAAATGTGATTTGTGTGGTTTTTGAAAGTATTTTGTAAAGATGCCATCGTTTAGGCAAACTTTGTAATGATTCTCGTTCGTAAGAATGTATACAAAGTGTTGATCTTTTGAAAATGTTTTCAAGTTTGAAAGGTGTTTTGAAACTATTGGTGTTTGTTTTTGAAAATGACAAGGATGTTTTGGTTTTGAAATTTAGCAAGCAACTAGAAACAATCTACCTACTCAAAAGTCTTTCGTGTTTTTTTCCTCTTTCCTTTGACATTATTATCTTACCATTGATTTGGTAAATAACCCTATCTTTGGATGTAAAAGGGACGGGCAAGGGTCATCGTATAGCCATGATTAGCAATGTTGTAAGATATCTTAGCATTGTCTTTAGGGACTAAGATCATTTTTGAAAGGCAACTTTGATAGCGTCATTGAGGGACTATGATCTTGTATTTTTGCTTGTTTTTTCTAAGATACCTCACATGCATAATATGGCCATTTTTGTAAGGCAACAAAGTGGTTTTACCCTAAGGGTGTAAGTGTGCAAGTGTATTGGTTTACATGCTTGATTTGTCTTGATTAGGGTTTACTACTTGTTGGTTTTAATCTTTCCATACAAAACCCTAATTACTACCATTTGTATGTAAAGCATTAAATTGCAGAAATTAAAATTACTACGCTATTACATCATTAGGGGAGGGGGTGTACAAATTACAAATGGGGAATTGCAAGGAAATTGATTAGGGTTTGCTACTTGTTGGTTTTAATCTTTCCATACAAAACCCTAATTACTACCATTTGTATATAAAGCATTAAATTGCATAAATTAAAATTACTACGCTATTACATCATTAGGGGAGGGGGTGTACAAATTACAAATGGGGAATTGCAAGAAAATTAAATCTAGTTATCTATTACAACCATATTGAATTTGAATAAATGTACAAAAATGAAGATAAAAATGCAAGAATATAAAATGTAAAAAAGAAATGTGATTTTTGTTTGATTTTCATGAAAAGTATTTTTTGACCTAGTTAACTAAAATAAAATAATTAACTAAAAATAAGAAAATTAAGATTAAGTTAGTAAAATAAATTAATTTAAAGAAAATAAGTTTTTTTTAGGGTTTTTGTGAATTTAATTAGTAAATAAAATTAATCAAATAAAATTTCTAAGTTCTAAATTGATTTTAATTTATAAGAAAAAAACATAATAATATAATGATTAAAACTAATTATCTAAGTATCTAAAAAAGTAAATTAATTTATTAAAGGAAATGTTTTTTGTTCTTTTAGTATTTATGAAGAAAAATAAACTAAATAAATATAAATAATAACATATAAATATTTTTGGATTTTTATTGATAAAGATAATAATAATAATAATAGTAATAGTAATAAAAATAATAATAATAATAATAAAGAAAATAATAATAAAATTAAAAATATGAAATTAAAGTCAGGGGGTTAGAAAGTGAAACAGGGGGTAATGTTAAGAAAAAAAGTCAGGCCCAAGGTTCTGCTGGCCCAAGCACTACCTGAAAGGAAAAATGACAAAAAAATATGGAAAAAATGTAAAAAGGAAGCGCTGAAGTTCGAACCCATGACCTCTACCAATAACGCGCGCTGCCTTACCACTGGGGTGGTTGTACATCCATTGATATAACTGAAATGATAAATACATAATACAAAACAAGTCCTGAATATGGAATTTCATCTTCAACCTCCAGCCAGATCATCTGTAACTTCACCATTTCTCAATAAAAATGAAATATGCAAACATGAAAGTTGCTCCATTTTCCATACGAATCCAACTATATAAATATCATAAGCTATAAATCAAAGATGAATGAAATTTTTGAAAGTACCAAATTATGACCTAATTATTTTCAGAGGTTCAATCCTAAAAATCTCCTAGCTTAATCAATATAAATAAAATCTATGGACATGTACAGCTTCAGGGCAATGATGTCAACATTTTATCTTCACAAATGCAAGCCTAGCAAAGCCTAAATAATGGGATAGAAGTTCAAGAAAAATACCTCAAAACTGGAAATCGTGAAATGCAAATGATCTTGACTCAAGGTGCTGTAATGATGAGGTTAGCTTCCTCAAGTTCCCAGAAAGCTAATGTAGTGGTTAGCTTGAGTTGAGAGTGGCTGAAATGGCTTGGAGAAGTCAATGTGCAATGCTCTGTTTTTGGCTATGGAGGATGATGGAAATGGAGTTACAGTCGTGTAACAGGGACAAGGATGAGTTATATTTGATGTAAGGAAGCTTTAGGAACTAAAAGGCCAAAGAACGCACGAGGGAAATATGAGTTACAAGTCCAAGGTCAGAAACTGTGCAACAATGGAGTTTTTGGGAAATTTCTGACTTGAGGGAGTTTTGGTGTGTTTCAGGGTGCTTTGGCTCTTCCTCTAGCTTACAAATAGTGCCTCTATTTATAAGAAACAAGTTTGGAAGCTTGTTATTGATCAGAATTCAAAATCACAAGTTCAAGCATAACATGTGATTTTTGAGAAATCCAAGTTTCAAAGACTTGTGTACTTGCTAAGATAGAGTAGTTATGCTTTAAACACACTTGCTTTTGACTTTGTAGATGGAGTGTGATCAGATGGAATAAGTTAGAGGCTCAAGAATTGACTTTGTGCATAAAGCTTGCTTTTCAAGAATGGTATTCTTCACTTTCTTCCCAAAATGGCAATGTGAATTGGATAAAGCTTAAACCACTTGGATTATAGCTAAAAAGTTTGTGTAATCCATTAATGATGGATATATACACAAGTTAGAATTCCTGAAAAGTAAGATTATGCAGCCTAACATTGAAATTTCATTTTTGTTCATCATGAAAATGATCTATAATTCCATTTTGAAACCCTAACTTCCTCTCTTTGATTATCCTGCTCAAGAATGATCTCAAGGAGTTATTGGACATTTTAGAAAGCTTGTAATGTTCTCTACAACCCCTCTTTGAATCACTTTTAAAAATTCCCCTTGGAACTATATGAAAAATTTCCATGAAGTTAGGTCAAAATCCTGCCTAAACTAGGGCAAAATTTTCACTAAGTGTTTAGTTTCATGACCATGACTTCATGGATTAATAACTTGAGATCCAATAATTTCTAGGAGAAGTTGTATAAAGCAATGTTTTAGATCTCATGGATATCTACAACTTTCATGTTGAAAGTTTCTTTTGAATCATCTTGCATCATGGTGAAAAATTTGCTTAAAGTTGTGAAAAAATATGAAGGAACACTTAGAAAAAATTCTAAGTTTGGAAACTTTGACTTTTCAAAATGAAATATTGACCTTTTTATTTCTTGATGAAATTTTTTCATATTTTGACATGTTTTGATGAATTGTGATCTTTGACACTTGATTTTGACCAAAAAGTCAAAATTTGACTTTTTAGTGTACAGTTGACTTTTGATCAGTTGACTGAAAATCAACTATCAATCAAATGACCTTGAGAAATGTTTTGAGTCATGCCATTAGGTCAAAATGATGTAATTGAACTCTTTAGATCATGTCTTAAACCAATTAACCATTTGCTAGGCCAAAAATCAGAAACTGCACTTTCCAAGTCAAAACCCTAATTTTGACCATTTTGCCCTTTTGATGATCTGATCAAATTTCTTGAGGAATTTTGGTCCAAACTTGATCAAATGACATATATGAGTTCAAAATGTTGATATGGATAAAAAATTATGAAGTTTGACTGTAAATTGACCACAATTGACTTTCCCCAATACAACTGATTTTTAGGTCAATTGGTCAATTGATTGAGCAAAAATGTGATCCGAGACTTGAAACTTGACATGAGCAATCTTGGGGGTCCATAATGATCCATTAAAGTCACATGAGGCATTAAAAGTCCAATTCTCCTTGTGAAAACTCAAACCCTAATTTCAATCATTAGTGCTTAAGGAGGTGTCTTGAGCTGATCAACTCGTGTGCAGTCTTGAACCAAAGGAGATCATGTGAGAAAATACTTGATAAGTGAGAGGGAAAATTTTGGGGTACAACACTGTGCATGGTGAAGAGGAGTATATGGTAAGCCACCTAACTCTTTCAGGTATGTGAAGATGTACGGGGAATTCATAGAGACCCCTTGTCAAAACTTTGAAGAGGTTCCCCAGATCATGGCATCAACTGAGACTATCACCAGCACCAAACCTCCTTTGAAGATGGATTCTCTCAAGGACGCCGGAGCATTAGTTGAAGAAGGTGGGTGTACCATTTGGGGATAACTCCCTGACTTTCCTCATAAAACTGACAAATTTGGTTTAGGCTTTACTTCAGAAGCTCAAAGGGCTGTTCGACATGCTCGGGCTGGAGGACCTCCCCTATGCATCAGCAACCGTGGGGTTAACGCTATAGAAGACGATGATGAGGATTATGATATTGACAGCTTGATCTACCCTACTACCAACGGTGGACCTAGTAACTGAACGACCAAAGATTTTGTGCCAATTTCTTTTGTTCAACAGTAATTGTCTTACTTGTTTTTCGGTTTTGTAATAAACAATATAAACTCTATAGCCTTGTGTCTTACCCGAGGCACAATGGTTTATTTGTGAGGGATATTATACGTCATTTTCATATGTCATCAATAAAACATTGGACGTTTCTTGCATACAAATTTTATGCTCTATGTTTTTTCTTTTCTGCTTTTCACTTTATCAATGCAGCTATGCTCTTACACATACTCACATATCAAACAGCAGATCCATATCCACTCTGGATCCCATTGATAATAGTTATGCTATTTCCAGTTATAACTTCGAAAATCTGATCAACCAAGCCGAGGACGAAGGTGAGGAAGATTGTGAGGTTCCTGGAGAACTTGCTAGACTGTTACAACAGGAAGAGAGGGCTATACAGCCTCATGAAGAGACAGTTGAGACGATAAACTTGGGCACAAAGGTAGACAGAAAAGAAGTCATGATCAACACAAGTCTGGAGATTAAGGTCAAACCGCGGTTGATACAAATGTTGCACGATTATGTTGAGATATTCACCTGGTCATATAAAGACATGCTTGGTTTAGACACTGATATTGTGGTACATCGTCTTCCTACTAAAGAAGATTGTCCTCCGGTTAAACAAAAGGTCCGCCGTATGCACCCTGAAATGTCAGAGAAGATCAAAGCAGAGGTTATGAAACAGTTCAACGCTGGGTTCCTAGTTGTCACCTCCTATTCGTAGTGGGTTACTAACGTCGTTCCGGTACCTAAGAAGGATGGCAAGGTATGGATGTGTGTGGACTACAGAGACCTGAACAGGGCAAGCCCAAAGGATAACTTCCTGCTCCCCCACATCGATGTTATGGTTGACAATACCGCACAATACAAGATCTTTTCCTTCATGGATGGGTTCTCTGGGTACAATCAGATCAAGATGGATCCCGAAGACATGGAGAAGACAACCTTCGTCACATAGTGGAGCCCTTTCTGTTACAAGGTGGTGCCTTTTGGGTTAAAGAATGTTGGGCAACTTATTAGTGGGCCATGGTCGCCTTATTTCATGACATGATTCACCATGAGATAGAGGTTTATGTTGACAACATGATAGCCAGGTCTCAAACCAAGGAAGAACACCTTGATCATCTACAAAAGCTGTTTGACAGGTTGAAGACGTACAAGCTGAGGTTGAATCCAAACAAGTGCACCTTCGGGGTAAGGTCTAGTAAACTTGTGGGGTTCGTCGTCAGCGACAAAGGTATTCAGGTAGACCCTGCAAAGGTGAAGGCCATACAAGAGATGTTGGCTCCCCTTACTAAGAAGGAGGTTAGAGGTTTCTTAGGATGCCTAAATTATATCTCCAGGTTCATTTCACATATGACTGCTACTTGTGAGCCAATATTCAAGATCCTAAAGAAAGACCAAGTGGTAAAGTGGAATGACGAATGCCAGATCGCTTTCGAAAGAATCAAGGAATACCTTTAAGAACCACCAATTCTGATGCCTCTGATTGAAGGAAGACCTTTGATAATGTACTTAACAGTATTAGACAATTCAATATGGTGTGTGCTGGGGAAGCATGACGAGTCTGGTCAAAAAGAGCACACAATATACTACCTTAGCAAAAAGTTTACCGACTGTGAGACAAGATACTCACTGCTCAAGAAAACGTGCTGCACTTTGGGATGGGCTGCTCTCTGACTGAGATAGTATATGTTGACCCACACTACTTTGTTGATATCTAAGATGGATCCAATCAAGTACATCTTCGAGAAGCCTGCTCTCTCCGGAAGAATAGCAAGATGGCAGATGATCTTAACCGAATACGATATACAATATACAACCCAGAAATAAATCAAGGGAAGTATATTAGCTGTTCATTTGGCCCATCAGGCAATGGATGACTACTAGTCCATGAATTTTGAGTTCCCAGATGAGAATATTATGCTAGTGACTGACTATGAAGATCCTGGACCGAATGAAGTATCCTGATGGACTATGGTTTTTGACGGAGCTTCGAATGCACTCGGTAATGGCATTGGCACTATAATTATATCTCCTGAAGGCTGTCATACTCCTTTTACCGCCCGACTATGCTTCAATTGTACCAACAACATGGCAGAGTATGAAGCATGCATCATGGGTCTCAAAGCGGCCATTGACCTGAGGATCAAGTTCTTAAACATTTTTGGGGATTCAGCCTTGGTGATAAGTCAGATCAAAGGAGAATGGGATACAAAGCACCCGGATCTCATCCCGTATAAAGAGCATGTGCTGATATTGCTCCCACACTTTGAGGAGGTAACCTTTGAACATTTCCTATGAGAGGAGAATCAGTTAGCGGATGCGTTAGCTACCATGTCTTCTATGTTCAAGGTCAGGTGGGACAATGAAGCTCCCTGAATCACTATCGAGAGGTTGGATGAACCAGCGTACTGCTATGAGGTTGATACTGAAGAGGTAGCAGACAAACCTTGGTTTCACGAAGTAAAAAAGGTATCTCGAGGCTCAAGATTATCCCGAGGGGGCATCTGTCAACGATAAGATGTTTCTGAGAAGCTTCGCCACAAAATTCTTCCTCAGTAATGGGATCCTCTACAGGCGCAGCCACGACTCTACATTATTGCGGTGTGTAGATAAGAGCGAAGCAGAGAGGATTATGGAAGATCTACACGAAGGTACCTTTGGCACTCATTCTACTGGACATACCATGGCTAAGAAAATCCTACAGGCAGGATACTATTGGTTCACTATGGAAGCAGATTTCTATCAGCATTCCCGAACTTGTCATAAATGCTAGATCTATGCTGATAAGGTGCATTTGCCTCCGGTCCCTTTGAATGTCTTGACGGATCCTTGGCCCTTTGCAATGTGGGGCATCGACATGATCAGAGAAGTTAGACCTACCGCGTCCAATGGGAATTGCTTCATCCTGGTTGCCATTGATTACTTCACGAAGTGGGTTGAAACTGCCTCCTTTGCTACCGTTACCAAGAATGTTGTGGTGCGGTTTATCAAGCATAATCTGATTTGTCGTTACAGTGTGCCAGAGAGAATCATCACTGACAATGGTATGAATCTCAATAACACGATGATCATCAAGCTCTGTAAGCAATTCAAGATACATCATCATAACTCTTCTCCCTACCGACCGAAGATGAATGGCGTTATTGAAGATGCTAACAAGAACATCAAGAAGATCATACAGAAGATGACAGTGACATATAAAGACTGGCATGAGATGTTACCATTTTCTCTTCATGGGTACCGCACCTTGGCACGAACGTTAACAAGGGAAACACCCTACTCTCTGGTATATGGCATGGAGGCTATCCTGCCTATTGAGGTCCAGATCCCTTCTTTAAGGATCATGAAGGATGCAGGTTTGAACGAAGACGAATGGATCCAGACTCGAAATGATCAACTAAATCTGATCGATGAGAAGAGACTTACTGCTATCTGTCATGGTCAAATGTATCAAAAACGGATGATCAAGGCTTTCAACAAAAAAGTCAGACACCACGAATATCAAGTAAGGGATATAGTGATCAAGCGTATCATACTGCCGCAAGGTGATCCCAAGGGTAAATGGACTCCCACATATGAAGGGCCATTTGTAATCAAGAACATTTTCTCAGGCGGCGCCATGATTCTGACCACCATGGACGGTGACGACCTTCCACACCCTGTCAATGCGGACATAGTGAAAAGATACTACGCATGATTAAAGACCCGCTAGGTTGACTGGACTAGGAAAAAATAAGGGCTTCCTGGCGAACCAAAAGGGTTCGGGAAAAAGTTAGGGATGAAAACGAAAAAACTCTGCAAACCCGGCAAGTCAAAAACCTGAAAAGGTGGCTTGGGAAAAAAAGGGTATCCCGATGCACTGAAAACCCGAAAGGGGAGTCCAGGAAAAATTTAGGGATGTAAAGCGTATCATTATGTCCCATTGGATCACCTTGTGACCAGACCTCAGTATCAACTGTCAAGCTCGAATGACACCCATCAATCAAGTCAACTTCGGAGAAGCAGCAAAGTGATAAGACACTCGAAGACATAACGACAATAGCAGAATTGAAAATCAATGGGATTATTGCATATAGCTGTTTTCTTTTCTTTGTACACAATATTGTATAGCTTTCAATTTCACGGTGGTGTTCTCTTACTAGAGCGTCAACTTTCTTGTACAAAATCGCCTGTTATAGGCCAACTTCAAGAAATTAATACAAGTTATTTTTACAAAACCACTTGTTTTTTCTTTTTCTGTTTTGTCTTGTGAAAAACCTCCAATGATTTATTCTTGACATATGCATTTGAATATGATTTCTATTAAAAAATATTCACATAAGAAACGGAAAGACAATTGCTCGTAACTTAAGAAACAAGGGCAAAAACTAAAAAAAATTTCAAGCCTGACAATTACTCTGTTCAGTAGGTACAGGGGCAGAGACAGTGTTGAAACAAGTTCACCATTGCATGCGTCCTCATGACATCTACACTCCCCACAGAGTAAATGCGATCGAATCTTTGACATTAGCTTCCCCAAACAGAAGCCACTATTCCCAGCCAAGTTCCTTCAGAGAGCCGACGTCTATATTCCCCAGCAGAATTTTATAATCACAAGCGATTTATAAAGTTATCTCCCAAGCAGAGTTTATTTCTCTGAATACGGAAGTTCAATACCCAAAAGAGCTTATTACTTCAGCTACAGAAATCCATCCCCCGCAGAGTTATTTTCAAGCAAAGTCTCTCCCCGACAGAATATCTGTAAACAAGGAGTAAATCCACGACATGGTCATCTCCTTTCACCATCCCGAGCGGAAGTAGAAGAACTTTTCTACAACGATGAGGAATTCGATTTCTAATACTCTCCAGCAGTAGTCAGGAATTTATTTTCCCAGACATGGATATGTCACAATAGCATCTCATGTTCATACATCATGACATGTGCATACCTATTACATACAACATAATCTCATTTATTTGAGAACATCATCCCATAATGCATTTCATGCATCACATATAATTAACCCTGTTACCTTTTTAGGAAATACAATTATCATCAGCAATTCCAACAGTTCAAGATTAAATTCGTGAAGCTATACATATCATATCTGCAGACAGCTAATGGAAAATCAGTTCCCGAAACCAAACGGGTCAACTAATCTACGTGATCAAATGAGGCAAGCCCTACTATCCATGCTTTCATTTCGAAGTAACCCTATGACCCAGGTTCCTTCTCATAGCCCTACTATCCAGACTTTCATTTAGAAGTAACCCTACTATCCAGGTTCCTTCTCATAGCCCTACTATCCAGGCTTTCATTTTGAAGTAACCCTATGACCTAAGTTCCTTCTCATAGCCCTACTATCCAGACTTTCATTTCGAAGTAACCCTACGACCCAGGTTCCTTCTCATAGCCCTACTATCCAGGCTTTCATTTCGAAGTAACCCTACAACCCAGGTTCCTTCTCATAGCCCTACTATCCAGGCTTTCATTTCTAAGTAATCCTATTATCCAAGTTCCTTCTCATAGCCCTACTATCCAAGATTTCATTTTGAAGTAACCCTACTATCCAGGTTCCTTCTCATAGCCTTACTACCTAGGCTTTCATTTTGAAGTAACCCTACTATCCAGGTTCCTTCTCATAGCCTTACTATCTAGGCTTTCATTTCGAAGTAACCCTACTATCCAGGTTCCTTCTCATAGCCCTACTATCTAGGCTTTCATTTCCAAGTAACCCTACTACCCAGGTTCCTTCTCATAGCCCTACTATCCAGGCTTTCATTTCGAAGTAACCCTAATACCTAAGTTCCTTCTCGCAGCCCTACTATCCAGGCTTTTATGGCGAAGTAACCCTACTACCCAGGTTCCTTCTCTTTTATCTTCGAACAACAGATACGGCCGATTTCATGTTCCCTAGTAAGTCGTTATGAAGCCTTGAACTCGACCAGATAACAATTCACTTTTGCATCATCAATCAAGAGCTAATTCCCCAGTAGAGTAATGGACAACCGAAGTTTCTATACTCTATTTCCCATGACATAAATCAACATTCCCCGGTGAAGTCCTCTTCAATGTCATGTACATGAATTCTCGCAAAGGAATATCTTACGCAACCGATATATTTTCTGGATGGCATCTTTAAGCCCATCTCCGAAGATTCTTCCTCTCCTTCCAAATGAAATCAGTAAGCTCATTCCCGATATTATCGATATGTATTACTTCATGCGAGTGCAAATTTCTGGGCACTCTAGTGTTCAATCATCTTCCACCTTCAGATCAAGAAAGGAAGACCAACCAATCTACACCCTCTGGTTTAAGAAGATTGAACAGGGGCAGCTGTTGTACCCCAAAATTTTCCCTCTCATTTTACTCAAAAAACATACTCCTAGAGGTTCTCAATTGCTCAAGTTGACCAAGGACTGACCAGACAAATCCTCCTCCTAAGACAATGAGCTTCAAACTAGGGTTTCACTCCTCATAAATATGTATGAGTTCCAAGGGTCCTAAGTGACTTCCATTTCCCTAATATGTTCTCAAGATAATCCATGCCAAGTTTCATTCCTTGCACAAGGGGTTTGGTCAGTCAACTGCTCAAATGCCTGAAAATCAACTATACTAGGTCAAAAGTCAATTGTGACCCTCATACAGTCAAACTATATTTTTGGTCAACATCAACATTTTGAAGTAATATACATAATTTGATCAAGGTTTGATCATGATTCCTCAAGGAATGCTCCTAATTCATCAAAACTCAAAAGTTTCTACATTAGGGTTTCTATAAGAAAAGTCAACCAAACTTTGACCATGCATAAATTTATCATACTTTATCATAAATTTATCAACCAAGGCTCATTTTGAAGAGAATCCAATTCCCCACAACCCATCTTCAACCCTCAAGTTCAAAAAATGCACTCATGAAAAGATATAAATTCAGACATTATAGGTCATTTAAAAAAGTCAACAAAAACACCTTTTGGGTCAAAACTTCTTACATAAACATGGAAGACCTAATTGAGATGAAACCAAAAGGGTTATTTAGAAGACATCCTAAGCTTCCTAAAAATTCCAAGAGCACCCTCTTAGGGTTAAAATTGAAGGAGATATGCATTGTCAAAGTTGGCCATTGTTGGAAAATGTGCCCAAAGTCAACAATACTCAAAATTGAATTTTTTTCCACAAGGGCCCATTTTTTCAAGATTGAATCTCAGTCCTAGCATGGTCCACGACCTATGGGACCCTCCATGATTTTTTATTCTTGTTTATTTAATTTATTTTGATTTTTATTCATTTAAATTCAAATTAAATCAAATTAAATCAAAATAAATCAAACTTATGGAATGAGATTTGTTTTGCATTGAATTATAGATCATGCAAGCTGTATAACCTCACTTAAATCGTGCCAAGCCAAAAACCAGAAGAAATCTCCAATTTTGGAAAGATTGGAATCAAAACTTCAAGACAATCAATCTTTTGATTCTTTCCAAATTCATTGCCCTAATTTGATTCAGTACTTATAACAAAGCTTGGTAAACCCCAAAGGAGAACATTCACGTGCAACCTGCCTCCCTAGAGCAAAAACAAAACTCAATTTTTTTGTCAAAAAGTGCAGACTGGATCTTCCTCCATAGGCCAGTTCAGAGCATTCTAAGGACCAAACCACGTTCCTGGACACTCATTGGAGCGTTTGGAAGCATTATCAAGGCCTAATACATCAAGAATCGCTCGCTAGCAACATCACAGTTTTCCCTTCTTACCAAAAATCGACTACAATGATCCTTGCATCATAAACATGTTTTAATTATATTTCCATGCTTATTATCATCTTTACATCATACTGGATTGGTTTGATTGAAGTTTGAGTGCAGGTATGGACATTTGCCATGGCTAGGGTTCCGGAGCTCCAATTTGGGGAATCCTAGTTAGAGGCAAAATTAGGCTAAATTGAGGACCTTTTCATGTTCAGGGGTTAATTTGTAATTGATCCATGGCTTTGGATGGAATTGATTCTGCTCGGGTTGATTTTTTTATGTTTGCAGGTTTGTAGCCACGCACAAAAACCGTCACTATAGCCTATAGTGACGAGTTTGTCCATAGGTAAAAACCAAGTATCAAAAGCCGGAGTCCTGGCAAGAAGACAATTAGGTGGCAGACTCTCATTGGGAGATTTGAATCACGCGCATTTTTTTGGGAAATACTACTTTGCTTGCTTTATGTTTTATTTGTTTGATTATATTAACGAATGATCCAGTGGCACAGTTGGTAAAGGCAGCGCGATTGGAAGAGAGAGGACCTGGGTTCGAGTCCCAGGTCCAACATTTTGCTATTTTCTGAATAATTCTTGTAGTTTCCAGTGTACGGCACCCCCATACTTGCACTATACACCCAAGATCCACCACCATCAGTTCATGTCATGGCCAGATCTCACGCCTCCAAGAAGCAGTCACATGGTGGACCTCCCCAGAAGCCACCACGCTAGATCCAGCGTAGGATACGGGCTTGCATCAATCTGGGCTTATCGAGTTTCTTCTTCACACCCCCAGAAATGCTTTCACACTAGGCCCAATTTAATTATTTTTTTTAAATTTCTTTTATTTGTTTAATTATTTGTTTTAATTATTTTTACAAAAAATCATTTTTTAATTAAATAAAATATCACAAAATTCACAAAATTAGAATTTGTTTTTTGTATAATTTTTTTTAATTGGATTAATTAGGATAACTTAAATGCTTTTTCATAATTAAAATTAATTAGAAAATAGGTTGATTTGCAAAATTAATTATTTTCTCTAAAAAAAATTAAAAAATACCTTTCTCTATTTACTAATTAAATATCTTTGAATTCAATTTTAGTTCCATATTTAATTTTGTCGCGCGCGTTTATTTCATTATTTTCCTAATTAATGTAATTGCTCCTGGTTTGTAATAATTTAATTAGGTTTAAATTCCTGCATCTAATTATGTAATTTCCCCAAGGCCTTGTAATAGTTTAAGAACCCTTATCTTTCTGCAATTTATTTTCTGCACGATGAACTGCTTAGATGAATGGCTAATTGGATGGTATGGAAAGATAACGATTAAATGAACATAGAAAACCCTAATGGTGCAAAGATAAATAAACTGAAAAATAAACACTTGCACATGCTCACTCCTAGGGTTTGCCCCACTTCGTTGCCTTCGGTAAACGATCATGAAGTATAGGGAGTCTTAGTGATTGTCCTCTAGTCTCAAAAGATAAAAAATGACCCATTCGAGTGTTGCCTCAGAAATATCTTTAGGACTTTAGGGTAATTACTAAGGTTTCCTAACCATTGCTTTAGTGATCGTAAATGTCCCTTTCTCCCCTTTCAATTGCCCCTTAAAACTCCAACGATGGAGCTACCTACTCTTTAATAGTAGGATAACTCTGTCTAAAGGAACTAAGAAAATGAATAAACTTTTTCGAGTAGGTAAAACTTTTAGGTACTTGCTCAAAACAACAAATTTTTACACATACACTTTCAAACAAGCTTTTCAAACAAAGATTTTAGAAACACTTTATCACACCCTTGAGGATCGATACAAGGGTTACCATAAAGTGAAATGCCGCACTAAGGCAAATTTCAAAACTTTTCAAAAGCACAAGCACAAAAGTAATTTAAGAATGAGAAAGTACCTAAGATCACATGGAAAATTACAGATAGAATGGGTGCTAACACCTTCACTTTCTATAACCTACCCCCGTACTAAAGAAACTCTCGAAAAATGTTTTTTCTATTCTTTTTCCCTTTTCCTCTGTTGGATAAAATAAAAGATGGTGGCGACTCTTGTTTACCGCGACATTTGCGAACAAAAAACACAAACCAGTATTAAACAGTCGGTTCTGCCACCGTATCACAGATTCTGAAGAATCAGATTATGTTGGGTCAATGAACGTTATATCCAGTTTGGATCCCTGAATGTGTCATTGGATGTTAGTCACCAGCGATTGCCCCTGTGATTGTAACCAGTTTGATTATAGTGGATTAAGTCCTTTATTAAGGCGAAATCACCTTGGCGAGTTGACTGGACTAGCTTTTGGATTTCTCATGTGAACCAGGATATATTGTGTGTTCTTTACTCTTGCTTATGCTTTATAGTTTATGTTTTCATAACTTAATTAGAAGCATTTCTTAGAAGTAATATTCAGAAACACTGTTCAACTAAATGATGCTTAGACTTTACTCTTACGAATGATTTAGAGTTTGTGTTTTCTTAACTTTATTAGAAACATTACTTAGAAGTAATATTTAGTAGAATTGTTCAACAAATAATGCTTAGAAGCGAAAGTTTATCAATTATTTAATAAACCAATTAAAACCCCCCCTTTCTTGGGTTTCTATTACACCTTCATAATGCACCTGGTGTATTTATTGAATACATGAACATGATTTTTCATCAGTATTTGGATAAGTTTGTGGTTTTTTTCATTGATGATATTTTGAACTATTCAAAGATTGAAGAGGATCATGCTGAACATTTGAGGATTGTGTTATCTGTGTTAAAAGAGAAGCAGTTATATGCTAAGTTTTCTAAATGTAAGTTTTGGTTGAAGGAAGTGATTTTCCTTGGTCATCTGATATTAAGTGGTGGTATTTATGTTGATTTGTCAAAGATTGAGGTGCTGTCTCAATAGGAAGCTCCGAAATGGATTTCTGAGATTAGAAGTTTTCTTGGTTTAGCAGGTTATTATCGGAAGTTTATTGAAGGATTTTCCAAGTTAGCTTTATAGTTAACGTAATTGACTAGGAAGGGCCAAGCTTTTATTTGGACTGCATAGTGTGAAGCTTGTTTTTAAGAGCTTAAGAGAAGGTTGGCAACCGCTTCTATTTAGATTTTTCCTGATCCGACAGAACCTTTTGTTGTGTATTGTGACACTTTATTAATGGGTCTAGGTGGTGTGTTGATGCAAAATCGACAAGTTTTAGCTTATGCTTCAAGGCAACTTAAAGTGCATGAAAGAAATTATCTGACTCATGATTTGGAGTTAGATGTTGTTGTGTTTGTATTGAAACTTTGGTGGCATTATTTGTTTGGATAGATATTTGATGTGTTTAGTGATCACAAGAGTTTGAAATATCTATTTAACCAGAAAGAGTTGAATATGAGGCAAAGAAGATGGTTGGAATTATTGAAGAATTATGAGTTTTTGTTTGAATTACCATCTGGGTAAAGCGGATGTTGTGGATGATGCATTGGGTAGGAAGTATTTTCATATGTCAATGTTAATGGTGCGAGAGTTGGAATTACTTAAGCAATTTCGAGATATGAGTTTGGTTTGTGAAGAGACTTGTTCTGGTGTTAAGCTTGGTATGTTGAAGCTTACTAGTGGAATTCTTGATGAGATTCGATAAGGTTAAAAATCTGATTTGAGTTTGGTGGATAGATTGATGTTGATCAATCAAGGTCGAGGTGGATATTTTCGGATTAATGAGAATGGTATCACGAGATGTCGTGATAGAATTTTTGTTTCTAATATAGATGTTTTAAAGAAGAGGGTTCTTGAGGAAGGGTGTAATACGGTGGGAAAACTTACTTTTTGGTTTTATCCAAATGTGCAGATAACTAGAGTCGCCGCCGACTTTTCTTTTATCCAATATTTAGGAAAGATGAAAAGAATAGGAAAGACCTTTGATAGATTTTGAGTTTGGGGGGTAAGTTTTGAAATGGGAAGGTGTTAGAACCCTTTTCATCTGTAGTTATCTACGGGCTCTTAATTGCTTAGCTCACTTTTGAAAATCTTGCTTTGTGTGTATGATTTGTTTGAAAATATTTTGACATCGCCAATGTAAGACTGAATTTATAATGATTCTTGTATCAGTCCTCAAGAATGTATACAAAGTGTTATTTTTGAAAATATTTGTTTGAAAGTGTAGTGTGAAAAAGTTTTGAGAAAAGTTGTGAGCAAGAAATTCAGAGTTTCTTACCCACTAGAGTATTTCTTATTCTTTTCCTTCTCCTTTAGAGATAGTACTATTCATACCATTAATTGGTAGGTAGCCCTATCTATTGGATATGAAGGGACAAGCGCAGGGTCATCATATGGTCATCCAAGGAAACAAGTAAGGATACTTTAGCAATTGTATCAAAGGGACTATCATCATTTTGTAGGCAACTCGAAGGGACTAGATCATTTTGTAGGCAGCTCCAAGGGTCAACGAGGGATTATGATCTTTATTCGAAAGGGACATGATGATTTGATCAATGGTATTTTGCTAATGTATCCCTACTTTCGAGGGATGTGACCAATATCATAAGGCAACAAGATAGGTTACCCTAGAGGTGCAAGTGTGAGAAAAGTATTGATTCAGTTATTTATCTTGAATATTAGGGTTTTCTAGATTATTTTTAGTCTTGCCATGCAAATCCTAGTTACTAGCAGTTAAATATGTACAGAAAAATAAAGTGCAGAATATAAAGTCCTAAGCTATTACATGGCTTTGGGAGAGGTACATCAGTATAAAAATTCGCGAGAAAGTAAACCTACGCTATTACATCCTGTGAGCAGTTACATAATTAGGAAAAAATGCGAGAAAAGAAATCTACGCTAATACAATTAAAGAATGCAACCTATACAATTTTATGTGAAAATTAAATAGCAAGAAGAAAGAAAATAGAAAAAGAATGTTACAATATTTTATGATTATTTTGTAGAAAATAATTTAAGTCAATAATAGTAATTAAAACCTAAATCCTAATTTATTTTCATATTAATAAAAAAGCCAATTTAATTAATTAGTAAATAAAAAATATAAGAAAGAATTAATTACTAACTAAAACATTAATACTAATTTGTTAGTTATTAAGAAAAAAGATTAGGTTAGTTAATTCTTAATTAAAAAATAATTAAGGAATAATTAAGAAAGAAAATAGAAAAATTAGGTTAGAAAAATAGGAAAAAAAACTGCATAGGGTGGGTGTTGAACCCACACCCCCAGGCTTCACAAACTGCACTGCTTGCCACTAGGCCAAGCGCCTTTTGGTGTTTTGGAAATAGGCATTGATTAATATATATAAAACATGCGCGTTAGTTTGAAAAATAACACAAAATAGTTGTAAGACGTAAGGATCGAACCCACGCCCTTCATGTTACATGCCTCAGTCTCAACCAATTGTGTTGCACTTAATTTCTGTTATTAAAATATAAGCAAACAAATATATAATAAAGCTAGTGAACTAGGGAAGTGCCGAAGCCCTAGCTCCGGTCGTCTTCTCCGGTGAGAGGATTTTCAAACCTGCAAAATAACACGTGTTAGACCATAAAAAGGACCCTATCCCCCTAATTCGATCCTTGTGAATCATATGGCGATGTTTGTTTGGCCGGAAAACACTTGTATCATGAGTTTTGAAGAAGACATCTCAAACTTCCCTAGCCATGGAAAACATGATTCTCACGTTAGAGCTTCTATTTTATGATTCAAACCTGTTCTAAGTAACAACAGGAAATCATTTGGGCTGTTAATAAACATTAGCAATGCATGAAATTAATTATATGAATGTTTGAAAGAAAAGCAAATCAGAGAATATGAGTATGCTTGTTTCAAGCATCAATGGCCATGACTTTCGATCTATTTTTACCCTTAGATACCTCAATAATGATTTGCAATTGATGGCTTGGACTTAAAGTGGCTGGATCTAAGGTTTTGACTTTACCCTAGTTTTGGGAAAAATTAAGATTTTTTGAGAGGGTGTTCTTGAGGAAATTTTCGTGTCTCTCTTGGTCTGAATGTGTTCTCTATTTATAATGGAAGATTTAGGTCAACAAAAGTGGAATCAATCTTTTGTATTTCATGATCAAATCTTTGATTGAAGTTTTGCATGAAATCTTTCTTTTTTAGGCCAATCATGTACCAATCAATCTTTACAGATTTTTTTTGCAAGTTGTCACCAGCTTTTAGACTTATGATTTGATTCAAAAATAGATCTTCATGCCTTGATTCATTCACTTGGTATTTTATTTGATTTATTTTGCTTTTAATTGAATAAAATCAAAAATTAAAGAAATAAAAACCACAAAAATAAATGAATGGATTTAGGAGTCTATTATGAGGTCAGGAACACGTTTGGACCTTAAAAGATAGGCCCATTAGCCTAAATATTCAAATATGCTTAATTTGGATTTCATGCATTTTCTCAAAATTACCCAACTTGCACAAATTATATCTCACTCAATTTTTATCATATGAAAGGCAGTCTTGGACTCTTTGGTAAGCTTAAAATATCCCCTACAATCTTCATGTTGGTCATTTTTTCATTTGAAGCCTTTATCTTGATGTAAATTGCTTTGGCATAAAGTGTCTTTTTGTTGACTTTTAAAATGAGTTGTAATGTTTTGGCCCATATCTCTCAATTGAAGCATTTTTGGCCTTGAGCATAAAGGGGAAAAGTTGTAAAGAATTGAATTTCCTTTAAAATGAGCTTTGGTTGAGAAATTTATGATGAAGTATGCGAAAGTTACGCTTATTCAAAGTTTAGTTGACTTCTTCATAAGAAA
Source organism: Vicia faba (assembly GCA_948472305.1). NCBI lineage: Eukaryota > Viridiplantae > Streptophyta > Magnoliopsida > Fabales > Fabaceae > Vicia > Vicia faba. The sequence continues at coordinate 287,796,272 of OX451740.1, forward strand.
AGCCTAATTTAGTAACTTTGGACTTTTGATGAATCTTAAGTTTTCTTGATGAATCATGATCAACCTGTGATCAAATGATGAATGTGACTTCAAAATGTTGAAGTTGACCAAAAAATCTTGAAGTTTGACAGTAAATTGGTCAAAGTTGACTCTTTACCCAATACAAATGATTTTCAATCATCTGACTAATTGACTGAGCAAACTTGTGCTGCAAGGCTTGGAATTGGGCATAAGGATTCTTTGAGACATATGAGAAAACATGAAATCCACTTGAGGCATTAGAAGTCCAATTTTACTTGAGAGAAGTAAAACCCTAGTTTTAGGTCAACTGCTTAGGAGGAGGGTTTGTTTGATCAATCCTTGAGTAGTCTTGAGCAATTGAGAACCCTAGGAGCATGAGGAGACCTATTAAAATAATTTTTCTTGACTAATGGGAGGGAAATTTTAGGGGTACAACAAAGGGCATCTTAGTGGATTGAGTATTCATCCTAGAACTACTAAGATGTATCAAGATTTGAGGAAATTATTTTATTGGCCAGGTATGAAAAAAGAGATTGTATAATTTGTGTATTCTTGTTTGTTTTGTCAGAAGTTGAAGATTGAACATCAGAAATTGTCTAGTATGATGCAACTATTATCTATTATTGAATGGAAATGGGATAGTATCTCTATGGATTTTGTTTTTGGTCTACCTAGAACACCGAGTAATATTGAGGCTATTTGGGTTATTATAGACAGGTTAACGATGACGACTTACTTTGTTCTTATGAGAATGGATTATCCAATGGAGAAGCTTACAAAGTTCTACATTGAGAGGATTATGAGTTTGCATGTTATTCCGTCTAGCATTGTGTCAGATAGGGATACGAGATTTACTTCGAGATTTTGGGAAGGTTTGTCGAATGCTTTGGGTACGGAGTTGCGTTTGAGTTTTGCTTATCATTCGCAAACATATGGTCAGACTGAGAGAAAATTCAATTACTTGAGGATATTTTGAGAGCTTGTGTTTTGGAACAAGGAGGTACTTGGGATAGTTACTTTCCTTTGATTGAGTTTACTTATAACAACAATTTCCATTCGAGTATTGGGATGTCACATTTGAGGCTTTTTATGGTAGAAGGTGTATGCCGCCTTTGTGTTGGTATGAATCTGGAGAGAGTCTTATGGTTGGACTTGAGATATTTCAACAGACTATGGATAAGATTAAGATGATTCAGAAGAAGATGAAGGCTTCTCAGAGCCGGTAGAAGAGTTATCATGATAAGAGGAGGAAAACACTTGAGTTTGAGAAGGAAGATCATGTGTTTCTTCGAGTTACTCCAGTAACAAATGTTGGTCGAGTGTTGAAGTCGCGTAAGTTGACGCCACATTTTATTGGTACTTATCAAATTCTAGAGAAAGTGGGTGAAGTGGCTTATCATACTGCTTTGCCACTGTCGCTTTCTAATCTCCATGATGTGTTTCATGTGTCTCAGTTTAGGAGATACATTGTGGATTTATCTCATGTGGTCCAATTAGATGATGTGCAGGTAAGAGAATACCTAGCTGTTATACCCCAATTTTCGCCCCTAAGATTTCCCATAATCTCATGTCACAATACATCAAGATCACACATTATGGTTGGTATTCTCTTTTTACTTTATCATATCTTTAAGTTTTCCCTTGAGGGATCACCAAACACCTTGAATTGTGTATCTTGTTGTAGGCTAGGATTTTCATAAAGAGAGAAATCCAAACCAAAATTAAAAAAGGTTCTTTTAAGAGCATTAAAGAGCATGAAATTATGAGGAGTCGACTACATAAGCATGTCGACCATGGATGGTCTCAAAGGTAGTCGACCAAGGTTTCATAAGTGTCGTCGTTCAGAGAAGGGTTCATGGTGAATAGATTGGGCCCAAGAGAGATATGAAGCCCAAAAGGGTTAAAAGGCCCATAAGCGCCTAAAACTGAAAAGGCGAACCGTTATGGAGGGAAAACATGGGTTTGATATCAGGAGTGATGAACGTGGGTTCATAAAGATAAGTTAGAATAGAGAATGTGGGTTCGACAACGAGAATGAAGAAAATGGTTTTGTGAGGGGAAGTTATGAAAAACACGTGGCATGCAAGAAAACGAAGCCCACTTAAAAAGTAGTTATTTATGTGTATTATAAATAAAGCACTTAGTGTACTTTGTAAAGGGTAAAACTTTCACATTCTTGCATGCTAGTCACTCAGAGTAACCAAGAAAACGAGCGAAATGAGTTTGGAAAAGAGAATGTATGTTTGAACCAACCTATTTTCAACCTTTCTTTAATGTTATGCCATTACCTTTTACAATATAATATGCTTTTTCATCTTATTTACTTTGTCATTTTGTCATTTCCTTTTACAATTTAAAATGTTTGGCTCTCAGTCGAACGCACCCTTTTGGAAACACTTTAACCACGTACACGAACTAAAGCAATGTTATGAGATTCCCTGGTCGATCTCTCCAGTAAACTTGTTTTAAAGAGACCAACATTGTTTACCAGATCTAGAGGTAAACAAATAGGCACATTTGGTGGGACAATGCTAATATTTTTGGATTTTGTGTGCAGTTTCGCAAAGTTTCTTATAGTTAGTGTGTATATGAATTTGAGAAGTGGTAAACTTTTATCTAAGTCTAAAATGCCACGCTCTGACATAAACATTTCACATACATAGATTTCTATACAAAATGTGGATGTCATACCAGTAAGTACCACAACTCAAAGCGCAATAGTTTTATCTCCCATAAGATCGACCGTAGTTCATGGTTTAGTGACAACAATCACAATGATAGAACCTAGGCATGAGGTATCACCATTTCACCCAAATCGACCACTCTTTCCAGGGGGTCCACGGTTATCATTTGTCCCTAACCAATATGGTATGCCTTATTCCATGATGGTTGGGTTACAGTCAAACCCTGCCATATATACAGAAAACCTAGTGGCCACTGGATACTAAGGCGGTTAGGCCCCCAAGTCGTCGACTAGGAGGTGTTAGTTATGTCCCGCAGTTGAAACCATCTTTAAATACTACATCCGTTATGGCTTTAAGGAAACAAATGGATGAGAGTAACTTAGAGTTAGTAAATCTTTTAACTCAATAAATGGGAGTCACCCTCAATTATGTAGTTGACCAAATTGGTAGATTGATCGGCTCATTAGGGTTCCAACTAACTGAAAATCAAACGCGTCACATGCCATTGAGATTTTTTTAAGAACTAGAGGAGGGAAAAAATGAGCAACCTTTTAGACCTCAAAGATTGGAAGCACCCACTTACAAAGAGGAATAATTCATTGAACAATATAAACCTAGGCCAATCTTAGTTAGGAGAAACCAAGATGCTAATTGAGTGTTAAGAAATGCCACTGTTAGACATAATAACATAATAAATGTGGTAAAAGAAGTATTAACATGATCCAGAGTAAATATTGGTCTCAGGAGGCCCAATTACTCTTCGCCCTTGCCTGATTACATTCGACAGGAAGAATTACCTAGGGGATGTAAGGAACCTAAGTTTACCAAGTTTGCTGCTGGTGAGGCCAATGAGTCGACCATTGAACACATTGCTAAGTACAAAATAGAAGTGGCGATATCGCCAATGACGAGGGCTTAAAATTAAGATATTTTCCAAATTCTTTGACAAAGAATGCTTTTACTTGGTTTACGACGTTGACTCTAAACTCTATACGCACTTGGGAACAACTTGAGGGTATATTTCATGAGCAATTTTATGCTGGTCAGTATTAGGTAAGTTTGAAACAATTGTCCTCCATCAAGAGAAGGTCGTCTGAGTCAATGGAAGAGTATTTGAATAGGTTTAGGGTCCTAAAGTCTAGATGCTTTACTATGGTTCTTGAACATGAGGTGGTCAAAATGGCCGTTGGGGGGTTAGATTATTCTATTAGAAAAAAGTTTTATCCTCAATCTATTACTGATATGTCCCAAGTAACTGATAAGGTTCGATATGTTGAACGTTTAAAAACAAAGAAAGATAGGGTGTCAAAGGACCATAGAAAAGGAAAAGGTTCCTATGTAGACACAGAGGATTATTTCATAGAGTCTGAGGACGAATACATGGAAGAAGGAGAGGTTAACATGGCTGAATTGAAAGATGGACCTTCATATGCGAGTAAACCTATAAGACCGTCTAAGGGAAAGACGGTTGAAGGTCCAAAAAATGATAACACTAATACTAAAACATATACTTTTGATGTGTCAAAATGTGATGAAATATTTGATGTTTTAGTTTCAGATGGTCAGATTATAGTGCCCCCGGGCACTAAGGATCCACCATTAGAGCAAAAACAGAAAAGAGGTTTTTGCAAATATCATAATTTTTTGGGTTATAATACTTCTCAGTGTTTTCTTTTCAGGAATTTGATTCAATAGGATTTGAAAGACGATCGAATGAAATTTGGTGAGAAACCAAAGAATGCTATGAATATCGACTCAGATCCCTTACATGTGGATGATTCACACTTTGTGGAGCCATTTGAAGTGATGATGATGGAGACTACTGAGGGCCTCATAGACGAAGAAGTAGACACTATCAACTCACTAGCAACATTAAATCTCAAGGCTACTGATGGTCTTGAAGACGAACTGGTTGTGTCTACAGCAGTCGAGGCTACTGAGGGTCTCAATAGTTGCAATGACAATTTGTCTAAGCCACATGAAGTTATGATGGTTGATTTTGCTGAAAATCCTGAAGGTGATCAGGACAACAAAGAAAAAACGGACTGTAAGGATGAAGAACTGTTCGAGGAAATAGTGGCTGAATTGATGAAGGTCGTGTTTCCTAAACCTGAAGAGGAGTGGGTAGATTTTCTGAACAGATGTAAGCTGAGTAATTATAGATACATGTTATGCCCAAACTGTAACGTGATCTATGATGAAGAAGCTGCAAAGAAGATTGAGGCGTTGAAGAAAAAGCACCATTAAGGTAAAAATCAAAAGGTGGTGGTCGACCATTCTAAGGGGCCAAACAATGTTCAAGTGCTTCAAGAGAAACCTAATTTTCCATATCTGAGAATGTTTGTGCCACCAACTAATGTGCCCAACAATAACTGGGTTCTTCCCTTTTATCCTAGGGGCAAACCAGAACTGGAAGGTGGTAAAAAAAGGGTCAGGTTTGACTCACAAATGGGAGATGATGGAAAAAGGATCTAGTTCAACCTAACTTTGTGAAATTGGAATCATTTCAAAGAAATACCATGCTCCTCTCACCTAAAAAGGTAAGAATCCTATGAAGAAGACCCAATGGAGGAGGTTTCAGAGGAATAAGAAAGATACAAGAGAGGTTGCAACAAAATTTGTTCCACAACAGAGGAACAAGAAAGTTGTAAGAGATGCTGCAACAAAAGTTGTTCCACAAAAGTGTGTGAGCACCCAGAAAGAAGTACAACGTCGACCCACCAAAGAGAGGTTGTCGATTCCAATTGTGAATGCGTCGCCAGCGAAGGTTAAATATCTGGGTGACGACAACATGGATGGTGAGGTATTAGACAGTTTCGAGGATAGTTCAGAGGATGTTTGATAATCCACTACAATATTGTGTCAGTTTTTCCCAATGAATATTGGTTTTCCTCATAGGCATCTGAGGTTGAGGAAGAAGACATGTGTGAGGAATATGTAGGTCAAAAACCTCTGTGTTACTATGTCATGAACAATGTGGTAGTAGAAGAGCAACATGCAACATTTGAGAAACCTACATAAAACATAATGTATCATCTCAAACCTTTGTTCATAAGGGCTAAAGTTGATGGATTCCCTATGAACAAGGTGTTCGTTGATGGTGGCGATGCTGTTAATTTGATGCCATAGTCATTACTGACAAAATATAGTAAGTTTGACACGGACCTTAAACCACACAACATGGTCATGTCGAATTATGAGGAAAAACAAGTTACATCTTGGGTGTGATTCAAGTTAATCTGTCAGTTGGGTCTAATTCAAGTCCAACATTATTCATGGTGATAACGTCCAAGGCAAATTTCAACTTGTTATTGGGGAGCGAATGGATACGCGGAATAGGGGCGGTGCCATTGACCCTTCATCAACGTATGTCCATATAGCATCAGGATGGGATCATCGAAAACATAGAGGAAAATCATAGCTATTTTACTACTAATGCAAATGTGGTGAATTGAAAGAATTTTTACAAAGCATTTGCAACTATACCACCATGCGGCCCATAAGATGCAATTTTCAAGCCACATCCTGATGGGATCAATTTCTTGACTTTACACCCCACATTTTATTTGGGACCAAGAAAAGTTGGACACATATCCAGCTGTAGAAGGGGAGTTTGATCCCACTGGGTAGGAAGAAGAATGAAATCATGGTGATGCCTGAGGAGAATTCTCAGGAAAGGATTTTGGCATATATGGCTGAAAATAGAATAAATGCGGCTTTAGAGGCTGGAGATGTTTCAAATATGGCACTTGAGGCAATCATGGTTGAAGAGCTTGGAGACTAAATCCAAACAACAGCTTCAAAAATTTAGATGCTTGATTGTATATATGAAGAAGAGCCTTTGGGGTTTGAGAAAGACCCAAGATACAATGTTTTGAAGATCCAAGCACAAGATCTCTTGGAGGAAGTCGACCTGGGTGATGGTTTGATTAAGAGAATTACCTACATTAGCACCAAGATTGACAACTAGATGAAGGATCAAGTGATCAAATTACTTAAATAATTCAAGGATTGCTTTGCATGGGATTACAATGAGATGCCTGGTTTTAGTAGAGAAATGGTGGAGATGAAACTGCCTATAAATCCAGGAAAAGGACTAATCAAGCAAATGCTAAGAAGATTTGCAAAAGAAATGTTATCCAAAATAAAAGTAGAGATCAAACGGTATTTGAAGAGAAAGTTCATCAGGACAGTCAGGTATGTTGAATGGTTAGCTAATATAGTCCATGTAATAAAGAAGAATGGAACTTTGAGAATTTGCATAGACTTTAGGGATTCAAATAAAGCCACCCTAAAGGGAGAATATCCAATGCCTAAGGCAGAAATTATGGTCGATTCATTCGCATGATATGAATATTTAAGTCTTTTGGATGGATATTTAAGATATAATCAAATTTTCATCGCTGAAGATTATACCCACAAAACTGTGTTTCGATGCCCTGCGGTGTTAGGCACATATGAGTGGGTCGTCATTCCTTTTGGTTTGAAGAATGCAGGGGCAACTTACCAAAGAGCAATGAACTCAATGTTTCATGATTTCATAAACACCTTCATGCAGGTGCACATTGACGACGTTGTAGTCAAATCACCCTCGAGAGCTGGTCATTTAGACCATCTTAGACAGTCTTTTATTAGAATGAGGGAATATGGATTGAAAATGAATCCATTAAAGTGTGATTTTTGTGTTCGTGCATGAGATTTTCTGGGTTCTATAGTCCACAAGAAAGGCATATAGACTAATCAAAACAAAACCAAGGCAATTTTGAATACCAAAGCACCAACAACAGAGAAAGAGCTTCAATCTTTGTTGGGAAAGATAAATTTCCTAAGGCAGTTCGTGTTAAACATGAGTGGCAAAACTTTGGCATTTTCTCCATTATTGAAATTAGGCAAAGAGTATGAATTTAAGTGGGAAAGCGAACACCAAGAGGCATTCGATCGCCTGAAAGATTATTTGATGAAGCTTCAAATACTGGAACCTCCAAACAGAAACAAAGGCATGAAACTGTATATTGCAGCATCAGAGTCGACACTAGGAAGCATGTTGGCCCAGGAAGACTAAAATGGGGTTGAAAGGGCCATTTATCACCTTAGTGGAGTACTAAATGATGCTGAAACTAGATATAATGCAATTGAAAGACTATGTTTATGGTTGTATTTCTCATGTACTAAACTGAAGCATTATATAAAACTAGTCGAATTTTCTGCTTATTATCATTTCGATGTCATCAAACATATGTTATCTAAACCCATTTTGCACAGTTGAATAGGTAAATGGGCACTAGCATTAATTGGATACTCATTGACATATGTTCCTTTAAAAGCAGTCAAGGGGAAAATTGTTGCAGACTTTATAGTCAACAATTTAGTGGTTGACACTACTGAAGCTTATGTAAGCACTAAGTCTTGGCAATGTTATTTTGATGGCTCTAAAAACAAACAAGGAACTGGGGTAGGGATATTTATCTTATCACCAGATGGCATTCCAACTATATTTCATTATAAAATCAAAGGCGAAGGCTCTAACAACAAGGCTGAGTATGAAGCCTTAATATTTGGTCTTCTAATTATGATAGATGTTGGAATAAGAGATATTGACATTAAAAGAGATTCAGAGGTAGTGGTGAAATAATTGACCAAAGAATACAACTGCGTTAATTATCATGTGGTAATGTATGTGGCCAAAACTTTATCATTACTTCAGAAGTTTGACAACGTGTCAATTAGTAATGTAAGGCGAATTGACAACCAAAAAGCGAATGACATGTCCCAGTTAGCATCTGGATACAAAATACCAAAAGAAAGCATATACGAGTTCATTGAGGTAAAAGAGAAATTGGAGTTTGAAACCACACCAATGATAAAAACTTGGGGGGCGACACTTGAAATAATCCCCGATCTCCCAAACTATGAGTATTTTGGAAATTTTGAAATGGTAGAAGAAGTTTTCTCCATTGATGCGTTAGCTAAGGACGTCGGGAGGAAACCCATAGTTGACTACTTAAAAATCCAGTTGGATCGACAGAGAGTAAGGTTAAGTATGGGGCGTTAAGTTATAGATTAATGGGAGACAAATTGTTCAGGAAAATGCATGAAGGAGTGTTGTTAAAATGATTAGGAGAGAATGAAGCAGATGTGGCAACATCTGAAGTACATAGCGGTGCTTGTGGAGCACATCAAACAGGCCAGAAGATGAAATGGTTGTTGTGTAAAATAGGAGTATATTGGCTGATCATGTTAAAAAATTACATTGATTTTTCCAAAAGCTGCCAAGAATACCAAAAACATGCTGGAATTAAACATGTACCAGCTAGTGAGTTTCATTATGTTATCAAACCTTTGCCTTTCAGGGGATGGGCTTTGGATATTATTGGAGAAATTAAACCTACATCATCAAAAGGACATATGTACATCTTGGTAGGTATTGATTATTTTTCAAAATTGGTAGAAGCGATCGCTCTGGTGAAAGTAGATCGAGAGGAAGTCATGTCCTTCATTCGAAATCAAACCATATATAGGTTTGGGACACCAGATACCATAAAAAATGACCAAGGAACGGTGTTTATAGGGCAAAAGGTAAATAAGTTTGCTGCAGAAATGAGATTCAAACTGATAACATCAACACCATATTATGCCCATGCAAATGGAAAAGTCGAAGCAGCGAATAAGAACATTATAAGGTTAATAAAGAAATATGTTGGCCAAAAGCCTAGAAGTTGGCATACAACTTTGAGCCAAGCATTATGGGCATGTCAAAACTCACCAAAGGAGTCGACTAACACAACGCCTTTCAATTTGGTTTATGGACATGAAGCAGTATTGCCCTTAGAAATTCATTTTCAATCAGTGAGAATATAGACGAAATCAGATATTCCTACTGAGTATTATTGGGGCATGATGTATGATGCGCTGATAGATGTTGAATATGATAGGTTGACAACTTTTGATACTTTGTTCAGGCAAAAAGAACAATTAGCAAAGGCCTATAATAGAAGGGTGAATGCAAAAGCTTTTGTCACTAGAGATTTGGTTTGGAAAGTGATCTTACCCATGGATTAAAGAGATAGAGTTCTAGGAAAATGGTCACCGAAATGGGAAGGACCATTTCAAATGGTTCAAGTTTTTTCTAACAATGCTTATGAGATCAAAGAGCTCATGTCAGAAGGTCGAATATTAAGAGTAAATGGTAAATACTTAAAGAAATATAGACCTATGTTGCAAGAAATTGTAATAGGAAAAGAATAACAAACCATTCATTACATAGTAAAAGGCCACTAAAGGGTTTGAAATACATATTAGGCATTATAAAGGCGGCTAAAAGGGAACATTTCCTTGAGAGTCAGATAGAAATCTCGAGTGAGAGACAGTCAAATAGGTGGAAACTGAGGTGAGGATGTTGGTAAGTTGGAGGCAACAATTATCCTAGGAAATTGAAGATAGAAAGTAGGGAAGTGGGTGTGTGATTGGTGATGTAACATTTGAAGAGCAAGGTCATGATTATAATAACGTCATTTCACACTAAGAGAAAAGGATTAAAATGTCTGTTTCTATTATTTCAGTTGAAAAGGACATTTTGGGGGGCAATTCGTTGGCTAGGATATTCCTAAAGAGAGAAATCCAAACAAAAAGTCAAAAAGGTTCTTTTAAGAGATTAAAGAGCATTAAATTATGAGGATTCGACTACATAAGAATTTCGACCATGGAAGATCTCACAGGTAGTCGACCAAGGTTTCGTAAGTGCAATCGATCAGAGAAGGGTTCATGGTGAATGGATTGGGCCCAAGAGAGATAAGAAGCCCAAAAGGGTTAAAAGGCTCATAAGCACCTAAAATTGCAAAGGCAAACCGTTATGGAGGGAAAACATGGGTTTGATATTAGGAGTGATGAACGTGGGTTCATAAAGAGAAGTTACAATATAGAACATGGGTTTGACAACGAGAATGGAGAACATGGTTTTGTGAGGGGGGGGGGGGGGGTAATGAAGAACACGTGGCATGCGAGAAAATGAAGCCCACTTAAAAAGTAGTTATTTTTGTTTATTATAAATAAAGAACTTAGTGTACTTTGTAAAGGGTCAAACTTTCACATTCTTGCATGCTACTCACTCAGAGTAACCAAGCGAACGAGTGAAATGAGTCAGGAAAAGGAAATGTATGTTTGAACCATTCTATTTTTAACCTTTCTTTAATGTTATGTCATTAACTTTTACAATTTAATACACTTTTTCATATTATTTACTTTGTCCTTTTGTCATTGCCTTTTACAATTTAAAATGTTTGGCTCTCTGTCGAACGCACCCTTTTGAAAACACTTTAACCACGCACGTGAACTGAAGCACTGTTTTGAGATTCCCTGGTCGTCCTCGCCAGTAAACTTGTTTTAAAGAGACAAGTGTTGTTTACAAAATCTAGAGGTAAGCACTTCTACATGTGTTCTTTTAACTAACATCAAAATATGTATTTATGTCTCTTTGAATGTTTATATTGTAGGTGATGGCACAATTGTATTCATCACACCATCTTCTAACACAGGGTCAAAAATAGGGTTTTGAATTTAATTAGGAAATCTCTGGCTTTTTGGGCAAGACTTGATTCCATGTTTCTCTGCATGTTCATGAGCATCTATGATTGGAGGATTGATCAACAACTTTGATTGGAAAAGGTTCAATTGATCAAAAGGGGTAAAACAATCATTTTTACTACAATCATCCAAAGTCAACTGTTGACCAAGGTGACTTTTGGTCAACCATAAATTCAATGTCCTATTTTCATATTTTATGATCAATGGTGGCGTAAAATCAAGAGGAAGTGTTGAATTAGAGACAACTTGTCAAAGAAGTTATTTGAACTTTTGAAATTTTCTAAGTGTTCCTAGTACTAAACTTTGGATGATCATCACTTCTTCATTTATTATTGAAAAAATGCAAACTTTACGTGTTTAGAAAGAGGATACAAAGTTCTTCAATTTTGTCCTTGACACGAAAAGTTCAAAAAGTGAAACGAGAAAAAGTTATTGAGCTTGGAAAATTCTGGATATTTCTAAATATGTGCACAAGACCTGATTTCTTCATGGCTAATTTTAAATGACCATTTGAGATCAAATCAAAAAGTTGTCAACATCAAAATTGGAGTTTGAAACTTTCTCTTCACTTTTAATTCAAGAATCATCTCAAATGATCAAGTGTAGAGAGAGATATAAGGTTTAGGATTCAGGCCTGGAAATGGCAAATTTGCCCAGCAAAACGAGGTCTCGCGTGCAGCTTTTGATCAAACAGATGGTGGGTGTATCTTCACCATCACTTTTCTTGTTGAATTAATCATAACTTCAAAAATATTTGAACATCAATGTTGGATATTATTGTGTCCTCTTCAATTTTGGTTCAAGGCTCGTTTCAATTTGAGTATTGTGGAGAAAGTTATAGGGAGGTGAACTTAAGGGAATCATGTGCTATTTTTTATTACCAGAAAGCATACATGTGCGTGCATCAGGCCAGTCATTACATCAAACATTTGGCGTGCCCATGTTCATGATGCTTTATCTTGTAATTCAAGTTTCAATTGAGAAGTGATTTAAAAGGAAGATGTTTTTGGATGTATAAGATACAATTCGCTCTTTAGTTCACCTCATTTGGATTATTATTGAGAAATATATGATCCTTTAAAGTCAAGGTCTCAAAATTTCTTTGTCATGCAATGTCTGTCTACAACATGCGCACGGGCAAGGCTTCCAGATTAAAGTTTTCACTAACTTCATGTCAACTTTTAACCCAAATGCAAGCTTCATTACTCATTTCCATCAACTACAATATTGTTACTCATCATGAGAGCTTTCCCAAGGCTCCATTTTCACAAAAAACACACGATGGAAAATGGAGATACATTGAACTTGTCATGGCTTGTCCAAGAGATGCATAGCACGGCCGACATGAATTCTTGTGCATGAGAGAAATTATGTTGCATGATGTTTATCATGTACCTAATACACATTACACACACCATTATCTTATCATATTTATTTCCAAATCAAGCAATGCACATGAAGCACGTTCACGAATATTACAAATCCTTGCCAAAATAATAATCTTTCTCTCCTCACATACACAGCCTGCCAGTTCACCATCCTCACACTCATTTCACTTGTTCCCTTGTTCGGTGTGTTTATAGAGTCTAAAATCTAACTGCAAGTGCACAACCTATCAAAGTAATATAAAGGATTTTCAAACCACAAAGACCAATCGTCAATCTATCAACTCTATTATTAAGTTTCTTATCTAAGGTGGATCGATTCAGTTGAGGGAGTATAATGCAAAGGAAATAAATAGGTAAAGTAAATTCAGAGAAAAGACAGGCTAGAATGTAAATCACATTTGTCAAATAACATTTCAATTTGTATTTAATAGAACTACTCATGGGGAAATATTTTCCACTCTTATAAAGAAATAATTTGACAGGAACTTGTCACTTTCGCTAACTAAGAACCGAGTTTACTCTCTAATCAAATCCTTCTATTGTCACTTATAAAAGGGCGCTTTAAACGTTAAAGCAGCAAACCTATTTTTAAGAAATTAGTTTCTTAACTTAGTAAAAAAATGGTTTCAACTCAGAATGATTGACATAAAGAGATTCTTGGCTTTCCCTCGAGAATCGGATTGTAAACCTATAAACGCGTCCAAAAATAGTTTCAAAATTGTTTTATAAAAGTGTAAAAGATCCCTAATTAACCAGTCAAAACGCTTTCGCCCTTTTTGAATGGTTAAAAACTAACCAAGTTTACTCTTTGAAATGGATGACTTTTGATCTTATCCCAAAATATTAAGTACGAAAAACTTGTGTTAAAAGTTAAAACAACCCCTAAAGTGTTTCTATTGATACGGTGTTGAAATTCTATCATGAAAATGATTCTAACATTCCAACCTTAAAATATTTAGCCAGACATGGAAATAAAGGCAAGCATATTAAATTTTATCGAAATAAACATAGTAATAAAGGCAAGGTAACGTAATAAAATAAGTAATGCAAGTGCTTGACAAAGCGATTGAATAAAATAAAAAAAACTTAAATAGAAACCTGCTCCAAATCAGAGTCTTTAAATCTTGGTACAACTGGAGAGTAAATGCTTGAACTAAAATGGCGGCAAGATTGTAAACAAAAGAGATGCTCCAACCTAATCAAGACTATGGTGCAATAATCCTCCGATGTCGTGAATTATTGCTTTTACATAAGTGAGTATGGGCTTAGATTTGTAAGACTAAGTTGGATGATGGAAAATGAAATGAAAACTACTATTTATAGAAGTTCTCCAGGCTATGCTTTGACAGAAGTGCCCCCCAACTCCTTTTGGGCGGGAAGAAACTTAACAAAGATCGCGGCCGTCGAGGCCCCTCCGCGGGCGCTAAGTGTGTAGATAGAGAGATCGTGGGGGATGTGGCAGTTATCCCCTGGGCGGAGTGGGACACATCACGGTGCCCCGCTATAGTGGTCGCTGGAAATCTCTATTTCTTGGCCTTTTCGCTTGGTTTCTTCAAGAAGATCTCTAAATGGGCATGTTGCTTGAAAACAAGACAAATACAAACATAACGCAAGAAAATAGTACTAAAAATTATGAAAAACATGTGTTATTTGAGTTAAATATGCAGTGCGATCAGGTGTTATCAAATTCTCCCACACTAAAACCTTTTCTTGTCCTCAAGTAAAAACTCTCAGAAGTAGATGAAAAGAAGAACAATATTTACAAGATTTTGAGATAAAAGGGCTTCTAAGTTTAAGTAAGGATGTGCTGATAGGTACTAACTGATCGAACCAAGGATATCGTGATAACACTTTTTGCACAAAAATGCGGGCATAAACTTTATTCCTATAAAAACACATCCATGTTAGTCCAATATGCCTAAGCTTCCTTATTTTGTAAGGTCCTTTTTCATTCAGGCGCAATCACATTAAGCCCGTTATCTGTACCTACTCGTAGCAAAGTGACCGGTTAATTACTCTGATCTTAAGCATGGGGTTCTGGTATACGAATAGGTATAACCCCTTTATATACCCAACTGTGGTTGTAGGGGATCGAACCGTAATCTTCCCTACCGAGTCCAGCACCAGACACCACTGAACCATCCAACAATGGGCATAAACCTTTTATTTTCTTTTTGTTTCTTTTTTCCCAATATTTTACAATGAATTTTAGTTAAGTGACTTTGTGAGAGTCACCTAACCCAGAGTTGTATTTTCAGCTAAAGAACATAAACAAAGATCATTCACTTATTTTCATCGGTCCCCTGCGTAGAGCATGCTTAACCGGAACTGACTGCTAAGATAAACTACTTAAAGACCTTTGTTACAATAAAATAAAGCTAAAATATAGGGGGTAACGGGATCAGTTCTTATATTTACAAAGTTTATGGTGCTAAAACGATATCAATTTTTCAAAAAGAATTCCCAAGTCAAACACATCCTACCCTGAACCTGTCTTACAACTCAAAATTTTTAAAACACACTGTTTCTTTGACACAAAAAATTTGTTGGGTAAGGCTAAAAGTGGGGAAATAAGGATACACAACACAAAAACGCAAAGGGCTCTTCAAGCACATGAATTTTATTATAAAAAACAAAACAAACAAAACAACTAAAGTACTAGAAAGCGATAAATACTGAAAATAAAGAAATGAAAAGCGACAAAAATCTCCTCCCACACTTAAACCATACATTGTCCTCAATGTTCCGATAAAAGAGTAGGAAGGAGTAACCTGGATGGTGCTAATGGGGTCTGCTGATACCGTCACCCTCCTGTGTGGAAAGATCAGAATGACGACTCCTGCTAGGATGCCGACTCTCTCTAGAAATCTCAAGTAGGCCAACTCTTTCGGAAAGAGCGGCGTTTGTTTCCTACAGCTGACGGCTTCTACTTAACAAGGTGCCTTGAGAGGCTTCCATCGAAGTAAAATGCCTCACGAAGCTACACTACTGACGATGCTGCTCAGTCTGTAAGGCAAGCTAGGTTTCTATAATGGTCTCCATAATGGATGCTCAAAGTATCTCGGATGACATTTCTCAATCAGCAGAAACAATATCACCAAAGGGGTGGAGGCTCGGTAGTGTTTCCAGGACTTCGGACATCTGCTAGCTGGCGCCTAAGATCAATGATCTCTCGAGATAACAAATCAGACTCAGATGCATGAGTGGCATCACATACCTCAATGTGCAAAGTCAGATTGGTAACCTCCTGACAAAGTGCGGCTAAATCAGTACGCATAGTAGCAAGCTGTGAATGAACATCTGGTTCCTATAAAGAAAAATTGTTAGAATACACAGTGGTTAATGGTGCCTCTGGCGCAGGTGTATACTCAGGAACAAAAGGTTCTCTAGGTCCATCAACAGTCTCTCCCAATCCCTCTAAAGAGTAAGCCCAATTTGATGGGTTGTAGACGCAAGTGAAATAGTGGACAATCTCATCATTGATTAGGAGTCTTTACTGGTGAGGATGAAATGAGACCCACCTTATTAGGCTATGATCCAAGAAAAAGTCAATGTCCATAAAGGAACTACCACAATAGGAGGTCAAATGGTATAACTTGCTATCCAAGCCTAAAGCATATGCTATCTGAGTCACGTTACCAACCGCATGTATGGATCCCTCGGAAGATCTAGTAGTCATGTGCAAACTCTCAATCAAGAAGTTGTCACTGGCGATAGAGCGAGACTGGATGGTACAGAACATGAATAGCAGCTCTTCAGCACTAACAAGGTCGTCAGCATCACTCACTCCGAAAAATGTATAACAAAGGATCATATGAAAATGCCTGGAAGTTGGGTTATGAATCTTCTTGGATAGCTGAGTAGAGGGATCAAGGCTATCGCCACTAGAGATTTCGCTCCAGAACCTGTCTATGCTCTTATTCATGTAATAACTCAAAGGAAGCTCTGGGATAACATCTAGACTACTCTGAAAACCCAATAAATCACCAAATTGTTTCATGGTGAAAGTGTACTCGGTTCCAAATAGCCAGAAACTAATGTGTCCTCTGTCATCTCTGCTACTCACGTATGGCTCATAGTCGAGTGAGCTAAGAAACTCCAAGGTGAGGTTTCTGTAGGTCACATTTACATCATCAACATACTCCTCCCACTGAAGCAGGTTACACAGGTATTTCACACTTGCTTTAATTCCTAGTACATTTATGCAGTTCGGGTTGGGATACCGGGTAGGTAGCATTGGACGTGCAGATAAGGTAGCATAGCGTCTCATTTGTGCATCATCCCAAAAAACCACATGCATGTCATCAAAGTGCGGCATCCTGAAAAATATAGTTAGAGTATCTGGACCTGAAAAAATATTATAAAGATTAGTCCACATAAAATTAATTTGTGATAAAAAATAAAATAAATTAAAATAAATGAAAAGGAAACCATGGGTTGCCTCCCATGCAACGCTTGTTTAACGTCATTAGCTCGACGATTAGATCTCACATTTCAGAAGTACGCATTAGTGGGTCTATCAATTTGTGGCTGGAGTATTCAACTGGAGCGTTGCCTCCTTTATAAAGATTCAATATTTGTCCATTTACCACGAGAGGGTACAAGAGTTATTTTTGATTTCAACTGCACCGAACCTCAAGATCTTGGATATTTCATAGGGACCGGTCCATCTTAAATTTAGCTTACCAGGAAAAAGTTACAACCTGGAATTAAAAAGAAGAACATGATCGCCTATGTTGAATGCTTTTTAACCATTCTCTTGTAATGCCATATTTTTGTTCTTTCTTAGTATATTATGGCATTTTCATTGGCATTTAGACGAAGTTCCTCCAATTTATGGATATTGAGGATACATTTTTCTCTGGCTGCTAAGTAGTTTAAGTTCAAAGTTTTTATAGTCCAATATGCCTTGGGCTCTAATTCAAAACATAAGTGACATGAATTTCCGTAAACCAACTGGTAAGGGGTAGTTCCAATGGGGGTTTTATAGGCTGTTCTGTAAGCCCATAATGCGTCTTTCAGCTTTTCAGACCAATCTTTTCTGGATATTGAGACGGTTTTCACCAAGATCTGTTTGATTTCCCTGTTGGACACCTCAACTTAACCACTAGTTTGTGGGTGATATGGTGTTGCTACTTTATTTTTTACTCCATATTTACTCAAAAGCTTGTCAAATATTTTGGATATAAAGTGTGATCCTCCATCACTTGTGACTAGGCAGGGTATTCCAAACCTTGGGAAGATGTTGTTCTTAAATAACTTGATTACTACTCTGGTGTTGTTTGTGGGTGATGAAATAACTTCAATTCATTTGGACACGTAGTCCACAGCTACCAGTATGTATTTATTTCCCATGGAGGATGGGAATGGTCCCATAAAATCTATACCCCATACATCAAAAAGTTCCACTTCTTGGATATACCTTAAGGGAATTTCATCACGTCTTGAGATGTTCCCAGTGCATTGGCACCTATTGCATTTGACAATGTAGGTATGAACATCGTGCCACAAAGTTGTCTAGTAGAGGCCTGCTTGAAGGATTTTAGCATATGTTTTTGAAGTTCTTGCATGTCCACCATATGGTGTAGAGTGATAATGTTCGATGATGTTTTCCACTTCCTCTTCTGGGACACAACGTCTAAAGATTTTGTATATGCCTCTCTTAAATAGGAGTGGTTCATCCCAATAAAAATGTTTAACATTGTTGAAGAACTTCTTTTTCTGTTTGTAGTTCAAATCAGGGGGTATGATATTGGCAGCTAGATAATTTACAAAATTAGTGTACCAAGGTACACTTCTCATTATTGAAACTTTCTCAAGGTTTTCATCTATGTAAGGCTCAAAGTTATCTATCTTAGCTACAAGTCTGTCATAGGTGAAATCATCATTTATAGGCAATAAGTCAGGTTTCAAATATTCTAACTTAGAGAGATGGTCAGCGACTATATTCTCTGTGCGTTTTTATCTCTAATGTCCATATCAAACTCTTGGAGTAAAAGAACCCATCTAATTAACCTAGGTTTAACATCCTTTTTGTTTAGTAGGTAACAAATGGCAGCACGATCTGTGTAAACAATGATCTTAGCTCCAACCAAATAGGATCTAAACTTATCAATTTCAAAAATCATAGCTAGCAATTCTTTCTCTATTTTTGCATAATTAAGTTGGGCAGTATCTAGGGTTCTACTAGCATAATATATGACATGTAATTTCTTATCTTTTATCTGCAATAGAACAAAACCAACGGAATAATCAGTAGCATCTCACATGATTTTGAAAGGTTGTGTCCAATCTGGAGGTTGCATGATTGGAGCTGAAATCAGTGCTTGTTTCAAAAGGTCGAATGCTTCAATACATTTCTCATTGAAAACAAATTCGACGTCCTTCATTAGAAGATTAGTTAAAGGCTTTGTTATTTTGGAGAAGTATTTGATAAAATTCCAGTAGAAACCAACATGTCCAAGAAAACTTCTGACTTGCCTAATAGTTTTAGGTGGCTTGAGGTTCTATATTACTTCTATTTTGGCTCTATCGACTTCAATTCCTTTTTCGGAGACAATGTGTCCTAATATTATACCTTCATTAACCATAAAATGAAACTTCTCCTAATTTAATACAAGGTTTACCTCAACGTATCTTTCTAGGATTTTCTCCAAGTTAGAAAGACAGTCTTTAAAATCAAATCCATATACCGAGAAATCATCCATGAATATATCCATAATTCCGTCAAGATAGTCTGTAAAAATTGACATCATACAACGCTGGAAAGTGGATGGTGCATTTGATATATAAAGGGAAGAGGGAAATTATCTTTCCTAGTCGCTTTGTTTAACTTTCTGTAATCTATACACATGCTCTAGCCTCCTTCTGTTCGCTTGGCAACATGTTCACCTTTCTCATTTTCCGTGACTGTGATGCCTCCTTTCTTAGGTACCACATGTATAAGACTTACCCATTTACTATCTAAAATTTGATAAATCATACCAGCCTCTTGTAATTTAAGAACTTCTATCTTAACAATATCACTCATTATAGGGTTTATCCTCCTTTGGTGTTCTCTAGAGGGTTTAGAATCTTCCTCCAACATAATCTGGTGCATGCATACAGATGAACTTATTCCTTTTAAATCAAAGATGTTATACCCTAAGGCTGATGGATATTTTCGTAAGATATCTAAGAGTTGTTTTGTCTCGTCTTAATTTAATGTAGCACCGACTATAATAGGGAGATTCATTTCTTCATCTAAGAACTCATATCTCAGATTCTTGGGTAGTTCTTTAAGTTCTAAAGTTGGTTTCTTAAGGAAAGGCATTTGATCTGGAGTAAGGGCTAAACATTTGTAGAGGTTGTCATCAAAGTAGGGTTCCAGTATTTCAAATCCATCATCCTCCCAAATAGGGGTTGAAGGTAACTTGATAGTTTCTACAGGTTCTTCTTGATCCAGTTTCAATATGCACTCATCAATGACGTCAATGGCATAACATGCATCTCCTATGACTGGTGCCATTAAGAACATCGAAAGAATAAATTCTATATTTTCATAACCTACCTCAAAAGTCAAATTTCCTTTCTTAACATCTATTATGGCTCCTACGGTTGATAGGATTGGTCTACCTAAAAGGATTGGGATTTCGTCGTCTTCTTTAATATCCATGACTACAAAATCTGTTGGGATATATAGCTGACCTATTTTAACTGGTGTGTCTTCTGTTATGCTGATAGGATATTTAACTGATCTATCAGCCAATTGAAGAGACATTTTAGTCGGCTGCAATTCTCCTAAGTTTAGCCTCTTACAAACTTCCAAAGGCATTAGACTGATGCAAGCTCCTATGTCTAAAAAGGCTTTGTCAACCATGTGATTTCCCAGGATACAAGGTATGGAAAAACTTCCTGGGTCCTTTTCTTTCTTGGTAAGTTGATTTTCCGAAATGAAATTGCCCTCTAAAGGTTTAGGATCGTCAAATCTATGCTTGTTAGTCACGATGTCGTTTAGGAATTTTGCATAAGATGGTATCTGAGTGATAACTTCGGTAAAAGGAATCTCTACATGGAGTTTCTCTATAACATTTATGAATTTTTTATATTGATTATCAATCTTAGTTTGTTTAAGTATTTGCGAAAATGGGATCGGAGGTTTGTATGGGGGTGGCAGTGTATAAGTTTTATCTTTAGTTTCCATTCCTGGTTCTTTTTGCTTTTCAGGTTCCTCTGGTTCCTCTACTTGGTCAGAAGGCACTACACTTTCCTTAGGTTGTTCGGGCACGCTTAATGTTGGGTTTGTTTGTCCATCGTAAGTATCCCCACTTTATAAGGTAATGGCATTAGCTTACCCTTTGGGATTTGGTTGAGGTTGTCCAGGGAATTGTCCTCCAGGTGTAGTTTGAGGAGCTTGTGTCTGGGCTACTTGAGAGATCTGGGTTTCAAGCATCTTGTTATGAGTAACTATCTGGTCAACCTTAGTTCCTAATTGTGTGATTAGTTCATTTATATGAATGTTCTGATTTAGGAACTCTTTATTTTGCTGAGCCTCGACCAAAATGAAATTGTCCATGATTTTCTCAAGGTTTGGTTTCGGTGGTACAGTTTGCATTGGTTGATTTGGTCTTTGGGCTTGGAAACTTGGGGTCTCGGAGGTGCAGAATTCTGAATCAGGTTGTTATTCTTATAGGAAAATTTTGGGTGATTCCTCAATCTGGGATTGTAAGTGTTTGAGAATGGGTTCCCTTGGGTATAGTTGACTTGGTCTGTGCTAGATCCATTAAACAATTACAGTCTGAAGTTTGATGTCCTTGGGTCCCACAGAGTTCACATTCCGAGTGTACTGCAACTACAGTGTTGGGGCTCTGAGACATGTTTTCAACTTTTAAGGAAAAAAGGTCCAATTTGGCTTGCACCATGTCCAGACAACTTATCGCATGTACTCCTCCTTGGGCCTCCTTTTTCTCTATTGTTGCTCATTCTTCTCCCCATTGGTAATGGTTTTGGGCCATATCTTCTATGAGAGCACAAGCTTCAGGGTAAGGTTTGTTCATCAGTGCACCACCAACGACAACATCGATAGCCATCTTCGTTTTATAATGGAGTTCATTATAGAAGGTGTGGATAATTAACCATTGCTACAGGCCATGGTGTGGACAAGCTCTTAACAGGTCTTTATATCTCTCCCATGCTTCAAAAATTTATTCTCCTCAGTTTTGAGTAAATCTAGTGATCAGGTTTCTAAGGATTGCGATTTTGCTTGGAGGGAAATATTTAACAAGAAACACTCTCCAAAGGTCTTCCCAAGTCGTTATTGAATTGGTTGAAAGGAAATCTAACCAATCACGTGCTTTATCTCTGAGGGAGAAAGGAAATATTCTTAGACGAATCACCTCAGGTGAAGCACCATTGGTCTTTAGAGTGTTCGCTAATTGGATAAAAACTTTCAAGTGCTGATTCGCGTTCTCTGAGGCGAGACCAGCGAATTGATTTTATTGCACTAATTGTAATAATGAGGGCTTTAGTTCGAAATTATTGGTGATGATGGAAGGGTTTACTATACTTGAACTAGGCTCCTCATCTGATGGTTTGGCAAATTCCTTAAGGGGTCTTTGGTTACGATCTTCGGCCATAGTTCTCTTTATCCTACAGAGAAAAAGACGTGCTCGAGTGTAACGTTCAGGTTCCACTAAAGGATCTACTAAGTTTTCGGTAATGCGATTCTTGTGCATTTACCAGCTAATAAAGCCTTAGTCTAAATGGGATAACAATAGGGTTTGAAATTTGACGAAGTTTGGTCCCTGACAACGGCGCCAAAGACTTGTTCGGTTTGTTTATCGAGTCTAAAATCTAACTGCAAGTGCATAACCTATCAAAGTAATATAAAGGATTGTCGAACCACAGAGAGAAATCGTCAATCTATCAACTCTATTATTAATTTGCTTATCTAAGGCGGATCAATTCAGTTGAGGGAGTATAATGCGAAGGAAATAAATAGATAAATTAAATTCAGACAAAATACAAGCTAGAATGTAAATCACATTGGTCAAATAACATTTCAATTTGTATTTAATAGAACTACTCATGGGAAAATATTTTCCACTCTTGCAAAGAAACAATTTGACGGGAAGTTGTCGCTTTTGCTAACTAAGAACAGAGTTTACTCTCTAATCAAATCCTTCTATTGTCACTTATAAAAGGGCGCTTCAAGTGTTAAAGCAGCAAACCTATTTTTAAGGAATTAGTTTCTTAACTTAGTGAAAAAATGGTTTCAACTCAAAATGATTGACACAAAGAGATTCTTGGCTTTCGCTCAAGAATCAGATTGTAAACCTATAAACGCGTCCATAAATAGTTTCAAAATAATTTTCTAAAAGTGTTGAAGATCCCTAATTAAACAGTCAAAACACTTTCTCCCTTTTTGAACTGTTAAAAACTAACCAAGTTTACTCTTTGAAATGGACCGCTTTCGATCTTATCCAAAAATATTAAGTACGGAAAACTTGTGTTAAAAGTTAAAACAACCTCTACAGTGTTTCTACTGATACGATGTTGAAATGCTATCATGACAATGATCTTTACATTCCAACCTTAAAATATTTAGCCAAACATGGAAATAAAATCATGCATATGAAAGTTGATCGAAATAAACATAGTAATAAATGCAAGGCAAAGTAATAAAATAAGTAATGAAAGTGCGAGGCAAAGCGATTGAATAAAATAAAAAAAACTTAAATAGAAACCTGCTCTAAATCGGAGTCTTTAAATCTTGGAACAACTGGAAAGTAAATGCTTGAAGTAAAATTATGGCAAGATGGTAAATAAAAGAGATGCTTCAACCTAATCAAGACTATGGTGTAATAATCCTCCGATGTGGCAAATTATTGCTTTTACATAAGTGAGTATAGGCTTAGCGTTGAAAGACTATGTTGGACGATTGAAAATAAAATGAAAAATACTATTTATAGAAGTTCTCCAGGCTATGCTTTGATAGAAATACCCCCTAACTCTTTTTGGGCGGGAAGAAACTTAACAAAGACCGCGGTCGCCGAGGCCCCTCTAGGGCGCTGAGTGTGCAGATAGAGATATCTTGGGGGATGTGGCAGTTATCCCTTGGCTGGAGTGGGACACATCACGACACCCCTCTATAGCGGCTGCTGAGATGAATGCCATGTGTAGGATTTCACTGAAAATCTCGACTTCTTGGCCTTTTCGCTTGGTTTCTTCAAGAAGAGCTCCAAATGGGCATGGTGGCTGAAAACAAGACAAATACAAGCATAACGCAAAAAAAAAAAACAGTACTAAAAATTATGAAAAAACATGTGTTATTTGACTGAAATATGCAGTGCGATCAGGTGTTATCATCCCTCTCTCTTTTCACTCATTAAAATGCAAGCATTGTAACATTAATTGAATATAAAATGAAAGCCTCACATGGGTTCACTCAAATCTGTGAACTTAACCTTTCTACCCTCAAGGAAACTTCCTCAATACTCTTCCTCACTCTATTCACTCTTTATAAGTAATCCATTCACTCTCATTTCAAACACATGACTGTTCCCTCACCCAGAATAAAAAATCAGAATTGCATCTCATCTCTCAATTTTTCTCTCTTCGAGGTTGATCTTTCTCTCTACTATAATCACAAGCATTTTCTATTTTCATCTTCATCGAAGCTTAATAGTATAGACCAAAGGGGTTTCTTGTTGTTCAGATGCAGTAGTTGAATTTATTTTTCAACTTGCAAGGTATGATCTCAAATATGAAATTCTTCATTCTCAGCATGTTTTAGTCGATTCAAAGCTTGATTACATGTCTATAGCTGGCCAGGCATTATGTTTGATGTATATTTTTGATTGAATTTGAATTTTGAATCGTGTTATGAGCTTCTGAAAGTTGTGAAAAATTATATGTTGCAGTGATTTCGTGCTCACATTTCTACTTGATTTTGCATCATTTAAAAAAAATCATAACCATCACCAAGTTCCTTGTTATTTTGTGATGAATTTTGATGTTTGGATCATTTGATTTGATCAAGAATCGAGTGAGATAATTGAATCTGAAAACTGTTTGTTAAATTGCTTAACTTAAAATCGTGTTCATGAAGTGATCTTCGTGTCACTTTTTCTCTATGATTCATGCATCATTTTGTGAATTTCTTGATCCTAATATGTTCTACTCTTTGAGATCTTGATGTTTGATGTTTATACTTTGCATGTTCATGGAGAAATAAGGGAGAAATTGTAACCTGAATATTGCATGATAAACCTGTAAAAAGTTTAGGGTTTTAGGCTACAGGACAGGGACGAAGAGGTGGCGAGTTTTGATTCAGGCATGCATAAGGCTTTTTATAGCGCATTTTTGATTAGATTAGGTGTAATAGATCTGATCATTTATCTGAATTTCTTCCATTTTATTTGTTTTCTAGAAATTATTTTAAATAGTTTCAACTATTAAAAAATTTCCACAAAAATATTCTAAACTTCTTTTTTAGTATATTTCATATTAAGAATTTTATTTCATATTTTCATCATTTTTTATGATTAAATAATTCAATTAGTTTAATTAATTTTTTAATAATCTTTTAGGTTTTTGATTTTACTTTCTTATTTCCATTAACCTAAAAAACCCACAAAAAATATTCTGAGTCGCCCTCTGAGTTTTCTTCATGAAAATAATTTTTGCCTCGTTTTATAAAATCTGTGGTATGCTTATTAAATCAATCAATTGGTTATGTCACTTATCTTTGTTTTTTTTATATATTGTGTACACAATTTTTTTTAATTCTTCCTCTTGAGATAAAATTCCATAAAAATATTTTTAGTGTTATTTAGATATTGATATAATTTTTCATAATTTTTAATTGAATTTACCGCTCAGTTTGCTTATTTTTCAAATTTTTAGAAGTTAATTGTTGTTTTTGAGATCTTCTCTTGCTTAAGCCTAAAGAAACAATTAAACCTCTAACTTCATTCACTTATAAAAATCAATAAAAATGTGTTTGATGTTCTTGGATGATTCAAGAATACAAAAATGAGTATTTTGGATTTTTACCTCTAACTTTACATTTTCTTTGAAATAATTTTGTCAAACCTCTTTAGTTTTAGCCCTTTGCCAAGTAGCACTACTAAAAATATGACATTTGAGAAAATGTATTTACATCAGGTATAAAAATATATGATATGAAAAATATTTGTTAAAAGGTTTTACATTAGACCTTTATTTCCCATGATATGAAAAATATGTGATTTAGAGAAAAATATAACACGGTGACAGTTTGGTAAATAAAAAGAAATTTTTTATAAAGGATTTTACATCAGGCCTTTATTTATCCCCGATGTGAAAAGTCAAGTGATAAAAAAATAAAAACACGGTGGCAGTTTTGTAAATACGATGAATTTTTGTTATAAAAAAAGTTGGACTTTACATCGGGTTATAGGCCCAACCGATGTAACATATTGACTGTTACATCAGGCCCATTTCCTAACCGATGTAAAAACATCTTCTTATTTCATAAAACCCTAAAATTATGTACCAAGAGTTCATTTCATTCCGAACTTCCATCTCTCTCGACTAGAAGATACTTCATCTCTCGCCTCCGTCTCCGCCTTTTGAACCAGTTTGCCTCCGTCTCCGCCTCCGCCTTCCATCACCGTACTTCCGAGAGACTCCCTCTCGACCGAAATGAATGCGCTTTGTAAGCCCCTCCGTCGTCATCCGCTCTCCGTATTTGTATGACATCCATCTCTTCCCCCGCCTTCCGTCGTCATACTCCTGTAGTTCTTATTTTGCAAAACAGGTTAAATTTACAGAGATTGTTATTGTTATCCAGTGTGAGTTCTTATTCAAAATCTTACTTTGTTTTTAGCTATATGGTAATGGGTATAGGTTTGAGGGATTTCATTCTGTTTATGAAAACAAATTTGCAGTATTGCTTGGTACTTCACTTATAAAAGAGTCAAGACTCTTAATTTTTCTACATTATTTAATTACATTTATCTAAAGGAGTGGATTTAAATTAGAACAAATTAAAATGTTGTTGTTAACAATTATGTGAATAAGCTGTAGATCTAATGAATTAGGGGGAATTGTAAGTGAAAGATTTGTGAGGGGGTCAGTTTGTTTAATATGTATACATGTACTTCGATTATTTTAGAACATGTTTTATCGGTGGTTTGGTGGTTAGTTTTATTTAATCTTACATGCTAACCACCAACCAGGTTTTAATTCCGCGACATTACATTATGTCACTGTTTTTATGTTTAAAAGAATCCCTTCTGGATTCTTGTAGTAGTGTTACTCTTCCGCCGGACTTCCTATAAATATATATTTCTATCCAAACTAGAAACATTCAAGGACAGTTAAGTAGGACATATCCTAATTCTATATTATTTGTGACGGAGCTCCCTAGATTAAGTCCTTGTAGGGTGATCTCACAAGTAAAGTTAAAAAATATGAATTATTAAAAAATTATATTATAATAAAAATTCCTAATGATTTAACTATGCATTCATTAATTTTGGAACATAGGTATGGATCGTAGTTGGATGAGAGCTAATCTATTAAGTGCTGAGTACGAACATGGAGTGAAGGAATTTCCACAGTTTGCTGAAAGTAATACTGAAAAAAGACTTCATGCGCTTTTTCACTGTCAATGTGTTTGTTCTGCAAATCAAGAACCAAAACTTAGTAAGAAAGAAATCATTGATCATCTAATCTGTGTAGGGATTTATCAAAGTTATACACGATCGATATGGCACAGTGAAGTAGTAGCAAAGTCAAACGTGTCCCAAAGAGATAATGTTAGTGTCGATATGGATGATCGTCTGGAAGACATGATGCTTGATAGTAGACAAGATTCTCTTAAGAGGGGACATGCATATGATACTTTATGTAGCGACAAGGATAAACCTTTGTATCCGTAATGCACAAATTTTACACGTTTGTAAACCGTGTTAATATTGTTTAATCTGAAGACAAATAACGGGTGGACTGACAAAAGTTTTACCAAATTGCTTGAATTATTGATAGAAATGCTTCCAGAAGGTAACATAATGTCAATTCGTTATTACGAGGCAAAGAAAATATTGTGTCCGATGGGTTTGGAGTATGAAAAGATACATGCATCCCCCAATGATTGCATATTATACAGAAAAGAAAGATGGTGTCACGTTACAAAAAGAAAGATGGTGATTCTAGTGAAGATAAGGTGGTCAAAAAGGGTCCTCCCACGAAAGTTGTATGGTACCTACCACTAATTTCAAGGTTCAAGAGACTATTCGATAATGTAAACGATGCAAAGAATCTTAGATGGCATGCAGAAGAAAGAAATTGTGATGGACAATTTCGCCATGTAGCTTATTCTTTGCAATAAAAGAAAATAGATTCTTTATTTCCAAATTTTGGCAAAGAGTCGAGAAACCTTAGACTTAGAATTTCTACTGATGGAATGAATCCATTTGGTAATCTAAGTACTAACCATACTTCTTGGCCTATTCTCCTGATGATTCATAACCTATCACCTAGGTTGTGCATGAAGCGTAAATATATTATGCTATCGATGATGATTTCGGGCCCAAAACAACCAGGAAATGACATAGGCATTTATCTAAGTCCACTGATTGATGATTTAAGAGTTTTGTGAGAGGAAGGGGTGGATGTTTTTGATGCATATTCTGGCGAACAGTTTAATATGTGTGCCATGTTATTTTGCACCATCAACGATTTTGCAACATATGGAAATTTGTCTAGGTATAAAGTTATATGTGAACAAAAAAGATGTTTCCATCATCTTGTAAAAGTCAAGAAGACTGTTTATCTTGGGCATCCAATATTTCTAAATTGTTATCATCCATATCGTAGATTGCCGAAAGCTTACACTGGTTGATCTTAGCAAGTTAGCTTATGAGAACGAACCTTTCTCATGGCATCTCAAGTAAAACAAGTGTTTTATGTGATAGATCCTTCTAATAAAAGGTGGTTAGTGGTTTTACAAGGAAAGGTGCGTGATAGTGATAAAAATCAAGATGCGAATTTTGATATTTCTGAAACTCCTCCTTTCTCAACAAATGTGCCTACCTTTATTGAAGAAAATGAAGAGGATTATGTGCATGTTATTCGCATAGATCATGAATAAGGGATATGGGAGGACTAGTAATGTTTTTTTATAAGTTAATTCGACATTACTTTGATTTATAATTGTTTTTATTTTGTGCTTAATTTGATGTCTAAATGTTTTTAT
Organism: Vicia faba; assembly: GCA_948472305.1. NCBI lineage: Eukaryota > Viridiplantae > Streptophyta > Magnoliopsida > Fabales > Fabaceae > Vicia > Vicia faba. Next base: position 287,825,167 of record OX451740.1, read on the forward strand.
TTTGTGCTTAATTTGATTTCTAATTGTTTTTATTTTGTGTAAACAGATACATGGGTGATTCAACCGACAATCCTTCTTCATCTAGTAACCCTAAGAAAAGAAGAGTTACAGGTTCCACTTTGATGGCAAAAATTGACAAAGTTCATCAAACGGGTGAAAAGATAAAGGTCAAGTTTGATCCAAGAACCTATGAATGTATTGGTGTGGGTAAAAATGCTACAAGTTTTAAGAGTTATATTACATCTTTTTCTCAGAAAAACTGTAGCTTTTTGAAAAATGAGTGGAAAGACATAGATAACGTCATAAAAGTGGCTATTTGGATTGATGTTAAGATATTTTAAATTCAACACTTTATTATATTTTATAATCATATACTAATTAACAACATATGGCGTATACTATATGTGTAAGCTCATTTTACTATTTCAGAATGTAAAGATCCAAAGAAGGATTCATTGAAGAAAGAATGGATTAAATATGCAGGAGAGCGATGGATAGGTTTTAAGACACAACTCATAGACAAATATATTAAAAAGCCCAAAAAAGATCTCCGTCCTGCACATATCAAGTATAGTTATATTAAAGATGAAACATGGAAAGAGTTTCTCAAGACTCAAGATACCCCTGAATTTAAGGTTATTAGGAGTTATATTTTTTTCGTTCATAAATTTTTTATTATGTTTTGTGATTAATAACTTTTTGAGTTTATAATAGGAAAAAAGTAGAAAGGGTATGGAAAATGTGGCTAGAAATGTATGCTCACACATATTATCTCGTGGAGGGTATCAATTGCTTGAGGAGAGAATTATGAATGAAAGGAAGTCATCGACAACTGATTCCACATTAAATGATACTGGTAGTCCATCGTCACGCCATGAGTTATGGAAGAGAGCACGGTAAAAGAAATGGGGAGAATACACATCAAAGTCTACACAAGTTGTTGCTGAGAAAATTGTAAGTTAGATTTGGAAAATACTTCATGTATCATTATATTTATGATTGATAGAAACTATTGAAATTAGTTGCGGTTATTTCATTATGTAGAATTCTCTAGTTGAAGAAGCTGAAAAAGGCACCTTTATTCCGGAAGGACGTAACAATATCTTAACAGCAACCATTGGAACATCTGAGCACGGCAGTCGTGTTCGTGGTATTGGAAAACACCATAAAAACTTACTTTGGAAGGTCCTCTTCACATCAAGGACAACATATGTATGTAAATGAACAATTTGCACAAATTTTATCTGAATTAGAAGCAAGAATTATAGCTAATTTTGATCAAAAGTTGTGTGAAGAGCGTAAGGCTTTGCAACAATCTTTAATGGAGACACTTAGGTCTATCGGTTTATCGCAAAGAAAAAAAATAATAAATGCAATGAAAAAATGGAAGTTATCGATGGAAGCCGAAAAGGAAGTTATTTTGTTGCAAAAGGAAGCACAAAAGACGTGGAAGTTGATGATGTTTAGAGTTTGTTACTTATGGTTCTGAAAATGGTTGACACACATTTGGAAATGGAATTATGTCATTGTATGAGTGTCACTAATTTCTATATGTCAGCTAAGTGTATCAGAGAGTTATTGGTGGGTTTTCATTGGCTTGACGTGTCTACTCTGTAAGTTTGGTGCACGTAAGTACATTTTCTTTTTTTATTATTGTCAACATCTACTAATGTGTTATATCTCTCATCACTTTGATTCTAATGTTAATTTTAAAATTATTCAGGTATATTCATCATGTATGTTTTGATAATTCCACATCAGAAGTATATGGATTTATGGACCCTGCTAGGTGTATATATGTTGATAATGTGCTGAAATCTGAAGAAAATTTAAAAAAAATACATACTAGATAAGTTACGTGACAAAAACAAAGTGTGTCAATTACTACCATTAGTTTATAAGTTAGTTTTTATGAAATTGTGTTTTCTATTTTTTAATTTTGATAACATAGATATTTTATGTGACTTTTGTGTTTCCACACACACGTATAGATCTCATTAACAATTAATAGTCATTTGCCCAAGAGACAATATTGTGGTCGTCTTTTGCTCACTTCATCAGAAAATTGACTAAATCACGAAAAAAATTATAACAAAGTAAGTTTGTCTTTTGTTACTTTTGTTATAATGTATTATACATCCTATGTACATAAATTGTTTCAAAAGTAATTTCATGTTTTATGTGGCTTTATATGGATTTTTTTCTGAATTATTGCTTTTGGTGTTCATCAAATGGAAAATGGAAATAGAAAAAAGGCTACATGGCTTCATCCCAATGTAAGTGTGATGTATATTATAATTCTATATTTAATTTTATGATAAGTATTCATTAATTATGTCATTCATTTGTAGACAAGGCTACAATATAACTCTAATGATTATGGATACTATGTGATGAAAAATATGTTTGATATTGTCTCTGCCAATATAACTAATTCTTGGATGCATGTGATAAAAAACTTTACTTTGTGTTTTGCAACTTCATGTGAATTTTCAAAGAATAACTCTATATTGTTATTTACATATTGTAGATATTTGATGACCTAATAGAATTAACACAAGATGATTTGTATGATTTGCAACTCAGTTGGGTAAAATGTTTCTTTGAGATATATAAAAATTAAGCTTTATCTGGTGAGTTATATAGAATTGCCTATACATATCTGATTTGAGTTTCTTGATTTTGGTGTTGTCTGCTAATATTAATTGATGTTATTATTTATTATCTGTAGGTGTGATTTTGGTGTTGTCTACTGAAGCTACAACTCATCTTCTTGTGGATTTCATGTTGGTAATTCAAGTGTGGATATTTTGGTATAATTTCACTGGTTTTGTTGTTATAGTAGTCCACCGTGTGTAAACTTCCTTATAATTTTGTACACTTGTGTGTATTCTAGATTAGTAATTTTATAAACCAATTGTTAATTTTGAAGAATATATATGTGCATTGTACCCCAAAATTTTCCCTCTCTATTCTCAAGACATTTTTCACAAAAGACCTCAAATGCTCAAGAAGTTTCAAGAGCTTGATCAGGCAAGCTCACCTCCTAAGCATTGAGCCTCCAAATTAGGATTTTGGTTTTCTCAAGGAAAATTGGATTTTTTATTCTTCAAATGACTTCCATGGTTCATTATAGGTCTCCAAGAATGTTCATATCAAGTTTTAAGTCTTGCATCACAAATTTTCTCAGTCAATTGCTTAGATGACTGAACATCAACTGTATTGGGTAAAAAGTCAACCGTGGTCAATATACAGTCAAAATTCATGATTTTTGGCAAAGGTAAACATTTTAAGGTCATATTAATCAATTGATCAAGGTTTGATCACAATTCCTCAAGAAAAGCACTCAAATCATCAAAGGGGCCAAATTGTCAAAATTAAGGTTTTGATTGAGAATGACTGATCAGTGACTTTTGACCTAGTACATGACCTAATGGATTGAAACATAATCTCAAGGACTAAAAAACAACATGTTGACCTAATTTCATGGCTAAAATCATTTCTCAAGATTAATGGATTGATAGTTGAAATTTGATCAACGGATGAAAAGTCAACTAATACACAAAAAGTCAAACTTTGACTTTTTGATCAACATTGAATTTCAAATATCAAGATTAAAAAGACATTCAAAAATATCAAACTTGATCATCAAGAATCAAGAAAGTCAACAAAAATTCAATATTTTCAATACTTAGAAAAATTCTAAGTGTTTTTAACCTTGATAATTTCACTACTTCATGACAATTTTTCACAATGATGCAAAATGATTCAAGGAAAACTTTCAACATGAAAGTTGTAGATCTTGATGAATTCTAAAAATTTGTCCCTTAGGGTTGATGTCCAAAAAATTCTTATATTTGAAGATATGGGCTCATGAAGTCATGACTTTTTTATATAAACACTTAGTGAAATTTTCATCAAGTTAGGAAGATTTCTGTCCCAACTTCTTGGAAATTTTTCACCAGGTTCCAAGTTGGTTAGGCCAAAGTGGTCAACATAAAGGTTGTAGACAATATTTCAAGCTTCCCAAAATTTCCAAGAACTTGAAGAGATCATGTTTGAGCTAGAAGTTTCAAAGATAAGAATTTGGACATCCATTCTTGAATTTTAGGGCATTTTTATGAAGAACACTTGAACAAATCTCAAGCCATGCTGCATAACATTGCTTTGTAGGCCTTCAAACTTGAAAATCACTAAATAATTAAATTTCTACACAACTATTTGAGCCATTTTCCATGTGTTTGAAGCTTTGTCCAAGTTGATTTTCCATTTTTGCCACAAAATCACCACTTCCATTTTAGAAAAGCCAACTTTAATCACAATATCAACTCCTTGAGCCCATACATTATTGCTTTTGATTCCAAAACATTTAAAATCAAGAAGCAACATATCTAGAACCTGTTAACCACCCTACAAGCCTTTGTACTTCACATTGAAACAATGCATTTCTTGTTTGTTTCAAAAACAAGTTTCAAAAGCATAACATGTGATTTCATGATTCTGATCACTTGAGCTTCTCCAACTTTTCCTTATAAATAGAGACACTATTTTGCAATCTAAGAAACGAGTTTAGAAGCCTTGAAACACCCTCAAACTTCCTGAAACTCAGAACTTGCACACAAACCTCCATTGTTGCAACTTCTGGCCCAAAACTTCAAACTCACAATCCACTCGTGTGTTTCCTCTCTAAATCAATCGCAAAGCTTCCATACATCATATACAACTCATCCCCATCCTGTTTCATAAATGTAACTCCATTTTCATAATTTTCCAAACTCAAAAACAGCCACCTGCAACTTGACTTCTCCAAGAAGATTCAACCACTTTCAGCATAAAGTAAGAGTTGCATTAGCTTCCTAGGAGTCCAGTGAAGCTATTCAAATCATCACCACACCTCTAGAAGTGCTCAAGCTCCATACACGATTTCCAGTTTTGAGGTAAGTTTTCTCAACTTTGAACTCTCTCTACAAGCATCATTAAGGGTTACTCTGTGAATGAAAAATGTAGACATCATTGCCCTGAAGCTAACCATGCCTTTAATTTTCATTTATGTTGTCTGATTGATATGAATTTTGAGTATGAACTTTCTGAAAAAATTAGGGCTTATTTGGTACCAAGCAAAATTCATTTTCATCTTTGAGTTATAGTTTTAGTTATTTATATGGTTGGATTCATTGTGAAAAATGGAACAACTTTCATGCATAAAATTTTGAAAATGGTTGAGAAATGAGCAAGATCAGAAGTTCAAAAATATGACAATGGAGGTTGGCGCGAGGTTAGGGATGAAGTTATAATCAGGAATGGGTTTATTTTAAGTTTATTGCATGTTGATTATGACCGGATGAAACAACCACCCCAGTGGCAGGAGAAGCGCGCGTAAGGCATTGTTCTATAGGGACCTGAGTTCGAGCCCCAGTGGGACCCTTTTGTTTTTCACTTATTTTCTTATTTCAGATTCTGTACATGCAATCAAGGCGCGCCCATCATGATCCACACATCAACACCATCAGATCAACATGCCATCAAATCCAGCTCTCCATAATGCAAGCTAATGGTGCACTACAAGAGAACATCCACACTGGATCCCACAAAGGCGCTGGGCTTCCCAGAACATGGGCCTCATTTTTTTTGTGTTTTTTCTTTCTTATACCCCCTTTTTGCTACATGTTGTGCAGCCCCAAGATTTTTATATTATTACAAACATTTTCTTTTTTTCTGATTTCAAAAAAAGGCTTGTGTTGGGCCTGCTAAAAATTGCTTTTTCACACTTTTTTTACTTTTTTACACCCCAACCCATTTCTCTTTATTTCTTTTTATATTTTCATTATTTTCATTTATCTATTTATTTTATTTAAATTAAAAATATTTTAATTTAAATACTTTATTTCTTTTTTGACTAAATTAAATTTTATTAGTTCTTTTACATCATAAAATATTTTCTTTTCTAAATTAACATTAAAATTATTTTCTAAACAAATTATTTAGACTTAGGTCTTAATTTCTTATTAATTACAATTAAATTAGATTTTTAGGTTTTGATTAAATAATTAATTAACATCTTTTTTAATTAGAATTAATTAGTTTAATTAAATTAATATTAAAGCTTTATATCAAAAACCCTAAAAAAACAAATTTCTTTCTTCCTCTTACATTTTATACATTCTATTATTATTCATGATTCAATGGTTTGTAATAGATAATTAGGTTTATTTCTTTCTCCCCCCTATTCACAAACTTGTACCCTCCATTCCCAAAACATTGTAATAGCGTAGAACATTTAAATTCCGCAATTTATCACTTTCCTTATTATTGTTAGTAATTAGGGTTTGCATGACAAGATTAAAACCAAACTATATAAAACCCTAATTCAAAGAGAAAAATAATTAAATCAAACACACTTTGCACACATGCACCTCTAGGGTAACTCACACTTGTTGCCTCGGATGTAAACGGTCATGTCCCTCGAACGTGAGATGTTTTTAGCAAAAGACCCTCAATTAAAATATCATAGTCCCTCGAAGACCCTTCAATTGTTGCCTTCGGTAAATAATCTTAGTCTCCTATGAAAATTTCTAAAACATATTACATGTTGCCTTCTATGACTATACGATGACCCACGCCTGCCCCTCACATCCAATGATATGGCTCTCTACCTATCAATGGTGAAAAAAAACTATCTAAAGGAGGAGGAAAAGAACAAAGACTTTTTGAGTAGGTAGATTGCTCATAATTACTTTCTCACAAACAAAACCATTCTACACCTCACGCTTTCAAAACACTTTTTGAACAAACATTTTGTATACATTCTTCACGATGCGAGAGTCATTATAAAATGGCCTTACATTGGCATTTTCAAAACATCTTTCTAAACATTCCCCTTTCAACAAATATTTTCAAAACCAACACTTTGTATACATTCTTAACAATACGATAATCATTGCAAAGTTTGTCGAACTTAGGAATTTTCAAAAATATTTTCAAACTTACACAAATGCAAAGCATTTGAAAGTGAGATAGTAATTAAGAGCCCGTAGATAACTACGGACGAAAAGGATGCTATCACCTTCCCTTTCCATAACCTACCCCTCAAACTCAAGAAAATTCTAAAAAGGTATTTATTTTTCCTTTCACCCTTTCATTTATTGGATAAAAGAAAAGTCGGCGGCAACTCTTGCTATTTGTAACACTTGCAATCAAACGCAAAACACCAAGTCAGTTCTCCCATCGTATCACAGAACTGGCTTAAGAGTGGGATTACCTTAAGAGCTAGATCACCTTTATTGGCTTTATTTGTTTTCCTTGTTTGCTTTACATTTGTGGTTTATGCTTGGGTTTATTACTTGTATGTATCCTATACCCGAATCAAGACATATTAGGTAAGTAGAAATAGATCGAGGGGACTATGCAGCATAATACCGACATGGTTGAACCGATGGCTATGTTAGTGTGACACATTTGTTGGTATTGGTGTCCCTTAAGTCCAGTCAAGGAGAATACGGGGCTGCTATGTGGTGTCATGAAGCACTAACTGACCGTAGAATCTTAGTTGAAAAACATGGCCATTAGAAAGTAGTGCGATAGCTAGTTTTGGTGCAAGACTAAAGTTGGTTGATACTTGTTGTACCCAAAAATTTTCCCTCTCATTTCTCAAGACATTTCTCACAAAGAACTGCGAAAGCTCAAGCTTGCACTAGTATTGACTAGGTCAAGCCATCTCCTCAACACTGATACCTTAAGATTAGGGTTTGAATTTGCATCAGGACAATTGGACTTCTAATACTTCAAGTGACGTTCTTGGATCATTATGGACCTTAAAGAATGCTCATGTCAAGTTTCAAGTCTTCTCTGTCATTTGACCAAGAGACCAAAAATAAGATGTACTGATGAAAAAGTCAACTATAGCACCAAAAGTCAAACTTTGACTTTTTGGTCAACATTAAGTCTCAAAGATCAAAATTCATCAAGACATTCGAAAATATGAAACTTGATCATCAAGAAATCAAGAAAGTCAAAAGTCAATCTGAAAATTCAAACTCTTCAAGACTTAGAAATTTTTCTAAGTGTTTTTTATACATGATAATTTCATTTCTTCATGCCAACTTTTCACCATGATACAAGATGATTCAAGGAAAACTTCCAACATGAAAGTTGTAGATCTCAATGATATATAAAACTTTGTAGGGCAGGACTTTTTCTATAAATGCTTGTATTTTGAGTTATAAATTCATGAAGTCATGGCATTTTTGAATAAAAGAGAAATTTTCAGCAGTTTTGGTCAGGATTTTATCCCAACTTCTTAGCATTTTTTTACATATTTACAAGATAGTTTTGTCAAAATGGATAACATGAAAGTTATATAGGTTGTTTAAAGCTTTCCAAAATATCCAAGAGTATGAATTTATCATATTTGAGCTAGGAGATTCAAGGATCTAAAGTTGGACATTTATTCTTGATTTACAAGGCAGATTTGTGATGAACAAGGAACCAGAATCTTAGCCATGCTGCATAATCTTCACTTTGCAGGCCTCTTGACTTGAAAATCTATCCATAATCAGATGTTTACACATTTGATTGAACCATTACCCAAGTGGTTCAAGTATTTTCCATTGCATCTTTCCATTTTTGGCACAAAGGCACCATTGCCATTCTTGCAAAGTTCACTTTAATCATAAAGTCAATTTCTTAAGCCTCTAACTTGTTGTTATAATCACACTCAATTTCTACAAGTCAGAACAAACATGTTTAAAGTGATAAACCACTTTAGATAGCTTGGTACAAGCATTAGAAACATGTTCTTCATGCTTGCTTCAAAAATTAGCAAGATAGCCATAACATGTGATTCAAAATATGAGTTGTTTGAAGTCTCAAACCTTATCTATAAATAGAGAGGCCAATTGCAAGAGAAAGAGGTCAGAAAAAAGAAGGGGAAACTAACACTCAAAATCATTTTTGCTGTCAAAAACCAGAATTGTCCACAAAACCTCCATTTTTGAGCTTTGAAGTCCAAATCTTTGAATTTCATACCTTGAAAGTTTTCTCCAAACAAACCATTCAAACACTCCACATACATCATATAGAAGTTGTTCAAAAACAAAAACAACTTCTATAACATCACTATCATCACTTCCCAAGCTCAACAACAGCCCATACAGCAGCTCAAACTCAAAGCACAAATTTCAGTTTCAAGGTAAGTTTTCTTGACTTTGAACTCTTCATACAAGCATCATTAATGGTTCATTTGTGAAGATAAAATGTAGATATCATTGCCTTGAAGTTAACCATATGCTTGCTTTTCATTTTCACTAACCATGTGTTGAGAACTAACTTTTACATGTAGCAAAACAATGATAAAAGCAAAACAAAGCAGTTATGCATCGACGCGAAATGCTATGAATCGACACATATTATGTTCAAAACAGGTTATGAGTCAACACGAAACACGTATGCGTCGATACTAAATGATTATAAGTCGATATGAAACCAGTATGCGTTGACTCATACCGAGTTGTTTTGACTTCCAGGAGCAAGAAACATACATGAGCCAATACATGAGCCGACACATAAGCCAATACGAAACCTGCATGAGCCAATACATGAGCCAATACATAAGCTCATGTGTCAGCTCATAAAACATTTTTTTTAACCTTTTTTTTTAATTTTATTTTTACTTTTTCTTTATATTTATTTTATTATTATTTTCATATAAAAAAATTCCAAAAAAATATTTTTATTTATTATTTTCATTCCATATATTTTATTCCTTTAAAAACAAAAGACAAAAAACATTTTTATTATAAAAAACTTAATTTCTTTTTCTTATTAAATTAATAATCAGATTTAGGTTTAGTTATTCTCTTTTTAATTAAAATTAACTTAGAATTTAGGTTTTCATTTAATTAATTAATTTTCTTACTATTTTTATTAAACTTAAAACCTTTTCTAAAAAACCCTAAAAAATGCTTTCTAACTTAATTTCTTTTCTTAATTAATTTAGGTTTAATTTTCTTAATTTAATTAATTACTTCTTTTAGTTAATTAGGATAAAACCAAGACCCTTTCCTAAAAAAACCAAACAAAAATCCTTTTCTTTTCCATTTATATCCTTGTACATTATATTTATTTATTTTTTGTACATTATTTCCATATGGTTGTAATAGATATTTAGGTTTAATTTCTTGCAATCCCCATTTGTAAATTTATATACCCCATCCCCCTAATGATTTTAATAGCGTAGAATATTTACTTTCCTTAATTTATCGCTTTCATATAAATGCTAGTAAATAGGGTTTGTATGGGAAGATAAAATCAACAAGTAGATAACCCTAATCAAAGATTAAATGCATGTAAATCAAACCCACTATTCACACACGCACCCCTTAGGGTAATCTCACTTGTTTCCTATCGGAACAATAGTCATGTCCCTCGAACATGGGCGTTTTAGAAAAGACCCTCGATAAAAGATCGTAGTCCCTCGATGACCCTCGATGTTGCCTTCGGTAAACAATCTAGTCCCTAAACGACATTGCTAAAACATTCCATAGGTTTCTTTCTATGACTATACAAAAACTTCCCACGCCCGTCCCTTCACATCCAATGATGGGGCTTCTTACCAAAACAATGGTAAGATAGAAACATCTAAAGGGAACGGAAAAGAACATCTAAGACCTTTTGAGTAGGTAGATTCGCTCCTAGTTGCTCGCTTGCTCACAACAAAAACATTTTATACACCAACACCTCTTTGAAACATTTTCAAAAGATAACACTTTGTACGCGTTCTTATAGAAACGAGGGCCATTACAAAGAAGACACCTTTTTCAAAATCTCTTTCAAAAACACATTCCACAAATAACTCTTTGAGCTATTTTCAAAACAACACTTTGTATGCGTTCTTATAGAAACGAGAACCATTACAAAGACATTTTCAAAATACTTTCAAAACCCACACCATATTCAATAAAAAAGAAAGTGATATAGCAAGCAACTAAGAGCACGTAGATAACTACAGATGAAAAGGGTGTTAATACCTTCTCTTTTCATGATCTACCCCCCGAACTCAAGAAAACATCTCGAAAGGTCTTTCCTGTTCTTTTCAGCCTTTCCTTTTGAATAAAAGAAAAGTCGGTGGTGACTCTTGCTATCCGCACAATTGCGATCAAACGCAAAACAACCAAGTCAGTTCTCTCACTGCGTTACAGAACTGGCGACTCTGCTGGTGACTATTAAAAGTGGGGTTACCTTAGGGCTAGATCATCTTTATTTGATTTCTTTGTTTGACTTGTATGCTTTACATTTTGGTTCTTTGTTTGGGCTTGAATCCTCTACCCGGATTTGGGATACCTTATAGGTAAGTAGTAATACATTGTGGAAATTGTACGGGGTATACCGACATGGTCTAAGCAATATCTACGTTAGTGTGACATATTTGTGAGTACAAATATCCCTTGAGTAGTCAAGGAGAATACGGGGCCGCTAAGTGATGTCATGAAGCACTAACTAACTTTTAGAACCTTTACTTGACCAACTTGGCCATTAGGACGTAGTGAGATGACCGGCTTTGGTGCTGTCTGAAGTTTGTTGATACTCGATGCTACACTCATTGATACTTGACTCCTGAGTTTTGTTTGGGTTGCGAGTCAATCGCCTATCAAACGAAGCTTATGGGAAAGGTCAGTGATATTGAGATCCCTTAGAACTCGGTTACTATAACTAGGACAGGTTGAGCCAACTAAACTTCAAGAGGGTACTTACCTACAAACTCCATGCAAGGCTAAACCTAAGGACTTGTCTTCTTTGTGTGTATATGATTATTTGTATATAAACTTGCTTACTTGTACATAACATCATACATAGCATTTTCAATAACCGTTTCAAGGATCTCAAGGGCCTATGATGCAGGATCATGTTGAACCAAACGTATATCAAGGGACAAGAGGATTTGTTTTCCTCTAACTAAACACCGTCAAGGATCAAGTACAACAACTAGAGTCAAAGGCTATGGCCCACTTGACATGGTGAGCTTAATTCTCGTGGAAGGACATCCACCGATACGAAGTTCTCTAATCAAAGCTGTAAGTGACTACTAACATTTACCCCGCGAGATCCTTGAAAACATGCATCCACATATCATGCATCATATCATGACAGGTTTCTCCCATACAGACCTCCTTATCTTCCTACTGTTTATTTCCGTAAGATGGATATGGAACAAACGGTGAAAGATCTCCAAGCTCAAAACGCTCAATTCCAACAAATGTTCCTGGCTTTGGATAAGGGGCATGAGGACCTGAAGACTCTTCTTCTCAAAGACAAGAAGAAAATTCTAAGAAGTCAGTAGGTGTCCTGAACTTGGGAAGAGTACTTAAAGGACCAGTCAAGGGAGCTCTAGATCTTCCAACTCCACCCAACATGGGGGATAGTCATTAAGAAGACAATAGTCTGGAGATTGATAAAGTCGAAGCTGACTACTCTGAGGAACAATATCCTCTCGCTGATGACAAGTACAAATAGTTAGAGGATCGCCTCATTGCTATGGAAATTCAGCAGGTACCTGGCTTGGATTTAGGAGACATGGGTTTGGTTTCTAGAGTGGTCATCCCGCCAAAGTTCAAAATCCCAACCTTTTCCCTGTACGGTGGAGTCTCTTGCCCTAAGATGCACTTAAAGTCTTATGTCCGCAAGATTCAACCACACACAACTAATCTGAAGCTTTGGATCCATTTCTTCCAAGAGATCCCGGTAGGGGCTCAACTTGAATGGTTATATCAATTGGAGAGTTCTCGCATCCGCACCTGGGAGGATTTAGCTACTGCTTTCTACAAGCAGTACCAGTAAAACGTTCATCTTGCGCCAACTCGTGTGCAATTGCAGAACATGACCATGGGTTCCAACGAGAGTTTCAAAGGATACGCCCAAAGGTGGAGAGATCTGGCTGGTAGGGTGCAACCCTCTTTAACTGAAAGGGAGCTGATTGACATCTTCATAGGAAATTTGTCAGGACCTTTCTTCAAACACCTAATCAGAAGCTCCTCGTCCGGGTTCACCGAGCTAATACTGACTGCCGAAAGAGTCAAAGCTGGCATCAAAGGTGGAAAGATCCAAGGAGATACACCCTCTGATACTCAGAAAAAGCGATACAATGGGAAGAAAGAGTCCAATGTTGTGTATGGTCAAAAGAGTCGTCATGACCAACACGTAGGAGCAATATTGATCTCTAATCCTACGTCTGCTCAACAAAGACAGGGGCATCAGCGTAAGGAGGTCGCGCCTAAAAGACAATTCACTAAGATCAACATGTCGCTGGCTCAAGCGCTACAACACATGTTGAAGGCAGAGCTGATTACGTTAAAGACTCCTCTCCGAAACCCAAACACTCCCGCTTCTACCTATCATCCAAATGAAAGGTGTGCATACCACTCTGATAGTCTGGGACACGACACAAACAATTGTTGGGCTCTAAAGAAAAAGGTCCAAGACATGATTGATGCCAAGGAGATCGAGTTTGACCCTCCAGAGACTCCAAACGTGATCACTGCTCCTATGACGAATCATTGAAAGCTTTTGTTCATTTGAATTTTCAAGTTGTAATCTCTTTCATTGTTCAACCACTTATCTATTAATGTTAAACTCGGTTTCATTAATGCATTGCATATGTTTGTATTGATTTAATCTACTTGTTTTCATTATATATAAACTATGATTTTACTCCCTTTATGATATTCAACTCATGTTTCAAAAAGTCACAAGCCTTTAGAGGGAGGATGACGAAAACAATGCCATAATCTCATACAATATGCTTTTGGACAGACCTTGCTGATGATGTATAGGCGTTCTTTCAATTCCTAAACACTGGAGTTATAAGGAGGATAATCCCTAGTCAACCCCTTTGAGCCAAAGAAGTAGAAGTTTTCTTTCTTACACAAATTGAAACCTTTAATTAAAACCTAGGGCAGGGTAGTCTCTCAGTTAATTCAAACGCGCGTTTAGCCGCAAACTCTCATCCTGTAATACAACGAATGACATCAAAAATATTCCTTCTGAACCAAAATATGGTGATGGTTCCCTATCAAATAGGCAGTCATTATCTCTCAAAAGAAAAGCCCACTAAGTCAAAACCTACGAAGGAGACTTAAAGAAAACTGGGGTGTCCCGCTGACTGTAATATCAAAAACAATAACAGTCAGAAAAAATCAGGGATAATAAATCAAAAAAAGAGGTCACTACAAACCCTCTACAACATGGAAAATATGGAAAAAAATGATTTCCTTCCGGAAAAATAAACTTGTCTTAACCATCACCAAAACGTTATTCCAGACTCAATTGGAGTTCAAACGCACAATTAACTGAGTTTAGGACTGAAGAACATCACGAAGAGCGGGTGGGTACAAATACACTTTGAGCCTTTATCCTTTTTTTATTAAACCGTGAACCAAACCACGCTACAACCCTTTAAAAGTCCTAATTGAAGCATGGGTTAGTTCGAAAGCATACTGTTACAAAAGGTATCCTGACTCCTGTAAGGCTTTACCCTAAATCCTGAGTTTTAATTTTCTTACAAAACTTCTTTACTTGCTAAAACGCATTTTCAAAATTTCAAGACAAGCATAAACTTTGCATTATTTGAATATCGCTGTTTTCATATGGCTATTTGTTTGTCAATGGAGAAATTCACACAACGAATATCCAACAAATGAAAGCTCTCTCAAACAAAATCACTTCAAATGGAAAGACGCTCCTAATGACAAATCTATCATAATCAAGGGGCACGGCATGACCATTGTCCAACACGTCTGGGGAAGTCAAGTCGAGATTCAAATAATCTCTCAAAGAATTGTTGAATAACCAGGGGAAAATCTCGATATGTATCACTCAAGGGGAAATGTTACGTTGATCATGGGTTTGAATAAAATCCACTATGAAAACTTCCGGTACCATCAAATTGCTTGTCTGTACCAATAATATCAGATGGTGTCAGTATCAGATGGTGTCAGTATCATGTCTTCGAATCCTCCCATGACAGTTCTTAGAAAATTCTGAGACTTTACCAAAGATCTTGGGTACAACCAATTTGTTTGTTTGTGCCAGTAGTATCAGATGGTGTCAGTATCAGGTCTTCGGTTTCTTCCACAAGTCTTAGAAAATATCTCTAGGAAGTTCAAGGCTACCGGAAATGTGATCGAAATCTCAAGCGTTGAGGTGCACCAATTTAACTCTAGGGGCAAACAGGATCCCACATAAAGGGTCATGTGCGTCCAAGTAAATATTTTCTGAAATTACTACAACACTTACTACCAGGGGAAGTGACGAATCTCCCCAAGATCCTTCTCATAGGATGACTCCCAGCCAGAGTTTCAATCTCTGAAAACTTCTCACCAGCTGAGTTGACCTCAAGAACCCTCAAGGATTTTCCCCAGGGAAGAAGACACCTCTCCAATAGACCGAAAACAAGGTTTATTTCCCCAACAAAATACAGATTCCCCCATTTGATTTTGCCTCTCTGACTACAACAAATCAAAGGACAACAACTCCTCTTCCCCAATACACTGCTCTACAATCCCCAGCAAGTTACTGTGAAGCCTGGTCCTGATCAGGTATCAGTTCAACTTCAAATCCCCAGTAGAGCAATGAACAAATGAGACTCCTGAACTCTTTTTCCCCAATAAAGGATCAACACTCTCCATAGAGTTTTCAACATTCCTCAGCGGAGCTCTCCTCAAACAACAAAATAGGAATCCTTGGTGGAAATATTCTAAGCAAAGTTTGAAGACTCACCTACTCTTTAACAGCAGGACGGGATTTAATGACTCTCCGACATTTGTTAAGGATTTATTTTCCTGGACAAAGATACATTCAAATAAACATCTCACATTTCATATATCATATTACATACATGACAAGTACACACGACACAATCTCATTTATTTTGAGAACATCATTGCACCATGCATTTCATACATCATGACATTTCATACAACTAACGTTTTACCTTTTTTAGGAAAAGGTTAATCCATAGATGGTTATCGTCAATAATCTATAAAAGGTCGGAAATTAATACTTGTAAAAAGCCAGGGAAATTATTTACACAACCAGCTGAAGCAATCCTACACGGGATCCTTCCCATACACTCTCCTAGAAACAGTTCCGATGCAATCCAGATACGGCTGATATTATAACACTTATTCTAGATTCCTTCTAGAAACAATTCAGATGCGATCCAGATATGGCTGACATTCTGATACTTACTCCAGATTCTCTTCTAGAACTAGTTCAGATGCGATCCAGTTATGGCTGACATTCTGATAGTTACTCCAGATCCTCTTCTAGAAACAGTTCAGATGCGATCCAGATATGGCTGAAATTATGATACTTACTCCAGATTCTCTTCAAAATACAATCCAGATACGATCTAGATTCGGATGTCATTCTGTCACTCATTCAAAATACAGTCTAGATACGATCCCGATTCAGATGTCATTCTGACACTCATTCAAAATACAGTTCAAATATGATCCAGATTCGGATGTCATTTTGTCACTCATTCAAAATACAGTCCAGATACGATCCAGATTCAGATGTCATTCTGTCACTCATTCAAATATGGTCCAGATACGATCCCGATACGGATATCATTCTGATACTTCTTTCAGCATACCTTTCCAATACAGTCCAGATACGATCCAGATTCAGATGTCATTCTGTCACTCATTTAAAATACAGTCCAGATACGATCCAAATTCAGATGTCATTCTATCACTCATTCAAAATACAATCCAAATATGATCCAAATTCAGATATCATTCTGTCACTCATTCAAAATACAATCCATATATGATCCAGATTCGGATGTCATTCTGTCACTCATTCAAATACGGTCCAGATACGGATATCATTTTGATACTTCTTTAAGCATACCTTTCCAATACAGTCTAGATACGATCCAGATACAGATGTCATTATGACTCTCATTCAGTACATCTCTCAGATACGAGTCAGATACAATTCATTTATGAATATTATTTTGTTGCTCATCCAAGACCTTTACTGGTTCAGATAAATCTCTCAACGATTTATTCTGATTATTCTCCAAATCCCTGCTGGTTCAGATAAATATCTCAATGATTTATTCTGACTCATTCCTAGTAGGCACTTTCTCTAGTTCAGATAAATCTCTCAAAGATCTACTATGATTCTCTCCAGTTAAAGAATATCCAAGACCTCCTTTGTTTTAGTTTAAACATCTCAACGGTTTATCCTGATACTTTCCAAATGAACATTTCTGGTTCATATAAATCACTCCAAGATTTATTCTGATTCTTCCCAATCAAGCAACGTACAAGACTTCTGCTAGTTTCAGATAAATCTCTCCAAAGATTTGTTCTGATTCTTTTCCAGTTGAAATCAAGTTCAAATTTAGTCCATTTTCTGTCAACAGTCACCTTTGGATGGCATCTACAAGCCCATCTCCGACAAATCTCCATCATTCCTCCAAATGGCATCTATAAGCCCATTCAAAATTCATCTTCGAGTGCAAATTTCTAGGCACTCTAGTGTTCAATCATCTTCCACCTTCAAGTCATGAATGACGGATCCGCCAATCTAACTCTTCAGGTTTAAGAAGATTGAACAGGGGAAACTGTTGTACCCCAAAATTTGCCCTCTTATTTCTCAAGAAATTTCTCACAAAGATCTGCGAAAGCTCAAGCTTGCACCAGTATTGACTAGGTCAAGCCATCTCCTCAACACTGATACCTCAAGATTAGGGTTTGAAATTGCATAAGGACAATTGGACTTCTAATACTTCAAGTGACGTTCTTGGATCATTATGGACCTTCAAGAATGCTCATGTCAAGTTTCAAGTCTTCTCAGTCATTTGACCAAGAGACCAAAAATCAGATGTACTAATGAAAAATTCAACTGTAGCACCAAAAGTCAAACTTTGACTTTTTGGTCAACATTAAGTCTCAAAGATCAAAATTCATCAAGACATTCGAAAATATGAAACTTGATCATCAAGAAATCAAGAAAGTCAAAAGTCAATCTGAAAATTCAAACTCTTCAAGACTTATAAATTTTTCTAAGTGTTTTTTATACATGATAATTTCATTTCTTCATGCCAACTTTTCACCATGATACAAGATGATTCAAGGAAAACTTCCAACATGAAAGTTGTAGATCTCAATGATATATAAAAATTTGTAGGGCAGGACTTTTTCTAGAAATGCTTGTATTTTGAGTTATAAATTCATGAAGTCATGGCATTTTTGAATAAACACTTAGAGAAATTTTCAGCAGTTTTGGTGAGGATTTTATCCCAACTTCTTGGCATTTTTTCACATAGTTACAAGATAATTTTGTCAAAATGGATAACATGAAAGTTATAGAGGTTGTTTCAAGCTTTCCAAAATATCCAAGAGTATGAATTTATCATATTTGAGCTAGGAGATTCAAGGATCTGAAGTTGGACATTCATTCTTGATTTACAAGGCAGATTTGTGATGAACAAGGAACCAAAATCTTAGCCATGCTGCATAATCTTCACTTTGCAGGCCTCTTGACTTGAAAATCTCTCCATAATCAGATGTTTACACATTTGATTGAACCATTATCCAAGTGGTTCAAGTATTGTCCATTGCATCTTTCCATTTTTGGCACAAAGGCACCATTGCCATTCTTGCAAAGTTCACTTTAATCATAAAGTCAATTTCTTGAGCCTCTAACTTGTTGTTCTAATCACACTTAATTTATACAAGTCATAACAAACATGTTTAAAGTGATCAAACACTTTAGATAGCTTAGTACAAGCATTAGAAACATGTTCTTCATGCTTGCTTCAAAAACAAGCAAGATAGCCATAACATGTGATTCAAAATCTGACTTGTTTGAAGTCTCAAACCTTCTCTATAAATAGAGAGGCCAATTACAAGAGAAAGAGGTCAGAAAAAAGATGGGGAAACTAACACTCAAAATCATTTTTTCTTTCAAAAACCAGAATTGCCCACAAAACCTCCATTTTGAGCTTTGTAGTCCAAACCTTTGAATCTCATGCCTTGTAAGTTTTCTCCAATCAAACCATCCAAACACTCCACATACATCATATAGAAGTTGTTCAAACACAAAAACAACTTCTGTAACATGACTATCATCACTTCCCAAGCTCAACAACAGCCCATACAGCAGCTCAAACTCGAAGCACAAATTTCAGTTTTAAGGTAAGTTTTCTTGACTTTGAACTCTTCATACAAACATCATTAATTGTTCATTTGTGAAGATAAAATGTAGATATCATTGCCTTGAAGCTAACCATATGCTTGCTTTTCATTTTAACTAACCATGTGTTGAGAACTAACTTTTACATGTTGTAAAACAGTTATAAAAGCAAAACTAATCAGTTATGCGTCGACACGAAATGCTATGAGTCAACACATATTATATTCAAAATAAGTTATGAGTCGACACGAAACACGTATGCGTCGATACAAAATGATTATGAGTCGATTCGAAACCAGTATGCGTCGACTCATACTGAGTTGTTTTGACTTCCAGGAGCAAGAAACATACATGAGCCAATACATGAGCCGACACACGAGCCAATACGAAACCTGCATGAGCCAATACATAAGCTCATGTGTGAGCTCATAAAACATTTTTTTAACCTTTTTTTTAAAATTTTATTTTTACTTTTTATTTATATTTTTATTATTATTATTTTCATATAAAAAATTCAAAAAAAATATTTTATTTGTTATTTGCATTCTATATATTTTATTCCTTTAAAAACAAAAGACAAAAAACATTTATCTTATAAAAAACTTAATTTCTTTTTCTTATTAAATTAATAATTAAATTTAGATTTAGTTATTCTCTTTTTAATTAAAATTAACTTAGAATTTAGGTTTTCTTTTAATTAATTAATTTCCATACTATTTTTATTAAAATTAAAACCTTTTCTAAAAAACCCTAAAAAATGCTTTCTAACATAATTTTTTTTCTTAATTAATTTAGGTTTAATTTTCTTAATTTAATTAATTACTTCTTTTAGTTAATTAGGTTAAATCCAAGACTCTTTCCTCAAAAAACCAAACAAAAAACCTTTTCTTTTCCATTTATATCCTTGTACATTATATTTATTCATTTCTTGTACATTATTTCAATATAATTGTAATAGATAATTAGATTTAATTTCTTGCAATTCTCATTTGTAAATTTGTATACCCCACCCCCCTAACGATTGTAATAGCATGGAATATTTACTTTCCGCAATTTATCGCTTTCATATAAATGATAGTAAATAGGGTTTGTATGGGAAGATAAAATCAACAAGTAGATAACCCTAATAAAAGATTAAATGCATGCAAATCAAACACATTATTCACACACACACCCCTTAGAGTAATCCCACTTGTTGCCTATCGGAAAAATAGTCATGTCCCTCGAACATGGGCGTTTTAGCAAAGACCCTCGATAAAAGATCGTAGTCCCTCGATGACCCTCGATGTTGCCTTTGGTAAATGATCTAGTCCCTAAACGAAATTGCTAAAACCTCCCATAGGTTGCTTTCTATGACTATACAAAAACGTCCCACGCCCGTCCCTTCACATCTAATGATGGGGATTCTTACCAAAACCATGGTAAGATAGCAACATCTAAAGGGGAAGGAAAAGAACATCTAAGACCTTTTGAGTAGGTAGATTCGCTCCTAATTGCTCGCTTGCTCACAACAAAAACATTTTATACACCAACACCTCTTTGAAACATTTTCAAAAGACAACACTTTGTACGCGTTCTTATAGAAACGAGAGCCATTACAAAGAAGACACCCTTTTAAAAATCTCTTTCAAAAACACATTCCACAAACACCTCTTTAAGCTATTTTCAAAACAACACTTTGTATGCGTTCTTATAGAAACGAGAACCATTACAAATACATTTTCAAAATACTTTCAAAACCCACACCACATTCAAATAAAAAGCAAGTGATCTAGCAAGCAACTAAGAGCCTGTAGATAACTACAGATGAAAAGGGTGCTAATACCTTCCCTTTTCATAATCTACCCCCCGAACTCAAGAAAACCTCTCGAAAGGTCTTTCCTATTCTTTTCAGCCTTTCCTTTTGGATAAAAGAAAAGTCGGTGGAGACTCTTGCTATCCGCATAATTGCGATCAAATTCAAAACAACCAAGTCAGTTCTCCCACCGTGTTACAATACTCGATACTACACTCATTGGGATCTGAGTTTTGGGATATTTTGGCCGCAATTTGGATGCTTGAGCTAAAACAATGTCCAATGAAGAAAGATCAGTGATATTGAGGCTCCTAAAACCTGGTTACCTCTTTTAGGACGGGTTGAACCAACTAAAACTTTAAGAGGGTACTTACCTATAAACCCATGCAAGCATAAACATAAGGCCTTGTGTGATTTGTTTGTGTGTGATTATTTGTTCATGACATCATAACATCATGCCATAGCATTTTCACTAACCATTTCAAGGACCTAGGGATTTATCTTTGTTTTGTTTTGTAGGTTATGGCTTCCAATCATAGAAATACCATCTATCAACTTCGTAAGGGTGCCTCCTAAACTCCAAGCGTTAGTATCAAGGGTTCATGAAAATTCTCTGTTCACCAAAAGAAATGGTCGACTTCTCAATTTGGTTACCTCAAGCTTTGAAGAAGAAATGATGAGGGTTCTCTTTCAGTTCTTTGACCCTGTACATCATTGCTTCACCTTTCCTGATTATCAATAAATGTCCACAATGGAAGAATTCTCTCAAATACTAGGAGTACCCGTTCTTAATAAAATACCCTTCACCAGTTTAGAGGAAGCTCTAAGACCTGAAGTTATTGCCAAGGCCTTATATTTGAAGAGTTCTGACATTATAGCCAATTGGGAGACAAGAAGTGGGGTCAAAGGCTTTTTGGATAAACGCCTAATGGAGAAGGCTCGACTATTTTAGGATGCTATGAATTTACAATATTTTGAGGAGATCTTGGCTCTTCTAATCTATAGGTTGGTGCTTTTTCCTAGGCCTGACCAACTCATAGATGTGAATGCTGTCATAATTTTCCTTACTCGTAACCCTGTGCCCATATTGGTTGGAGACGTTTTGCACTCTCTTCATACTCGCACTATGAGGAAGAGAGGGACACTTATGTGTTGCTTGCCTTTTTTGTCTAGGTGGTTTATTTTGCACCTTCCCTAATCAGTATTGAAGAATGAGCCAGGGTTTAGGTGGTCTCAAAGGTTATTGTCACTCTCTCATTCAGATATCCGTTAGTACTCTCAATCTCAAGATGATATTACTATCATTGAATGGTTTGGGAAGTTCCCTAATGTTCTGCTCTTGGGCATTAGGGGATGTATTACTTATAATCCTTCTCTGGCTCTACAAAAATTTGGCTATGCTCGAAGAGATGGTCCATACGATGCACTCATTCAAGGTAATGTTTTCGACCATGAGAACGATATTCAAGGTTATCATTGAAGGTTCGTACATGCTCGGGGCATGGTAAGCAAGGTTTTGAAGATCATCCATAAAAGTCACTACAAAATAGTTGAGCCACTGAGGAAGACACCCTCAAAGATATCCATTTTTTCCTTGTTATTATTATCTGAAGCACATGCCCAAAATTTGTTGAAATTCCTAAAGAATGCCCATGTACCTCAAGAGACCACTACTGATCAATTTGAGAATTGTGTTGCAAGCCTAACTACTGATAATGACTTGGGATTTTCTGATGCAGATTTAACTCCGACAGGGAAGAATCACAATAAAGCTATGCACATCTCTATTGAATGAAAAGGCATTACTTTGGCACACGTGTTAGTTGATACAAGTTCCTCCCTGGATGTTTTACTAAAGGGTGCTTTGGATAGATTCGAATGTCAAGGGATGGTGTTGAAACCCATCAATATTGTGGCAAGAGCTTTCTATGGTTCAAAGAGAATGGTCCACGGAGAGGTTGATCTTTCGATCAAGGTGGGATCTTAAGTCTTCAATTCAACATTTTATGTAATGGATATTCGCCCGGCCTATTCTTGCTTGCTAGGATGCCCATGGATTCATAGGACAGGTGCGGTTACCTCTGCATTGCATCAAAAGTTGAAATACCCAATGAAAGAGAAGGTTGTCACAGTATGTGGAGATGAAGAATATATGGTCAATCATTTGAATTCTTTCAAATATGTTGAAATGGACGGAGAATTCATAGAAACCCCTTGTCATACATTTGAGGTAATACCTGCAATGATTTTCGTTTCTACTCCTGGTACTCCTGAAATCTCTAAGGACACACAAAGAATGGCCTCCCTTAAGGATGCTCGGGCTGTTATAGAAGATGGAGGTTGCACTATCTGGGGACAACTTCCTGATATCCCCTACAAATCCGACAAATTTGGGTTGAGTTTCACTTTAAAGGCTCAGAAAGAGATTCGACGTGTTCGTGATAGAATACCACTTATCGGAATTAGTAACAATAAAGTCAATGCTCTGGAAGACAGTCATAGTGATGGTGACCTAGATGATTGGATATTCCCAACTGTTGATAGTGGACTCAACAACCGGTTGGCTAAAGACATCGTCTCAATCTCCTTCAGTTGGGAGTAATTTCTATTCCTATTTGTATTGCTTTAAGAAGTTTGTATGTATAATTTCTGTTTAAAACAATGAATTTAAACCATGTGCCTTGCCCGGGGCACAACGGTCCATTTGTTAAGGGTTGTCATTTCATATATCATATGTTCATTTAATGAAAACATTGGGCAATTTTGCATTCAAATTTTGCACTCTTTGTCTTTATTTTACTTTACTGCATTTTCAAAATAGCCATGTGATATTACATGCACACACACACATTTGCAGATCCACATCCACTCCGGATCTCATTGATAACAATTCTGCTATTGCCGTTTATGACTTTAAAAATCCAATCTATCAAACCGAAGACGAAGGTGAAGAAGATTATGAGATACTTGGAGAACTCGCCAGACTCCTGATACAAGAGGAAAAGGCTATCCAGTCGCATGAAGAACTGGTCGAAGTGATAAACATGGGTACTAAGGTAGATACAAAAGAAGTCAAGATTGGCAATAACCTGGAAGAAAATGTCAAGAGAAGATTGGTCCAGATGTTCCACGAATATGTTGAGGTCTTTGATTGGTCATACGAAGACATGTCGGGGCTCAATACTGATATCGTGGTTCATCATATACCAATGAAAGAGGGTTGTTCTTCGATCAAACAAAAGGTTCATCGCATGCGTCCTGATATGTATGAGAATATCAAAGCTTAGGTAATGAAACAGTTCAATACAGGTTTCTTGGCAGTAACGTCTTATCCCTAATGGGTTGCAAATGTTGTTACAGTGCCAAAGAAAGATCGTAAGGTTCGTATGTGTGTAGACTACAGAGATCTGAATAGGGAAAGCCCTAAAGAGGACTTCTCCTACCGTATATTGATGTCTTGGTTGACAACACTGCTTAACACAAGGTATTTTCCTTCATGGATGGCTTCTCCGGGTATAACCAAATCAAAATGGCGCCCGAAGACATGGAGAAGATTACTTTTGTCACACAGTGGGGCACCTTCTATTATAAGGTCATGCCTTTTGGGATTAAGAACGCAGGCGTAACTTATACACGGGCTATGGTATCCTTATTTCATGACATGATTCATCATGAGATAGAAGTCTATGTGGATGACATGATATAAAAATCACAAACTTTGGAAGAACACCTTGATCATCTGCACAAGCTGTTTGAAAGGCTGAAGAAATACAAGTTGAGGCTGAATCCAAGAAAATGCATATTTGGGGTAAGGTCTGGTAAGATCCTAGGCTTTTTCGTCACTGGAAAAGGAATTGAGGTCGATCCTGCCAAACTCAAAGTTATCCAAAAAATGCCAGCTCCTCGTATTGAGAAGGAGGTCAGAGGTTTCTTAGGACGAGTCAACTATATTTCCTGATTCATCTCTCACTTAATGGCTACTTGTGAGACACTCTCCAAGCTGCTGAAGAAAGATCAAGTAGTAAAATGGAATGACGACTGCCAAATAGCTTTTGACAAAATCAAAGAGTATCTTCAAGAACCTTAAATTCTGATGCCACCAGTTGAATGAAGACCTCTGATCATGTACTTAACCGTGTTAGAGAATTCAAAGGGTGTGTGCTGGAGCAACATGACTAGTCTTGTCGAAAAGAGGTTGCAATATACTAACTTAGCAAAAAGTTTACCGACTGTGAAACAAGATATTCACTGCTCGAGAAAACTTGTTTCACTTTGGCATGGGATGCTCGCCGACTAAGACAGTATATGTTGACTCATACCACTCTACTGATCTCTAAGATAGATCACATCAAGTACATCTTTGAGATGTCAGCTCTCTCCGGAAGGATAGCCCGATGGTAAATGATCTTAACTGAATATGACATTCAGTACATAACTCAAAAAGCAATAAAAGGAAGTGTAATGGCAGATCATTTGGCACATCAAGCTGCAGATGACTACCTGTAGCGGTAGAAATGTTCAAGACTAAGCCATTGGATTGACTAGACTTTATACAAATCAAAATAAAAATCGCCACCGCGCTTTATTGTTTCCAAAGGAATGGGAAAAGAGCGAATAACCAAAAAAAGGGGAAAGATTCAAGGTAAGGGGGTTGGTTATGCAAAGAGAAGGTATTATCACCCTAAACATCTATGGTACTCCGCAGGAACCTCTTTGAAAAATTTGTATATTTTGGCTATAAAAATGTGTTATATATAAAATGGATGGTGGAGGTGAGAAAAGAAATATTTTTATGATTTTTGCACCCGCCACAGTTGCGAACCTTTAGTGCCTATGTACCACCTTTCGTGCAATAGGGGATCAGGTTACACGTAGTTTATCTTTTAAAAATTTGAAACACAAGTGTGTTGGTTAATTTTATAAGATAAAACATCATCGTCACTGTCTTTATGGAAAACACACCTACTACCCACAATCATGAGAAAGGAGAATTTGCATCATCTCAAAGTGGAGGATATGTCTTGGATTTTAAAATCAACAATGCCTCACTCAACACCCAAGTGGAAAATATCTCTCTTCACTACATATTGTAGAAGTATAGTTGTTTGCATCACTACAAGGATTGACAAGAGACTAATCTTTTTAAGAAATGTTTAAAGATAAAAGCCAAAGTGGCAAAATGGTTTGAAATGAGATTGATTGACTTGTAGTCTTCTCACAAAAAGTGTCAAGGTATTATTAAATTGATTGAAGTTTATTTATGAAATTTTTTTGAAAATGCATGGACATAAGACCAAGTTTATTATGAAAGTGTTTCAAGTTTCAAAACAATAAGGGTTTTCAAAAGGAGGGAGAATATTTTTGAAATTAAAGAAGATGGGAGGAGATGAAGAGACTATCCTAAAGCATAAGGTAAAAGCTAGGGATAAGAACCATCTAACCAACAAGAAGCAAATACTTGAAATTATAAGTCAATATAGAATTCCCATTCTTCGGATTGAAACCAAGAAAGCAAAGATACTAGACCTCTTGAGAGAACCAAACTTCAAGTGTATTAAGTCTTCGCAAAAATTGGGCAGAGTAACGGCTGTATACAGGTGAATTCCAGATTACAAACAAAGGGTGTAATCACAATAACCTGCACACAAAACAAACAAGCAACCCAATGTCTTGAGGTAAACCTCAAGAACTCCAGACAAAATAATCAGATAAAGTCACAAAGTCTCCAAGATAGGCCAAGGTCTCTAATCCTAAGTCCATGAAAAAGTCGCATGCTCCATAATACCAAGGATAGTAACCAAATAGTCCAAGTACCATTAAATATATTTTAAGGTATATGTTGATTATTAAGTGTCTTCAAAAGGAAAAGAAAAGCTCAAGTGAGCAAAATAAAAATGACATAAAAGTAAATGCTCAAGTGAGCAAAGATGAAAATATCATGAAATGTAAAATGATAAAGTAAATGGTACACAAGGTAAAGAGCATAAAATAAAAGCATAAAATAAAGTCAATTGTTAGAAATTAGTGGATCGTTGGGTGACCATCTTGAAACTTGCATTTGGAACTCATTAGAGGATTGGTAGAACCAAAGCCTCCACACAACAAGTTGCATTTGCTTTTTGTCAAGTATATCATCCATTTTGGAATCCTCAAAAGTGCCATTTACTGATCAACGATGTTTAAGTGATCCCCGTTGACCAAAGGTGTTATAGATCCATTAGAGGATTGGTGAACCAAAGCCTCCATACAATGAATCTCAAGGTTATTGGATCAAAGAGATCAAATTAACATACTTGGGCTTGCAATCATAAGTTTGGGCCACAAATGATCATTTATCCGAATCGGGACAAAATTTAGCGCTATGTTAAGCAATCTTAAGTGGACTTATGTAGAAGTCGCACCTATTTTGAGACCGGTCAATAGTAATATATGTACTTCATGTTTGGATAAATGATATAGAGATCACAATCCCTTAACATGTAGCACAATTAAAAAAGAAAGGGATAAGATGAAGATGGAGGGGAATGATAAGCTAATTTGGATCACCACCTCAAAATTCTTTCATCTTTAAATTCAACCACTCCTCTAGATGGATTAAAGTACTAAACATAGCATTAATCCAATGCACCAAAAAGGAATTAAATAATTCACTCTTCGGTAGATTTGAATTGATGAACATTTATCCAACTTCATCTACATCACAAAGTCCATTGAGTTTAAAGAGAAATTGGACATTTAAAATTGTAATCCAAACCAACAATCAAAAGGAGTGAGTAGAAAAAACATTTTGGATCAAAGCTGCCCCAAAACAAGGAAAAAATGCATTATGTCCCTGTGTAAATCGATTGCACTACTGTGTAATTCAGTTTACACAGTACAATTTTCAAAAATCTGCGCGAAATTGCTTATTTGCAATCGATTGCACTGTTACTGCAATCGATTGCACGCTGTTACAGACAGCAAAACAGCATTTTAAAAGGCTAAATTCTTGTTCAAACTTTCCATCAAATACCTTATGATCATGGATCTAATTGAGCACGAAAATTACATCAAATTATGAGAAAATAACACCATTGGAATCACAAAATAATGCTCAACGAATCAAACCCAAAGATCAACAAGAGATCACATTTTGAAAGATGAATTATCCAACTTACCAAAGGTAGATCTAAAGAAATATAAAAAAAACTTCAAGTATTTGCTTCAATTCAACCACAAGAATCAATTGCCCAAACTTAGATGTAGAGAATTGATAAAGAAAAAGTGTTTGGATGAAGGTTTAGCTCAAAGATTAGTAAGCTTCAATGCAAAGCTTACTACCTTTTTGAAAATGGAGCTTTGAGTGAATTTGGTAGATGGAGAGAATTGAGATATTTTTTAGTAAGGTGGATTTGGCTATCAAAAGCTTGAAATTTGAATGAAATGAGGGCTCTATTTATAGAGTTTTAGGATTGGGATTAGTAGTAATTTGGTAATTGATTCTTGGAGTCAAAATTTGAATTAATGATAACTCTTTCAAAAATTAGAGCCAAAATTTGAATTAATGATAATTCTTCTTAAAAATGAAAGATTGACACTAAAATTTGAATTAATGATACATCTTTCAAAAAAATGAATAAAAATTGGAGCCAAAATTTGACAAGTTAAAAATTGCTGATTTGTTTCAAATTTTCACGCCGTGCAATCGATTGCACTAGAGTGCAAATTGATTTACACAGTGTATTTTTTCAAAAATGGCGCAAAATGCACTATGTGCAATCGATTTCACTCTAAGAGAAATCGATTGCATCAGTGAAAAAAACGAATTTTTGTTAATTTTTCCTTTGTAAATAGAGATTTTAGGAAAATAATACCAGAAATCCTTATTTGTCAGATGCTTCGACTTAGTACCTACAAAATAAAAATATACAAAGACAAAGACAGATATTTTTTTGTATTTTGATTAGAAGTTAGTCAACAACACATACATAAAATACACAACTAAGGTTCTTGGAGATTCCTCAAGAGCAAACTTAAAGATAAGAGATAGAAAAAAGAGGAAGAAGCAACCCTAATGTGATCTTGTTATGATCCAGTTGATATGATATGATAGAGGAATCTTAGGGGCAAAAATTAGGGTACATCAGCTACCCTTATTTAAGTGTCTTCTATCCGGAGATACGAAGGTTAAAAATCTTCGTGTCGACGCAATTGAAGATACTTAAATATAAAACAAGCCCTATTCTTGTCCCTAAGATGCCATGCAATGCTTATGATTATGAATGCAGATGGAGAAATCTACAGAGACACCAGACACCACTGTGGATGCCACAAAAAATGAAGAAACAAAGGAGCAACCCCATCAGGAAAATAAATCACCGGTGGACCCAAAAGAATTGAATCAGAGAGGAAGATAACAAGCATCGACGTTCACTGTCGATGGCCTACCAACATTCACTGAAGGTAGAAAGATAATATATCATATCACCACCATTCACTAACGATGAACTATCAACGTTCACTGAAGATAGAAAAAAGATGACAAACACCGACGTTCACTGTCGATATCCTACCAATGTTCACTGAAGGTAGAAAGAGAAAATATCATATCATCGCCGTTCACTGACGATGAACTATCAATGTTCACTGAAGATAACAAAAAGATAATAAACACCGACGTTCACTGCCGATATCTTACCAACGTTCACTGAAGGTAGAAAGAGAAAATATCATATCATCGCCGTTCACTGACAATGAACTATCAATGTTCACTGAAGATAGCAAAAAGATAACAAACACCGACGTTCATTGCTGATATCCTACCAATGTTCACTGAAGGTAGAAACAGAAAATATCATATCATCCCCGTTCACTGACGATGAACTATCAACGTTGACTGAATATAGATAAAATATAATATACATCGCTGTTCACTGCCGATATCCTACCAACGTTCACTGAAGGTAGAAAGAGAAAATATCATATCCTCGCTGTTCACTGACGATGAACTATCAACGTTCACTGAAGATAGCAAAAAGATAATAAACACCAACGTTCACTGTCGATATCCTACCAACGTTCACTGAAGGTAGAAAGAGAAAATATCATATCACCGTTGTTCACTAACGATGAACTATCAACGTTCACTGTTGATAGAAAAAGATAATAAACACCGATGTTCACTGCCGATATCCTACCAACGTTCACTGAAGGTAGAAAGAGAAAATATCATATCACCGCCGTTCGCTGACAATGAACTATCAACGTTCACTGAAGATAGAAAAAAGATAATAAACACCGACGTTCACTGCTGATATTCTACCAACGTTCACTGAAGGTAGAAAGAGAAAATATCATATCACCGCCGTTCACTGACGATGAACTGTCAACGTTAACTGAAGATAGCAGAAAGATAATAAACACCAACGTTCACTGTCGATACCCTACCAACGTTCACTGAAGGTAGAAAGAGAAAATATTATATCACCTCCATTCACTGACGATGAACTATCAACGTTCACTGAAGATAGCAAAAAGATAACAAACACCGACGTTCACTGCCGATATCCTACCAACGTTCACTGGAGGTAGAAAGAGAAAATATCAAGTTTTCCCCAAAATTCTGGTGTTTCAGCTAGAACGGGTCTCAACTTCTTCTTTAACCAAGGAAATCAGCCTGGAAAAGATCAAACATAAGCTGTCTCAAATAAAGAGACTTGTTACTTGTTGTCATGGAGAATTGCAAAAAGAAATGACTTTCTAGGGATAAAAATATGACTTCCCGGGGAAATGCCACGATATTCCTGCTAAGGAGATAAAGTCTTCTCCTGCAAAATAAATGCACAAACTAAAACTCAAAGTATTCAGAAATCCAAAGTAAATAATATTGTCATGCAACCACAGATCCAAATCAGAAACAAACTGGAGCAAGACATTCAACGAAAATACATCCTTTGAGAAATAAAATCAAGAGGGAAAACCAAATCCAATCTAAGGAAAGAGCGCTGCAGGAAAGTCAGAACAAAATGTCAATGAATAATGATTTGTCAATTTTAGCCATGCATGATGTATGTATGAATGTATGAGTACTATTGTGCATATGGTGGTAAAATAGATACACAAACACTAGGAACAAACAAATAAAACTGCCTCAGGTACTAACAACACTTGGCTAAACTTCAACCACAAAGATCATTCCAAGAAAGGTAAAAGCCAACTGCGGAAACCAAACTATTGCCTGCCTTTAACGTTACTAAAGAGAACATAATTCGGAGGTAGACAAATTAAACATATACCGAGATAGAACATCCTCCTTCTGGCTTCATCAGAGAAACCCGTTTTTCTTCAAAAGTAACGCACCTACTGGAGATTGCAAGACCAACCTCAAATAAAGCAGACTGACGCCGAAACAAACAGACCTCACTGGGGAATTCAATCCTACCTCCCTGGAGAAAGATGCGGATTGAAACTTTACATTATGAACACTTATTCCAACAAAAGATGCCCTGGGATAGCCTTCCCGAGGAATCAGAAAGTCATCAATATAGAAAGAGGTCAAACCCATGGGGATTTTAAATCCAACCCAGCACTTGGTGGGTGAAAACCCAAAGATTGATAATCATTTCAACACTTCTCAGAAAAGATACTGCCCTGGTCTAGTTGCCTGGGAAATAAATACCAACAATAATGTCAATACTGCAGAAAGAGCGACATCCCAGCACACCAAGGGAATAAAACCTTCCATCATATGAGGGAAGATTCGCTGGGGAATCTGGGACAGAGGCTTCTGACCATGCAAACCCAAAATCAAAAGTGAACCAAGACTTGACAGGATACAATGGGATCACGAACCCAATACCGCACCTTACACCAATTGGTATCGTCTTTAACTATCTGAGAAACATACAAAGATCATGCACATACCAGCAAAATGACCTAAGAGAGCCTTCAAGAAGGAAGTAAATCTTCTCAAAACAACCGAAGTTTGTTCATTCCTAGGATCACCATTTTTTGTTTTCATTGTGTCATCACAAATCTCGAAGTAAATTAAATTGTAAACATCTCTCCTTTTTTTTTGAAAATTCAATTTTGCTTTTTAATCTTTTTGCTTTGAAAGTTATTATCAGTAATAAATGGAGTCTTTGCAAGCTAAATAAAATAGGAACACAAAAAATTGGGTAAAAGCTCGAATTTCATTAATAGAATGGTAGTCCGCGAATGGCGAGACTCCATGGATGATTATAAAGTTTGGGAAATGGTAATATATAATGGAAAAGATACATTGAGATACAATGACCATTATTCCCCCTAACAACTTTTGAGATCCTAAGCAGCAACTTTTGTTGAAGTATGGCGAGAATCCGAGAATATTGTTGCTTTAACGATCAAGTCTTGGCTGACGTAGTTACTAGCCAAGAGAATCCCTAACTTTTGCCTATGCTGCCCTTGCGGGTTTTCAACTTAGCGGGAAATTTATTTTGTTTATGTCTCTATTTTTTTCTTAGACCGCCCTTTCGGGTTTTCGGCCTACCGAGACGCTCCTTTTTTGCCTAAGCCGCCCTTTCGGGTTTTCAACTTAGTGATTTGTTCTTTTATTTCTTTAGGCGAAGTATTTCTTTTCTACCCATTTGGTGAAGTAGTCAATTGCTACCAAGATAAAACGGTTCCCATTCGAATCTTTGGGTTCTATCATCCCAATCATGTCATTACCCCACATAGAGAAAGGCCATGGGGAGGAAATCGAATTGAGAAGTGTCAGAAGCACATAGACCTTATCTGCATAAACTTGGCATTTATGGCACTTCTTTGCAAATTTCTAATAGTCAGATTCCATTGTCAACCAATAATAACCTGCCCTTAGCATCCTTTTAGCCATCGAATGTCCATTAGTATGAGTGCCAAATGAACCTTCATGAATCTCAGGCATCAACATGTCTGCTTCGTGTCTATCCACACATCTGAGCAAGACCATGTCATAATTTCTCTTATATAACACATTTTCACTGAGGAAGAAACTGCCTGCCAATATTCTCAGTGTCTTTCTATCTTTCCTAGATGCACCAATTGACTATTCCCGAGTCTCAAGAAAATGCTTGATATCATAATACCAAGGTTTTTCATAAGCTACCTCCTATGTCGTAAACACATGAGCGAGCCTATCCAGCCGTCGAATTGTAATTCAGGGTATATCATTCCAAGTATTCACTTGGTACATGGAAGCCAGAGTTGCCAGAGCATCCTCCATTTGATTTTCATCTCTAGGGATGTGATGAAATTCAACTTTAATGAAGAAGGGTAATAATCTTCTTGCATAGTCTTTGTAAGTGTGATACGGTGGAAGAACCAGACTGTTTTAGGAAAATGTTGGTTTGCGTTTTGCGTTTGTGTTTGCAAAATGTCGCGGTAAGCAAGAGTCGCCACCGAATTTTATTTTATCCAACTGGAAAGGACAAAAGCACAGAAAAATTCCTTTTTCGAGATTTTGAGTACGGGTGTAGATTATAGAAAGGGAAGGTATTAGCACCCTTTCTATCCGTGGTTTTCCACGGGCTCTTAGGTACTTGCTCATCTTTAAAACATTGCTTGTGTGTGTTTGTTTTGTAAAGTTTTGTTTTTCTTTGATTTAACCCTTGCTTCGGTCTTCAAGAGTGTTACGAAGTCGTTTTTGAAAACTTTGTTTGGAAAGAGTGTAAGTGTGAGAAAGTTTGATTTTGAGCAAGTACCTACTAGCATCTACCTACTCGAAAAAAGAATGTTTCTTGTTCTTGTTTCCTTTAGACAGCGCTATCCCACTATTAGTGAGTAGGTAGCACCATCATTGGAGTTGTAAGGGTCAATTCGAAAGGGACGTATGATCACTAAAGCAATGTTAGGAGGTCTTAGTAATAACCCTAGTGCCTTAAGATCATATTCGAGGCAACATTTCCGAGGCAACATTTATGAGGCAACACTTCCGAACGGGACATTTGATCTTTGTTTAGACAAGAGGGAAACCACTAAAATAACCTATACTTAATGATCGTTTACCGAAGGCAACCGAAGTGAGAGTATACCCTAAGAGTGCGCATGTGCGAGTGATTTGATTTCAAGTTATTATCTTTGCATATTTAGGGTTTGCTAACCATTTTAAAATTAACATACATTCTTGTCATGCAATCCTATTATCATACATCTAACAGTTAATATTTGCGAAAAATTAAAATACGAGAAATAAAACTACGCTATTACAAGGCTTTGGGGAGGGGGATTAATTACATAGCCAAAAACCCGTAAAACGATAAGTGAACGAAAAGTCCTAATTAAACTATTACATCCCATAAGCAGTTACATTAATATTGTAAAAAATAAATAAATGCGCGCGATGGATCGAGGACGAGAAAAATTAGGGTTTTGACCCCATCTAAACCTAATTGAAAGAAAAATCACTTTTGTTGTTTTTGATTATTTAGAGAAAATAAGGTTTTAATTGAATAAACACCAACCTAATTACTAATTACTTTAAATTAAGGAAAATAATTAATTTGACCTATTTTTACATTTTTGTTATTTTAAGAAAAGAAAATAAAAATAAAATCAAACAAAACCTAATTTCTAATTGATTTTACTTTATTTACAAAAAGATTTAAATTATCCTAAAATTAAATTAAACTAATACTAAATTAATTTTGACCAAATAATAAAAAAAACCTAAATTCTAATTTGATGAAAAATTGATTTTATGAATTTTTTTGTAAAAAAGAATTAAATTTATTTGAGAAAACAATTAATCAAAATAATTAAAAGAAAAATATAAAAGAAAAAGAATATGGGCCTGGTGTCAAAGTAGAAGGGGGGTGTTAATTGCATATCTGAGCCCAATAAGCTTTGGTCCACGTTTGACTTCTCAGATCCCATGTTGCATGTTTGACTAGGCCTATGGTAGACCTTCATGTGCTAGGCGTTGGATTTGGCTGGCTACAGGTCCAATGATTGAAAGCTGATGACCCATGGTGGATTTATGGGAAGCATGCGCATGGAAATACATATAGCAAAATAATATTGAAGAAACAAGGGGACCTGGAGATCGAACCCAGGCCCTTTAGCATCTGGCCCTAGCATGCTTGCCAGCTAGGCTGGCTGGTTCTTTTGTATCTGAAATAAGCAATAATTAATATAATGGAAAACGAGATAATGGATCTAAAAACGTGCGAAGTTTGAATGGACCGGCCAGGGGGTGCCACGCCACCCTTCTTCTTCCTCCCTCCGTTGACAAAAGTCCAAGAATTTTACCTACGGTTTTTTGGGCGTAGGTATAAGCCTGCGTTTCTCCAAAATCCACTACACGCATGATAAATCCATTCCAGTGGTACCAATCAACTCGTGGCAACCTCACGAGCATCATGGTACCACTCTTCATGTCCAATTGTTCCTGCAATCAAAACCCCTAAAAACAAAATCTAAACCCTAATCATGGCAAATCTCTGTATAGCTAACAAAAACGCAATTGAATATTATCATTAGCTTGCAAATGTTTCAATGAACAAGAATATGTAAAGAATTCGTGCTACAAATGCCAGAATCGTGATATTGAATTTCAAGAAAGTATCAATGTCGTGAGATACTTACAGTGTGTTTTTGGGAACGAAAACGCTTGTTAATGATTGGGATGGCGTCCTTATATGTCCAGCAAGTTAATGGTGTGCTTGGAATGGCTTGAAAATGCCTGGAACTATGAAATCAGATTGCCACTTTTCTTGAGTTTTTGCAAGTTTCCTCTCAGCTTCTCACGCCTCTAACCCCCCTGCTTTTGGTCTGCCAATGTTCTATATGTACTCTTGAGTGAATTAGGTTTTCAAATTTGCTTCAAATCTTCTCCAATAATGATCATTGATCATGATTTGATTCTCATGTAAATCTTTCCAAATCAAGCCAAAATCCAATCCTTTTGTGTACAAACAAGCCTTGCACGATTTGATCTCATTGCAAACTATTCATGGACCTGAAATATGCACAAAATCTCAAGGTTTAAATTATTTTTGATATTTTCATTATTTATTATTGATTTTATTTGATTTAAATTAAATAAAATCAAGATAAATGATAAAAATAAAAGAATGACAAGTGGAAGGGCTCATGGGTCGTGGACCATGTTACCAACTCAATACAAGCACAAAAAGTTAGGCCCATTTGACAAAAATTGCAATTTGAGACATATTTGTCTTTTGGCAATTTTTCCAAAAGGGTCAACTTTTCCCTTGCATAACTTCCTCAATTTTGACCCTAGAGATGAATTCTTGGACTTTTAGAAAGCTCAAGATGTCATATAAGCAACCCTTTTGGTCTCATATCAATTGAGTCTTCCATGTTCATGTATGAAGCTTTGGAAAAAAAGGTGTTTTTGTTGACTTTTCAAAATGACCTATAATGTCCAAATTCATAACTTCTTGTGAGTG
Source organism: Vicia faba (assembly GCA_948472305.1). NCBI lineage: Eukaryota > Viridiplantae > Streptophyta > Magnoliopsida > Fabales > Fabaceae > Vicia > Vicia faba. The sequence continues at coordinate 287,861,575 of OX451740.1, forward strand.
CATATTTTGAACTTGGGAGATGAAGATGAATTGTAGGGAATTACATACTCTTCAAAATGAGCTTTGGATGGGTCATTCTTGATAAAATATTAGAAAGTTATGCTTGGTCAAAGTTGAGTTGACTTTTCCTGCAAACCCCTAATTTAGCAACTTTTGGGTTTTGATGAATTGTGAGCAATCCTTGATGAATCATGATCAACCCTTGATTAAATGATGAACAATACTTCAAAATGAGGATGTTGACCAAAAATCTTGAGGTTTGACTGTATGGGGACCATAATTGACTTTTGCCCTGGCACAATCGATTTTCAGGCCTTTGAGCAACTGACTGAGCAAACTTCTTCTGCAAGGCTTGAAACTTGACATGGATGATCTTGAGAACATAATATGATAATGGTGATTATTTGAGACCCTTTGGACTCAAGTATCTTGATGCAACATGAAACCCTAATTTGAGGTAGACTGCCTTAGGAGAGAGTTTGTTTGGTCAACTCTTAGACTTCCTTGAGCAATTTGAGGATCTCACTTGAAATGTATTGAGAAATATGGGAGGGAAAATTTTGGGGTACAACAGCTGCCCCTGTTCAATCTTCTTAAACCTGAGGATGTAGATTGGCTTGTTTAACTTTCGTGATCTGAAGGTGGAAGATGATTAAACACTAGAGTGCCCATAAATTTGCACTCGCATGAAGTGGTACTTGTCTTGTGATGTCGGGAATGGGCTTATAGATGCCATTTGGAGATTGATGACGGAGGATGGGCTTAAAGATGCCATCCGAGGAGTGTCGATCGCATAAGATATTCCTTTGCGAGAGCTTGTATACCTGTTGTTGAGGAGGATTTTGCTGAGGAATGCTGATCTCTGTCTTGGTAAAAGTTGAATTTTAAGATCTTCGGTCGTCCGTTATTCTACTAGGGAATCGTCTCTTGGTCGAAGAGGTGAAAATGAACTACTATCTGGTCGTGATCTAGGCTTCATAGTGATAAGATCGACTGCTATCTGGTAGTGCTCCAGGATTTGCAGTGACTTACTGGGGAGATGAGATTAAACTGGCTATCCAGGCTTCGCAATTTCTCAATTCTTATCTGGTCGTAATCCAGGCTTCAGAAGGGATTAAGTTTTTATCCGGTCGTACCCGGGCTTCAACTTGTATTTAAGGAAACACTAATATCCAGTCGATTCCAGGCTTCTTAGTAATTGGCCAGGTAAACTGTTATTCAGTCGAATTCTGAGCTTAACAGTACCTTATACTGTTATCTGGTCGTAATCTAGGCTTCAGTATTCTTTGCCGCTATCTGGTCGTAACCCAGGCTTCACGGTGTCTTATACCATTATCTGGCCGAATCCAGGCTTCACGGTATTTGGAGAAATCAAGATATTATCTGGTCGAATCCGGGCTTCATAACTTGCCTTAAAGATATACCACTATCTGGTTGATTCCAGGCTTCATAGTATTCTTTGCTGCTATCTGGTCGTAATCCAGGCTTCACAATGTCTTATACCATTATCTGATCGAGTCCAGGCTTCATGGTATCTTGTATTTCTATCTGGTCGTAATCCAGGCTTCAAAATAACTTGCTAGCTGTTATCCGGTCTATTTCCGGTCTTCACGGCTTGTGTTTATGACATACCACTATCTGGTCGCTTCCAGGCTTCATGGTGTTTTATACTGCTATCTGGTCGTAATCCAGGCTTCACAGTAACTTGCATTGCTATCTGGTCGTAATCCAGGCTTTACAATAACTTGTTGGGGATTAAACTAGTATCTGGTCGAATCCGGGCTTCATAGCTTTAAGATAAACCACTATCTGGTCGATTCCAGGCTTCGTAGTACTTTGATACTGTTATTCGGTCGTTCTTCGGGCTTCGTAGTATGATGGAGAAATCAAGATATTATCCGGTTGGACCCGAGCTTCATAGCTTGAATTGGAATAGAAATCTAAGCACCGATTTGACTGAACCAGAGAAAATTGTGAGAATTTGATTGTATCTTTCCCTAAAAGGTAAAGAGTTAGTCGTATGTAATGTCATGATGCATGACATGTATCGAATAATGATGTTCTCAAAATAAATGAGATTGTGCTGTATGATGCTTATGAGTATGCCGTGATGTATGAATATGCAATGTTCTTATGATGTTCTTTAGCTGGGGAAAATAAATCCCAGATTACTGCTGGAGGGTACAAGGAGTTGAATTCTTCATTCTCGCTGGGGGTAACGACCGAAATAAGTTGGGGAGAGAATCACTATATTGGAGAACAAATTGGTGAGAGAATGACTTTGTGGGGAAGAGATACTCTGTAAGAAGATTTGCTGATTTGGAGAAATAACCTCGGCTGGGGATGAATTACTGTTACTGGTGATAATGAACCCTGTTGGGGAATTGAGTTTCTTCTTGTGGAAGAAATAAACTCGGCTGGGGATAGTCTTCCATTGTTGGTGATAGATGAACTTTGCTTAGGGAGAATTAACACCATTATTTTCCGACACTTCCTACTCTGCAGGGGAGTGTATGTACCTTTATTCATTTTCTCAAACTGACTCTATCCCTATACCCGGTGGGTAGAGCAACTGTAAGATTTGGACACTTCTTGTTTGCCCCTGTTCCTAGAATTACGAGTAATTGTCTTTTGTTTCGCATGTAAATATTTATGAGCAACAATTACTGTCAAATGTATATATCAGAAATGAACCATTGGACGTTCTTGCAAAACAAAACCGAAAAAGAAAACACAAGTTGAAATTCCTTTGTGAAAATGAATTGTATTGATTTTTGAAGTTAGCCTGTAATAGGCGTTTTTTGTACAAGAGGCTGACGTCCTAGTAAGAGAACGCCGCCGAACGAACAAAATTTATACAATTTGTGTAAAAGAAAGAAAAACAGCTATGTGAAACAATCCCACTGGGTTCCAACTCTACTATTGCCCTTATATCTTCGAGCGTCTCATCACTTTGTTACTTGGTTGAAGGTAGATCAGATTGATCAGCGCCGTCCGAACTTGATAGTTGATACCGAAGTCTAGTTGCAAGATGACCCAAATGAGACATAGTGTTACACTTTGATCCCTAATTTTTTCCTGGACCGCCCTTTCGGGTTTTCAGTCCACCGGGATACCCTTTTTTGCCCAAGCCGCCTTTTCAGGTTTTCGACTTGCCAAGTGTACAGATTTTTTATTTTTCATCCATTACTTTTTCCCGAACCCTTTTGGTTCGTCGGGAAGCCCTTATTTTTGCCTAGGCCAGTCGACCTAGCGGGTCTTTGATTATGCGTAGTATTTTTTCACTATGTCTGCATTGACGGGGTGAGGAAGGTCGTCACCATCCATGGTGGTTAGAATCATAGCTCCTCCCGAGAAAATGTTCTTAACCACAAATGGCCCTTCGTACGTAGGGTTCCATTTTCCCCTGGGATCACCTTGTGGCAGTATGATGCATTTGATCACCAGATCCCCAACTTGATACTCTTGTCGTCTGACTTTCTTGTTAAAAGCCTTAATCATTCGCTTTTGATACGTCTGACCATGACAAATAGCAGTAAGTCTCTTCTCGTCGATTAAATTCAACTGATTAAGCCGGGTCTGGATCTAATCGTCCTCGCTTAAACCCGCATCCTTCATAATCCGGAGAGAGGGTATCTGGACTTCAATGGGTAAGACTGCCTCCATGCCATACACTAAAGAGTAGGGTGTTGCCCCTGTCGACGTCCTTGCTGAGGTGCGATACCCATGAAGAGCGAATGGTAACATCTCATGCCAGTCTTTGTATGTCACCGTCATCTTCTGCACAATCTTCTTGATATTCTTATTAGACGCTTCAACAACCCCATTCATCTTCGGCCGGTAAGGAGAAGAGTTGTGATGCTGTATCTTAAACTGTTTGCAGAGCTCGGTGATCATCGTATTGTTGAGATTTGTACCATTGTCCGTAATGATCCTCTCTGGTACACCATATCGACAGATCAGATTGTGTCGGGTAAACTGCGCCACGACATTCTTGGTTACTGTAGCAAAGGAAGCTACCTCAACCCACTTCGTAAAGTAATTAATAGCCACAAAAATGAAACGATGCCCGTTGGACGCAGCAGGTCTGATCTCGCCAATCATATTGATGCCCCATATTTCAAAAGGCCAAGGAGCTGTCAAGACGTTCAGAGGAACTGGAGGTGCATGCACCTTATCAGCATAGACTTGGCACTTATGACAGGTCCGAGAATGCTGATAACAATCGGCTTCCATAGTAGACCAATAATATCATGCCCGAAGGATTTTCTTTGCCATGGTATGTCCACTGGAATGAGTTCCGAAAGTACCTTCATCTAATTCCTCCATAATCCTTTCTGCCTCGTTCTTGTCCACACATCGCAGTAAGGTTGAGTCATGGTTACGCTTGTAGAGGATACCATTACTGATGAAGAACTTCACAGCGAATCTCCTCAGAAACTTCTTATCATTAACAGATGCACCCTCGGGGTACTCTTGAGCCTCAAGATACATCTTTACCTCGTGAAACCAGGGTTTATCTGCTACCTCTTCGGTGTCGATGTCACAGCAATGTGCGGGTTCGTCCAACCTCTCAATGGTAATCTGGGGAGCTTCATTGTCCCACCTGACCTTGAACATAGAAGACATGGTAGCTAGCGCGTCCGCTAACTGGTTCTCTTCTCTCGGGAAGTGTTCAAAGGTTATCTCCTCAAAATGTGGGAGCAATGTCAGTACATACTTCTTGTAAGGAATAAGATTTTGGTGCTTCGTATCCCACTCGCCTTTGATCTGACTGATCACTAGAGAGGAATCTCCGAATACACTCAAGAACTTAATCCTTAGGTCAATAGCATCTCGATGACCCAAGATACATGCTTCATACTCCGCCATATTGTTGGTGCAGTTAAAACATAATCGGGCGGTAAACGGAGTATGACAGCCTTCGAGAAATATGATCACGGCGCCAATGCCATTACCCAACGTGTTTGAAGCTCCATCAAAATACATAGACCATCGGGATCCTTCCTCAGGTCCTTCATCCGGTCCAGGTTTTTCACAGTCGGTCACCAACATGATGTTCTCATCCGGGAACTCGAAATTCATGGATTGGTAATCATCCACGGCCTGATGCACCAAATGATCGGCCAATACACTCCCCTTGATTGCTTTTTGGGTTGTGTGTTGGATGTCATACTCAGTTAAGATCATCTGCCATCTTGCTATTCTTTCGGACAAGGCGGGCTTTTCGAAGATATAATTGATTGGATCCATCCTTGATATCAATAGGGTAGTGTAAGTCAGCATATACTGTCTCAGTCGACGAGCAGCCCATGCCAAAGTGCAACAAGTTTTCTCAAGAAGTGAGTATCGGGTCTCACATTCGGTAAACTTTTTTCTAAGGTAGTAAATAGCATGCTCTTTTCGGCCAGACTCGTCATGCTGCCCAGCACGCACCCCATTGAATTGTCGAGTACTGTCAAGTATAAGATCAAAGGTCTTCCTTCTACTGGAGGCATCAAAATAGGTGGCTCTTGGAGGTATTCCTTGATCCTTTCGAATTCGGTCTGACATTCATCATTCCATTTTACCACTTGATCTTTCTTCAACAGCTTGAAGATTGGCTCACAAGTAGCGGTCAGATGTGAGATAAATCGAGCAATGTAGTTTAGACGTCCCAAAAAGCCTCTAACATACTTTTCTGTGCGGGGAGCCAGCATCTCCTGTATAGCTTTCCCCTTTGCAGGGACCACCTGAATATCCTTATCACTGACAATGAAACCTAGCAGCTCACCAGACCTTACCCCGAAGGTGCACTTGTTCGGGTTTAACCTCAGCTTGTACATCTTCAACCTGTCGAACAGTTTATGGAGATGATCAAGATGTTCTTCTTCAGTCTGGGATCTTACAATCATGTCATCAACGTACACCTCAATCTCATGGTGAATCATGTCGTGGAACAAATCGACCATGGCATGCTGATAAGTTGCCCTAACATTCTTCAATCTGAACGGCATGACTTTGTAGCAAAAGGTGCCCCACTGTGTAATGAAGGTTGTCTTCTCCATGTCTTCGGGAGCCATCTTAATCTGATTGTAACTAGAAAAACCATCCATAAAGGAGAAGATCTTATGCTGTGCGGTGTTCTCGACCAGAACATCAATGTGAGGGAGTGGGAAATCATCCTTGGGGCTTGCCCTGTTCAGATCTCTATAGTCCACACACATCCGCACCTTAACATCCTTCTTGGGCACTGGAACAACATTGGCGACCCACTGCGGGTAAGGAGTGACAGCTAGAAAACCGTCATCAAACTATTTCATGACCTCAGCTTTGATTTTCTCAGACATCTCAGGGCGCATACGACGAACTTTCTGCTTTACCAGAGGACATTCTTCTTTAGTTGGAAAGCGGTGAACCACAATATCAGTGTCCAAACCCGGCATATCTTCATAAGACCAAGTGAAGATCTCAACATAGTCGCGTAGCATCTGTATCAACCGTTGCTTGACACTAGGCTCTAGATTCGCACCTATCTCGACCTCTTTCCTGTCTTCCTCTGTACCCAAATTCACTGATTCCACTGGCTCTTCATGAGTCTGTATGGCCCTCTCTTCCTGTAGTAACAGTCTAGCAAGTTCCCCAGGCACTTCACAATCATTCTCACCTTCATCCTCGGCTTGGTTGATCGGATTCTCGTAGTCATAACTGGCAGTAGCAGAGTTGTTATCAATGGGATCCAGATGGATGTGGATCTACATTATGATATGTGAGTGTGTGTAAGACAATAGTTGCTTTGATAAAGTGCGAGATAGAAAAGAAAAACAAGGAGCATAAAATTGGTAATGCAAGAAAATTTCCAATGCTTTATTGATGATATATGAAAATGACAAATAATAAGCCCTCACAAACAAAGCCAAGGTGCCTCGGGCAAGGCACCGGGTCGTAAAGTTTTAAACCGTCTGTTACAAATCTCAAAACAAAAGTCTATTACTGTGTAATAAAAGAAACGGACATGAAGTCCTTCACCGTCCAGTTGTTTAATCCACCGTTGGTAGTCGGGTAGATCCAGTTGTCGATATCAGACTCTATTATATCATCTTCAATTGCATTCACTCCCTAATTACTGATGTGCAGAGGAGGTCTTCCAATTCACGCATGCCGAACAGCCCTCTGAGCCTCTACAGTAAAGCCCAAACCAAACTTGTCAGTCTTGTGTGTGAAATCATGGAACTGACCCCAACTTGCACACCCACCTTTTTCAATTACAGCCCTAGCATCCTTGAGGGAAGCCATCTTCATCGGAGGTTTGTCAACAGTAACTTCAGTCAACGCCAAAGTCTGGGGAACCTTTTCAAAGTTCTGACACGGGGTTTCAATGAACTCTCCATCCATCTCCACATACCGAAAGGAGTTAAGATGACTCCCCATGTACTCCTCTTCTCCTTGCACCGTAACAATCTTCCCCTTCACTAGATATTTCAACATCTGATGCAGCGTAGAAGTCACTTCCCCAGCCTTATGAATCCAAGGGCGACCCAACAAGCAAGAATATGATGGCCTGATATCCATCACATAGGAAGTAGATGAAAAAGTCTGAGAGCCAACTTTAATAGGGACGTCCACCTCCCCGTGCACCATTCTTTTGGACCCGTTGAAAGCCCTGACCACAATATTGCTCGGCTTCAGAAACAAACCTACACAGTCCAGAAGGTCTAATGCTTTCTTTGGCAAAACATTCAATGGGGATCTAATATCCACCAGTACATGGGCCATAGTAGTGCCCCTACACTCGATCGAGACGTGAAGAGCGTCATTATGATTTCTTCCTTTAGAAGTCAGATCTGCGTATGAGAAATCCAACTCATTGTCGGCAGTCAAACTAGCTACACAGTCTTTGAATTAATCAACAGAAGTTTCCTGCGGCACATGCGCAATTTTGAGGAAAGTAATTAAAGCCTTTACATGGGCTTCCGAACACAATAACAAGGATAACATGGAGATTTTCGACGGGGTCTGCCCCAGCTACTCGACTACGTTGTAGTTGCTCTTCTTGATAATCTTCAGAATTTCCTTTTGTTAGAACATAGTTTGATTCTACAACCCTCAATTAGAGTTTTGATGATAACAAAATACAAGAATAAATAAATTGTAAGATTTATATATAAGACATATATGCTACTTAAAATTATGTTTTGTATTTACAGAAGTTCTGATGGAATCAGCATCAGAAGCATCAGAAGATAAGTAATACGTCAGCATCAGAAGATCAATAACATATGCTACACGCTGGAGCTACCAGATCATACGCTGAAGCTTGATGACCAGAATCTGCGCATAAACATATTACTCTGACTCTGATCAAAGATCTTTACCAAGTCATCAGCACTCAGAAGCGTCAGCATAAGCTAAAGCAAAGAACACTCTGATTATCATAAAGAACACTCTGAAGCGTTACTAAGCATTTAAGACAGATTAATTACCAACGGCTTTATCCAAGACAAGATCTTCTCAAAAAGGAACGAACATTATTATCATTGAAAGTGATTTATGGACAACAACATATCTTTGCCTTGGCTATATAAACAAGTATGTGTGAGAAAAGAAAAGGCTAATAATCTACACGCACACACTCATACAATTTGCTAAGCTTTCCAACCACACTTACTCAAACGTTCTAGCAAATCCAGTTTCATTATAAGCTTAAATTTGTGTATCATCACAGTTGTGGTATACTGTTTTATTAGAAAACATCAAACACATTATTGTTCAATTATTTGTAAAGAGTTTTCCTTGAGATAAGCCGGTTTGTGGTTATACTCAAGAAGGCTTTAACAGTTGTTAAAGTAGTTGTTGTATTCCTTTGAATATAGTGGATTAAGACCTCGTTGGAGAGAGGCGAAACCACCTTGACGGGTGGACTAGAGTAGTTTGAGATTAAACGAACCAGGATAAAAATACAGTGTTGTTTAAGCCTTTGATTTAAGTTTTACAATTCAACCCCCATTCTTGTGTTTTTCACATCTTCAATTGGTATCAGAGCGCCTGGTTCTGAACTTATAACACTTAACTGTGTCAGTACAAGATCCAGCGTCAGAAAAACACAATGGCAGGACCAAATCAAAACATCAGCAATGACAACAATGAAGAAAGAGACAGATTCAGTGGTAAACCTCCAGTCTTTGATGGAGAGAACTTTGACTACTAGAAAGACAGAATTGAGAGTTTCTTTCTGGCCCATGATGCTGATCTGTGGGACATGGTGACTGATGGATACACGCATCCAGTGGATGGAAGTGGTCAGAAGATTGATAGGAAAACAATGTCTGATCAGCAAAAGCGTGATTTCAGAAATCATCACAAGGCCAGAACAATTCTTCTCAGCGCCATCTCTTATTCAGAATATGAGAAGATATCAAACAGAGACACTGCAAAGAATATGTTTGACTCTCTGAGAATGACGCATGAAGGCAACATTCAAGTCAAAGAAACCAAAGCTCTTGCACTCATTCAGAAGTATGAGGCATTCAAGATGGAAGAGAGTGAATCAATAGAGACTATGTTTTCAAGATTTCAAATTCTTGTTGCTGGTCTAAAAGTTCTTGACAAAGGGTATTCCACTGCTGATCATGTTGAGAAGATCATCAGAAGCTTGCGAAAACAGTGGGGGCCAATGGTCACAGCGCTTAAGCTAGCCAAGGATCTCAACAAAATCTCTCTGGAGGAACTTGTCATCTCCCTCAGAAGTCACGAGATAGAGCTAGAAGCAGATGAACCTCAAAATCAAGGTAAGCCATTAGCTTTAAAATCTAACAGAAAATCTGACTCCAAAGTTTTGTATGCTGTAGAAGAAACCTCTGATGGGTCTTCATCAGAAGAAGATGAATTATCTCTCCTCTCCAGAAGAGTGAACCAATTATGGAAGCAGAGGCAAAGGAAGTTCAGGAATCCTAGAAGATCAGAAAATCAGAATGAATCTTTCTCCAGATACAGAAGGTCAGAATCCTCCTCTGGACACAAAAGATCTGAAGGTTCTTTAGGAAACAGAAAGCCAAACAACAAAGACATCACTTGCTATGAATGTAACGAGCAAGGTTACTATAAAAGTGATTGCCCAAAGCTTCAGAAGGAAAAGCCCAAAAAGAAGTTTGGCAAGGAAAAGAAGAAAAGTCTCATGGCTACATGGGATGATTCTGACACATCTGAAGCTGACTCAGAATCAGATGATGAAAGAGCAAACATAGCTCTCATGGCAAACATAACAGAAGACAGTGAAGCTTCTGAGTCAGAATCTGAATCAGATACAGAAGAGGTATTCCCTGACTTTGCTATAAACTTTACTAAGGCTAAACTAGCTGAAAGCCTTAATGTTCTGGAAAGATATCAGCAGATCAGAGTCAAATTCAGAAACCTGAAAAGGAATCTTGCTTCTGACTCTGATAAGACTGAGAGTCTCAAATTGGAGAATTCTGAGTTAAAAGATAAAATTTCAAAATTAGAAAATCTATTGCAAAACTCTCAGAAGGAAACAATCCCTGAAACTCCTAGCAATGCTGATGAGATCATCAAGGAGTATGATCACAGCTTTCAGAAGTTTCTAGCTAAAAACATAGATAGAAGCAAAATGGCTTCAATGATCTATGGAGTTAGCAGAAATGGCAGAAAAGGGATAGGATATCAAGGTAAGGTACCTACACCAAAGAATGCCATGGATTTAGTTATAAAATGCACTTCACTTGATTCACACTTTATATATGGGCACACACATGACATCAAATATACAAGTAGTAATTATTCTATCAAACCAAAATTCAACCAGAGTTTTGGTAAAACTAACAAATTAGGACCCAAGGAAATATGGGTACCTAAGGATAAAATAATACATGTGGCATATATCTTTAGCAGCAAAGCAGAAACACCAGTCATGGTACCTGGACTCTGGCTGCTCACGACACATGACGGGAAGAAGGCATATGTTCCAAAGCCTGGAACTTAAGCCTGGAGGCCACGTAGGTTTTGGAGGCAATCAAAGAGGAAAGATCATTGGCTCTGGAATAGTAGGTAATGGAAATCTTCCCTCTATAAGTAATGTTTTATTAGTAGATGGATTAATGCATAACCTGTTATCCATAAGTCAATTAAGTGATAACGGTTATGATATAATCTTCAATCAAAATTCATGCAAAGCTGTTAGTCAGAAAGATGGGACTATCCTATTTAATGGAAAGAGGAGAAACAACATTTATAAAATAAAACTTTCTGAACTAAAAAGTCAGAATATAAAGTGTCTTCTGTCTGTTAACAACGAGCAATGGATCTGGCACAGAAGATTGGGACATGTTAGTATGAGAAGAATATCTCAGATTAACAAACTCAATCTGGTCAGAGGACTTCCTAACCTGAAGTTCAATTCAGATGCTCTGTGTGAAGCATTGATCGGAAAAATAGCAAGTGTACTATTTTCACCGATGTAGTTATAAAGGGTTTTACCCCAAGTATCGATCACGAGGATTGCGTAGGAAAATACAAGTTATTACACGAAGTCAATTAAACAAAAGAGCATAAGGGTGTTGTTTCAAATGATTAACGAAATAGATTAAAATACTAGGAATTAACTGAAATTAAAACTGAGCTTTTGATAATATGAAGATAATGCTAAGGTGGGGTGTGTGATTCATTCTCTAATTCCTCTGGATCAAGATCTCTTTAACAAGTTTATAGAATTCAATTATTTATTCTCAAGGATGCTTTTCCTAAGTCCTTAGTGAAAACCTTTTGGTTTAAAATCCGATTACCTAAGTCCTTAGAGAAATAGAAGAAAACCAAATCATTCAATTATCAAGAATTTCTAAATAACCTTACTATATCCCTAATCCTAGGTGATAATTATAAGGTTCAATTGTATACAAACCTTAACAATCGTAGTCCTACGAACTGTTAACCACATAACAATCCTTATTGATCATATAAAGAAAGCATTAAAAACATTATACAATCGAATTGAATACTACAAACATTAAATCAATGAAATACCTAATCCAGAGTTATTACAGATCGAATCAGGGACACCGCCCTAGCATTGGGGGTTTAGCCTCTCATAATATTCAAGAAACACAAGTGTAAAAGTTTAGACATTACAAATAATTGGGAGAACTCGGATCTTCAATGGTGTCCACCGTTGAATCTCTTCGTCTTCCAAAACCTCGTTTCCGTCCTCTTTTCTTCTCTGCAATTCTATCTTATGATCTCTAAAAGTCCCTTCTCTCTTGTTCTAAAGTTGTTTTTATATCCTCCTTCCATTCAGGTTGAAATCCTATGCCAAAAATACCCTTAATGATTCCCTTTGAGTGAGAAAACCTGGAAACAAATATTCAGCACGCGCTCATCAACACGGGCCATGTTGGTGCACACAGGTGCCCGTGTTGATCTTCTGTTCTGGAAAAAATAACACATTTCTAGGCACTTTCTCACACGGGCCGTGTCTGTGAACACGGGTGCCCGTGTGAACTCTCTGTTTCAGGTTCAAACTTGCTTTTCCAGCCACATTTCAACACGGGCCGTGTTGCTCCACATGGGTTCCCGTGTTGACCTCTGAACTCAGCTTTTCCTGGCTTCTTTTATCCACTCGTGCGCGCCACAAGTTCCTACCTTTACATTGCATCACCTGGACAACAACACTACCAACCAGCGCATAAAAAGACACTTTTTGTAACACTCATAAAGTAAAAATATGCGACAACTTCACACAAACGAAAATAAGAAAACTTACTTTAAAACACATGAAAATTCCACTTAGTGTTACCAAGACTATGAGTTCTTGTCGGAAAAAGGTGCGAAACTTACTAGAAATGGTGACCGATTACAATCCCACACTTATCTCATTGCTTGTCCTCAAGTGATGTATCGAGACGAAACAAAGGTCACCGACGAGATTCTTTTTCTTCACAACACAAACAGGTTATTCGCAAAACACATTCACTTATCAATCGAGTCTATGGCATCCTTCTTTAATCTATCGACCATATTATCACTTCCGAGCACTTGTTCACCTGCAAGCTTTTTCACAGTCTCACAAAATCTCTCCGGGTTAAAGTGTTTACACTCACAGTACCAAGGCATGCACATTACTTTTAACTTTGAAAACATTCTCGAATCACTACACACAAAGATTACACACACATTCAAGAGGTCTTTGGGTTGAAACATGGCTTGGGTTCGGTGGGGTAAACAAGGAATTGGATAACAAAGGGTTTTGGTGCTCGGCATTCATGTTGGTTTCACATATCTACTCTTAGTGGTTTGAATCATAATAATGGGGTTAAGACCTTCGACATCTTGTTTTTAGCTTTTTAGAGTCATTCATATGGTCTTTCGGACAAGTGGGCAAGTGTTGCGGAATTTTTCTTCGTTTTGTTTTTCAAACTTTCTCTTTGGATTTTCACAAAAAAAAATTTCTTGCCCCTTTCTCAATGGTTTACAACCCCATACTTAGATTCTTTCGTGTATTTCAAGAGAATAACATTAATGTCGAGCGATAATATGAATAGTGAATATGTGGGTGGTAACAAAAATAACAACAATGAACAAAACAAAAATTACGGCTCAAAGGGGGTTGACTATGGACATAATGCATACAGGATGGCTAGAAAGGCTCGGGGCTACAGAAAGAAAATTGCCTCAGTGTGTGCTTTCGTAGTGTGCTTGTGTTATAAGAACATACGCAAAATCAAAGTGAATAGTGCCATACCCGACTGAACTCTCATGTGGACTTATGAATTTGGCTCTGAAATCTCACCGGGTAGGTTAAGCTTACATGCTCTGAGGTGCTCTTGGTGTCATGCGGTTTCCTTTCATCTGAAATATACCATACTACTCTCTTGGTTCCGTGTTGATGCTTTGCGTCTTACCTTCTCCTCTTGATTGTGCCAACTTCCGTGGTGCCTGCGAAGATCAAGTATGGGGTGTGTTGTTCAACCACTAGCTATTTGTTTGCTCCCCTCCGATTTCTATCAATCACCTGGTAACACCATGACAGCACTGCACCATACAAACTTGAACAAAACCACTTTAAAAAAAACAAAAGTAGTAAAAACAAACCAAACAAACTAAACTATGAATTCAAAAACACAAAGCAAAGCAATAAAATAAAATAGAACCTCCCCCACACCTGAACCAGACATTGGCCTCAATGTTTTAATTCACATGTGACAGAGATTACCTGGCTTACTGATACTGCGGTGGAGGAGGAGGATCCTGTGTAAAGTGCAACATAAGACGTCGCATCATATCCTGGACATCGTCCACCACAGTTCCTTGTCGAAACAGCTCAACACTTTGTCTGGACTGCTCGGTACGGAGAGCAGTAATCTCTGTTTGTACCCACCCCCATTGATATGGAGTCATGGAGGACGACCCAACATATTGTTGGCCGAACTGCTGAGGAGGTGGGACAGGGTGGTCCGGATCTGGAGTGTCATCCTCCATTTCGTCACCTAAAAAATTATGAGCATGTGGAGGGCTTTGCCCCATAGATGTACCTGTAGCTACATATAACCAGTTAGCAGGATTTTCAATAGAAATACAATTGGGTGCGGGTAGTGCCATAATATGTTGCTCATGATAAATCAGGGAGAAGTACCCCGGCTGAACCACAATCATCCTTTGATTGACAAGAGTTATCATGTCAATCTTTTTACCCGGTATCGAGGGTTCCTCTATCAAAAGCTGACTATAGTTCAAGTGATCAGCCAGTTGAGTGATCATCCCACCCACCGATATCTCCCCAGTGGAAGCATGCCCAACTTGTTTCAGGTGTTTAGCAGCAAAAGCCGCTATATTCACTCGTCCTACATCAATCATATTATGTAACAGAAAGAGCTCTCTCTTCGCACATACCCCCGTTCTATCTCCCCGCCAAAATAAAGTATAGGCTAGGCCTTTCTGTGCATATCGGAAACAAGGATTATGAATGCCCGTGGCTTTGGCCCTACTAGGGTTGTAACCAGCGGTACCTGTGATTGCCTCCTAAAATTCAGCAGCAGGAAAAGTCTCGGGTGGGGCTCCCGGTCCAGAGGATGGTAGTTTAAGGGCCGCCCCAACCTCTTCCACAGACAATGTATGCTTGTGACCAAACATAAAAAATTTGAGATCACCATAATACTCCAATTCGGAGCCATTCCACCTGTGTCTCAATTTAAATTCCACGGTGCTCAAAAATTCAAGAGTTAGGCCTTCAAAAGTTGGTGCCTCAAATAACATAAAAGGCAGCATCCCAATGTTGTGAAACATACGGTATACCTCATCTTTAAGGCCTAACTTATTAAGTGTTTCAGCACAGATATAGCGGGTAGGGAGTAATCTCCGCTGAATTAAAACATCATACCTCTCTTTGTGCTCAGGTTTAGTGAAGATAATGCCATGGGCATTCTCATCCGGAGTCCTACTTCTACCGACGGCGCGACTAGGAGCGCGACGGGGCTTCTGCCTTGGTTGAGAGGATTCCGCGATATCATCTCGCTTGGTGTGGCGTTGGATTGTTCTTTTAGGGGGCATGATAAGGTCTCTGCAAAAAAAATGAAAACAAGACACAAACACCACCACAATAGAAAAAACTCGAAAATTAAAATCGCACGAAATTAAAAACTAAACCGGAGAAGGTGTAGAGGATGGAGAGTAGAGCAACTTTAATGAACGCACAATGGTGTTTAAGTGAGTGGGTGATGGTGGAAGAGTGAGTTTTTGAAGATGGAAGTTAGGTTTTCATGGGAAAAGAAAAAAAAATGAGAAATGGGAGAGTGGGTTGAATAAGGGAGAAGAAGAGTTATAAAGCAGGTGGGGTCCACAGAATTAATAAAATTAAATTTTTAAAATTCTGACCCGCACGCATCACACGGGCCGTGTTCCTGCACACGGGCGCCCGTGTTGAACTTCTGATAAGAACAACACGGGCCGTGTTTCCCCACACGGGTGCCCGTGTTGATGCCTCTGTAGGTTCCACAAAAAAAAATTGTTTTCTCTTGGCTCTCACACAACACGGGCCGTGTTTCCCCACACGGGTGCCCGTGTTGATGCTCCTGTATGCACCAATCGTGAATTATCCTAGTGCTTTTTGACTCACGTCGCACCTACCGATCCAAACCTCTGACCACCTAAAATGAAATAAAATTGAACAAAATAAAAGAAAATGCGTTAGAATAACATGAGCGTGGGTTGCCTCCCACGAAGCGCTTCGTTTAACGTCGCATGGCTCGACGGTCTACACCTCATCCGGTGAGACGCAAATGATCGATCACTCCTGCTCCTACTCCAGTGTAGTAGGGCTTCAACCTTTGTCCATTCACTTTGAATACATCCCCATTGTTTGGATTTTTAATTTCTACCGCTCCGTGAGGAAATACTGTCTGTACCACAAACGGACCAGACCACCGGGATTTCAACTTCCCAGGAAAAAGTTTAAGCCTAGAGTTAAATAGAAGCACTAACTGGCCTTCCCAAAAGTCCTTCTTGATGATTCTTTGATCATTCCACTTCCTTGTTTGTTCTTTGTACATCTTTGCATTTTCATAAGCTTGATCTCGAAATTCCTCTAACTCATGTAGTTGAAGAATACGAGACTCACCGGCTTTTACAATATCGTAATTAAGGAATTTAGAAGCCCAAAACGCCTTGTGTTCAAGCTCGAGTGGTAAATGGCAAGCTTTACCATAAACCAACTGATAGGGTGACATGCCTATGGGCGTTTTGAATGCAGTCCTGTATGCCCATAATGCATCTTCAAGCTTCATAGCCCAATCTTTTCTTGAAGCACTCACAGTATTTTCGAGGATCTGCTTTATTTTCCTGTTTGATACTTCGACCTGACCACTAGTCTGAGGGTGGTAAGGTGTTGCAATCTTGTGCTTCACATTATACTTCTTCAGCAGATTCTCCATCAACTTATTCAAGAAATGAGTACCTTCATCGCTTATGAGTGTTCTGGGTACACTGAATCTGGAGAAAATGTTGTTTTTGAGGAAATTCACTACCACCTTAGCATCATTCGTAGGAAGAGCTACTGCTTCAACCCACTTAGAGACGTAGTCCACCGCTACAAGGATGTAGTTTTTCCCAAAGGATGGTGGAAACGGTCCCATGAAATCAATACCCCACACATCAAATAATTCCACTTCAAGTATACCCTTCTGAGGCATCTGATTTCTTTTTGAAATATTCCCCGTTCTCTGACACCTGTCGCATTCTTTCACAATGCTTTGAGCGTCTTTGAACAATGTAGGCCAATATAACCCAGATTGTAAAAACTTTGCAGCCGTTCTGTCACCACTGAAATGCCCTCCATATTCGGAGTCATGGCATGCTTTTAGCACATCCCTTTGTTCCTCCTCGGGTACGCATCTTCTAATCAAGCCATCTATTCCCTTCTTGTATAAGAATGGATTATCCCACAAGTAGAACCTGCAATCATGTAAAAACTTTTTCTTTCGGTTATAGTCAAAATCATCAGGGATAATACCACCTACCAGATAGTTCGCATAGTCGGCGAACCAAGGCACACCAATAACAGCGAGGATATGTTCATCTGCGAACTCGTCCTTTATTGGGCGCGTATCTTCTGTTTCTTCAATAGGTGACATTCGAGACAAGTGATCGGCCATAGTGTTTTCAGACCCTTTCTTGTCACGAATTTCCACATCAAACTCCTGAAGGAGTAAGATCCATCTTAGCAATCTTGGTTTAGAGTCCTGTTTAGCAAAAAGATACTTCAAGGCAGCATGGTCAGTATAAACAATGACTCGGGAACCCAACAGATATTGCCTGAATTTATCAAAGGCATAAACAACCGCTAACAACTCCTTTTCGGTGGTTGCATAATTCATCTGTGCAGGGTTCAACACATGACTAGCGTAGTAAATGACATGTAATAATTTTTCTCTACGCTGTCCTAGAACCGCCCCTATTGCAATATCACTTGCATCACACATGATCTCGAAAGGTAGAGACCAATCAGGGGCTACAACAATTGGTGCCGACACTAATTTTTGCTTTATTTTGTCAAATGCTACGGCACACTCGTTATCAAAATTAAAGGTCTTGTCCTTAACTAAAAGCGTAGTTAAAGGTTTTGCTATTTTAGAGAAGTCTCTTATGAATCTGCGGTAAAAACCCGCATGCCCTAAGAAGCTTCAGATACCTTTTTCATTCATGGGAGGAGGCAATTTTGCTATGACTTCTATCTTGGCCTGGTCAACTTCTATTCCCTTATGCGAAATTTTGTGGCCCAAAACTATACCTTCACGCACCATCAAGTGACACTTCTCCCAGTTGAGGATTAGGTTGGTCTGTTGGCACCTTTCTAACACAAGAGCAAGGTTAGTTAAACAATTATCAAAAGACTTACCAAAAACCGAGAAGTCATCCATGAATACTTCCATATGCTTCTCAAGCATATCGGCAAAAATAGATTGCATGCATATTTGAAATGTGGCTGGGGCGTTACATAACCCGAATGGCATTCTTCTGTAAGCAAAAACACCAAAAGGGCATGTAAACGCGGTCTTCTCTTGGTCTTCAGGTGCGACAGCTATCTGATTGTACCCCGAGTAGCCATCGAGAAAACAATAGTACTCATGACCCGCTAACCTTTCTAACATCTGGTCGATAAAAGGCAACGGGAAGTGATCTTTTCTTGTCGCCAGATTCAGTCTGCGGTAATCAATACAGACTCTCCACCCTGTAACTGTCCTCGTGGGAATCAACTCATTCTTTTCATTCTTAATCACTGTAGTGCCACCTTTCTTTGGAACCACATGAACTGGACTCACCCATGAACTGTCGGATATTGGATAAATCATCCCTGCGTCCAAAAGTTTCACCACCTCCTTTCTAACTACTTCCTTCATCGCTGGATTGAGTCGTCGTTGAGGTTGGACATCTGGTTTGTGATCATCTTCCATTAGGATTTTGTGCATGAAAATTGTTGGACTTATTCCTTTCAAGTCTTCTATGGACCATCCGAGAGCACTCTTATGCTTTTTAAGAACTTTGACAAGCTTATCTTCTTGAAGGAATTCAAGGTGAGAACTTATGATGGCCGGGCACTTACTCTCAGTGTCTAAAAAAACATATTTAAGGTTTTCCGGTAATTGTTTTAGTTCAGCCCCCTTCTTTGGTTCATCTTTACTTCCTTCCACTAACGGTTTCCTTAGCTCTTCCCATCGGTTGTGG
This sequence comes from Vicia faba, assembly GCA_948472305.1. NCBI lineage: Eukaryota > Viridiplantae > Streptophyta > Magnoliopsida > Fabales > Fabaceae > Vicia > Vicia faba. Next base: position 287,880,775 of record OX451740.1, read on the forward strand.
CGAGAATTTTTGACAAATGATGTTGTTTCCATCATGGCTAAAACTTCACTATCTTTTTCATCAACTATCTCCTCTTCTCTAAAGATTGATAAACTCAAAACTCTCTCCAACGGTAACTTTTGTGTTGTCAAAGAATTTCCTTCATCATAAATTTGATCAATTACCTCAATGTGTTGACTTGTGGCAATGTCATCTTTGTACTTCATGGTGTTTCGCACATCAATCTTTAATTCTTCATCATAAACTTTCAAGGTCATAGTACCTTCCTCTATGTCGATCAAGCATCTCCCGGTCTCTAAAAATGGTGTCCCCAATATGATTGGTATCTCTTCATCTTCGGGCATCTCTAGAATAACAAAATCTACAGGGAACACGAACTTGTCGATTTTCACCAGCACGTCTTCTACCACTCCGTAAGGTCTTTTCACCGATTGGTCAGCAAACTGAAGTGTCATTCGTGTATCTTGTACTTTACCTATTCCCAATCTTTTGTAGATGGATAATGGCATAAGACTTACACTTGCTCCTAAATCAATTAGAGCTTTCTTGAAAGACCTATCACCGATGGTGCATGGAATAGTTACTGAACCTCGATCTGTCTTTTTAACTGGAATCTTCATGCCCTGCAAAATAGCACTACACGTTTCAGTTAGAATAATCGGATCACTCTCGATGATCCGCTTCTTTGAAATAATATCCTTCATGAATTTTGCATAGGTTGGCATTTGCTCAAGTGCCTCTAAGAAGGGAATGTTCAGCTCAAGTTTCTTGAACATTTCCAGGAACTTCTCGAAATTCTTCTCATGTTGTTCTTTCTTCTTATTTCTTGTGGGGAAAGGAAGCTTAACCGCCGGTTTAGGTGTAACTATTTTTTCTTTTACCACCCTTTCATCCCCCGTGGCCTCTTGAATTACAACCTCATTTTCTTTAATCTCTACATCCACCTCAATTAACATATCTTCTTCATCAGAATTCTTCTCAGGTTTGTCATTGGATTTACTGCTTCTTGTAGTCACAGCGTTCACATGATTATTGTCTCTGGGATTCGTAATTGTAGCACTAGGTAGAGCACCCTGTTGTTGAGAGTTAGTCATTTGTTGTGCAATCTGACTCATTTGGATTTCCAGATTTTTAATAGAGGCCCCTGTATTCCTCAGGTTGCTCCTGGTTTCTTCCTGGAATTGAGAATTTTGAGCTGCCATTTTTTCAATCGCTATCTCCCAGTCTGCCTTCTTCGGTGTCTGTTGTTGACTTTGAGATTGGAACTGTTGTGGGTGGTGTTGAAATTGTTGCTGGTATGGAGGTTGTGGTTGTGGAGGTCTATATTGTTGTGGTTGCGCTGGAGCTTGAAACTGGTTTGGTCCTTGCTTTTGGAAGTTTCCTTGCTGATCCTTCCATGAGAAATTTGGATGATTATTCCAACCTGGATTGTATGTATTGGCGTATGGATTGTTTTGCCTCAACATATGAATTTGTTCAACCTGTTCTTGCGTTGCCACACAATGCATAGCAAAATGCGGCCCACCACATATTTCACACAACACTGAAGTGATTGGCTTAACCTGTGCTACTTTCTTTTCACCAATATTCATCTTCTTTAACCTTCTTTCCACTTCAATCGCAATCTGTTCCTCCATTTTAACCACTTGGTCTGCCAGCTTCAAATCAATTTTTCCTTCCGGTTGGCTTATTGCCCGATCATATAACTCGATGTGCTCGTTCGCGGCAATAACTTCTATGATTCTCTTGATACCAGTGGCTGTTGAGAAATTAGTTGAGCCACCGGCTGCAGTATCGGTCAGTTGTTTTGTTTTAACTCGGAGACCATTAACAAACGTCTGCATTTGTTCGGTTGAATCCATGTTATGAGTAGGACAAGCAACCAAACACCTCTTGAATCTTTTATATGCATCTCCTAGCAGTTCCCCTTCTTTCTGCTTGAAATTAACGATATCGTATCTTTTACGAATGAAGACCGAAGCTGGGAAGTACTCATTAAGAAAAGCAGTTTCCATTTGTTCCCATGTGGTGATACTTCTAGCTGGAAGTGAGTAAAACCACTCTTCCGCATCTTCGGATAACGTGAAAGGGAACATCACAAGTCTCTTTGCTTCTTCGGAGTGGCCTTCTATCTTCAATGATGTTGTTGTGGTCAGGAATCTCTGTAGATGCTTATTCGCATCTTCAATGATTCTCCCTGCAAAGGGCTTGCTTTCTAACTGTCGGATAGTGGAGGGATGTAGTTGGAAGTGTGCCACGTTAACCGGTTGATTCACTATGGTCATTCTTCCAAGCGGTGCATTCTCCCTTCCATAATCCCCCAAAAGTCTCTCTGGAGGGGGTGGATCAGCTGCCATAGTTTCGGGCTCGGATTCTGACTGTTCGGATGAAATAGATAGTATTTCTTCGTCTTCTGATTCTGAAACTACCGGTGATTCTTCTTTTGAAGCCAGTCTTTTCCGCTTAACTTCTCGAAGTCGTGCTCTCAATAATCTTTCTGGTTCTGCGTCAAAAAGAAGTTCAGCTGAGGCCTTACCTCGCATACAAGATTAGACGATGATTAGTTGGGAGTAAAAATAAATAAATAAAAATACGCAAAATATAATTTTAATTGCAGAGCAATAAAATTCTAGTTGACTTATATTTTGGCAATCCCCGGCAACGGCGCCAAAAACTTGATCGGAAAAATAGCAAGTGTACTATTTTCACCGATGTAGTTATAAAGGGTTTTACCCCAAGTATCGATCACGAGGATTGCGTAGGAAAATACAAGTTATTACACGAAGTCAATTAAACAAAAGAGCATAAGGGTGTTGTTTCAAATGATTAACGAAATAGATTAAAATACTAGGAATTAACTGAAATTAAAACTGAGCTTTTGATAATATGAAGATAATGCTAAGGTGGGGTGTGTGATTCATTCTCTAATTCCTCTGGATCAAGATCTCTTTAACAAGTTTATAGAATTCAATTATTTATTCTCAAGGATGCTTTTCCTAAGTCCTTAGTGAAAACCTTTTGGTTTAAAATCCGATTACCTAAGTCCTTAGAGAAATAGAAGAAAACCAAATCATTCAATTATCAAGAATTTCTAAATAACCTTACTATATCCCTAATCCTAGGTGATAATTATAAGGTTCAATTGTATACAAACCTTAACAATCGTAGTCCTACGAACTGTTAACCACATAACAATCCTTATTGATCAGATAAAGAAAGCATTAAAAACATTATACAATCGAATTGAATACTACAAACATTAAATCAATGAAATACCTAATCCAGAGTTATTACAGATCGAATCAGGGACACCCCCCTAGCATTGGGGGTTTAGCCTCTCATAATATTCAAGAAACACAAGTGTAAAAGTTTAGACATTACAAATAATTGGGAGAACTCAGATCTTCAATGGTGTCCACCGTTGAATCTCTTCGTCTTCCAAAACCTCGTTTTCGTCCTCTTTTCTTCTCTGCAATTCTATCTTATGATCTCCAAAAGTCCCTTCTCTCTTGTTCTAAAGTTGTTTTTATATCCTCCTTCCATCCAGGTTGAAATCCTATGCCAAAAATACCCTTAATGATTCCCTTTGAGTAAGAAAACCTGGAAACAAATATTCAGCACGCGCTCATCAACACGGGCCGTGTTGCTGCACACGGGTGCCCGTGTTGATCTTCTGTTCTGGCAAAAATAACACATTTCTAGGCACTTTCTCACACGGGTTGTGTCTGTGAACACGGGTGCCCGTGTGAACTCTCTGTTTCAGGTTCAAACTTGCTTTTCCAGCCACATTTCAACACGGGCCGTGTTGCTCCACACGGGTGCCCGTGTTGACCTCTGAACTCAGCTTTTCCCGGCTTCTTTTATCCACTCGTGCGTGCCACAAGTTCCTATCTTTCCATTGCATCACCTGGACAACAACACTACCAACCAGCGCATAAAAAGACACTTTTTGTAACACTCATAAAGTAAAAATATGCGACAACTTCACACAAACGAAAATAAGAAAACTTACTTTAAAACACATGCAAATGCCACTTAGTGTTACCAAGACTATGAGTTCTTGTCGGAAAAAGGTGCGAAACTTACTAGAAATGGTGACCGATCAAGCATGTCAGAAAGGCAAGTTTGCAAAACCAGCTTCCAAATCTAAAAACGTTGTTTCCACCTCTAAGCCATTAAAACTTCTGCAAATTTACTTATTTGGACCAGTTAAAAGTGCTTCAGTCAGTGGCAAGAAGTATGGGTTAGTAATCGTAGATGACTATAGCAGATGGACATGGGTAAAGTTCTTAAGACACAAGGACGAGTCATACTCTGTGTTTGTCACCTTCTGCAACCAAGTTCAGAATGAAGAGGATCTTAGAATCGTCAAAGTCAGAAGTGATCATGGTGGAGAGTTTGAAAGCAAATATTTTGAGTCATTCTTTAATGACAAAGGCATTCTACATGATTTCTCTTGTCCTAGAACTCCCCAGCAAAATGGAGTTGTATAACGAAAGAACAGAAAATTTCAAGAAATGGCCAGAACCATGATCAACGAGACTAACGTTGCTAAGATCATCTGGGCAGAGGCAATAAATACAGCGTGTTACATTCAGAATAGAATCTCCATAAGACCTATTTTGGAAAAGACTCCATATGAATTGTGGAAGAACAGAAAGCCCAACATTTCCTATTTTCATCCATTTGGATGTACATGCTTTATTTTGAATATAAAAAATTATTTGAACAAGTTTGACTCTAAAGCACAAAAGTGTATTATGTTAGGATACTCTGAACGCTCAAGAGGGTACAAAGTATACAATACAGAAACACGGATTGTGGAAGAATCAATCAGTGTTTGTTTTGATGATAAGCTTGACTCTCAAAAGTCAAAGAAGAATGAATTCCTTGCAGGTATGGAAGTTGAACTTACAGGAACTAAAGATAATTCATCAGAAATCTTAACAGAGACACTCCCTCAACATCAGAAAGAGTAACTGCAAGCAATCCAACACCTTCTGTTGATCAACTTCAGAAAAGACCATCCAGAAGTAACATGGATCACCCAGAAGAAACAATCTTAGGAAGAAAGGAAGATCCAATCAGAACAAGAGCCAGCTTCAGGAACTCTGAAGAATCCATCATGGGACTTGTTTCTCTAATTGAAACATCAACAATTGATGAAGTACTTCTGGACAATGACTGGATTCTAGCAATACAAGAGGAGCTAAATCAATTCACAAGAAATGACGTATAGGATCTAGTTCCCAAACCAAAAGGATTCAACGTCATTGGAACAAAATGGGTGTTCAGAAACAAATTGAATGAACAAGGTGAAGTCATCAGAAACAAGGCACGACTGGTACCACAAGGTTATAGTCAGCAAGAGGGGATAGACTATACAGAAACCTTTGCTCCAGTCGCCAGGTTAGAATCTATCAGACTCTTAATCTCATTTGATGTTAATAAAGGCATCACTTTGTATCAGATGGATGTTAAAAGTGCATTCTTAAATGGCTATATAGAAGAAGAGGTATATGTGCACCAACCCCCTGGTTTTGAAAGTTCCAAAAATCCAGAATATGTTTTCAAACTAAAGAAGTCACTCTATGGTCTAAAACAAGCTCCCAGAGCTTGGTATGAAAGACTAAGTAACTTTCTGTTAGAAAAGGAATTCACCAGAGGGAAAGTGGACACAACCTTATTCTATAAGACAGTTAAGAATGACATTTTAGTATGTCAGATTTATGTTGATGACATCATATTTGGATCTACTAAACCTTCTCTGGGAAGAAAGTTTGCTAAGTGTATGCAGGCAGAATTTGAGATGAGCCTAATGGGGGAACTAAAATTCTTTCTGGGCATCCAGATTAATCAAACCCCAGAAGGAACTTACATTCATCAGAGCAAATATGTCAGAGAACTTCTGAAGAAATTTGATCTCTCAGAATGTAAGCCATCAAAGATTCCAATGCATCCCACGTGCATTCTGGAAAGAGAAGAGGTAAGTAAAAAGGTAGAATAGAAGGTCTACAGAGGTATGATTGGTTCTCTTCTATATCTGACGACTTCAAGGCCTGACATTTTATTTTGTGTTTGCATTTGTGCTAGATTCCAATCAGATCCTTGAGAATCTCACTTAACAACAGTTAAGCGAATTTTCAAGTATCTGAAAGGTACTACTAATCTGGGTTTGTTTTATAGAAAATCAAGTGATTACAGCTTAGTAGGTTACTGTGATGCTGATTTCGCTGGAGACAGAGTAGAACGTAAAATTACTTCTGGAAGCTGCCAGTTTCTAGGAGAAAATATGATCTCTTGGTCCAGCAAAAGACAATCCACAATTTCTCTATCAACAGCAGAAGCTGAATACATAGCAGCAGCTGGATGCAGCACACAAATGCTCTGGATGAAAAGTCAACTTGAGGACTTCCAGATATTTGAGAGTAATATTCCTATCCTCTGTGACAATACTTCTGCTATTTGTCTCAGCAAAAATCTAATTTTACATTCTAGGGCTAAGCATATAGAAATAAAACATCATTTTATTAGGGACTATATTCAGAAAGGGATTTTAAATTTTAAATTTATTAACACAGACCATCAATGGGCTGATATTTTTACAAAACCTCTTTCTGAAGATAGGTTCAACTTCATTCTGAAACATCTCAGCATGAAGCTCTGCCCAGAATAAAATTGTTTTGATTCCATATATTAACCTTCAGAACCTTGTTTAATTCTCTGTGAACTACTGATCAATCCTTCTTCAGAACTTTAGAAGTGCAGATTGTATCAGAATCTATCCATGAAGATCTGAGCGCTTCATTTCAAAGATAGAAATGTGTTATTCACTCAAGCAAACAAGTGTCATCCAGTCATTAGCTATTTTCTGAGGCTGAACACGCGTTTATGTTTTTGAAAAGGCAAAAGCGCTAATTGGATGCATTGAGACACATGTCATGGGTAACCGTTCCAAATATCTTTCTGAATCCCTTAAAATCAGCTATCATTAAATGCTAATAATCATTATTAATTTCTCTCTCTTGACGTTTATGTTTTCAAAACCTTTTAGAAATCTATTTAAACACACTTCACACCATTTACACTCTTTTACCTTCACCTTCATTTTCTCTCAAACTTACTGATTTCAGCGTTCTTACTTTCTCAAAAAAAACCCTTTCAATCTTTTTCACAAAAACCTTCGTGTGAACATGGCTTCTTCCAGCATTCCTACTTCAGGTTCCCAGAAAACTGTTTCATCTGAACAATATGAAGAACCTTACAGAACGCTTCTAACACCAATCAAAAACCTAGAAGTTTTGTCATAATTAATCGTGGATTTCAACAGCCTTCAAGAGAATGGGTTTGATCTACCTGAAGAGGTTAAAGCTCAAGGCTGGGAAAAGTATTTTGACAGACTGGTGGGTCCAACATTTCCTATTCTGGTAAAGGAATTTTGGATTCACGCTTCTTCTTCCAATCATCAAGTCACGTCTTACATCATGGGGAAGAAGATTGTTATCACTGAAGACCTCATTGCACGTTTAATAGGGTACAATGGTGGTGGTGTTCGTTGCATTGACATGGCAGAAAGGTGTGCAGATGATGCCCTAATTGCAAGGGAAATCTTTACTCTAGGGCTTCCCTCCAGCAAGATAAGGGATTTGAAAGACAAACACAAAATTTGGGCCAAGATCATTCTGGAGTGCTTCAACCACAGGAAGCCTACCAGCTCTCCTGATTACATTAACATTGATCAACAATTTCTGATCTATTTCATCTCTCAGAAGGTCAAGATAAATCTAGCTCATCTACTGTTCAACCATCTTAGAACAAGTGTTAAGGAAAAAAGAGAAGAGGAACAAACAAAAAGGGATTGGATACCCTTAGGAAGACTGATATCAGATATTCTAACAGAGAATAAGCTGATTGATCATCTGACAGAGGCTCAAGAAATCAGCACTCTGGAAGCTACTGTTGGCAAACAGCTGAATGCCAAAAATCTGAAGAAAATGAAGTTGATAGAGAATATCAAGAAGGAGCCCAGCGTCACTCCTTTTGCTGCAATCTCCAGCAGAAGAGTCCCTCTGGATGACTTCCCACTCTTCTCAGAAATTGACTCTAAACCTGATATCATTCTCAGATATCTGGATGCTTGCAAGGCTGATGGTACAACACCAAATCTGAATATTCAAGATCTTCAGCAGAAGGCTCCAGAGGTTGTTCTGAAGAAGACAAAGAAAAGAAAAGCTGCAAAAGAAGGATCATCTCAGCAGACTCCTATGAAGAGAGGTAATCCTTCTTCTGTAATTGTTTTAAATTCAATTGTTGTATCAACATCTGTCCCAATACCCACTCCATCTGAAAACCCAACACCTCAAACCTTCGATGATTTTGACTTTGACTTTGACCCCTCTAAATCATTAACTCTTAGAAGATCTCGCTCCCAACCACAAAATCCAAAATACTGAAGCCATACCAAAACAAGAACTTGAAAAAGTTCTTTCTGATATAGACCAACACACTTCTGCTCCCATTCCAGAAAATCCAAATCCTGAAACTACTACAAAACCACAACCAGAAATTCCCATCTCACCACAACCAGAAATTCCACTCTCTCCAGAACCAGAAATACCACTACCTTCATCTCCTCAACCAGAAATTAATCCACCGTCTCCTTAACCTGAACAATCTCCACAACCTGAGATTCAAACCTCTGAGGCTCAACCCTCTGAATCCCCTGAACCAGTACCTCTGGCCATTCGTTTTCCCCTTGGTACCATTGTGAATATTCCTCAACTTCCCTCTTCACCAGAACTAACTCCACCAAATTCCCCATCAAGTCCAATCATAATTCCTGACTCTCCCACTCCCTCACCAAAAGACAATTCAGATGACCACAACAAGACTGTCATTGATTTAACATTCTTTGAACGCCTTGCTGGAATAACCAACAAAACTGCTATCCCAAAACCAAAACATCCAGATGTTGGTTCCATCATATTGAACTTTGAAACAGAAGTACAGAAGTGGATCACTTCTCTGAAACAAGCAAGTATGGAACTGGTTGATCCTGCTGCATCAGACTACCTATCGACAAAGTTCAGAAGATGGGTATGCTCTGAAACCTTTAAGCTGCAAGAACAAAGCTATGGAAAAGCTCAACAGAACTTCAGCAATCTGCTGAAAGAAATTGAAGGTCCAGTTCTGAGAAAGCTGCTTAAGGAAGAAGTTCTCCCGCTGGACAATGCTTCTTGGTCTGAACATCGTCAACCAGAGTCAGAAGAACAGATGATTCCTGCTGAAGCACTGGTTCAAGAAGAAGATATTGCAGAAAGCTCTGAGAAGCATCCTGTTTCTAAAGATCCTCAAGTTTTCTCCCTTGACAGGCAGACTCTTGAAGACTTGAAAAGATCTGATATGCTGATGAATGAAAGAATGGATAAGCAGGACACCAAAATCGATGCAATAGCGAGCATGTTAACCCAACAACAGGAAACCAACACCCAAATCAAGAGCATGTTGGAGGCTTTGTTCACACGACTTCCTCCTCCTTCTTAGAAATTTCCTTGTTGTTTTTATAACTTGTTTATCTGTAATATTTTTACATGTTCTGAACTTATCATTGCTTCTGTTTTTAATATAAACGCATTTTAGCTCTGATCATTTCAGCTCTGATTATTTGTGCTTTTTGATAACTGACAAAAAGGGGGAGAAAGAATGATATTTTTCAATAACGGATTACTGAGACATAAGTCTCAAACATTCTGACATTCTGATCTATTTGAATTTCTTTCTTCTGAAAAGCTTAAACAAGTACAAAATTCTGACGAAAGATACAGTAAAATACAGTAAAGTTCTGATGCTTAAAGTCTCATGGAATTAAAGGGAAGTAATCAACTCAGGGGGAGTTTTCTCTTCTTATCTCTGATACCTTTTATTCCTTATTTTTTAATCTCTGATACCTTTTATTCCTTAATTTTAATTGAAAAAATATGGTTTTTGTCATCATCAAAAAGGGGGAGATTGTTAGAACATAGTTTGATTCTACAACCCTCAATTAGAGTTTTGATGATAACAAAATACAAGAATAAATAAATTGTAAGATTTATATATAAGACATATATGCTACTTAAAATTATGTTTTGTATTTACAGAAGTTCTGATGGAATCAGCATCAGAAGTATCAGAAGATAAGTAATACGTCAGCATCAGAAGATCAATAACATGTGCTACACGCTGAAGCTACCAGATCATACGCTGAAGTTTGATGACCAGAATCTGCGCATAAACATATTACTCTGACTCTGATCAAAGATCTTTACCAAGTCATCAGCACTCAGAAGCGTCAGCATAAGCTAAAGCAAAGAACACTCTAATTATCATAAAGAACAATCTGAAGCGTTACTAAGCATTCAAGACATATTAATTACCAACGGCTTTATCCAAGACAAGATCTTCTCAAAAAGGAAAGAACGTTATTATCGTTGAAAGTGATTTATGGACAACAACGTATCTTTGCCTTGGCTATATAAACAAGTTTGTGTGAGAAAAGAAAAGGCTAATAATCTACACGCACGCACTCATACAATTTGCTAAGCTTTCCAACCACGCTTACTCAAACGCTCTAGCAAATCCAGTTTCATTCTAAGCTTAAATTTGTGTATTATCACAGTTGTGGTATACTATTTTATTAGAAAACATCAAACACATTATTGTTCAATTATTTGTAAAGAGATTTCCTTGAGATAAGCCGGTTTGTGGTTATACTCAAGAAGGCTTTAACAGTTGTTAAATTAGTTGTTGTATTCCTTTGAATATAGTGGATTAAGACCTCGTTGGAGAGAGGCGAAATCACCTTGACGGGTGGACTGGAGTAGTTTGAGATCAAACGAACCAGGATAAAAATACAGTGTTGTTTAAGCCTTTGATTTAAGTTTTACAATTCAACCCCCCTTCTTGTGTTTTTCACATCTTAACCTCTATCTCTTGCTTCGAGGTTTCTACAATGATCTTCTTAGGTGCCTCCATCCGGGCAGGCTCACCTGTGATTTCATTGCCCCGAGTGTCAGATGGCTCATCGACAGGGGTGATAACTGGAATATGTACTGGGACAGTAGCTGATGTACTAGCAGATGGAATGACAACAGGTTTGTGAACAGTCGGAGGGGAAATCTCGGGAGAAAAGAGTCTTCCACTTCTGGTGACCTTGCTAGCCCCGACAATATTGCTGACATCAGCATCAGCTTCTTCAATCTTCAAGTCTTGTTTAACTCCATGGTAATACACATCGGCACCATAGTGCCAAGGGATAGCTATATCCGAAGTGTATGGAATAGGACCATGGATAGTAATTATTAACAGCGCAACTCTTGGGACTGTAGCGGTAGAAATGTGCAAGACTAAGCCATTGGATTGACTAGACTTTATATAAATCAAAGTAAAAATCGCCACCGCGCTTTATTGTTTCCAAAGGAATGGGAAAAGAGCGAATAACCCAAAAAGAGGGTGAAAGATTCAAGGTAAGGGGGTTGGTTATGCAAAGGGAAGGTATTAGCACCCTAAACATCTACAGTACTCCGTAGGAACCTCTTTGTAAAATCTGTATATTTTGGCTATAAAAATGTGTTATATAAAAAATGGATGGTGGAGGCGAGAAGAGAAATATTTTTTTTATGATTTTTGCACCCGCCGCGGTTACGAACCTTTAGTGCCTACGTATCACCTTTCGTGCAATAGGGGATCAGGGTACACGTAGTTCCTCTTTTAAAAATTTGAAACACAAGTGTGTTGGTTGATTTTATGAGATAAGACATCATCTTAATTGTCCGTGTGAAAAACATACTTACTACCCACAATCATGAGAAAGGAGAATTTGCATCATCTCAAAGTGGAGGATATGGCTTGGATTTTAAAATCAACAATGCCCCACTCAACACCCAAGTGGAAAATATCTCACTTCACTACATATTGTAGAAGTATAGTTGTTTGCATCACTACAAGGATTGACAAGAGTCTAATCTTTTGAGAAAAGTTTAAAGATAAAAGCCAAAGTGGCAAAATGGTTTGAAATGAGATTGATTGACTTTTAGTCTTCTCACAAACAAAAAGTCAAGGTATTATTAAATTGATTGAAATTTATTTATGAAAATGTTTTGAAGATGCATGGACCTAAGTCCAAGTTTATTATGAAAATGTTTCAAGTTTCAAAACAAGAAGAGTTTTTTTTTTAAAGGAGGGAGAAGATTTTTTAAATTAAATAAGATGGGAGGAGATGAAGAGGCTATCCTAAAGCATAAGGTAAAAGCTAGGGATAAGAACCATCTAATCAACAAGAAGCCAATACTTGACATTATGAGTCAATATAGAATTCCCATTCTTCGGATTGAAACCAAGCAAGCAAAGATACTAGACCTCTTGAGAGAACCAAACTTCAAGTGTTTTAAGTCTTCGCAAAAATTGGGCAGAGTAACGGCTGTATACTGGTGAATTCCAGATTACAAACAAAGATCATAATCTCAATAACCTGCACACAAAACAAACAAACAACCCAATTTCTTAAGGTAAACCTCAAGAACTCCAGACAAAATATCAAATAAAGTCATAAAGTCTCCAAGATAGGCCAAGGTCTCTAATCCTAAGTCCAAGAAGTCCATCACTCCATAATGCAAAGGATAATAACCATGTAGTCCAAGTATCATTAATGGTTTTTATGGTTTATGTTGATTATTAGGTGTCTTTAAAAAGAAAGAAAAGCTCATGTGAGCAAAATAAAAATGACATAAAAGTAAATGCTCAAGTGAGAAAAGATGAAAATAAAATGAAATGTAAAATGCTAAAAGGAAATGGTACATAAAGCATGAAAATAAAAGCGTAAAGTAAAGTTAATTGTTAGTAATTAGTGGTTAGTTGGATGACCATCTTGAAACTTGCATTTGGAACTCATTAGAGGATTGGTAGAACCAAAGCCTCCACACAACAAGTTGCATTTGCTTTTTGTCAAGTATATCGTCCATTTTGGAATTCTCACAAGGCAACATTTAATGATCAACGATGTTTAAGTGATCCGCGTTGACCAAAGGTGTTGTAGATCCATTAGAGGATTGGTAGAACCAAAGCCTCCACACAATGAATCTCAAGGTTATTGGATCAAAGAGATCAAATTAACATTTTGGGCTTGCAATCATAAGTTTGGGCCACGAATGATCATTTATTCGAATCGGGACAAAATTTAGCGCTATGTTAAGCAATCGTAAGTGGACTTATGTAGAAGTCACACCTATTTTGAGGCCGATCAATAGCAATCTATGTACTTCATTTTTGGATAAATTATATAGAGATCACCATCCTTTAACATGTAGCACAATTAAAAAGAAAGGGATAAGATGAAGAGGGAGGGGAATGATAAGCTAATTTGGATCACCATTTCAAAATTCTTTCATCTTTAAATTCAACCACTCCTCTAGATGGATTAAAGCACTAAACATATCATTAATCCAAAGCACCAAAAATGAATTAAATAATTCACTCTTAGGTAAATTTGAATTGATGAACATTTATCCAACTTCATCTACATCACAAAGTCCATTGAGTTTAAACACAAATTGGACATTTAAAATTGCAATCCAAACCAACAATCAAAAGGAGTGAGTAGAAAAATCATTTTGGATCAAAGTTGCCCCAAAACAAGGCAAAAAGTGCATTCTGTCCCTGTGCAGTCGATTGCAGTAACTGTGCAATCGATTGCACACAATGTTATTTTCAAAAATATTGCGTGAAACGCTTCTGTACAATCGATTGCACAGTTACTGTAATCGATTGCACACTGTTACAGTAGCAAAAACAACATTTAAAAGGCCAATTTCTTGTTCAAACTTTCCATCAAACACCTTATGATCATGGATCCAATTGAGCACGAAAATTCCATCAAATTAAGAGAAAATAACACTATTGGAATCACAAAATAATGCTCAAAGAATCAAACCCAAAGATCAACAAGAGATCACATTGTGAAAGATGAATTATCCAACTTACCAAAGGTAGATCTAGAGAATTATCAAAACAACTTCAAGAATTTGCTTCAATTCAACCACAAGAATCAATTGACCAAGCTTGCATGTAGAGAATTGATGAAGAAAAAGTGTTTGGATGAAGGTTTAGCTCAAAGATTAGTAAGCTTCAATGCAAAGCTTACTAACTTTTTGAAAATGGAGCTTTGAGTGAATTTGGTAAATGGAGAGAATTGAGAGATTTTTTAGCAAGGTGGATTTTGCTATCAAAAGCTTGAAATTTGAATGGAATGAGGGCTCTATTTATAGATTTTAGGATTGGGATTAGTGGTAATTTGGTAATTGATTCTTGGAGCCAAAATTTGAATTAATGATAACTCTTTCAAAAATTAGAGCCAAAATTTGAATTAATGATAATTCTTTCAAATATTAGAGCCAACATTTGAATTAATGATAATTCTTTTTAAAAATGAAAGATTGGCACTAAAATTTGAATTAATGATACATCTTTCAAAAGTGAAGGAAAATTGGAGCCAAAATTTGACAAGTTTAAAATGTTGATTTTTTTTAAATTTTCACGATGTGCAATCGATTGCACTACAGTGCAAATCGATTGCACAATGTATTTTTTTTTTCAAAAATGGCACAAAATACGCTATGTGCAATCGATTGCACTTTAAGAGAAATCGATTGCATCAGTGGAAAAAAAAGAAAATTTTTAATTCTTTTTCTTTGCAAATATAGATTTTAGGAAAATAATACCAGAAATCCTTATTTGTCAGATGCTTCGACTTGGTACCTACAAAACAAAAATATACAAAGACAAAGACAAATATTTTTTTTGCATTTTGATTAGAAGTTAGTCAATAACACATATACAAAATACACAACCAAGGTTCTTGGAGATTCCTCAAGGGAAAACTTAAAGATATGAGATAGAAAAAGAGGAAGAACCAACCCTAATGTGATCTTGTTATGATCGAGTTGATATGATATGATAGAGGAATCTTAGGGGAAAAATTGGGGTACAACAGCTGCCCTTATTTAAGTGTCTTCTATCCGGAGATACGAAGGTTACAAATCTTCATGTCGACGCGATTGAAGATACTTAAATATAAAACAAGCCCTATTTTTGTCTCTAAGATGCCATGCAATGCTTATGATTATGGATGCATATGAACAAAACAAAAGAGACACAAAGTAACATTGGGGATGCCACAAAAATGAAGAAACAAAGGAGCAACCCCACCAGGAAAATAAATCACTGGTGGAGCAAAAGAATAGAACCAGAGAGGAGGATAACAAGCATTGACGTTCACTGCGGATGTCTACCAACGTTCACTGAAGGTAGAGAGAAGAAGATATACCGACTCACAGATGACGGTAAACTGTCAACTCAATAGTTGAAGGTAGAAGAGAAAATATATCATGCCATCGCCGTTCACTGACGAGGAACTATCACTGTTCACTGATGATAGCAAAAAGATAAGAAACACCGACGTTCACTGCCGATGCACTACCAACGTTCACTGAAGGTAGATTTTGAAAATATCATACCATCTCCGTTCACTGACGAGGAACCACCACCGTTCACTGATGATAGCAAAAAGATAAGAAACACCAACATTCACTGCCGATGCACTACCAACGTTCACTGAAGGTAGATTTTGAAAATATCATACCATCGCCGTTCACTGACGAGGAACTACCACCGTTCACTAATGATATCAAAAAGATAAGAAACACCGACATTCACTGTCGATGCACTACCAACGTTCACTGAAGGTAGATTTTGAAAATATCATACCATCGCCATTCACTGACGAGGAACTACCACCGTTCACTGATGATAGAAAAAAGATAAGAAACACCGACGTTCACTGCCGATGCACTACCAACGTTCGCTGAAGGTAGATTTTGAAAATATCATACCATCACCGTTCACTAACGAGGAACCACCACCGTGCACTGATGATATCAAAAAGATAAGAAACACCAACGTTCACTGCCGATGCACTACCAACATTCACTGAAGGTAGATTTTGAAAATATCATACCATCGCCGTTCACTGACGAGGAACCACCACCGTTCACTGATGATAGCAAAAAGATAAGAAACACCGGCGTGCACTGCCGATGCACTACCAACGTTCACTGAAGGTAAATTTTGAAAATATCATATGTTCCCCAAACTTCTGGTGTTTCAACTAGAACGGGTCTCAACTTCTTCCTTAACCAAGGAATTCCGCCTGGAAAGGGTAATATGTAAGCTGTCTCAAATAAAGAGACTTCCACTTGTAAAGATTTCACAACGAGCAATTTCTGTGAATTTTAAAGTCTTGCCATCCACTGGCGTAAACTGACGACGGACTGCAAGCTAACCACTCATAGAGGAAATAGCAAAAAAAAGTTACGTCGACTTGTACAGGGAAGCACGAGTTGCTCAAACAAAGATACCTGTTGCTTGTTATCATGGAGGATTGCAAAAAGAAACGACTTTCTGGGGATAGAAATGTGGCTTCCTGGTGAAAGAGATATGACTTCCTGGGGAAAGAGATATGATTCCTGGGGAAAGAGATATGACTTCCTGGGGAAATGCCACGATATTCTTGCTGAAGAGATAAAGTCTTCTCGTGCAAAATAAATGCACAAACCAAAACTCGAAGTTCTCGGAAATCCAAAGTAATTAATTTCGTCATGCAACCACGAATCCAATTAGAAACACACTGGAGCAAGACGGCCAACGAAGATACATCCTTTGAGAAATAAACTCAAGAGGGAAAACCGAATCCACCTAAGCAAGGAGCGTTGCAGGAAGGTTAGAACACAATGTCAATAAAATGATTTGTAGCATTGCATGATGCATGTATGAATGTATGAGTGATATCGTGCATATGCTGGTAAAAGGATACATAATCAGTACAAACAAACAAAACCGCCTCAGGTACTAACAACATTGGGCTAAACTTCAACCAGAAAGATCAATCTAAGAAAGGTAAAAGCAACTGCAGAAACCAAACCTATTGCTTGTCCTAACTTCACTGAGGATAAACATAATCCGGATGTAGCTAAATGAAAAAGATACCTGGATAGAACAACCTTCTTCCGGTTTCATCGGAGAAGCAGTTTTCCAAAAACAACGTGCCTACTGAAGATTGCAAAACTAGTCTCAAATAAAGCAGACTGACGCCGAGACAACCAAACCTCACTGAGGAATTCAAACCCACTTCCCTGGAGAAAAAAAAACTGAGGATTGAAAACTTTTCATCATGAATACTCATTCCAACAAGAGATGCCCTGGGATAACCTTCCGAGGGAATAACACACAGACTTCTATGGGGAAAACAAATGTTTCACAGTCCGTACTCCTACTGGGGATTTCGATACTGATTGTGAATAAGGCAAATGGAAACCAAATTGTCAAAACATTCACTGGGGAAATCAGGCCCACTTTGAAGGAAGAAAAACATACGGACTTCACTAAGGGAGACAATACTTCATCATCGAGACATCTACCGGGGACTTCATGCTGACTTCATTGAGGAGGTCGACACCACATCATCGAGGGGAAACCAAGATACGTTCTTCACTGGGGAAAAAGGACTTCTATCAAATAAACAAGGCCTTCACTGGAAAATAATGGATTGAGTCTTCATATCAACCAAACCTATTCCAACAAAAGATTCCCTGGTGTAGTCTTCCTGGGAAATCAAGAAGTCAACACTAATTCCAATACTGCAAAAAGAGAGATATCTTAGCACACCAAGGGAATAAAACCTTTCATCATATGAGGGAAAACTTCGCTGGGGAATCTTGGGACGGAGGCTTCTGACCATGCAAACCCAAAATCAAAAGCGAACCAAGACTTGGTCAGGGATCATGGGATCACAAACTTAATATTGTACCTTACGCCAACTGGTATCGTCTTTAATTATCTGAGAAACACACAATGATTGTGCATATACCAACAAGATGACCTGAGAAAAACCTTCACGAAGGAAGTAAATATTCTTAAAACAACCGGAGTTTGTTCATTCCAGGGATCGCCATTTTTGTTGTCATTGTTTCATCACAAATCCCAAAGTAAATTGAATTGTAAAGATGTCTTTCTTTTTGAAAAGTAAAATTTATTTTTTTAATCTTTTTGCTTTGAAAGTTATTATCAGTAATAAATGAAGTCTTTGCAAGCTAAATAAAAATAAGAACATAAAGAATTGGGTAAAAGCTCGAATTTTATTAATAGAATGGTAGTCTGCGAATGGCGAGACTCCATGGATGATTATAATGTTTGGGAAATGGTAATGTATAATGGAAAAGATACATTGAGATACAATGACCACTATTCTCCCTAACAACTTTTGAAATCCTGAGCAGCAGCTTTTGTTGAAGTATGATGAGGATCTGAGAAGATTGTTGCTTCAATGATCAATTCTTGTCTGACGTAGTTACTTGCCAAGAAAAATCCCTAACTTTTGCCTAAGCTGCCCTTGCGGGTTTTCAACTTAGCGGGAAATTCATTCTGTTTATGTCTCTAATTTTTTCCAAGACCGCCCTTTCAGGTTTTCAGCCTACCGAGATGCTCTTTTTTGCCTAAGCCGCCCTTTCGGGTTTTCAACTTAGCGAGCTATTCTTTTATTTATTTAGGCGAAGTATTTCTTGACTGCGTCACCATTCATGGGACGTGGGAACTCCTCGCCATCCATAGTTTCAAGAATTAATGCACCACCAGAGAAGGCTTTCTTGACAACATACGGGCCTTCAAAATTGGGAGTCCACTTGCCCCTAGAATTAGTGTTAAAAGACATGATCTTCCTAAGCACGAGGTCGCCTTCTCTGAATTCACGAGGTTTGACCTTTTTATCAAATGCTTTCTTCATTCTTTTCTGATATAACTGCCCATGACACAAAGTTGTCATTCTCTTCTCTTCAATCAAATTCAATTGGTCAAACCTGTTCTGGACCCATTCAGCCTCTGTCAACTTGGCTTCCATTATCACATGCAACGAGGGAATCTCTACCTCAACAGGGAGTACAACTTCCATTCCATATACCAGGGAGAACGGGGTTGCTCCTGTTGAAGTGCGGACAGATGTTCGATATCCATGCAGAGCAAAAGGGAGCATTTCATGCCAATCCTTATAAGTAATAACCATTTTCTGGATAATTCTCTTGATATTCTTATTAACAGCCTCAACATCCCCATTCATCTTTGGCCTGTATGGAGACGAATTGTGATGGACAATCTTGAATTCTTCACACAGTTCTGTCATCATTTTGTTGTTCAAATTTGAGCCATTGTTAGTGATGATTCTACTCGGCACACCATACCGGCATATCAGATTGTTTTTGATGAAACGCACAACCACCTGTTTGGTAACATTGGCATAAGAAGCATCCTCTACCCATTTGGTAAAGTAGTCAATTGCTACCAAGATGAAATGGTGTCAATTCGAAGCTTTGGGTTCTATCATCCCGATCATGTCTATACCCCACATAGAGAAAGTCCACGGGGAGGAAATCACATTGAGCAATGTCGGAGGTATATGGATCTTATCTGCATAAATCTGGCATTTATGACACCTCTTTGCAAATTTGTAACAATCAGATTCCATTGTCAACCAATAGTAACCTGCCCTTAGCATCTTTTTAACCATCGAATGTCCATTAGCATGAGTGCCAAATGAACCTTCATAAATATCATGCATCAACATGTCTGCTTCGTGTCTATCCATGCATCTGAGCAAGACCATGTCATGATTTCTCTTGTATAGCACATTTTCACTGAGGAAGAAACTGCCTGCCAATCTTCTCAATGTCTTTCTATCTTTCCTCGATGCACCAATCGGGTATTCCTGAGTCTGAAGAAAATGCTTGATATCATAATACCAAGGTTTTTCATCTGCTACCTCCTCTGTCGCAAACACATGAGCGGGCCTATCCAGCTGTCGAACTATAATACGGGGTATATCATTCCAAGAATTCACTTGATACATGGAAGCCAGAGTTTCCAGAGCATCCGCCATTTGATTTTCATCTCTAGGGATGTGATGGAATTTAACTTTATTGAAGAAGGGTAGAAATCTTCTAGCATAATCTTTGTAAGGGATCAAGCCAGGGTGACGAGTATCCCATTCTCCTTTAATCTGATTTATTACCAAAGCTGAATCACCATACACATCTAGAATTTTGATTCTGAGATCAATAGCTTCCTCAAGACCCATGATGCAAGCCTCATATTCCGCCATATTATTAGTGCAATCAAATGTTAGCCTCGCAGTAAAAGGAATGTGCGATCCATGAGGAGTGACAATCACAACACCAATTCCTTTACCATAAGCATTCACCGCTCCATCAAAAATCTTACTCCAATGAGATTCAGGGTCAGGGCCTTCCTAAGGCAATGGTTCATCACAATCTTTTACTTTCAGGAACATCACATCCTCATCACGGAATTCAAATTCTGCAGACTGATGATCTTCCACCGATTAGTGAGCAAGGTAATCTGCCAACACACTACTCTTAATATCTTTTTGAGTGCGGTACTCAATATCATATTCAGACAACAACATCTGCCAGTGGGCAATTCTCCCAGTAAGAGCAGGCTTCTCAAAAATATACTTGATTGGATCCATTTTGGAGATCAACCAAGTGGTATGATTCAACATATACTGCCGCAAACGCTTTGCCGCCCAGGCCAAAGCACAACATGTCCTTTCTAGTGTGGAATACCGCGACTCACAATCAGTGAACGCTTTGCAAAGATAATAAATGGCGAACTCTTTCTTTCCCGTTTCATCCTGTTGTCCCAGAATACAACCCATGGATTTATCTAACACCGTTAGATACATAATCAGCGGTCTTCCTTCTACGGGAGGGAACAAGATAGGAGGTTCACGCAGATACTCTTTAATACTCTCAAATTCCCTTTGGCAGTCATCCGTCCACACACAACCTTGATCTTTCTTTAACAACTTAAAGATCGGTTCACACTTTGCAGTCATGTGGGAAATGAATCTAGAAATATAATTCAAACGCCCGAGGAAACCCCTGACTTGCTTTTCAGTTCTTGGTGCTGGCATTTCTTGAATTTCTCTGACTTTATCAGGATCAACTTCAATTCCTTTCTAGCTAACAATAAAACCCAACAATTTCCCCGATCTAACTCTGAAGGTGCATTTATTTGGATTCAAGCGAAGACGAAACTTCCTCAAACGCTGAAACAACTTCAACAAATCTTTTATATGCCCTTCTTCAGTTTGGGATTTGGAAATCATATCATCAACATATACTTCAATTTCCTTGTGCATTAGATCATGGAATAGGGTTATCATAGCCCTCTGGTACGTTTCACCAGCGTTCTTCAACTCGAAGGGCATCACTCTGTAACAGAATGTTCCCCAGGGTGTGATAAACGTTGTTTTTTCCATGTCCTCTAGAGCCGTTCTTATTTGATTATACCCGGAAAATCCGTCCATGAACGAGAATACTTTGAATTTTTCTGTGCTATCCACTAACATATCAATGTGAGGCAATGGAAAATCATCTTTTGGACTAGCTTTATTTATATCTCTGTAATCTACGCACATGCAGACTTTTCCGTCTTTTTTGGATACTGGGACAATATTGGCAATCCATTGAGGATACACTGACGTCACAAGAAAACCAGCATTAATCTGCTTTAGGACCTCCTCTTTGATCTTTACTGCCATATCTGGGTGGGTTCTTCTCAACTTTTGTTAATTGGCGGACACTCTGGCTTCAATGGCAAATGATGCTCAACAATGTCTGTATCTAGACCAGGAATGTCTTAATAAGACCAAGCAAAAATATCCACATACTCTTTCAACATCTCAATCAAACCGCTCTTCACATCAAGATGCAACGATGCTCCAATCTTAATCTCTTTCGGATCTTCTTCTGAACCCAAATTAATCACTTCCAAAGGCTCCTTATATGGCTGAATGGTATTATCCTCGTGCTCAAGCAACCGTGAGACCTCTTCTAAAATATCATCATAATCTTCTTCTTCAGCCCCAAACACAGGACATTCAAAGTTGAGAGAGGGTGCAGGGTCATTGTATTCAACAAGTTTTTTAATTAATCTGCACATATGATTTATGATTGCTTTTAGAAACTGACACATATAACAAGTGATCATGCAGATTAATTTTCAGTTATTATTTATTTTGAAAGGGTTTTTTTCTGATTACCATTTCCCAAGAAAAAGAAGAAAATAAATACATATTTTTGGAAGCAAAGACAACTTTTATTAATGATCTTAACAGTCAAAGCAAACAGATAAGCCCATACAATACTTTCACCTTGGGCAGAGTTAAAGTTTTTCAAAGAAAGAAACAGATTAACAAAACAAATTACTTTGAAATATGTATGCAAGAAGGAACATCAATGGTGACCCAGTTCTGAACTCGGACTCCATGCGTCACAAAATTCGGTACTTCCTGCTCTGCTTCATCTTCTTCAACAGCATTTATTCCAGAACCAATTGGATGGAGGTAGCCTCCGCTGCGGAAAACATCATGATAACTGTTCACAGGAGACTTTGACTTCAAACTTTCGCCTTTCCCATTCTTCGAAGAAAAACCCAAACTAGTTTTGTTCTTGTTCACGGGTGGATCCACCAGTCGTCCCCAAACTGCATTATGACCATTGCGCACAACGTGCTGCGCGTCCTTCAGGGAAACCACAGAATTATCATTCCTCCTTATGTTGTCAATGGATAGGGCTTGGAACTGGGTTCCAATAGCAGCCTCATCCGCTTCTACAATACTGAAAGAGGATAGAAAGGATATCAACAACGCCTGCTCCCCATTTATGATCACTACCTTCCCCTCGCGCACAAACTTTAACTTCTGATGCAAAGTTGAAGTGACAGCCCCGACTTCGTGTATCCATGGTCGTCCAAGCAAACAACTATATGCGGGAATAATATCCATAACCTGAAAGGTTATCAAGAACAAATGTGGTCCTATATAGATGGGCATGTCCACTTCACCGATGACAGATTTCCTCGACCCATCAAAAGCCTTCACAATGATGCCACTCGGGCGCATAGATGTTCCTTGATACTTTAACTTCAAGAGGGTACTTCTCGGTATGACATTTAGCGCGGATCCGTTATCAATTAGCACATTGGACAACGAATCATTCTTACAGTTCATGGATACGTGGAGGGCCAGGTTGTGATTCCTCCTTTCATCTGGTAACTCATCATCACAGAAGCTCAAATTGTTACATGACGTAATGTTTCCAATTACGCTGCTGAATTGATCTAATGGCATGTCATTATCTACAAAAGCTTGGTCTAGTACTCTCATCAACGATTCTCTATGAGTAGAGGAATTCATCAATAAGGCTAGAATAGATATCTTTGAAGGAGTCTGCAATAGCTGATCTACAATTCTGTAATCGCTCATATTAATTATCTTCAAGATATCATCCACTTCTTTCTCTAATGTAGCTCCACTAGTCCCTCCTGCAGACTTCTTAGGCTCATCATTCTCAGCAATCTTCTTTCCAGCAACAACATCTCTTCGAATGACCGATGCAAATACATGACCACTACGGGTCACTCTGCTATCATCATCTATATTTCCAACATCTGGCATCGGCTGGATGGGAATCTACATCCCATCTTCTAAGATCGTACCGTTGTATTTGTAAGGCACAGCCTTATCTGATTCATAGGGAACAGGAGCTGGCAAACTAATTACCAATGGGGTAACAACTGGTTTTCTATGGTACTCCACCTCAAGATGAGTGGGTGCACCAAAATAAGGTACAATGACATTCACCCCTTCCTCAACACAATCAGCCATCAAAAATTCATTTCCGGCAAACAAATCTTCGTCTGAAGAGAAATACTCATCTGCGGAGGCATACTCTTCCTCTGACTCTTCCATCAAACATACTTCAACCATATCAATCTCATGATAATCATCTCTCTTACCTGTGATCTTGATGGTTCCATTGTCTAACAGCAACTGAACACCTTCCCTCACAACAGAACATCCTCGAGGATTTCGACAACAAATTATACAAGATCCATATTGGTGTTCCACCTAACCATCAGTATGGCAGAAGGTAGCATGTAACTGCACTAGATCCTCATTCAAATGATCCACATCAAAAATTCTGAATTCACCCGGACATCCAGAAACCATATTCACTTCCTCTTCATATTCTTCCCTAGGCCTGATTATATGGATTAAACCTTCATCTATCATCTCCTGCAAATCAGCATTTATCTTCTCGCAACCATGTATATCTGTACTGCAAACAGCACAACCGGTATGGTCATGTGTATAATAACTGAATTTACAGAGATTTGCGTGCATCTTCACCAAATCCCCTCTAACCAGATTAATGTCAAAAATTCGAAAGTCGCCTGGACAACCGGCCACCATATTCACAGCATTCACTCCCCCGTGCTTGGGTAGAGGATTGTCTTTCACATTAGGTCCCACGTCTTTGAAAGATAAAATTCCAGACTTCACCAACCTTTGCACTTCATCTTCAAAGGATAACAATTCTCAACACTATGCCCTGGTGCTCCCTGATGAAAGGCACACGTCTGGTCTGCTTTATT
Organism: Vicia faba; assembly: GCA_948472305.1. Taxonomy (NCBI): domain Eukaryota; kingdom Viridiplantae; phylum Streptophyta; class Magnoliopsida; order Fabales; family Fabaceae; genus Vicia; species Vicia faba. Next base: position 287,905,372 of record OX451740.1, read on the forward strand.
ATACCACAACAATGGTGATGGTACAGCGGGAGGTGGTCGTGTCTGGACCAACTTCTTCTGAACCAATGCTGGTAATAGCTCTGCATAGTTCATGGGAATAGGATCATAGTTCTCCCTTCTCTGATTATACCCTTAATTCCCCTGCTGGGATGGTCTCTGATAAGCAACGGTAGTTAGAGCGGCATTCATAACAGGAGTAACTGAGGCGACTTGCTGATGACGCTGATAATTCTTTCTAGGAGCGTTTACTCTTCTCTCTTGCATAACAGCATTTGTATCCCCCTCTTTCTTCTTTGTAAACCCGTAAGATGGCTTCTTCACACCTCCAGATCCTTCACCCTTTGTCAAACGGCCTTCTCTTACTGCCTCTTCTAGGCGGACACCCATTCCTACCATCTCTGTAAAATCACTTGGGGAACTTGCTTCCATTCTTTCGTAGTAGAAAGCTCCCAGCGTCTTTAGAAAAATCTTGGTCATTTCTTTCTCTTCCATGGGCGGAATCACTTGTGCAGCCACTTCGCGCCATCTCTGCGCATACTCTTTGAACGATTCTCTGTCTTTCTGAACCATGGCCCTAAGCTGGTCACAGTCAGGCGCCATGTCCACATTGTACTTGTATTGTTTAATGAATGCTTCTCCCAAATCATTAAAAGTATGGATGTTGACTCTGTCTAAACTCATGTACCATTTCAACGCAGCACCGGTCAGACTATCCTGGAAAAAATGAATCAGCAGACGCTGATCATCAGTATGGGTAGACATCCTTCTCACATACATCAACAAATGAGCACGAGGGCAAGTGTTTCCCTTGTACTTCTCAAATTCTGGGACCTTGAACTTAGTAGGCACTTTAACATTCGGGACCAAACACATCTCATTCACATTCTTCCTGAACAACTCTTTTCCCCTAAGAGCCTTCATCTCTCTTTGCATTCTATCAAACTACTCTTGGAAATCATCCATTATGTCATAAAGACCCAAGTCTTCACTCGGCGGAGGGAAAGGACGACACACATCTTCATTAACAAACGGAACCAAATTCACTGAAGGAGGTGCAGCAGGAACAGTATGCACCACAGGAGGTGCAGGAGTAACAACATTTGGAACCACTGGGGCATCTTGAGGACCAAGATTGAAACCTTCAGGTGCAAAATTCTTTGGCATTCCCCATAGATAACCCTGAGGCATACAGTTTTGAACAACAGCTGGAGTAGCGGATACAGGAACAGTCAGAACTTCAGTACTTGCCCTTGTTGGTTGAGGTTGAACACTCGGTGGCTGATTCTGAGCAGCCACCAGAGCTTCCATCAGAGTAGTCAAGTTGGCCAAGCCAGCCTTCAAAGCAGAAACTTCTTTGTGCAACTCGCAATTCTCCTGTTCTAAGTTGTCCATCTTCTTTTTGAAATTAGCCCGAGTGTTGTAGTGATGAGTCAGCTTGCTGAGTGAAGCAAAGAAGCTGGGTAAGACACCTGGATATGCGTGCAAGAAATATGTGCAATATGATGCATGATATGTAATGCACATGATTATTTTTACTTCATCATTTAATATTTCAAGGGATTTAAGATTTATAGACATATTGCAAACATCCAAGTAATAAAGCTTTTGAAATACTGAAATTTTTTATTATAATAACTTCAAAATGGATTATAAGTTTCAATGATCCCAAGTACAAGATTAAAATACAATCTAAAATCCCGAGAAAAGGAACTAATAGAGATCAATCTGTACGCTGGCGCTTCCCTGTGAGCCTGGCGATCTGAGCCCTCAACATTTGGTTTTCTTCCACATGTCTGATGGAAACCTCCTTCCAATCATCTGAAGCAGGAAGTGAGTAATAAACACCTGTTTGAGGCTTAGGAGAAAATAAATCTCCTTTCCTATACATAGACTCTATAGCTCGACTCTCAAGGATCTTGATCAAATCATCTCTCTCCTTCAGGTCTGCTCTTTAGGAACTCTCTAAAGTATGGAACTTTTTCTTCCAAGCATCTCTTTCCTGTTGCATCCTAACCAAAGCAAGCTGCAGCTCTTCTAGATCATCTAATAAGGGAGGAGTGGTCTTCACAAACAAATCAGGCATGGGTGTCTCCCGAGTATACGACATCTTCAACTGAATAGCTCACGATCGGACCCACTGAAGATATGGCTCCAAATAAACAGCACCCCTAGGTCTCAAATCCTTCCTACTCTTCTTATGAATGTGACGCCAGGCCTTCGCAATCTACTCCCTAGCTTCCTGTGGTCTTCTCCTTCCTTCAGAAAGAAACTACTCAGATGAATATTGTTCGGTTTATCCCTCATCGGATAACCAAGTTGTCATCGTGCAAGAACAGGGTTATAGTTAATTCCTCCCTTTATACCAAGAAGAGGCACATTGGGGAAACTACCACAATTGTAAATAATCTCCACATCCTGGTAAGCTCGATGATACCAATCAATATTCGAGTGAGTAAGTTCCATGATCTTAGGAGCCCAACGGGGTTCCTTCTTGACATCCCAAAAAGCGTCAGACTGAAGCATATGAGAGGTAAACCACCGGTACAACAAAGGCGTGCAACAGATAATCATTCCCCCATGATAAGAATTCCGAAGATGAATAGAGTAATAAGCATCACCCAACAGTGTAGGAACCGGGTTTCCAATCATGAAAATCTTGATAGCGTTAATGTCGACAAACTTGTCCACATTAGGAAATAAGAATAATCCATATGCGAGTAAAGCAAAGATGGCCTCAAAAGCAACCATACTCTTCATCCTGGCAAAGTAACGAGCTTTCTCCAATAAGAACTGAGCTGGTAATCCTCTAATCCCTCCTTTGGTAGTCATATGAGCTTCCACCCCAGACTTCCCCAGATGAATCAAAGCAGCAATCTCATGTGGTTTTGGCTCACCCTCCAAACTAGTAAAAGGAACACGATTGGTAACAGGTAAATCCAATAGATAGGAATACTCTTCCAGTGTTGGCATCAACTGATAATCGGGAAAAGTAAAGCAGTGATACACCGGATCATAGAACTGGACCAAAGTTGAGAGAAAACCCTCCTTCATCTTCAGCTTCATGAGAAGGAATAATGGATCCATACTTCTTCCGAAAGTCTGCAGGACACTCAATCTCTGGAATTAGATTGATCAACTCATCTATCTTGGGATCCTTGAAACTGTATTTCCCGGTCTTTCTCTTTCCAGAATCCATGGTGTAAAAGTACCTGAGATATTCACAAATAGTCAACCTTTAAATCCCTTGAAATACTGTTTTCTTCAAAAGATGCTTATGAGTGCATGGATGCATGATGCAACAATCACACACAAGATCACACATATAGGGTTCATAGGTTCAACGTCACGAGCATGACGTTGAAGGTACTACCCATAAGGTATTGGTCTAAAAGGTTATCACCTGCCGAACAAGGTTCTAGAGGTTCTCAGAGTCTACATCCTTCCTTCGGATATTACCAACTTCCTGATTAACTCGGTAATTAGTAATATTCTCAAGAAAGACTCGTCCGAGCGTAGTATCGCGTGACAACTACTTCCGGATTACTCCGTTATAGCTCCGCACTACACCTAAAAGGCCAAGAGGGGTTAGGTAATCTACGGTCCTCAGCTTCAGCAGGCTCCCAGGTCGAAAGCAGTACGTCTTCCCGATTACTCGGTAAACGACACTACAGTCAAAGGGGCCTCCACTGAGTGGGGGATCTCATGCCTCCTTTTTTGGTATTACTCCCTCAAAGTTAACATGACTATACCGCCCGTCCTATCTTAAAGTTTTCCCAAGTCCGGGTATAGGACTTATGAGTAATCACCAAGCACCCTGTAAACCAGGAAAATCCAGACAAACATACATACAAAATATAACACATAAACAACAATAGCACATATACAGATATAAACAAAGATAGGCTCAACCCACTTAGGGATGGACCAGCAAGAGGTCAATCTGTCCCCAGTGAAGTCTCCATTTTTCTGTAGCGGTAGAAATGTGCAAGACTAAGCCATTGGATTGACTTAACTTTATACAAATCAAAATAAAAATCGCCACCGCGCTTTATTGTTTCCAAAGGAATGGGAAAATAGCGAATAACCCAAAAAGAGGGGGAAATATTCAAGGTAAGGGGGTTGGTTATGCAAAGGGGAGGTATTAGCACCCTAAACATCTACGGTACTCCGCAGGAACCTCTTTGTAAAATCTGTATATTTTGGCTATAAAAATGTGTTATATAAAAAATGGATGGTGGAGGCGAGAAGAGAAATATTTTTTTATGATTTTTGCACCCGCCGCGGTTGTGAACCTTTAGTGCCTACGTACCACCTTTCGTGCAATAGGGGATCAAGGTACACGTAGTTCCTCTTTTAAAAATTTGAAACACAAGTGTGTTGGTTGATTTTATGAGATAAGACATCATCCCAATTGTCCGTGTGAAAAACATACTTACTACCCACAATCATGAGAAAGGAGAATTTGCATCATCTCAAAGTGGAGGATATGGCTTGGATTTTAAAATCAACAATGTCTCACTCAACACCCAAGTGGAAAATATCTCACTTCACTACATATTGTAGAATTATAGTTGTTTGCATCACTACAAGGATTGACAAGAGTCTAATCTTTTGAGAAAAGTTTAAAGATAAAAGCCAAAGTGGCAAAATGGTTTCAAATGAGATTGATTGACTTTTAGTCTTATCACAAAAAAAATTCAAGGTATTATTAAATTGATTGAAATTTATTTATGAAAATGTTTTGAAGATGCATGGACCTAAGTCCAAGTTTATTATGAAAATGTTTCAAGTTTCAAAACAAGAAGAGTTTTTTTTTAAAGGAGGGAGAAGATTTTTGAAATTAAAGAAGATGGGAGGAGATGAAGAGGCTATCCTAAAGCATAAGGTAAAAGCTAGGGATAAGAACCATCTAACCAACAAGAAGCCAATACTTGACATTATGAGTCAATATAGAATTCCCATTCTTCGGATTGAAACCAAGCAAGCAAATATACTAGACCTCTTGAGAGAACTAAACTTCAAGTGTTTTAAGTCTTCGCAAAAATTGGGCAGAGTAACGGCTGTATACGGGTGAATTCCATATTACAAACAAAGATCGTAATCTCAATAACCTGCACACACAAAACAAAAAAACAACCCAATGTCTTGAGGTAAACCTCAAGGTCTCTAATCCTAAGTCCAAGAAGTCCATCACTCCATAATGCAAAGGATAGTAACCATGTAGTCCAAGTATCATTAATGATTTTTATGGTTTATGTTGATTATTAGGTGTCTTTAAAAAGAAAGAAAAGCTCAAGTGAGCAAAATAAAAATGACATAAAAGTAAATGCTCAAGTGAGCAAAGATGAAAATAGCATGAAATGTAAAATGCTAAAAGTAAATGGTACATAAAGCATGAAAATAAAAGCATAAAGTAAAGTTAATTGTTAGTAATTAGTGGTTAGTTGGATGACCATCTTGAAACTTGCATTTGGAACTCATTAGAGGATTGGTAGAACCAATTCCTCCACACAACAAGTTGCATTTGCTTTTTGTCAAGTATATCATCCATTTTGGAATTCTCACAAGGCAACATGTAATGTTCAACGATACTTAAGTGATCCGCGTTGACCAAAGGTGTTGTAGATCTATTAGAGGATTGGTAGAACCAAAGCCTCCTTAACAATGAATCTCAAGGTTATTGGATCAAAGAGATCAAATTAACATACTTGGGCTTGAAATCATAAGTTTGGGCCACGAATGATCATTTAGCGCTATGTTAAGCAATCGTAAGTGGACTTATGTAGAAGTCACACCTATTTTGAGGCCGGTCAATAGCAATCTATGTACTTCATTTTTGGATAAATGATATAGATATCACCATCCTTTAACATGTAATACAATTAAAAAGAAAGGGATAAGATGAAGAGGGAGGGGAATGATAAGCTAATTTGGATCACCATTTCAAAATTCTTTCATCTTTAAATTCAACCACTCCTCTAGATGAATTAAAGCACTAAACATATCATTAATCCAAAGCACCAAAAATGAATTAAATAATTCACTCTTAGGTAGATTTGAATTGATGAATATTTATCCAACTTCATCTACATCACAAAGTCCATTGAGTTTAAATACAAATTGGACATTTAAAAATGCAATCCAAACCAACAGTCAAAAGGAGTGAGTAGAAAAATCATTTTGGATCAAAGCTGCCCCAAAACAAGGCAAAAAAGTGCATTATGTCCATGTGCAGTCGATTGCAGTAACTGTGCAATCGATTGAAGACAGTGTTATTTTCAAAAAGATTGTGTGAAACGCTTCTGTGCAATCGATTGCACACTGTTACAGTAGCAAAAACAGCATTTAAAAGGCCAATTTCTTGTTCAAACTTTCCATCAAACACCTTATGATCATGGATCCAATTGAGCACGAAAATTCCATCAAATTATGAGAAAATAACACTATTGGAATCACAAAATAATGCTCAAAGTATCAAACCCAAATATCAACAAGAGATCACATTGTGAAAGATGAATTATCCAACTTACCAAAGGTAGATCTAGAGAATTATCAAAACAACTTCAATAATTTGCTTCAATTCAACCACAAGAATCAATTGACCAAGCTTGGATGTAGAGAATTGATGAAGAAAAAGTGTTTGGATGAAGGTTTAGCTCAAAGATTAGTAAGCTTCAATGCAAAGCTTACTAACTTTTTGAAAATGGAGCTTTGAGTGAATTTGGTAGATGGAGAGAATTGAGAGATTTTTTAGCAAGGTGGATTTGGCTATCAAAAGATTGAAATTTGAATGAAATGAGGGCTCTATTTATAGAGTTTAGGATTGGGATTAGTGGTAATTTGGTAATTGATTCTTGGAGCCAAAATTTGAATTAATGATAACTCCTTCAAAAATTAGAGCCAAAATTTGAATTAATGATAATTCTTTCAAATATTAGAGCCAAAATTTGAATTAATGATAATTCTTTTTAAAAATGAAAGATTGGCACTAAATTTTGAATTAATGATACATCTTTCAAAAGTGAAGGAAAATTGGAGCCAAAATTTGAGAAGTTTAAAATGCTTTTTTTTTTATTTTAATTTTCACGCTGTGCAATCGATTGCACTACAGTGCAAATCGATTGCACAGTGTATTTTTTTTCAAAAATGGCGCAAAATACACTATGTTAAATCGACTACACTTTAAGAGCAATTGATTACATCAGTGAAAAAAAAGAAAATTTTTAATTCTTTTTCTTTGCAAATAGAGATTTTAGGAAAATAATACCAGAAATCCTTATTTGTCAGATGCTTCGACTTGGTACCTACAAAACAAAAATATACAAAGACAAAGACAAATATTTTTTTGTATTTTGATTAGAAGTTAGTCAACAACACATATACAAAATACACAACCAAGGTGCTTGGAGATTCCTCAAGGGCAAACTTTAAGATAGGAGATAGAAAAAGAGGAAGAACCAACCCTAATGTGATCTTGTTATGATCGAGTTGATATGATATGATAGAGGAATCTTAGGGGGGAAAATTGGGGTACAACAGGGACAGATGTAATCCTAATAGGCTTTCTCGAGGAAGCCTTGGAAGGATTGGCGGATATGGTTATGATGGCAACATCTTCAACTGGAACTAGCAGAATCAAAGTTTTTTCAAACAATATCTCTTTGTTATCCATCAGGCGCTATTGAACTTAGGTGGCAACCTTCGCCACAACCCGAAAATAAACTGGCCAACAATAGATTCTTTTTAACTGTCATCAAGGGAGTAGATACTTCTTCCACGGAGGTCACAAATAAATCATTGTCTATAGCATTTACTCCATCACCGTGTTTAGGCATAGGAGTAGTCATGACGTTGGGCTTCTTCGGATCATCAAACTCAATTTCTTTCGCTTCGATCAAATCTTGCACCTTATTCTTCAAGGCCCAACAATTGTTTGTATCATGACCTGGGCTATCGGAGTGATAGGCGCAACGGGCATTCGGGTTATATAGCAGAGATGTGATGCTGGGATTCTTCGGGGCTTCCCTCAGAGTTACCAGGTTGGTCTTCAACAATTGTAGTAGAATTTGAGACAAGGTCATATTAAGCCGAGTGTACTGTCTTTGCGGTCTCTCCATCATTTGTTGATTGTTGCATTATGGAGCAACTGTGGGTCTTGATATTACTACCGCATTTATTACTTGACGGTGTTCAAGTCTACTTTGGCTCCTCGAGCCGTAGACTGCACTAGCTTCTTTCTTACCGGTGAAAGGCTTCTTTTTTGCACTCGATGAAGTACCTTTCCGTATCTTACCACTTCGGATACCAGCTTCTACTCTCTCCCCAGTCAAAATCAATTCAGTAAACCCAGATGACGAACTGCCGATCAGATGATTGAAAAATGGACCAGACAACGTCCCTAGAAACATATCAACCAACTCTCTATCAGACAGAGGGGGTTGGACTCTTCTAGCCAAATCTCTCCACTTTTGAGCGTAGTCCTTAAAACCTTCACTTGCTCCCATGGACATACCCTGAAGCTGAGTACGAGTGGGAGCAAGGTCGGCGTTATACTGATACTGCTTGTAAAAAGAAGCAGTAAGTTCCTCCCATTTTCAGACATTAGCTTATTCCAATTGATAAAACCATTCAAGCTGAGTCCCTGACAGACTATCTTGAAAGAAATGTACCCACATATTTTTATCAGTGGTGTGGGGTTGAATTTTTCAGACATACGAGGGGAGATGAAGTTTAGGACAGGACACTCCATCGTACTTAGCAAAAACCGGAGCTTTAAACTTATGAGGAATCACCACTCCTGATACCAATCCCAGCTCTCCAAAATCCAAACCAGGGACCTTCTGACACTCCATAGCACTCAATCGGTCTTCAAGTTATTTGTACCTATCCTCAGCAGGAGGATACTATTCCTCATCATAATCTGTATCATTATCAGAAACTACAGGACTGAGGCCCTTTTGTTCTTCTTGGTCCTCCTCTCCTTTGGATGAAAGATACATATCAACTTGTTGTTTTAGCCTATCCCCAAACCTTTTACCCATGATAAAAAGAACAACCTTCTTCTTCTTCTTCTTCTTCTTCTTCTTCTTCTTCTTCTCCTTCTCTTTCTCTTTCAGGATGAGAGCTTTCAAATCCTCTTGCCCTTTAGCCAAGTTTAAGAATATCTCTTGGAATTGGGCATTTTGCGCCTGAAGATCTTTGATAGCTTGATCAGAAGACATAACTGCTAAAATAAATAGCGAAGAAGATGAGAAACCTGTAACGGTACCTGTAATGATGTGCATGATAATGGGATGCGTATGTAATGATTTCAAAGACCTTAGGAGATTTAAATTTTCAAACCAATAAATAAAAAAACTTTATTAGATTAAACTTGTAAAAAATGTTTAACAATGCCTTTAAGGCGTTTACAAAGAAGTAGATGAAAAACAAATCTAAACTAGAAAAAGAAAAATCAGAAATCCCATGGATGCTTCCCCTTGGTGCTGACATAGTCATTGATCATTCTTTCATTCTTGATTTTCCTGGTGAGCTTCAAGATCTTCCTTTCTTGCCCGTGGTACTTCTCCCGGTAGCTATCCCTCTCCTCTTTCATTTGAATCCAGGATCTCTTCAATGCTCCAAGATCAGTGGGCATGTAGGGATAAAGGACTGTATAAGGAATGCCCTCTTCACTGGTAGGCTCCACAATTACTGGCAACACGGATTCATACGGCATCCCAAGCTTCTGAGCACGAGCTCGGACCCACTGGAGATAAGGTTGCATGGGGAGAGAAGTCCTTGGTCCTAGCTCTTGAGGATCAGACCTTTTCACCATGCCACAGGCTCGTATAAACCTTCGGCGATGCTCGTCAACGTCTTCCTTGTAGTCAAATGCAATATCTGTAAGAAGTAGTTCACGAGGACCGTCTCTCCGAGTGCGACTGAATTGTCGCAGAGCTAAGCAAAGACTATAGGTTATTCCTCCTCAGATTCCAAGCAACGGGACATTAGGGTATCCCCCACATCGATTAAAAACAGTAATGTTTTCCATAACCTTAGAACTCCAAAGAATTTCAGTATGGGCAAGGGACATTATCCTGTAAGACCACCCTGAACCTTCCTCATTCTTCAACACAGACTTGGGAAGGTGAGAAATAAACCACCTCGCCAGCAGCGGCATACAACACATGAGGGTCCCTGTTCTACTCACAATATGAGTATAGAGGGCATGCAAGATATCACCCAGTAGAGTAGGCACAGGATTGCGAGACAGGAAGATCTTAATCGCATTCTCATCTATGAAGGAATCTGGGTTCGGGAAGAGAACCAAAACGTAGATAAGGAGAGCCAAGATGTCTTCAAAAGCCTGAAAGTCCAAATTATCCCAGAACAGTTGAGCTTGATCCATCAGAAACTTGTCTAAGAAACCTTTAACCCCGCTTCGTGTCTCCCAGTTAGATACTATATCAACCCGTTTCAAATGTAGAGCTAAAGCAATGTCTTCTGGCCTAGGAGTCTCTTCTAAACCTGTGAAGGACATCTGCTCAAGGATGGATACGCCCAATAAGTGAGAAAACTCCTCAAAAGTAAGAACCAACTGATAATCTGGGAAAGTGAAGCAATGATGCACCGGATCGAAGAACTGGAAAAACACACTCATCATCTGCTCGTTAAACTTTGAGGTAACCAAGCTAAGAAGCTGACCATGTCTCCTAATGAATGAAGAAGTATCAGAAACTCTCGAGGCTAAATATTTGAGTTGAGCAGGTATTTGCACAAAGTTAACTCAGATGGTGTTTCTGCGCACGAAAGCCATAATCTGCAAAACAGAACAAAGATAAATCCCCTCGATCTTTGAAATGGTTAGTATAATGAAGTATGCATGCTATGTTATGATGCATGATGTCATGATAAAACACACAACAAGTATAGTAGATAACAGATATGGTAAAGGCAAACAAGTCACATAATAGCCCTTAAGTTTAAGGCTTGCATGGGGTTTAGGTATTACCCTCTTGAAGTTCAGTTGGTTTCAATATGTCTTAGCAAAATTAATTGGGTACTAGAGGTTCTCAATATCATTGACCATCCTCCATCGGTCATGGTTTCAGCTCACGAAATCTTTTCTTGCGGCCGAAACTATCTCGAGGGTATGGTTCTAAGGTCAGTTGATGCTTAGCGATACATATAGCAGCCCGTATTCTCCTCGTTTCTCCACAAGGGATACCGGTACCAACCAATGTGCCACATCAACATAGCTACTTCTTCAACCGTATCGGTATATGTCATATAGTTACCTCACAGTTCATTGCTACTTACCTAAAAGGTGTCCCCCAGATCCGGGTTAGGATCTATAGTAACTCCCAATACAAAAACCCTCAAAAGTAAAGCAATCAAAACAAGAGAAGAAATTTATGATGAACTAATCCTAAGGTATACACCACTTATATTTCCCCAGTAGAGTCGCCAGTTCTGTGATACAGTGGCAGAACCAGACTGTTTTAGGAAAATGTCGGTTTGCATTTTGAGTTTGTGTTTGCAAAATATCGCGGTAAGCAAGAGTCGCCACCGACTTTTATTTTATCTAACTGGAAAGGACAAAAGCACAAAAAAATTCCTTTTTTGAGATTTTGAGTACGGGGGGTAGATTATACAAAGGGAAGGTATTAGCACCCTTTTCTATCCGTGGTTTTCCACGGGCTCTTAGGTACTTGCTCATCTTTAAAAAATTGCTTGTGTGTGTTTGTTTTGAAAAGTTTTGTTTTACTTCGATTTAACCCTTGCTTCTGTCTTCAAGAGTGTTACGAAGTCGTTTTTGAAAACTTTATTTGGAAAGAGTGTAAGTGTGAAAAAGTTTGATTTTGAGCAAGTACCTACTAGCATCTACCTACTCGAAAAAAGAATGTTTCTTGTTCTTGTTTCCTTTAGACAACGCTATCCCACTATTAGTGAGTAGGTAGCACCGTCATTGGAGTTGTGAGGGTCAATTCGAAAGGGACGTACGATCACTGAAGCAATGTTAGGAGGTCTTAGTAATAACCCTAGTGTCTTAAGATCATATTCGAGGCAACATTTCTGAGGCAACATTTCCGAGGGAACACTTTCGAACGGGGCATTTGATCTTTGTTTAGATAAGAGGGCAACCACTAAAACACCCTATACTTAATGATCGTTTACCGAAGGCAACCGAAGTGAGAGTATACCCTAAGAGTGCGCATGTGCGAGTGATTTGATTTCAAGTTATTATCTTTGCATATTTAGGGTTTGCTAACCATTTTAAAATTAACATACATTCTTGTCATGCAATCCTATTATCATACATCTAACAGTTAATATTTGCAAAAATTAAAATGCGAGAAATAAAACTACGCTATTACAAGGCTTCGAGGAGGAGGATTAATTACATAGCCAAAAACCCGTAAAACGATAAGTGAACAAAAAGTACTAATTAAACTATTACATCCCATAAGCAGTTACATTAATATTGTAAAAAATAAATAAATGCGCGCGATGGATCGAGGACGAGAAAAAATTAGGGTTTTGACCCCGTCTAAACCTAATTGAAAGAAAAATCACTTTTGTTGTTTTTGATTATTTAGAGAAAATAAGGTTTTAATTGAATAAACACCAACCTAATTACTAATTACTTTAAATTAAGGAAAATAATTAATTTGACCTATTTTTACATTTTTGTTATTTTAAGAAAAGAAAATAAAAATTAAATCAAACAAAACCTAATTTCTAATTGATTTTACTTTATTTACAAAAAGATTTAAAATACCCTAAATTAAATTAAACTAATACAAAATTAATTTTGACAAAATAATTATAAAAAAAAACCTAAATTCTAATTTGATGAAAATTTGATTTTAAGAATTTTTTTGTAAAAAAGAATTAAATTTATGTGAGAAAACAATTAATCAAAATAATTAAAAGAAAAATATAAAAGAAAAAGAATATGGGCCTGATGTCAAAGTAGAAGGGGGGTGTTAATTGCATATCTGAGCCCAATAAGCTTTGGTCCACATTTGACTTCTCAGATCCCATGTTTCAAGTTTGACTAGGCCTATGGTAGACCTTCATGTGCCAGGCGTTGGATTTGGCTGCTACATATCCAATGATTGAAAGCTGATGACCCATGGTGGATTTATGGGAAGCATGCGCATGGAAATACATATAGTAAAATAATATTGAAGAAACAAGGGGACCTGGGGATCGAACCCAGGCCCTTTAGCATCTGGCCCTAGCGTGCTTGCCAGCTGGGCTGGCTGGTTCTTTTGTATCTGAAATAAGCAATAATTAATATAATGGAAAACAAGATAATGTATCTAAAAACGCGCGAAGTTTGAATGGACCATCCAGGGGGTGCCACACCACCCTTCTTCTTCCTCCCTCTGTTGGCAAAAGTCCAAGACTTTTACATACGGCTTTCTGGGCGTAGGTATAAGCAAGCGTTTCTCCAAAATCCACTGCACGCATGATAAATCCATTCCAGTGGTACCAATCAACTCGAGGCAACCTCACGAGCATCAAGGTACCACTCTTCATGGCCAATTGTTCCTGCAATCAAAACCCCTAAAAACGAAACCTAAACCCTAATCATGGAAAATCTCTGTATGGCTAACAAAAAATGCAATTTAATATTATCATTAGCTTGCAAATGTTTCAATGAACAAGAATATGTAAAGAATTCATGCTACAAATTCCAGAATCGTGATATTGAATTTTAAGAAAGCATCAATGTCGTGAGATACTTACAGTGTGTTTTTGGGCACGAAAACACTTGCTAATGATTGGGATAGTGTCCTTAGATGTCCAGCAAGTGAATGGTGTGCTTGGAATAGCTTGAAAATGCCTGGAACTATGAAATCAGGTTGCCACTTTTCTTGAGTTTTTGCAAGTTTCCTCTCAGCTTCTCACGCCTCTTACCCCCCTGCTTTTGGTCTGCCAATGTTCTATATGTACTCTTGAGTGAATTAGGTTTACAAATTTGCTTCAAATCTTCTCCAATAATGATCATTGATCATGATTTGATTCTCATGTAAATCTTTCCAAATCAAGCCAAAATCCAATCTTTTTGTGTACAAACAAGCCTGGCACGATTTGATCTCATTTCCAGCTATTCATGGACCTGAAATATGCACAAAATCTCAAGGTTTAAATGATTTTTGATATTTACATTATTTATTATTGATTTTATTTGATTTAAATAAAATAAAATCAAGATAAATGATAAAAATAAAAGAATGACAAGTGGCAGGGATCATGGGTCGTGGACCATGTTACCAACTAAATACAAGCACAAAAAGTTAGGCCCAATTGACAAAAATTGCAATTTGAGACATATTTGACTTTTGGCAATTGTGCCAAAAGGGTCAACTTTGCCAATGCATAACTTCCTCAATTTTGACCCTAGAGATGTGTTCTTGGACTTTTTAGAAAGCTCAAGATGTCCTATAAGCAACCCTTTTGGTCTCATCTCAATTGAGTCTTCCATGTTCATGTATGAAGCTTTGGAAAAAAGGTGTTTTTGTTGACTTTTCAAAATGACCTATAATGTCCAAATTCATAAGTTCTTGTGAGTGCATATTTTGAACTTGGGAGCTGAATATGAATTGTAGGTAATTCCATCCTATTCAAAATGAGCTTTGGATGGGTCATTATTGATAAAATATGAGAAAGGTATGCTTGGTCAAAGTTGAGTTGACTTTTCCTACAAAACTCTAATTTAGCAACTTTTGGGTTTTGATGAATTGTGAGCAATCCTTGATGAATCATGATAAACCCTCTATAAAATGATGAATAATACTTCAAAATGAGGATTTTGACCAAAAATCTTGAGGTTTGACTGTATGGGGACCACAGTTGACTTTTGCCCTAGCATAGTCGATTTTCAGGCCTTTGAGCAATTGACTGAGCAAACTTCCTCTGCAAGGCTTGAAACTTGACATGGATGATCTTGAGAACATATTAGGATAATGGTGAGAATTTGAGACCCTTTGGACTCAAGTATCTTGATGCAACATGAAACCCTAATTTGAGGTAGACTACCTTAGGAGAGAGTTTGTCTGGTCAACTCTTGGAATTCCTTGAGCAATTTGAGGATCTCACTTGAAATGTATTGAGAAATATGGGAGGGAAAATTTTGGGGTACAACAGTAAGGGATCAAGCCAGGGCGACGAGTGTCCCATTCTCTTTTAATCTGATTTATTACCAAAGCTGAATCACCATACACATCTAGACTTTTTATTCTGAGATCAATAGCTTCCTCAAGACCCATGATGCAAGCCTCATATTCTGCCATATTATTAGTGCAATTGAATGTTAACCTTGCAGTAAAAGGAATGTGCGATCCATGAGGATTGACAATCACAACACTAATTCCTTTACCATAAGCATTCACCGCTCCATCAAAAATCATACTCTAACGAGATTCAGGGTCAGGGCCTTCCTCAGGCAATGGATCATCACAATCTTTCACTTTCCGGAACATCACATCCTCATCGGGGAATTCATATTCTGCAGACTGATGATCTTCCATTGGTTGGTGAGCAAAGTGATCTGCCAACACACTAATTTTAATAGCCTTTTGAATGCGGTACTCGATATCATATTCAGATAACAACATCTTCCAGCAGGCAATTCTCCCAGTAAGAGCAGGATTTTCAAAAATGTACTTGATTGAATCCATTTTGGAGATCAACCAAGTGGTATGATTCAACATATACTGCCACAACCGCTTTGCCGCCCAGGACAAAGAAAAACATGTCTTTTCTAGCATGGAATACCGCGAATCACAATCAGTGAAATTTTTGCTGAGATAATAAATGGCGAACTCTTTCTTCCCTGTTTCATCATGTTGTCCCAGAATACAACCCATGGATTTATCTAACACTGTTAGATACATAATCAACGTTCTTCCTTTTACGAGAGGGAGCAAGATAGGAGGTTCAAGTAGATATTCTTTAATACTTTCAAATTCCCTTTGGAAGTCATCCATCCACACGCAACCTTGATCTTTCTTTAACAACTTAAAGATCGGTTCGCATGTTACAGTCATGTGGGAAATGAATCTGGAAATATAATTCAAACGCCCGAGGAAATCTCTGACTTGCTTTTCAGTTCTTGGTGCTGGCATTTCTTGAATTGCTTTGACTTTATCAGGGTCAACTTCAATTCCTTTCTGGCTAACAATGAAACCCAACAATTTCCCCAATCTAACACCGAAGGTGCATTTTTTTGGATTCAAGCGGAGACAATACTTCCTCAAACACTGAAACAACTTCAACAAATCTTTTATATGCCCTTCTTCAGTCTGGGATTTGACAATCATATCATCAACATATACTTAGATTTCTTTGTGCATCAGATCATGGAATAGGGTCGTCATAGCCCTCTGGTACGTTGCACCAGCATTCTTCAACCTGAAAGGTATCACTCTATAACAGAATGTTCCCCAGGGTGTGATAAACTTTGTTTTTTCCATGTCCTCTAGAGCCATTCTTATTTGATTATACCAGGAAAATTCGTCCATGAACGAGAATACTTTGAATTTTGATATGTTGTCCACTAACATGTCAATGTGAGGCAATGGAAAATCATCTTTTGGACTAGCTTTATTTAGATCTCTGTAATCTACGCACATGCGGACTTTTCCGTCTTTTTTCGGTACTGGGAAAATATTTGCAATCCATTGAGGATACACTGACGTCACGAGAAAACCAACATTAATCTTCTTTAGAACCTCCTCTTTGATATTTACTGCCATATCTGGGTGGGTTCTTCTCAACTTTTTTTTAACTGGCGGACACTCTGGCTTCAACGAAAAACGATGCTCGACAACATTTGTATTTAGACCAGGCATATCTTGATAAGACCAAGAAAAAATATCCACATACTCTTTCAACAACTCAATCAACCCTCTCTTCACATCAGGATGCAACGATGTTCCAATCTTGACTTCCTTCGGATCTTCTTCTGAACCCAAATTGATCACTTACAAAGGCTCCTTATATGGTTGAATGGTATTTTCCTCGTGCTCAAGAAACCGTGAGACGTCTTCTGGAATCTCATCATAATCTTCTTCTTCAACCCCAAACACAGGACATTCAAAGTTGGGAGAGGGTGTAGGGTCATTGTATTCAACAGGTTTTTTAATTAATCTGCACATATAATTTATGATTGCTTTTAGAAACTGACACATATAACAAGTGATCATGCAGATTAATTTTCAGTTATTATTTATTTTGAAAGGTCTTTTTTTTATTACCATTTCCGAAGAAAAAGCAGAAAATGAAGACATAATTTGGGAAGCAAAGACAACTTTTATTAATGATCTTAAAAGTCATAGCAAACAAATAAGCCCTACAACATTAATACTTCCACCTTGGGCAGAGTGAAAGCTTTTCAAAAGAAAGAAACAGATTAACAAAACAAATTAATTTGAAACATGTATGCAAGAAGGAACATCAATGGTGACCCAATTATGAACTCTGACTCCATGCATCACATAATTCGGTACTTCATGCCCTTCTTCATCCTCTTCGACAACATTAATCCCATAACCAATTGGATGGAGGTAGCCTCCACTGCGGAAAACATCCTGATAACTGTTCACAATAGACTTTGACTTCAAATTCTCGTCTTTTCCATTATTTAAAGAGAAACCCAAACCAACTCTATTTTTGTTCACGGGTGGATCCACAAGTCATCCCCATACTGCATTATGACCATTGCGCACAACCTGCTGCGGGTCCTTCAGGGAAACCACAAAACTCTCATTCCTCCTTATGTTGTCGATGGATAGGGCTTGGAACTGGGTTCCAATAGCAGCCTCATCCGCTTCTACAATACTGAAAGAGGATAGATGGGATATCAACAACGCATGCTCTCCATTCATGATCACTACCTTCCCCTCACGCATAAATTTTAATTTCTGATGCAGAGTTGAAGTGACAGCCCCTGCTTCGTATATCCATGGCCGTCCTAGCAGACAACTATATGCGAAAATAATGTCCATGACCTGGAAGGTTATCAAGAACAAATGTCGTCTTATATGGATGGGAAAGTCCACCTCACCGATGACAGATTTCCTCGACCCATCAAAAGCCTTCACAATGATGCCACTTAGGCGCATAGGTGCTCCTTGATACTTTAACTTCATGAGAGTACTCCTCGGTATAACATTCAGCACAGATCCATTATCCATTAGCACATTGGACAGCGAATCATTCTTGCAGTTCATAGATATGTGGAGGGCCAGGCTGTGTGATTCCTCCCTTCATCTGGTAACTCATCACTGCAGAAACTCAAGTTGTTACATGACGTAATGTTTCCAACTACGCTGCTGAATTGATCTAATGGCATGTCACTCTCCACAAAAGCTTGGTCTAGTACTCACATCAATAATTCTCTATTAGTAGAGGAGTTCGTCAATAAAGCTAGGATAGATATTTTTGAAGGAGTCTGCAGTAACTGATCTATAATTTTGTAGTCGCCCATCTTAATCATCTTCAAAATATCATCCACTTCTTTCTCTAATGTAGCTCCACTAGTCTCTCTTGTAGCCTTCTTAGGCTCATCATTCTCAACAATTTCCTTTCCAGCAACAACACCTCTTCGTACAACCGGCGCAAACACACGACCGCTACGGGTCACTCTTCTATTTTCATCTATATTTCCAACATCAGGTATTGGCCAGATGGGAACTTCCACCCCATCTTCTAAGATCGTAGCATTGTATTTGTAAGGCATATCCTTATATGATTTGTAGGGGATAGGACCTAGAAAACTTATTACCAATGGGGTAACAGCTGGCTTGCTATGGTACTCTACTTCAAAATAAGCGGGTGCACCAAAACAAGGCACAACGACGTTTACTCCTTCTTCAATACAACCAGTCATCAATAAGTCATTTTTGGAGAACAAATCTTCGTCTGAAGAAAAATACTCATCCGCGGAAGCATACTCTTCATCTGAATCTTCTTCCGTTAAACCAAATTCAAACATATCAACCTCATGATAATCATCCCTCTGACTCGTGATCTTGATAGTTCCATTGTCTAACAACAACTGAACACCCTCCTTCATGATTGAACATCCTCGGGGATTTCGACAAGAAACCAGGCAAGATCCATATTGGTGTTCAACCTGACCAGCAGTACGGCAGAAGGTAGCATGCAACTGCACGAGATCCTCATTCAAATACTCCATATCAAAAATTCTGAATTCACCAGGACATGCAGAAACCATATTCACTTCCTCTTCATACTCCGCCTTAGGCCTGATTATATGGATTAAACCCTCATCCATCATCTCCTGTAAATCAGCCTTTATCTTCTTGCAACCCTGTATGTCTGTACTGCAAACAACACAACTGGCTTGGTCATGCGTATAGTAGCTGAATTCAGAGGTCCGCGTGCATTTTCACCAAATCTCCTCTAACCAGATTAATGTCAAAAATCCAGAAGTCGCCTGGACAACCGGCCACCATATTTACAGCATTTACTCCCCGTGTTTGGGTAGAGGATTATCTTTCACATTAGGTCCCATGTCCTTGAAAGATAGAATTCTAGACTTCACCAACTTTTACACTTCAGTCTTCAAAGGATAAAAATTCTCAACACTATGTCGTGGTGCTCCCTGATGAAAAGCACACGTCTGGTCTGCCTTGTAATAACAAGGCAATGGTGATGGTACAACAGGAGGTGGTCGTGTCTGGACCAGCTTCTTCTGAATCAATGTTGGTAGTAGCTCAGCATAGCTCATGGGAATAGGGTCATAGTTCTCCCTTCTCTGATTATTCCCTTGGTTCCCTTGCTAGGACTGTCTTTGATAAGCAACGGTAGTCGGAGCGGCACTCATTACAGGAGTAACTGAGGCGACTTGCTGGTGACGCTGATAATTCCTTCTAGGAGCGTTTACTCCACTTCTTGTATAACAGCATTTGCGTCCCCCTCTTTCTTCTTGGTAAACCCATAAGATGGCTTCTTCACACCCCTAGATCCTTAACTCTTCGTCAAACGACCATCTCTTACAGCCTCTTCTAGGCAGACACCCATTCCTACCATCTCTGTAAAATCACTTGGTGCGCTTGCATCTTCAGAAAAACCTTATTCATTTCTTTCTCTTCCATAGGAGGAATCACTTGGGCGGCTACCTCGTGCCATCTCTGAGCATACTCTTTGAACGATTCCCTGTCTTTCTGAACCATGGCCCTAAGTTGGTCACGGTCGTGCGCCATGTCCATATTGTACTTGTATTGTTTGATGAATGCTTCTCCCAAGTCATTAAAAGTATGGATGTTGGCGCTGCCCAAGCTTATATACCATTTCAACGATGCGTCGGTCAAACTATCCTGAAAAAAGTGAATCAACAGACGCTGATCATCTGTGTGGGTAGACATTCTCCTTATGTACATCACCAAGTGACCACGAGGGCAAGTGTTACCCTTATACTTCTCAAATTCTGGTACCTTGAACTTAGCAGGTATCTTTACATTCGGGACCAAACACAGCTCATTCACATTCTTCCCAAATAGCTCCTTTCCCCTAAGAGCCTTCATCTCTCTTTGCATTCTATCAAACTGCTCTTGAAAATCATCCATTCTGTCATAAAGACTCAAGTATTCACTCGGCGGAGGGAAAGGACGACACACATCTTCATTAACAAACAGAACCAAATTCATGGAAGGAGGTGCAGCAGGAACAATATGCACTACAGGAAGTGCAGGAGTAACAACAGTCTGAACCACTGGAGCATCTTGAGGGCCGAGATTGAAACCTTCAGGTGAAAAATTCTCTGGCATTCCCCATGGATAACCTTGAGGCATACGGTTTCGAACAACAACCGGAGTAGCGGATACAGGAACAGTCAGAACTTTAGTACTTGCCCTTGTTGGTTGAGGTTGAACACTCGGTGGCTGATTCTGAACAACCACCAGAGCTTCCATCAAAGCAGTTAGATTGGCCATGCCGTCCTTCAAAGTATAAACTTCTTCGCGCAGCTCGCAATTCTCCTGTTCTAAGTTGTCCATCTTCTTTTTAAAATTAGCCCGAGTGTTATAGTGATGAGTCAGCTTGCTGAATAAAGTAAAGAAGCTGGGTAAGACACCTGGGTATGCATAACAAATGAAAGAGATATGTGCAATATGATGCATGATATGCAATGCACATGATTATTTTTACTTCATTATTTAATATTTAAAGGGATTTAAGATTTATAGACATATTGCAAACATCCAAGTAATAAAGCTTTTGAAATACTGAAATTTTTTATTATAATAATTTCAAAATGGATTACAAGTTTCAATGATCCCAAATACAAGATGGAAATACAATCTAAAATTCTGAGAAAAAGAACAAATGGAGATCAATCTGTATGCTGGCACTTCCCTGTGTGCCTGACAATCTGAGCCCTCAACCTCTGGTTTTCTTCCACATGTCTGATGGCAACCTCCCTCCACTCATTTGGATAAGAAAGTGAGTAATCAGCACCTGTTTGAGGCTTAGGGAAAAATAAATCCCCTTGCCTCTCCATATACTCCACCGCTCGACTCTCAAGGATCTCGATCAAATCGTCTTTCTCCTTCTGGTCTGCTCCGTAGGAACTCTCTAAAGTCTGGAACTTGTTCTTCCAAGCCTCCCTTTCC
Organism: Vicia faba; assembly: GCA_948472305.1. Taxonomy (NCBI): domain Eukaryota; kingdom Viridiplantae; phylum Streptophyta; class Magnoliopsida; order Fabales; family Fabaceae; genus Vicia; species Vicia faba. The sequence goes on from OX451740.1 coordinate 287,927,004, forward strand.
TGTTGCATCCTAACCAAAGCGAGTTGCAGCTCTTCTAGATCATCTAATAAGGGAGGGATGGTATTCACAAATAGGTCAGGCATAGGTGTCTCCCGAGTATACGACATCTTCAACTGAATAGCTCTCGATCGGACCCACTGAAGATATGGGTCCAAAGAAACAGCACCCCTAGGTCCCAAATCCTTGCTACTCTTCTTAATAATGTGACGCCAGGACTTCGCAATCTTCTCCCTAGCTTCCCTGTGGTATTATCCTTCCTTCAGAAAGAAACTACTCAAATGAATACTGTTCGATTTATCCCTCATCGGATAACCAAGTTGTCGCCGTGCAAGAACATGGTTATAGTTAATTCCTCCCTTTATACCAAGAAGAGGAACATTGGGGAAACTACCATAACTGTCAATAATCTCCACATCCTGGTAAGCTCGATGATACCAATCAATATCCGAGTGAGTAAGTGCCATGATCTTAGGAGCCCAACGGGGTTCCTTCTTGACATCCCAAAAAGCATTAGGCTGAGGCATATGAGAGATGAACCACCGGTACAACAAAGGCGTGCAACAGATAATAATTCCCCCATGATAAGAATTCTGAAGATGAACAGAGTAATAAGCATTACCCAACAGTGTAGGAACTGGGTTTCCAATCATGAAAATCCTGATAGCGTTAATGTCAACAAACCTGTCCACATTAGGAAATAAGAACAATCCGTAAGCAAGTAGAGAAAAGAGGGCCTAAAAAGTGATTGTACTCTTCATTCTGGCAAAGTAACAAGCTTTCTCCAATAAGAACTGAGCTGGTAATCCTTTAATCCCTCCTTTAGTAGGCATATGGGCTTCCACCTCAGACTTTCTCAGATGAATCAAAGCAGCAATCTCATGTGGTTTTGGCTCACCCTCAAACCAGTAAAAGGAACACGATTGGTAACGGGTAAATCCAATAGATAAGAATACTCCTCCATTGTAGGAATCAACTAATAATCGGGAAAAGTAAAGCAGTGATACATCGGATCATAGAATTGGACCAAGGTCGAGAGAATACCCTCCTTCATCTTCAGCTTTATGAGAGGAATAATGGATCCATACTTATTTTGAAAGTCTGCAGAACACTCGATCTCTGGAATTAGACTGACCAACTCATCTATCTTGGGATCCTTGAAACTGTATTTTCTGGTCTTTCTTTTTCTAGAATCCATGGTTAAAAGTACTTGAGATATTCACAAAGAGTCAACCTTTAAATCCCTTGAAATATTGTTTTCTTCAAAAGATGCTTATGAGTGCATGGATGCATGATCCAACAATCACACACAAGATCACACATATAGGGTTCATAGGTTCAACGTCACGAGCATGAGGTCGAAGGTACTACCCATAAGGTGTTGGTCTAAAAGTTATCACCTGCCGAACAAGGTTCTAGAGGTTCCCAAAGTCTATATCCTTCCTTCGGATATTACCAACTTCTTGATTAACTTGGTAATTAGTAATATTCTCAAGAATGACTCGTCCGAGCGTAGTATCGCGTGACAACTATTTCCGAATTACTCCGTCATAGCTTCCGCACGACACCTAAAAGGCCATGATGGGTTTGGTATTCTACGGTCCTCGGTTTCAGAAGGCTCCCAGGTCGAAAGCAGTACATCTTCCCGATTACTCGGTAAACGACACTACAGTCAAAGGGGCCTCCACTGAGTGGGGGATCTCATGCCTCCTTTTTTGGGATTACTCCCTTAAAGTTAACATGACTATGCCGCCCGTATTATCTTAAAGTTTTCCCAAGTTCGGGTATAGGACTTATGAGTAATCACCAAGCACCCTGAAAACCAGGAAAATCCAAACAAACATATATACAAAATATAACAGATAAACAACAATAGCACATATACAGATATAAACAAAGATAGGCTCAACCCACTTAGGGATGGACCAGCAAGAGGTCAATCTGTCCCCAGTGAAGTCGCCATTTTTCTATAGGGTTAGAAATGTTCAAGACTAAGCCATTGGATTGACTAGACTTAATAAAAATCAAAATAAAAATCTCCACCGTGCTTTATTGTTTCCAAAGGAATGAGAAAAGAGAGAATAACCTAAAAATGGGGAAAGATTCAAGGTAAGGGGGTTGGTTATCCAAAGGGAAGGTACTAGCACCCTAAACATCTACGGTACTCCGCAGGAACCTCTTTGAAAAATCTGTATATTTTGGCTATAAAAATGTGTTGTATATAAAATGGATGGTGGAGGTGAGAAAAGATATATTTTTATGATTTTTTCACCCTCCGCGGTTGCGAACCTTTAGTGCCTACGTACCACCTTTCATGCAATAGGGGATCAGGGTACACGTAGTTCCTCTTTTAAAAATTTGAAACACAAGTGTGTTGGTTAATTTTATAAGATAAAACATTATCGTCATTGTCCATATGGAAATCATACCTACTACCCACAATCATGAGAAAAGAGAATTTGCATCATCTCAAAGTGGAGGATATGGCTTGGATTTTAAAATCAACAATGCCTCACTCAACACCCAAGTGGAAAATATCTCTATTCACTACATATTGTAGAAGTATAGTTGTTTGCATCACTACAAGGATTAACAAGAGTCTAATCTTTTTAAGAAAAGTTTAAAGATAAAAGCCAAAGTGGCAAAATGGTTTGAAATGAGATTGATTGACTTTTAGTCTTCTCACAAAAAGTGTCAAGGTATTATTAAATTGGTTGGAGTTTATTTATGAAATTTTTTTGAAAATGCATGGACATAAGTCCAAGTTTATTATGAAAGTGTTTCAAGTTTCAAAACAAGAAGGGTTTTCAAAAGGAGGGAGAAGATTTTTGAAATTAAAGAAGATGGGAGGAGATGAAGAGACTATCCTAAAGCATAAGGTAAAAGCATGGGATAAGAACCATCTAACCAACAAGAAGCCAATACTTGACATTATGAGTCAATATAGAACTCCCATTCTTCGTATTGAAACCAAGCAAGTAGAGATACTAGACCTCTTGAGAGAACCAAACTTCAAGTGTATTAAGTCTTCGCAAAAATTGGGCAGAGTAACGGCTGTATACGGGTGAATTCCAGATTACAAACAAAGGGTGTAATCACAATAACCTACACACAAAACAAACAAATAACCCAATGTCTTGAGGTAAAACTCACGAACTCCAGACAAAATAATCAGATAAAGTTACAAAGTCTCCAAGATATGCCAAGGTCTCTAATCCTAAGTCCATGAAAAAGTCGCATGCTCCATAATGCCAAGGATAGTAACCAAATAGTCCAAGTACCATTAAATATATTTTAAGGTTTATGTTAATTATTAAGTGTCTTCAAAAGGAAAATAAAAGCTCAAGTGAGAAAAATAAAAATGACATAAAAGTAAATGCTCAAGTGAGCAAAGATGAAAATATCATGAAATGTAAAATGCTAAAAGTAAATGGTACACAAGGTAAAGAGCATAAAATAAAAGCATAAAATAAAGTCAATTGTTAGAAATTAGTGGTTCGTTGGGTGAACATCTTGAAACTTGTATTTGGAACTCATTAGAGGATTGGTAGAACCAAAGCCTCCATACAACAAGTTGCATTTTCTTTTTGTCAAGTATATCATCCATTTTGGAATCCTCAAAAGTGCCATTTAATGATCAACGATGTTTAAGTGATTCGCGTTGACCAAAGGTGTTGTAGATCCATTATAGGATTGGTAGAACCAAAACCTCCACACAATGAATCTCAAGGTTATTGTATCAAAGAGATCAAATTAACATACTTGGGCTTGCAATCATAAGTTTGGGCCACGAATGATCATTTATCCGAATCAGGACAAAATTTAGCGCTATGTTAAGCAATCGTAAGTGGACTTATGTAGAAGTCGCACCTATTTTGAGGCCGGTCAATAGCAATATATGTAATTCATGTTTGGATAAATGATATAGAGATCACCATCCCTTAACATGTAGCACAATTAAAAAAGAAAGGGATAAGATGAAGAGGGAGGGGAATGATAAACTAATTTGGATCACCACCTCAAAATTCTTTCATCTTTAAATTCAACCACTCCTCTAGATAGATTAAAGCACTAAACATATCATTAATCCAAAGCACCAAAAATGAATTAAATAATTCACTCTTCGGTAGATTTGAATTGATGAACATTTATCCAACTTCATCTACATTACAAAGTCCATTGAGTTTAAAGAGAAATTGGACATTTAAAATTGCAATCCAAACCAACAATCAAAAGGAGTGAGTAGAAAAAGCATTTTGGATCAAAGCTGCCCCAAAACAAGGCAAAAAAATGCATTATGTCCCTGTGTAAATCGATTGCACTACTGTGTAAATTGATTTACACACTACAATTTTAAAAAATCTGCGCGAAATTGCTTCTGTGCAATCGATTACACTGTTACTGCAATCGATTGCACGCTGTTACAGAAAGCAAAACAACATTTTAAAAGGACTAATTCTTGTTCAAACTTTCCATTAAATCCCTTATGATCATGGATCCAATTGAGCACGAAAATTCCATCAAATTATGAGAAAATAACACCATTGGAATCACAAAATAATGCTCAACGAATCAAACCCAAAGATCAACAAGAGATCACATTGTGAAAGATGAATTATCCAACTTACCAAAGGTAGATCTAAAGAATTATCAAAACAACTTCAAGAATTTGCTTCAATTCAACCACAAGAATCAATTGCCCAAACTTAGATGTAGAGAATTGATAAAGAAAAAGTGTTTGGATGAAGGTTTAGCTCAAATATTAGTAAGCTTCAATGCAAAGCTTACTACCTTTTTGAAAATGGAGCTTTGAGTGAATTTGGTAGATGGAGAGAATTGAGAGATTTTTTAGCAAGGTGGATTTGGCTATCAAAAGCTTGAAATTTGAATGAAATGAGGGCTCTATTTATAGAGTTTTAGGATTGAGATTTGTGGTAATTGATTCTTGGAGCCAAAATTTGAATTAATGATAACTCTTTCAAAAATTAGAGCCAAAATTTGAATTAATGATAATTCTTCTTAAAAATGAAAGATTGGCACTAAAATTTGAATTAATGATACATCTTTAAAAAAAAATGAATAAAAATTGGAGCCAAAATTTGACAAGTTTAAAATTGCTGATTTTTTTTCAAATTTTCACGTTGTGCAATCGATTGCACTATAGTGCAAATCAATTTGCACAGTGTATTTTTTCAAAAATGGCACAAAATGCACTATGTGCAATCGATTGCACTGTAAGAGCAATCGATTGCATCAGTGAAAAAAAAGAATTTTTGTTAATTTTTCCTCTACAAATAGAGATTTTAGGAAAATAATACCAGAAATCCTTATTTGTCAGATGCTTCAACTTGGTACCTACAAAATAAAAATATACAAAGACAAAGACAAATATTTTTTTGTATTTTGATTAGAAGTTAGTCAACAACACATATACAAAATACACAACTAAGGTGGTTGGAGATTCCTCAAGAGAAAACTTAAAGATAGGAGATAGAAAAAAGAGGAAGAACCAACCCTAATGTGATCTTGTTATAATCGAGTTGATATGATATGACAGAGGAATCTTAGGGGCAAAAATTGGGGTACAACACTACCAATCTATGAACTTTGATTTCCCAAACGAGAGTATCGTGCTGATTACGGATTTTGAAAATCCTAGAATATATGAAGGACCTGAGCAAGGATACCGATGGATTATGGTTTTTGATGGAGCTTCCAACGCACTAGGTAATGGAATTGGCGTTGTGATCATTTCCCCCGAAGGTTGCCATATGCCTTTCACTTCTAGACTATGCTTTGATTGTACCAACAATATGGCGGAGTATGAAGTGTGCATTATGGGTCTTAAAGTTGCTATTAACCTATGAATCAAATTCGTAAGTGTATATGGAGACTCATCCTTGTGTCGTACCCCAAATTTTTCCTACCTCGATGATTTTATTTTTCAAGATTTAAATAGAAGAAATAGTTATTTAAAGATGACACATCACCATCTGATGGCCCATCTTTATCCAAGAAAGAAGGACGTATTTTAATTCAAGAAAATGGGGATTTCTAAATCAGAAAGACTCATAAATCCATTCGCGACGCATGTTGGCCCATGGCCCATGCAATTCAAAAATAAAAATTATTCGAGTAATTACTAAGTTATTAAATTATTAAGTCTACCTAAATTTAAGTTGCTATTAATTAATAATTGACTACATAGGCCCATTTAAGTGTTATTGTTGCTAGTAAAAATAAAGGGTAGGATTGCATCTTGAAGCCAATTAAAATGCGGATAAGCCCATTAAGATTTTTTTTATAGAGAAATACACTTATGATCTTTTATTATTACTGGACTAGAAAAAAGACGTTATTATTAAAACCTTTTCACTATTATAAAAAAAGGATTTCTTTATAATTTGTATTTTGTTATCATTGATTAAATTTTTATTAAAATATTTTTATACAATGATACTATACATTTTTTTAAGAATTTTGGTTTTAAATAAAAAATAATATTTTTGCGTCAGATTATTAGAGACAGTTAGGCCAAATATGCATTAGAAGAACGTGTTTGCTGTAATTTCTGTTGTGGATTGGTGGCACAGTGCAAGACCCATTTAGCATTTGTAAATAGAATTATTATTTGATTTCTATTTAGTAATTAATTTATTATTAGTAAAATTAATAAGTTGTTTTATTTGTAATAAAGAGTTTTTGATTTGAAAAATGATGGCTTTATAAAATCAGGCCCAATCTGTTTATAGAGGAGAGAAAACATTTTCTTGTAGAAAATATAATATAGCTGGGATGAATACAAATATAAAGTGAAGCCCAATTGAATTAAAAAACTGATTTTTGTTTGCTGTAATAAAAAATAAGTTGGGTTGATTACAACAGAGACGACACATGCCCAAAGGGTGGTTAACCAATATTGTATCAATCATAAAATTACAGCAAATTACAGACACATATATTATAGAAATCTAAAATTACAGCAAATCAAAATCTCAGAATCAAATCAAATATACAAATCTAAGAAATAAAATCTAATACAAGTTCAAATCGCTATGTTACAGAATCAAATCAATTCCATTGAACATAAATCCCTAATTGATCTAGTAGTTCTAAATCTAAGTAACTGTAATGCTAACAAATTGAAATCCTAAAGAATAAACTGTATAAATAGAAGAAGAAGATACATACATGAAAAAGGAAGGACCAATAACAGAAGAACAGAGGAGAAGATAACCAAGCCACTAACGGTTGTTGTTGAAGAAGGAAGAACATGCCGTCTCGCAAAGATTGATATGATTAGGGTTTCGATATCCGAAACCCTAATCGCTAGCCACTAAGTGCTTGACTGCACCGTCTCCTTCGCCACCATCAGCTATCGCCTCCGCGGCCTGCAATCAAAGAAGACAGAGGGATTAACTTCAAAAGCTCAAAGATCAGAGAACAAGCAATATCATGGAGGGTAAACTTAGCTTTTGTTTTTTCTAATTGTTGATATGGAGTTTATGTTTATTGGGTTTTGATTGAGGGTTACCAGGTTGTTGAAGCGCCATCGTGGGGGGGATGGTGTTAAGGTTGAGAGGATGAAGAAAGGGTAAGCGAGAGAGAAAGAGAAGTTACTGTAAAATAGAAAATGTAAGAATAAAATAAAAACGATAATTGTATAATCCGTATAGATCCCATACAAACGCGCCCATAGTGATTATCATGCACCTTCCGTCACGTTCTTTAGATCCTCGTCACACGGCCGAGAGGCCAAGTCTATGGTAAGACCTCTACACCTCTACACACGCGATTAACGAGGACCCCTCTCAAATGCCCATTGGGCTAAGCCCATATGTTATCCACACCCCCATTCCTTAAATTACTAAAACACAAAACACTTCATACCCCTCTGTCCAGCTAACGGAATGGGCCTAACCTAAACTGTTAATAACACCCCATCGTTTTACTTAATAACTAAAAAATACACCCCCCATCCTGAAATTAATTATTTTTTACATTTTCTATATAATTATTATTTTCTTATTATTATTATATTTTTTTTTTTGAAATTATTATTTTTATTATTATTATTTATAATTATTATTATCATTAATAGTAATTTTTATTTATAGTATTATTATTTATTATATGTAAATATTAGTTATTATCATAAATAAATTATGTTTATTTAAAAACTCATGAATATATTTTTTACATATCCGCATTAAATATTTTATCATGCATTAAACAAGAGATCTTCGCAATTAATACGATAAAAAACATCGACAAATCATCAATCTATTTTTCGCAATAAACCAAACTAATCACCTTTTTTTTTGCAAAAGGGCTTCAAACTAATTTTGACTTATTGCGCACTCAGTCAACATCTCCGCAATCACTACTCCCGATCGAGTGCGAGGTGATTCAAAATATGTTTGCAAACCCCTAAAAAACACCAACCCATACGAACTACGAATTGGGACTCTGATTCCTCATAAGAGGATACGTAGACATACGATCAAAAATCGTGGCGAGTCTTTCTAATTAAAACTAAAATCTAGTTTACCCCAAACCTAAACCTAGAGCTTAGTATACTTGTGAACAAGGTAGATGAAAGGTGCCTAACACCTTCCTTTCGTCTAATTGAGTCCGAAACCTAGAATCTCTGTCCGCGAATTAGAGTTTTCTGTTAGATTCCCTTCCCTAAGATAAAAACTAATAGTGGCGACTCTTGATTTAAAAACCAGTCGCAACAGTTGGCGACTCTGTTGGGGATTCTACTTAACCATAGGTTTAGGTATTTTTGGGGTTTCTATTTGTATTTGCTTTATTTATTTATTGCATTTATCTACTTTATCACATTTATTTATTTACTTCCAATTTCTCTTATCATCATATATTTACTGTGTGGCGGGATTTTTCTATCTCAAAAAATATTTCCAATATAACCCTTGAAAAGAAGGTTCGTCTATTAGCTTAGGGGGTACATCATCCCTGCGAGTTTATGTGACGACTTCGCCTAGAGTCGGTGAACTTCCGAAAAAGGACTACTTATCAAGAGATATCCTCTTGATGAGAAGGACTTTGGAAGGTCACCCATGACTCTTTGTAACGACCTTAACCCAAAATACCATGACGAGACCTTTCATGACTTTGAGACGAAAGTTTCGGTCCGTAAAGAGGCTCCGCCTAAGGGAGGCCCTTGTGCCTTTTCCCTCTAGTGTCATTCATGATACCCTTAAGGAAACCACCCCCTGGAAGGGTAGATTTACCGTAGGTAAAAATTAAGGAGACTACCTTATAGGGGTAGCTGTCACCAAAACCTGTCACAAAATCCCGTTACTCAACCTAACACTTATACATTCATGCATTCACATATATCTTATATTCATCATTTGCTTCGTTTATTTGTCTTATTCACAGGGTAAAAAAAAAAAAGCAAGATTTTTGGTGACTTCTTAAAAATGGATACTGGAGGGAAACAACTTGTTCGCGTCAATGCCTACAAGCCTGACCTTTCTGAAATCAAAACTATAAAGGGGAAATTATCTGAGAGAGCTCTGAAGATGTACGCTCGCCACTATGGGGACACCCTTGACTTGACTAAAGTAGAGATTCAGATGGATGCAGTCTCTACCTTAATTCAGTTTTATGACCCTTCATTGAGATGTTTCACCTTCCAAGACTTCCAGCTAGCACCGGCTCTGGAAGAATTAGACAGAATTCTGAATTTTTCCAAAGAAAAGGCCTGTGTAGGTATTGGACAAACTGTTGAAGTCAAAGTTTTGGAAAAAGGCTTAAGGATACCATACCCTTAGTTAGTGTAAAATTACCGAAGAGAATGTCCAATAAAAGGAATCAAAAGGATATACTTGGAAGCTAAGGCACTAGAATTTGATATTTATAAGGAGTGGGAGTCTTGTGTTGAATGTTTAGGGCTGTTGGTATTTGGTGTAATTTTATTTCCTCGGACTGTGGACTATATTGACCCCGCATCCATTAGCATATTTTGGGGGACGAAAGTCTTTAATACGGATCCTACTCCCGCTTTGCTTGTTGACATTTATTACATTTTGCATATGATGTATGAAAAGATAAAAGGCACGCTAAGTTGTTGCATCCCGCTTCTATATACTTGGTTCATGACTCATCTTTACAAAGAAGACTATATGATCCCAGAATTGACCAGATACGAGTGGCCACAGAAATTAAGATCTCTCACTGCAAACTCTATATTATGGTATGCAAGGAAGTTGGATATTGGTGATATCACTATTAGTTGTGGGGACTTTCCTAATGTCCCTTTGATTGGATCGTGAGGCTGTATTAATTACAACCCTACTTTGGCCCTACGACAGTTAGGGTATCCTTTGGAAGACACAACTTCGGACGAACAACTCCGACCATTTATCATCCACAATATGGGTATAGAAGACCAAGGGTTGCTCAACAAGGTTATTTGAGTCTGGAACAAGGTTAACAAGAGGAAAGCCGAAAGAAAGAATTCCATAGCAAGTAAACCCTACACCAAATGGGTCCGAGATAGGGTGCGAATTATCAAGCTGCTATTTGAGAAAGATCGAGAGTACAAATCAGAGGTCCTCGAGATAACACCCATATCTTTGGAGGAAGTCGACAATCTGAAAAACGCCTTAAAATAAGTTCAAAAAGAAAAAGAAGCATTAGAACTCAATCTCCTCGATTTAACCAAAGAAAAGAAACAGATGCAGCTTATACTTGAGTCAAAGAACGAACAAATTGAGAGAAGTCAAAAGGAATTAGAGAAATAAAGTCTCAAACGAAAGTGTACAACTGAAGCGCTGTTGAGTGCAACGTTCAACCTAGATTCCCACAACCAAAGGTTAGAAGAGGCCACCGCTGAAATCAGAAGGTTAACAAGATGGTATGAAAAGGCAACACATGATAAGAAGGTGCTAGAGGAAAATCTAAGAGCCCAAATCCAAAGTTTGGCAAAAGCATCCTTAGATCAAGAAGAGCAAGTAAAGTACCTTGCCACTGAACTTTAAGACAGCTAAGAATCAGAGGTCAAAGCATGCCTTGAAAGGATAGAGGCAGAGAAACTCCTGACTCAGAGAGCTCGAGAATACAATCATGTATGTTTAGAGATGTAGGGTCTTTAAAAGGATTTCCTCATCCAACAAAGGCTTTATACAGAAATGAGGGGTGAAAAGATGTATTAGGAAGAGCAGTATACCAAGATCTCCCAAGCTGGGAGAGATAACCATAAGATAATCCCACATCTTTATCAGGAATACAGGTACTACAAAGACAAACATGAAAAACTCTTCTTCCTAGCCAACAATCTCATCGAGGACATCCCTAGAAGTTTAAAATACACAGAGAATGTAATGGTTCCTCTTCTGAAGGATGTTGAAGACTTTCTCCAGCTTTGCCCAGCAATGGTTGATGGCTTTAGAGAACACATCCGCAGGTGCACCTAGAAGATTTTAGTTCCTTTTATTTAAGTTTATGCAAACAAGTTTTGATTTCAATTTGTAATATTTTTCAATATCTGGATTATGTTACTTTCAATAAAGGCATTTTGTTTCCCTATCTCGACAACGTGTCTATTTTAAAGCTAGTCACCAAGTAAAATAATAAGTAAAAATACAAGCATGTACCCAAGTGAATAAGACATTTAAAATAAGAAATCATTTCATGTTCATGCACATTCATTCACACGCATGCATTTGTAAAAAAACCTGCATGTCATATCAAAACTCATTTTCTTTAAAAATATCTCCAGTTAAGCCATTGGTAAAAGAATACCTCCACCCCCTTGGCCTCCATATCAAACAAGAGGCCCATCAACAAAAAGCAGTGGAACAAATCGAGGAGACTCAAGTTGTGTTCAAGGAGGATCTTGACCAAGTAAAGGGTGATGTAAGCTCAATGAAAGGAGATTTTAGTCAAGTTCTTCTAGCCTTGAAGAACATTATTGATAGGCAGGACCAAATTCCCAGGGTAGCTTTTGAAGAGGTAGCCCAAACCATTGGTGCATCAAGCGGGCACCAACCAAGGAAAGAGCCGGAAGCAGGACCCCAAGAGTCCGCCATGGCCCAGCAAGAGGTTGAAATTGAAGGGTTCATCCCACCACCATCAAAATTAGGGGCACCTTATACCCTACAATTTCCAACCAACAATGCAGACAACTACCAAAACTTGCAATACGGAGATCATGACCCAGAGGATGCTCACCAGGCACCCTTAAAGACAACTGGTACTCATGCTACAGATAATCCACTAGTAATAAATCAGTATAAAGCCCTGGAGGAAAGGTTAAAAGTTGTGGAGGGTTTTGATGCTTTCAAAGTAGACGCTCTGGAAATGGGTTTAGTTCCTGATGTGGTGATACCGCCAAAATTCAAAGTACCCGACTTTGGAAAATAAAAAGGGCTCACTTGTCCAAGGAATCATCTTCGTATGTATTGCAGTAAGATGCATGCCCATGCCCATGATCAAAAGCTAATGATCCACTGTTTCCAAGACAGTCTGAGTGGGGCATCTTTAGACTGGTACATGCAGTTGGAACGAACACATATCCGAACCTGGGAAGATCTTGCTAATTCTTTCTTGAAGCATTATAAATATAACCTGGACACGGTGCCTACCCGCATGTAACTCCAAAATCTGTCCCAAAAGAAGGAAGAATCCTTTAAAGAATATGCTAAAAGATGGAGGGAGATGGCATCCCGTGTACAACCACCACTGTTGGAAAAAGAACTTGTAGACATGTTCATGGGAACCTTACAAGGGCTTTATTATGAGAAAATGGTGGGAAGTGTCTCATCGGGATTCTCATACCTGGTGAGTATTGGCGAAAGAATCGAAATTGGGTTAAAGAGTGGAAAGATATCCGGGGGATCATCAAATGCTCCCTACAATTCAAAAAGACCTGCTTCAAACTTCCCAAGGAGAAAGGAGGGAGAAGTCAATGTTGTGGCCTCACAACCAAGGGAACCACAACCATTGGTGATCCCACAAGGACAAAGGCAAGACAAATTTAAAAGGCCACCCAGAAATTTTGATCCACTTCCCATGCCACCAAGCCAGTTATTACAACACTTGGTTAAGGCATCCTTGGTGGAAATCAAGCCTTTAGCTCCTCCATTCGGGCCACTCGCGCAAAGATACAATTTCAACGCCAGGTGTGAGTACCATGCTAACTCTCCTGGGCACACCATAGAACAATGTTGGGAATTCAAGCATAAGGTTCAGGATTTGCTAGAATCTCAAGACATCACCTTTGAGAAGCCTAACATTAAATCAAACCCTATGACTCTGCACGATGGGCCAACAATAAATGCAATTGAGGTGGTAACTGACTTTGAGGCAACCATAAAGGAAAATACCCATATCAACTTGTTGAAAGAATATTTGTTCGAATGTGGATTCTTGTTAGAGCATAATAAAGCTTTTGAAACAACTCTGCAAAAGCTGATGGATAAGGGGATAGTCCAATTCGAACTGTACCCTAAGGAAAAATATGTAGCCACAATTGGATGAAAAAATACACTAGTAATCCCGTGCCAGGGCCCAAGTCTTACCAAGAAAGCTCTAGTCATCCCGTGGGGAGAATCAGCAGAGATCACAAGAAGGGCACCTAAGCAGACTCTCTTAATACCCACCACTCCAAAAGGCACGATGGTAATTAAGGGACCGTCACCTATCCCTTATGAAAATAACAAGGCAGTACCATGGAGTTATGACTCAGTCGTGTACATCAATGTAATGAAGCAAGAAAGTGGGCCATCCCCAAGACAGGGACCTGCAATTTCAAACATAGCAGGGACAGGAGGTATGACCCGAAGTAGTCAAATTTTTGGAGCCGAACTATCAAAAAAGATGGATGTGATTCCAACGAAGGACAAAGGAAAAGAAGTGGTTGATACAAATCAAGAAACAAAATCTCCGAGCAAAGACTTTACAGATCAAGAGGCAAAAGAGTTTCTGAAAATAATCAAAAAAAGTGACTATAGAGCGATGGACTAGCTTCACCAAACTCCAGCAAAAATTTCCATACTCTCGCTACTCATCAACTCTGAAGCACATCGGGATTCTTTGATGAAGGTGTTAAGTTCAGCTCATGTCACAAAAGAAATTTCAGTAAATCAATTTAACAATGTCGTAGCAAATATAACGTCCGGATCCTACCTGGGTTTTAGCAACAGTGAATTACCGCCACAGGGCCGAGCTCATAACAAGTCACTCCACATTACCATGCAAATAAGTACTACCCATTTGTCCAGGGTTGTTACTGACATCGGTTCCGCTCTTAATGTGTTTCCTAAGTCAAGTCTTATAAAGTTAACAATAGACGACGTGGTAATGAGACAAAGTTCTACGATAGTAAAGGCATTCGATGATTCTCGAAGCTCGGTGTTAGGAGAGGTGGACCTTCCAGTTAAGATTGGGCCGCATATCTTCAATATCAATTTCGAGGTCATGGATATCGAACCAGCATACACTTGCTTACTACGGAGACCTTGGATCCATGCTGCAAGGGCAATAACCTCGACTCTGCATCAAAAATTGAAGTTCCTAGTGGAAGGTAAGTTAATCATAATTGACGGTGAGGAAGAAATCTTCGAAAGCCAGATTGAATCATACAGATATATCAGTTCCGACGAAGACTATATAGCTACCCCGTTTCAAGCCTTAGAAATTGCTTCAATGGTGAAATTACCAGTCGAGAAGGGTAATAAGACTAAAGTGACATCATGGAGAGATCTGCAAACGACTATGGGATGTGATGCCTCGAAACGCTGGGGAAAGCTCCCAGAAATTACTGAGAAGAAGAATCACTTTGGTTTGGGCTATGAATCGTAGAAAGCTACTCCAAGGGGAAAAAGACGTTTCCCTCCGATCCAAGAGACTTTTGTCAGCAAAGGAACAAAGCATGGAGGACACATGGCGATGATATCAAGCAAAATCAATACCAAAAGGGCAACTGACTTCATCAGAGAGGGCGCCCTAGGAGAAGAACTCAAAGGATGGACAATTATGGAGATTCCTGAGATATTTTTCTTTTCTAAGTAATATTTCTTGTTTTGAAAGAACCTATGTCAAACCCGAGGCATATGGGTTGCTTGTAAGGCTTTTCCATGTTCTTATTTCAGACAATATTTATAATTAATAAAAGTTATATTTTGTTTTCAATTAAGATCCTTGTCTTTCTTTTGCATTTATCTATTAAATTTTAAAAAAATGGTAATACTTTCTATGCATACGTATTTTCAAATTCCAAGCACTAAAATATGCACCAAAACATGATAAATGTGCAGATCCATGCCCAAAATTATCGATAACGTTTTTGCTACAACTCGATACAATTTTGATGCTCCTATCAACCAAGCCTAAGAGGAAGATGACAAAGATCTTGAACTCTCTGAGGAAATGGCAAGGGAAATATAGCGAAAAGCTGATATCATACAACCATATTAAGAGGATATTGAGACCATTAACCTGGGCACAGAGGAAGATACGAAAGAAATCAAGCTAGGGGAAATGTTGGACCAGAGTGTCAAAGACAGGCTAATCAAGTTATTACATGAGTATGTGGATATATTCGCTTGGTCCTACAGGGACATGCCAGGGTTGGATATAGACATTGTGGTGCACAAACTACCTCTCAAAGAAGGGTAATCTCCAGTCAGACAAAAACTCAGAAGAACTCGTCCAGATATGTCTAGAAAAATCAGAGAAGAGGTTCTCAAACAGTTTGACGCACGGTTCCTAGCAGTGGTAGATTATCCACCCTGGATAGCTAACATTGTACCAGTACCCAAGAAGGATGGCAAAGTACGCATGTGTGTAGATTATTGAGACCCAAATAGGGCAAACCCCAAGGACAATTTCGCGTTACCCCACATAGATGTCCTAGTGGATAACACAACTCAAGCCTTTGTATTCTCATTTATGGATGGTTTCTCGGGCTATAATCAGATCAAAATGGCGCCTGAAGACATGGAAAAAGACTACTTTCATGCTACCTTGGGGAACTTTCTTCTACAAAGTAATGCCATTCGGTCTCAAGAAGGCAGGGGCAACCTATCAGAGGGCAATGGTCACGTTATTCCATGATATGATCCACAACGAGGTAGAAGTATACGTAGATGATATGATTGCCAAGTCCCATACGGAGGAGGAACACATCATACATCTGCAAAAGTTATTTGAGCGGTTGCGTAGTCCAGACTGAGGTTAAATCTGAATAAATGCACATTCGGCGTCAGATTAGCCAAATTGGTAGGTTTCATTGTAAGCCAGCGGGGTGTCGAGGTGGACCCCGACAAAGTAAAAGCTATACAAGAGATGCCCGAACCAAGGGCAGAAAAAGAAGTACGTGGTTTCTTAGGGCGATTGAATTATATCTCAAGGTTCATATTGCATCTAACAGCTACGTGCGAGCCAATATTCAAGTTATTATGAAAAGATCAGACGGTAGTATGGAATGATGATTGTCAAACTGCCTTTGAGACAATAAAATAGTATCTGCAAGAGCCACCAGTCTTAATACCACCAGTCCCTGGAAGATCACTCATCATGTATTTGAAAGTGCTCGAAGGATCAATGGGTTATGTTTTGGGATAGTAGGATGAAACAGATAAAAAGGAGCATGCGATCTATTACCTCAGCAAGAAATTCACGGACTGCGAAACCAGGTACTCACTCCTTCATAAAACTTATTGCGCGTTGGCTTGGGATACCAAGAGGTTGAGACAATATATGTTGACCCACACTACGTGGTTAATAGCAAGAATGGATCCTCTAAAGTACGTGTTTGAAAAGCTAGTTCTTACCGGAAAAATCGCACGATGGCAGATGCTACTATCAGAATACGACATCTAATATGTCACACGGAAGGCCATCAAAGGTAGTATACTAGCTGATCATCTGGCCCACCAACCGCTATCAAAATATCAGCCTATGAAGTTTGACTTTCCCGACGAGGATGTCATATTTATAGCTGACTACGAAATACCAGGACCTGATGAAGGGCCTGGGCCAGGGGCACGTTGGACACTCATGTTCGACGGGGCTTCAAATGCACTAAGCCACGGTTGAAATAACCGGCTGAAAATTATCAAACAATGAAGTCGCCATCGAACGTCTTTTATCCCACATGTAGGGAAAGGTAAACATCGAGAAAACCTGAGAAGGGAGAAGTCACGGTCTTGCGACCGAGAGATCGGGTAAGGGAGTCTGTTACGCGAGGGGAAGGTATTAGCACCCCACACGCCCGTAGTACTCTATGGTATCCACTCTTGTTATCTATCTTATGGGTGTGTTTAATCTATGCTTACTGTCTATTACTGCTAAGGGAGAATGCGTGCAAAATAAAAGAGAAAAGAATGTAGGGAAAATAAAATTGTGCTCGCTTGGGCCCTACCCCAATGCCTACGTATCCTTTTTGAGGAATCAGAGCTACCGTAGTTCGGCTCATATGTTTTTGTTTGTTCGTGTTTTTTGTGGACGAAGTTAATTCCGCCTTCTGCCGCAGCTCGACCTTTGGAGACTTATGCATTGGCACATAAGTAAATTAATTGTGTCCTTACCTGAAAAGGGTTTCTTAGAGAAATGGTGCTCGAGCGCACAAAATGGTTTGACTTTGTTTTTTGTATTTTCGTTGCAGATAATGACTAGCCGACCTCAAGAGAGATATTAGCCATTTTTCTACTTAGTCATGAAAGGATTCTTTGAGAATTGAACCACACCTATGCTTGAGATGAAGAGCAATAAGATCGAGAAGAGACCCACTTATCATTTCTCACACTAAGCAAAGGCTTGATTCTCATCAATAGTTTTAAAGTGTTTTGAATTTTGAAAGAAAAGAAGTTTTAGTTTTAGGTGTGTATGCAAAAAGAGAAAGAAAAGTAAAGGAGGATTAGCTTACTTATAAACCTAATGCTATTATGTATTGTTAGACCTAAAGTTAGAATTTTGAGGGAATTCTACCTAATGTTAGCATGTTTAGATTTAGGAGCCGAATGATAATTTAGTTCAATTAGATCAAAGATTAAATTTGAACCAAAGTCACCTAAGGGATCATGAAAGACTGTACAAACAAGTGAAATCGGTAGCAAATATTAAAGTATTGCATACGATCCAAAATAAAGTATTGCAAACAAAATACATGATACAAAATGAATAAAATTAATGATTAAAATTGACTAAAAAAAATTAGCAGAAGAAGAAATATATTCCTAATTAATTTCTAAAATGCCTTCTAATATCTCTATCGTTTTCTACTATATATTTTGTTATAGTTTTATCATATACTTTTATTGACAAAAATTATGAAAGAGAAAAAAACAAAATGAACATAAAAGGAACAGAGGTGTAAAGTCAGAATGGGAGTGTATTAGGAATAGGGCGCTGGACCATCTCAGGAAAGTATAAAAGCCTTTTTGTTTTTTTTCATGTAAGCATCAGCTTAAGCTTCAAACAAGTTGAAATATACCTAAGGGAATGCTATTCGGCCCAGTAGTGTACCCAGCCCGTACATCTCAACAAGCATTTTTTGTTGAGTTAAAGCTTCAAGCTACCAAAAACATTATTGGGCTTAGGTAGGTATGGTTCGGCCCAACATCATATCCATATATTTCTTTCCTCCAACATTATTCACTATTATTAATATAATTTAGAGAAAGAAAATAATAAAACAAAATAATGAATCAACAATGAAATATGAAACGATGCAGTTTTGCATTAGGTTGGGAGAGTAACCCTTGGTCTTCTGTTGAATACCCGATCCTTGTTTTCATCTTTCTCTCTCTTTCCTTCGCCGTCATTCAGCTTATTCCATCATAGCCTCACCTCACTCCGCCATAGCCTCACCTCAATTCCGCCATAGCCTCACCTCAGTTCCGATTCCGCTCCGCCATAACCTCACATCTCTTCATCGTCCTCGCCTCATCCAAATCTCCGTTCTCCATAGACAGTGAATCATCGTCATAATCACCACCATCTATATCGGAGATCTCAAACCACATACACCAATTTCTTCATCTCTGAATGAATGTTCTAAATCCTACCTCCTTTTTCATCCATCTCTTTTATTTGTTCTTAATTTATCCAAAAACATAAACCCTAAGCCTCCGAGAATACAAACTAAACAAGGATGAATATGGGTTCCCGGCCGCGCCTCTATGGGGCCATTGATTGGCATGCTTTCCTCTACATACTTATACAAAGAAGTCACGAAGAAGACAAAAAAAGTGAGTTTCGGATCTTACCGGTCGGAGGCTTTGCAACGCTGTTCCGTAGTCACCGTCTTCGAAACAGAAGTTCAGAAATCAATTCAGGTACGACATCATTTGATTTCTTCCGCTCGATCTTCTTCTTCTCGTCCCTGCGAATTTCTTTTGTTCTTGCGTCTACTTTCTTTGTGTGCAATCGGTAATGTTAATTGTCGCGGTGTTGATGCATTTACTATGAACCATCAGAGGGATTGAAAGGAGAGTGTGGAGGTCTTAGCTCTGTTTATTAGAGTTTCAGAGGTTGAAAACTCTAACAACAATGGTGATGAGCGTATATGTGAGGTTAGGGATGGATAAAATCAGAGAGTGAAGAGAGGAAAGTGAATAGTGAAACTGAAGAATTGGTGAAAAAAATCGTGGTGTGAAATTTGGAGGGAGCAAAATATATATGGGCACTAGGTTCGGATGAAGGGAAGGTTTGGGAGTTAGGTTCGGAGGGGTAAGTTTGCTCAGGAGTTTGTTATCTCAGCTTAGGAGTAAGTTACATAGGTTTGGGTGATTTGAAGTTAGGCTTGGAATTCAGGTGGAGCAGCTTCGGTTTCAGTTAGAAGCTTGAGTTGATTAGGTTTGTCTGAAACAAATGCTAGGTTCGGTATAGTAATGTTAAGATTGGGAGTTTGTTATTGAAGAGGGAATCAGTTGGAGGAAGTTGAATTCTAAACCCTTGGATTTGATGGATCAATATTTCTGTTATGCATATGCTGTTCAGAAGTTGGTTACAGGTTTGTTAAGTTAATTACAATTAGAAAATTCTGTTTTGGTTTGTTGGGAATTAATAACTATTTCTTTTTGTAAAAATGGTTTAGAGTTTGAGAAGGTTAGGAAAAATGGTTTTGATAATTGGAAGTTTAGTGTATGTGTTATAGTTAGTTATGAATTAGTTATGGAGCTGTTAGAATTTCTGTTGGGAAGTTAGTTAGAAAAGCTGTTAGTTTTGGTTGGTTACCGAATGTTAGTTATGTTTGGGTAAGCTGAACTGGTTAAATAATTTCCTCCTGAACTTCTGATAGAAACTTTCCCCTGATTTAAATAGCTGATTTGCTGATTTTTGCTTCCTTGTTCACAGCACAGGGCACGGTCTTGAGAGGCTACAACAGTGGAATCTTCCAACTCAAAGCATCCAAAAGTATTGTGTTTCTTCCTCCCATTTTGACATTGAGTTTTAAGGTCACATTTGCTAGGTACTGTCTGTGAGTCTTGAAAACATTTTTTGCAGGACAGCATTGTGAAATCAACCCAAGATCTGTTTCACAGGTTCTTTTGAGATCACCATACAAAGAGCCATTAATGTATGGAAGAACGACAATCAATAACTCTAGATCTTTACCATCTAGTTTGTCTAGAACAGCGGTATGTATATACTTCAAAGCCTTCTTGACCTGATCTAGTCTTGCTGAATATACAGGAATCACAGGTTCTTGACTAAATTCCATGCCTAAGATTCGACACTTCTGAACTAACTATTGGCAAAAATCCGCGAGCTGTGCTTTCTTGTACATTTCGTGAGAAATTGATGCATGCCCAATATCTTACAATACTTCCATTTAACTTTCTTGTTCATCATATTCCATTGTCTGACTTGTGGCAAGTTTGATGAATACATATCTGGAAGTGCGAGATGGACAGTACTGCACCAAGCAGTATTCTGCATATTATTTATTCATTACTGAACTGTTGTTTGATTAATTGCAGGACATGGCTGGTTCCAAGCCTCAAAGCATGTTTGTTGTTTGGCATAATTTAGTTTTGGATATAGGACAAGACTTGGGGTGGAGAGTAAGAACAACTTGAGACGGACTTATGGAGATCTTCTCAAGCCAAGCAAAAATGAATGAAGGCATAAAAATCTGAGAGAGCAGTCACCAATTTGTAATAAAATTTTGTACCGTCGTATGTGATGGATGTTTATTGATACTTGATATTGCCTTGGTATAATGTATTAGGTGCCATGAAATGATCTTATACTTGATAGTATAATGGCAACCTTCAAATACTCAAAGCGAATTTCCCTTTCGTTAATTTCTTTCTTTGCTTTTGTAATTATGTTGACAAAAAATGATGATGACTTTGTAATATAACGAGAACCTTCGAGTTCGAATGGCAAAAATCTGAATACTTCAAGTAGCTTTCTCTCCCGCTTCTAATTTTGTATTTGGTTCTAGATGAGTCATGGACATTGATCCTCCAAGGTCTTGAATAATCAAACTTCCCTTGACATTTATGAATGGATCACCAAGCTTTAATAACCTCAAATGATTGAATGAACTTTAAACTTGATTATGACTCGATTTCCTAGTAAATGCCTCTTTCATTTTAATACTAATATGAACTTCAACCGAGTTTGAATCGTCATGAAAACCCCTATTTCAACTCTTCCATCCATGTTAACTTGTATTTCAAACAACACGCTAGTATCTCAATCACCACTTCATCTTTATACCACGATTTAAACTTTGTAATCTATTCCACCAATGCACCTCAATAGACAACCAATGACCTTGAAGTTAATGTCACGGAGAAAATCTTGTAGATAAGAACAATTAGAAGCATATAACTGACGATGATCATAAGGTCCTGAGATCCCTTGAGATGCACTTTGATGGTTTAAAAGCCCATGGTGAAGATGCCCTTGTAGCTTGATAAGAAAGAAGTCCATAATAGTCATGCATCCAAAACCCTATCTTCAAACCATAATTGTCGAAGAAACCAACTGATTCAAGCCTGAGTGAAGATGAGGACCGTCAACGCCATAAAAACCCTAATTCCACCATATCACTGATTCCATGCCAAATTATGTTGTTAGCGAATATATGCAATGTTAAATGACCTAATGGAAATATGTACATGCGAAAAGTGCGACAATGCATAAACCAGATAAAAGTAGAAGGGTAGGACAAATTTGGGGTATTACAGGTGCCCCTATTTAATCGTCTTAAACCTGAAAGTACGATTGGCACATGCCTTTCGGAAGTTCAAGGTTGAAGATAATTAAATATCAAGGAAGAACCTAGCCAAGAGGCGATCTCAGGTTCGACGATGATTTGAGGGAAGAACCTAGCCAAGAGGCGATCTCAGGTTCTAAGATGAACTAAGGAAGAACCTAGCCAAGAGGCGATCTCAGGTTCGACGATGATTTGAGGGAAGAACCTAGCCAAGAGGCGATCTCAGGTTCTAAGATGATCTAAGGAAGAACCTAGTCAAGAGGCAATCTCAGGTTCGATGATGATTTGAGGGAAGAACCTAGCCAAGAGGCGATCTCAGGTTCTAAGATGATCTAAGGAAGAACCTAGCCAAGAGGCGATGTCAGGTTCGACGATGAAAACATGGGTTATGACATGATGATTGTTTTAGATAAGCGACACGGATGAGCATCAAGAAAGTTTAAACACGGACGAGTGTTTAGGAATGGACACGGACGTGTGTTTAGGGAACTGACTACTAGAAAAGAACTGGGTTTCGAACGGCAAAGTGTATTGGTTTTGTTGGGCATTGAAAAGGTGAAGGTCACTGATTGGGGATTTTGGGCATGATACCCTTCTGTAGGGACGTATTGTTGTCCTTGAATAATTCAGGTCTTTGTGTAAGGTACCTGGTCTGGCTTATGCTTTGTATGCATGTTTGAATTTCTTTTGACGCAAAGATTCACTTTGATGGATCAGCTACGCGCTTTTGAGAATGCAATGTTATGTAATGATAACTATATGCAATGCGAAGAAGTAAACTTCATGGGAATAAGAGAAGGCTTGCTGGGAGCCATTACTCATCATTGGGGATGTCAATACATATCGACATTGGGAGCCTGCAGTATCAAAGGTTGTTAGGGGTACTGATAAAAATTTGCCCTGGGGAGCCCAAGATACCGAAGATTGTTGATGACTCTGTTGAAGACTGAATTGCTGACGAAGCGAGTCTTTAGGTACGCTGCTAGATTCTGAATCATGCCGTTGGGAAGAGATAACCTGGCCAGACTTCCAAACATCCTGAACCGTTGAGAGGATGATAGAACTGAATATGCCGAAGAATGGATACTGAACACCATGTGGATCCTGTTAGAACAAAGTTTTAATCTACTACCCTATGTTTAAGTTTTGATGATAACAAAATGAAAAGATATATTATTTATATGATTCATGTATGAACTATTTGCTACCTAAATTATTACGTTCTGATTTGAAGATACTCTGATAGATATAAGCAAGATCACACCTAATCAGCATCAGAAATTTGGTTCTTGACATCAGCATCAGAAGTTGCTATATCAGAATACCAGAATCAGAAGATCAACTCACGTGTATGCTGAAGCCTGATGAACAGAACTGCGCTCAACACTCTGATAAAGAAAAACAACAGTTCATCAGCAGTTAAGCAGAGTCAGAATGAGCCAAGCCAGAACATGCATTAAGTAAGCAACGGTACTGTGCATTGAAAGAAAATTATTACCAACGGCCTCATTCCAGACAAGATCTGCTCGATAAGGAAAGTTTGTTATTAGCATTGAATCAAGAATATTGCTCCAACGTTCAACAATCTCAGTGCTATATAAACAAGACTATGAAGATTGAATTGGCTAATGCTCTCCAACATTTTACACGCCTAAAAGATGATTATAATCTTCCTTCTCTCAGTTTGCTAAACTCTACATATCTTCTTTCTCAATCATTGTTTAGCAATCTAGTTTCATAAGCTTAAGTTGTGTATACATCACAGTTGTGATACAGTTTTGTAAGAAACATTCACACACCTAAATTTCTCTTCTTTGTAAGAAAGTGTTTCCTTGACAAACAGGGTTGTGGTTTGCATCAAGAAGGCTTTAGCAGTTGTTAAAGCAGTTTGTAATATTCAGTTGAATATAGTGGATTAAGACCTCGTTGGAGAGAGGCGAAATCACCTTGACGGGTGGACTGGAGTAGTTTGAGATCAAACGAACCAGGATAAAAATATTTTGTTCATTGCATTGATTTTCAGTTTCACAATTCAACCCCCCTTCTTGTGTTTTTCACTTCTTCAATTGGCATCAGAGCGCCTGGTTCTGAGCTAAAACACTTAACCGTGTCAGTACAAGATCCAGCGTCAGAAAAACACAATGGCAGGAAACTATTCTCACACCAGCAATGACAACCATGAGGACAGAGACAGATTCAGCGGCAAACCTCCAGTCTTTGATGGAGAAAACTTTGATTACTGGAAAGACAGAATTGAAAGCTTCTTTCTGGCACATGTTGCTGATCTGTGGGATATGGTGACAGATGGATACACGCACCCTGTGAATGCAAGCCGTCAGAAGATTGATAGAAAAACAATGTCTGACCAACAAAAGCGTGACTTCAAGAATCACCACAAGGCCAGAACCATCCTTCTCAGCGCCATCTCCTATACTGAATATGAAAAGATCTCCAACAGAGACACAGCAAAGAACATTTTTGACTCACTCAGAATGACGCATGAGGGCAACGTTCAGGTCAAAGAAACTAAAGCTCTGGCACTCATTCAGAAGTATGAGGCGTTCAAAATGGAAGAATCTGAATCCATTGAAACAATGTTCTCAAGATTACAGATTCTGGTAGCTGGTCTCAAGGTTCTGGACAAAGGATACTCTACTGCTGACCATGTCAAGAAAATCATCAGAAGTTTACCCAAGCAGTGGAGACCTATGGTTATAGCTCTGAAGCTAGCAAAAGATCTCAAGAAAATCACTCTGGAGGAACTTATCAGCTCCCTCAGAAGTCATGAGATAGAGCTAGAAGCTGACGAGCCTCAGAAGCAAGGTAAGCCTTTAGCATTAAAATCTAACAAAAAATCTGAGTCTAAAGTTTTGCAGGCAGTTGAAGAAACATCTGATGGATCCTCATCAGAAGAAGACAAACTCTCCCTCCTCTCCAGAAGAGTAAATCAACTGTGGAAGCAAAGACAAAGGAAGTTCAGGAATCCCAGAAGATCTGATCAGAACGAGTCCTCTTCCAGATATAGAAGGATAGATTCTTCCTCTGGATACAGAAGATCTGAAGGCTCCTCAAGTAGCAAAAAGCCAAACACCAAGGACATCATCTGCTATGAGTACAATGAGCAAGGACACTACAAGAGTGACTTCCCAAAGCTTCAGAGGGAAAAGCCCAAAAAGAAGTTTGGAAGAGAGAAGAAGAAAAGTCTCATGGCTACATGGGATGACTCTGACTCGTCTGAAGCTGACTCAGAATCAGATGATGAGAGAGCCAACATAGCTCTCATGGCTAATATTTCAGAAGATAATGAAGCTTCTGAATCTGAATCTGAATCAGACACTGAAGAGGTATTTCCTAACTTTGCTGTTAATTTTACCAAGGCTGAACTTGCTGAAAGCCTTAATGAAATCCTGGAAAGGTATCAGCAAATTAGAGTTAAATTCAGAGACCTGAAAAGGAATCTTGAATCTGACTCTAATAAGACTGAGAGTCTCAAATTGGAGAATTCTGAACTGAGAAATAAGATTTCAAAATTAGAAAACACTTTACAAAACTCTCAGAAGGAACCAATTTCTGAAACTCCCAGCAACGCTGATGAGATCATCAAGGAGTATGATCACAGTTTCCAGAAGTTCCTTGCTAAAAGCATAGATAGAAGCAAAATGGCTTCAATGATCTATGGAGTTAGCAGAAACGGCAGGAAAGGAATAGGATACCAAGGTAAGGTTCCTACACCAAAGAATGTCATAGACTTAACCATTAAACACACTTCTCTAAATTCACATTTTGTGTATGGTCACACACATGATATTAAATACACTAGCAATAAGTACTATGAAACCAAAATTCAACCAGAGTTTTGGTAAAACTAACAAATCAGGACCCAAGAAAATCTGGGTACCTAAGGATAAAATATTACATGTTGCAGATATCTTTAGCAGCAAGTCAGAAACACCAGTCATGGTACCTGGACTCTGGCTGCTCGCGACACATGACGGGAATAAGGCATATGTTCCAAAGCCTGGAACTTAAGCTTGGAGGCCACGTTGGCTTTGGAGGCAATCAGAGGGGAAAGATAATTGGCTCTGGAACTGTAGGTAATGGAAATCTTCCCTCTATTAATAATGTTCTGCTAGTAGATGGATTAATGCATAATCTGTTATCCATAAGTCAATTAAGTGATAACGGTTATGATATAATCTTTAATCAAAAATCATGTAAAGCTGTTAGTCAGAAAGATGGGACTATCCTGTTTAATGGTAAGAGGAAAAACAACATTTACAAAATCAAACTTTCTGAACTAAAAAGTCAGAATGTAAAGTGCCTTCTGTCTGTTAACAACGAGCAGTGGATCTGGCACAGAAGATTGGGGCATGTTAGTATGAGAAGAATATCTCAGATTAACAAACTCAATCTGGTCAGAGGACTTCCTAATTTGAAGTTCAATTCAAATGCTCTGTGTGAAGCATGTCAGAAAGGCAAGTTTGCAAAACCTTCTTTTAAATCTAAAAATGTTGTTTCTACCTCTAAGCCATTAGAGCTTCTGCACATTGACTTATTTGGACCAGTTAAAACTGCTTCAGTCAGTGGCAAGAAGTATGGGTTAGTAATCGTAGATGACTATAGCAGATGGACATGGGTAAAGTTCTTAAGACACAAGGACGAGTCACACTCTGTGTTTGTTACCTTCTGTAACCAAGTTCAAAATGAAAAGGATCTTAGAATCGTTAAAGTCAGAAGTGATCATGGTGGAGAATTTGAAAACAAATACTTTGAGTCATTCTTTAATGACAGAGGCATTCTGCATGATTTCTCTTATCCTAGAACTCCCCAACAAAATGGAGTTGTAGAACGAAAGAACAGAACATTGCAAGAAATGGCCAGAACCATGATCAATGAGACAAATGTTGCTAAGATCTTCTGGGCAGAGGCAATAAACACAGCGTGCTACATTCAGAATAGAATCTCAATAAGACCTATTCTGGAAAAGACTCCATATGAATTGTGGAAGAACAGAAAGCCCAACATTTCATATTTTCATCCATTTGGATGTACTTGCTTTATGTTAAATACAAAGAATTATTTGAACAAGTTTGACTCTAAAGCACATAAGTGTATTATGTTAGGATACTCTGAACGCTCAAGAGGGTACAGAGTATACAATATAGAAACACAGATTATGGAAGAATCAATCAGTGTTCGTTTTGATGATAAGCTTGACTCTGAAAAGTCAAAGCAGAATGAAGTTTTTGCAGGTATGGAAATTGAATTTACAGGTTCTAAAGATAAGTCATCAGAAGCTCTCAATACAGACACTCCTTCAACATCTGAAAGGAGCACTGCTAGCAATCCTACAACAGCTGCTGATCAACCTCAGAAGAGATCACCCAGAAGCAGCTTGGATCACCCAGAAGAAACTATCTTAGGAAGAAAGGAAGATCCAATCAGAACAAGAGCAAGCTTCAGAAACTCTGAAGAAACTCTCATGGGACTTGTGTCTCTGATTGAACCTTCTTCTATTGATGAAGCACTTCTGGATAATGACTGGATTCTGGAAATGCAAGAAGAGCTGAATCAATTCACCAGAAATGACGTATGGGATCTCGTTCCCAGACCTAAAGGATTCAACGTCATTGGAATAAGATGGGTGTTCAGAAACAAGCTAAATGAACAAGGTGAAGTCATCAGAAACAAGGCACGACTGGTTGCACAAGGTTATAGTCAGCAAGAGGGGATAGACTATACAGAAACCTTTGCTCCAGTCGCCAGGTTAGAATCTATCAGACTTTTAATTTCATTTGCTGTTAATAAAGGCATCACTCTGTATCAGATGGATATCAAGAGTGCATTCTTAAATGGTTATATAGAAGAAGAGGTTTATGTGCACCAACCCCCTGGTTTTGAAAATACAAAACATCCAGAACATGTTTTCAAACTAAAGAAGTCACTATATGGTCTAAAACAAGCTCCCAGAGCTTGGTATGAAAGGCTAAGTAACTTTCTGTTAGAAAATGAATTCACCAGAGGGAAGGTGGACACTACCTTATTCTATAAATCGGTTAAGAATGACATCTTAGTCTGTCAAATTTACGTTGATGATATTATTTTTGGTTCTACTAATCCTTCTCTTGGAAGAAAATTTTCTAAGTGTATGCAGGCAGGATTTGAGATGAGCGTCATGGGGGAACTGAAATTCTTTCTAGGAATTAAGATCAATCAAAATCCAAAGGGAACTTACATTCATCAGAGCAAATACATCAGAGATCTTCTGAAGAAATTTGACCTCTCAGAATGTAAGCCATCAAATATTCTAATGCATCCCACGTGCATTCTGGAAAGAGAAGAGGTAAGCAAAAATGTAGAACAGAAAGTCTACAGAGGTGTGATTGGTTCTCTCCTTTATCTGACTGCTTCAAGACCTGGCATATTATTCAGCGTTTGTATTTGTGCTAGATTCCAATCAGATCCTAGAGAATCTCACTTAACAGCTGTTAAGCGAATTTTCAAGTATCTGAAAGGTACTACTAATCTGGGTCTGTTTTATAGAAAATCTAGTGATTACAGTTTAGTAGGCTACTGCGATGCTGACTTTGCTGGAGACAGAGTGGAGCGTAAAAGTACTTCTGGAAGCTGCCAGTTTCTGGGAGAAAATCTGATCTCTTGGTCCAGCAAAAGGCAATCAACAATTGCGCTATCAACAGCAGAAGCTGAGTACATAGCAGCAGCAGGATGTAGCACACAAATGCTCTGGATGAAAAGTCAGCTTGAAGACTTCCAGATTTTTGAGAGTAACATTCCTATACTCTGTGATAATACTTCTGCTATTTGCTTAAGTAAGAATCCCATTTTACATTCTAGAGCTAAGCATAAAGAAATAAAACATCACTTCATTAGGGACTATATTCAGAAAGGAATTTTGAATTTAAAATTTATAGATACAGACCATCAATGGGCTGATATCTTCACTAAACCCCTTTCTGAAGATAGGTTCAATTTCATTCTGAAACATCTCAGCATGAAAATCTGCCCAGAGTGAAAATGTTTTAATTCCATATATTTATCTTCAGAATGTATTTGTTTTACTGTGAACTTCTGATCAATCTCTTTTCAGAAAGATAGAACATGCAGATTGTATCAGATGCAAGTCTAAAGATCTGAGAGTCTAAGCTCAAAGACAGACGTGCTGATCACTACATCAAACAAGTGTCATCCAATCGTCAGCAAATCTCTGAAGCAGAACGCGTGCACGCTTCTGAGAAGGCAAAATGCTGATTGGGTGCATTGAGACACATGTCTGGTAACCGTTTTTAAGTATCTTTCTCAAATCCCCCAAAATCAGCAAGCATTAAATGAAAGTAATCATGTTTTTAAAACGTAATCATGATTTTATTTCTCTCTCTTAAAAACGTTTACTCTTTCAAAATATTCTGAACCCTATTTAAACACGTTAACCTCTCATTTCAATCTTTTACAGTTTCTCACTATTTCTCAAGCATTCTCTGCATTTTTCTGTGTTCATCTCTCTCAAACCCATTTTCTCAGCTTTTCGTCTCAAAATCTTTTAGTGTGAACATGGCAACCTCCAGCAGTGCTTCTGCAGGTTCTCAGAAGAAAACATCATCTGAACAGTATCAAGTGCCATTCAGAACACTCCTCACTCCTGTGAAGAATCTTGAAGTGTTATCTGAATTGATCATTGATTTTGGAAGTTTGAAGGAAAACGGTTTTGACCTAACAGAAGAAGTTAGGGCACATAAATGGGAAAGGTATTTTGACAGGTTGGTTGGACCAACATTCCCTATGTTAGTCAAGGAGTTTTGGATTCATGCGACGGCTTCAACGCATCAAGTAACCTCCTACATTATGTGGAAGAAGATTGTGATCACTGAGGATCACATAGCAAGGTTAATCGGTTACAGTGGCGATGGCGTCTGCTGTATTGATATGGCTGAGAGATATGCTGACGTGGGCGTCATAGCAGAAAGGATTTTCACCCATGGGGTGCCCAGCAGCAAGATCAAAGATCTGAAGGATCATCACAGAGTTTGGGCGAAGATAATTCTGGGGTGTTTCAACCATAGGAAGCCAACTAGTTCCCCTGATTACATAAATGTGGATCAGCAGTTTCTGATCTACTTTATCAATCAGAAGGTAAAAATCAACTTGGCTCATCTGCTGTTCAATCACCTCAGAACAAGCGTGAAGGAAACCAGGGAAGAAGAAAGAACAAAGAGGGATTGGATACCCTTTGGAAGGTTGATATCAGATATTCTGACAGAGAATAGGCTGATAGAGCATCTGATAGAAGCTCAAGAGTTAAGCACCATTGAACCAACGGTTGGGAAGCCTCTGAACGCGAAGAACTTGAAGAAAATAAAGTTGATAGAGAATATCAAAAAGGAACCCAGCACTACTCCTATTGCTGATATCACCAGCAGAAGAGTTCCACTGAGTGACTTTCCTTTATTCTCTCAGATAGAATCCAAGCCAGTGGTAGTTCTCAGATATATGGACGCGTGCAAAGCTGATGGTACAGATCCAAATCTGAAGATCAAAGATCTGCACCAACCTCAACCAGAAGTGACTCTGAAGAAGACGAAGAAAAGGAAGGCACCTTTAGAAGGATCATCCCAGCAGACACCCAAGAAAAGAGGTAATTTATCTGCTGCTTCTGTTTTAAATTCTTCTACTATTCCAACATCAATTCCACCTCCAACCTCTCATAGAATCTCAATCCCCATCCCAACAATAGATGAAACTGAACCAGAAGATGACCCTTCTGAGGCATTAAAACTCAGAAGACCCAGAACCAAACATCCCAAACCAACAATATCAACAACATCAGCAATTGACAAAGTGTTGTCTGACATTGATCAACACACTTCTGATCACTCCTCCAATCCAAACTCTGAACCACAAATTGTCCCTTCTCCACAACCAGAACAACAGCAATCTGCTGAAGAACCAGAACAACAACAACCTCTCTCATCCATTCCAGAAGAACCTCTTATCCCTGAACAACCAGAAATTTTAACAACTTCTCCTCAACCAGCAATTCCGTCTCCCTCTCCTCAACCAGAAATTCATCCACCATCACCTCAACCTGAGTTTCATCACTCTGAAACTCCTTCTCCTCCACCTTCTGAACCTCATTCACCTCAACCATCACCTATGGAAATCCAGTTGCCATGTGGAACAACAGTCACAATGGCCTAGCTGCCATCCTCATCAGAATCTACACCACCAAATACTCCCAAAACACCAAACAGTCCAATCATAATTTCTGATTCTCCCACTCCATCTCCAAAACAAACAGCTGCCAAGCAAACCACCGAAAACCCCAGCAGGACCTTCATAGACTTAACAATCTTTGACCGTCTTGCTGATCTGAAACATAAAATAGCCATTCCAAAACCAAAACAACCAGATGTTGGCTCTGGTATTATGAATTTTGAAACAGGTTTGCAGCAGTGGATTGCTTCTCTGAAGCAAGTCTGTCCTGGAATGATTGACCCAGCTGCCTCTGACCAGCTCTGGTCACAATTCAGAATTTGGGTACGTGCTGAAGCCCTCAAGTTGCAGGATATCAACTATGAGCAGGCACAACAAAACTTCAGCAAGCTGCTGAAGGAAGTTGAAAGTCAGCTGCCTCAGGAAGCCGTACTCCCTCTGGATAGTGAGCCATGGTCTGAGAAACAGCTAGCTCCAAAGGTGCAACCAGAAGAAGACAAGACCATTCAAGCTGAAGCAAGTCAAGCAGAAGATGTTGCAGAAAGCTCTCAGAGGTTCCCTGCTTCTGATGTTTCTCAAGCTGCCTTGGACAAGCAGACTCTGGAAGAGCTGAAGCTGAATGACATGCGTCTGCAGCAGAGGATGGATGAAAATGACCAGAAGATGAAAGAAAGAATGGATGTGCAGGATAACAAGATTGACACTGTTGTCAGCATGGTACACAAGCAGAATGAGACTGCTGATCAGATCAAAGCCATGCTGGAGAACCTGTTCACACGCTTTCCTCCCCAACCTTAGTTTTTCATTCATGTCTTTTTCATGTTTTCTTTGATTATCTGTTGTACTGTTTTAATATGTTTTGTCTGATTCTGAACCTTTTAATATGACAAGTTTTTCTGATCTTAATTGTTTTAGCACATCACTTACACTTTTTGATTGCTGACAAAAAGGGGGAGAACAAGAATGATATTTTAAAGCAATAACGGATTACTAAGACAGAAATTCTCGAACATTCTAACTCTGATATACTTGAATATGTTTTCTGTTTTGCTTAAGTCTACAGGTACAAGAAAGCAACATGATACTCTGAAGACTAAAGCTCTGATACTCTGACCCGCTCTGATACTCTGACCCAAAGCAAAGCTCTGACAAGAAAAGATCTGATACGCTAATCTGAAGCTCTGCTCTGATATGCTGATCTAAAGCTTCTGATAGTCAAAGACTCTGATACTCTGATGTTCAAAGAAAGGCAAAAAGATCTGATCCTGAAGAACTCTTGGAATCAAAAAGGGAAGCAATAAACTCAGGGGGAGTATCTCTCAACTCTTATCCCTTATCTTTGATAACCTCTTACTTTGATACATCTCTCTGATACCTTTTCACGTTATTTTCAATTAAAAATATCTAGTTTTTGTCATCATCAAAAAGGGGGAGATTGTTAGAACAAAGTTTGAATCTACTACCCTATGTTTAAGTTTTGATGATAACAAAATGAAAAGATATATTATTTATATGATTCATGTATGAACTATTTGCTACCTAAATTATTACGTTCTGATTTGCAGATACTCTGATAGGTATAAGCAAGATCACACCTAATCAGCATCAGAAATTTGGTACTTGACATCAGCATCAGAAGTTGCTATATCAGAATACCAGAATCAGAAGATCAACTCACGTGTATGCTGAAGCCTGATGAACAGAACTGCGCTCAACACTCTGATAAAGAAAAACAACAGTTCACAGCAGTTAAGCAGAGTCAGAATGAGCCAAGCCAGAACATGCATTAAGTAAGCAACGGTACTGTGCATTGAAAGCAAATTATTACCAACGGCCTCATTCCAGACAAGATCTGCTTGATAAGGAAAGTTTGTTATTAGCATTGAATCAAGAATATTGCTCCAACGTTCAACAATCTCAGTGCTATATAAACAAGACTATGAAGATTGAATTGGCTAATGCTCTCCAACATTTTACACGCCTAAAAGCTGATCATAATCTTCCTTCTCTCAGTTTGCTAAACTCTACATATCTTCTTACTCAATCATTGTTTAGCAATCTAGTTTCATAAGCTTAAGTTGTGTATACATCACAGTTGTGATACAGTTTTGTAAGAAACATTCACACACCTAGATTTCTCTTCTTTGTAAGAAAGTGTTTCCTTGACAAACAGGGTTGTAGTTTCCATCAAGAAGGCTTTAGCAGTTGTTAAAGAAGTTTTTAATATTCAGTTGAATATAGTGGATTAAGACCTCGTTGGAGAGAGGCGAAATCACCTTGACGGGTGGACTGGAGTAGTTTGAGATCAAACGAACCAGGATAAAAATATTTTGTTCATTGCATTGATTTTCAGTTTCACAATTCAACCCCCCTTCTTGTGTTTTTCACTTCTTCAGATCCCTTCGAATACATGCTCTAATTTTACGCACACTGGGGAATTGTTTCTTGAATCACTTGGGGAATAAGAGATGGGCGCGGACACTTACGAGTGCCCCGGCTGAGCTCTGTGAATGCCCCAGTTTAGCTCTGTGAATGCCCCGGTTCAACTATGCGAATGCCCCGGTTTAGCTCTATGAATACCCCGATTTAGCTTTACTGGGGATGCTCTTGATTAACTCCACTGAGGATGCACTTGCGTGTGCTGAGTTAAAAGACGATGCTAGATTTATGAATTCATTTGGGGAATCAGACCCGAAGTTGCCTGTAGTAGATGGAGGCAATTTCATGTGCTGGCTGGGTTAGGGTGACTGTCACAAATTGCTACCTGCAAGGAAAAACAACATTCGGAGTGCATATGACATCCCCACATGGTTATACATTGACGTGAAGTCAAGTTTTATCTTGGCTTGAGAATTTTTATTCCCCATGTTTCTAATGCCATGTTCAATTATCAAATAAAACATATTCTGCATACAAAACATTTCATGATAATAAGAGGCAACTTTGATGAAAACAGATTTTATTGATTGGCCTGTGAATAGGCAATCGTACAAGGAAGCAACTCCTATATGAGGCAGCTGCAAAATAGAAACGAAAAAAGTACAACAGGCATAAATGGCAATGAGAGATGCTCGAATTTCCATTAAAACCGGTATTGCTACAGTTCCCATATCCTAAGTTGTCTCAATGCCTTGCCTCTGAAGAGTAGTAGTTGGATCGGTCAATTCGCTGCCAAGGTGCTATAGATGTGCGCGTGTCATTTGTGAAGAGCATTCAGACTGCAGCCTCTCGCTTAAAATCCCTAATTTTTGCTTGGATCGCCCTTTCAGGTTTTCGACCCAACGGGATACCCATTTTTGCCTAAGTCGCCCTTTCGGGTTTTCGACCTAGCGGGTTGTTATTTTTTTCATTTTATCCCTAACTTTTGCCTGGACTTTTGTGCCCACCGGGATGCCTATTTTTTGCCTAAGTCGCCCTTTCGGGTTTTCGACCTAGCGGGTCCTTTTATGCGTAGAATTTTTTGACTGAGTCTGAATTGACTGGGAGCAGAACGTCTTCCCCATCCATATCTGTCAGGATTAAGGCACCTCCTGAAAAAGCTCTCTTCACGATGTATGGTCCCTCGTAATTGGGAGTCCATTTCCCCCTTGGATCGGAATGGCTTTGTATGATGACCCTTCTTAGGACCAGATCACCATGATACAACTTTTGAGGACGAATCTTTTTGTCAAATGCTCTTTTCGTTCTCTGTTGGTAAAATTGGCCATGACAGATGGCCTCCAGCCGCTTTTCATCAATCAGATTGAGTTGGTCGTACCTCGTCTGAACCCATTCTGCCTCATCAAGCTTGGTCTCCATCAGAACCCTCAACGAAGGAATTTCTACTTCGACAGGGAGCACGGCATCAGTGGCGTAGACAAGCGAAAATGGGGTTGCCCCTGTCGAAGTGCGCACAGATGTCCTGTAGCCATGTAGAGCAAAAGGCAACATTTCATGCCAATCTTTATACGTTCTGACCATCTTCTGGACGATCTTCTTTATATTCTTATTAGCAGCTTCGACTGCACCGTTCATTTTTGGTCGATAAGGTGATGAATTGTGATGTTCAATCTTGAATTCTCCACACAATTCTTTCATCATGTTGTTGTTAAGATTAGAACCATTATCAGTGATGATTCTATGAGGGACTCCGTAACGGCATATGATTTCCTTCCTGATGAAATTGGTGACGACTTGTTTGGTTACATTCTTGTAAGAAGCTGCTTCTACCCATTTGGTGAAATAGTCGATAGCCACTAGGATGAATCTATGACCGTTCGAAGTACTTGGTTCAATTCTTCCAATCATATCAATTCCCCACATTGCGAACGGCCACGGGGAGGTCATAACATTCAGCGGGGTTGGAGGAACATGAATTATGTCTGCATATACTTGGCATTTGTGGCACGATTTCGCGTATACACAACAGTCGCTCTCCATCGTCGTCCAGAAGTATCATGCTCGTAAGATTTTCTTTGCCATAGAATGTCCGCTTGAATGAGTCCCGAAAGAACCCTCATGGATTTCCTTTATGATCGACTCTGCTTCGTGTCTATCCACGCATCTGAGCAGAACCGAGTCATAATTTCTCTTATACAGGACGTCTCCTGATAAGAAGAACTTGGATGCTAACCTTCTAAGCGTACGCTTATCACAAATCATAGCATTTTCGGGATACTCTTGCTTCTCGAGGTACCTTTTAACATCGTAATACCACGGCTTCTCATCAGTCATATCCTCGGTTGAGAGACAATGGGCAGGAAAGACATGTGCCGACTCTTTGTACCTGAGGATGCGTATATTAGGTGCCTGATTTGGAAATCTCACTGAAAACATGGATGCTAGTGTGGCTAAAGCATCAGCCAGCTGGTTTTCATCTCTAGGAATACGCTCAAAGGTGATTTCCTCAAAAGCGGGTATCAGCTGCAAGATGTAATCTTTGCATGGAATCAAACTGGGGTGCTTCGTTTCCCAATCACCTCGTACCTGATGTATGACCAGAGCAGAGTCTCCAAAGACCTCCAGGATCTTGATTTTAAGGTCGATAACTGCCTCAAGACCCATTACACATGCCTCATACTCTGCCACATTATTTGTACAATCGAAACATAACCGGGCCGTAAACGGTGTATGAATATTATGTGGAGAAGTCAGTACTGCCCCAATGCCATGCCCTGCAGCGTTCGAAGCACCATCAAACGTAAGAGTCCATCATTCTTCTGGATCGACCCCATCATAATCATCAAGCTTCATAACATCTTCATCATGGAAGTCAAATTTCATTGATTGGTACTCCTCTAACGGCTGATGAGCAAGATGTGTTAGAACAATGTTTGAATCTACTACCCTATATTTAAGTTTTGATGATAACAAAGTGAAAAGATATAGTATTTATAAGTGTCATGAATGAACTATCTGCTGCCTAAAATTATTATGTTCTGACTTGCAGATACGCTGATTGAAATAAGCAAGATCACATCTATTCAGCATCAGAACTTGATTTCAGACATCAGCATCAGAAGTTGCTACATCAGAACGTCAAAATCAGATGATCAACTCACGTGCATGCTGAAGCCTGATGAACAAGACTGCGCTTAATACTCTGATACAGAAACACAATAGTTCATCAGCAGCGAAGCAGAATCAGAATGAGCCAAGCCAGAACTTGCATTAAGTAAGCAACGGTACTGTGCATTGAAAGCAAATTAATTCCAACGGCTTCATTCCAGACAAGATCTGCTCAATAAGGAAAGTTTGTTATTAGCATTGAATCAAGAATATTGCATCCAACGTTCATCATCTCAATGCTATATAAACAAGGCTTTGAAGATTGAAATGGTTAATGCTCTCCAAATCTCTACACGCACAAAAGCTGAACCATAATCTTCGTTCTACCAGTTTTGCTAAACCATACACTCTGATATTTCATCACTGTTTAGCAATCTAGTTTCTAAGCTTCATTTTGTGTATACATCACAGTTGTGATACAGTTTTGTAGAAAACATCCACACACATAGTTTTATCTCTTTGTAAGAAAGTGTTACCTTGACAAACCGGGTTGTGGTTTGAATCAAGAAGGCTTTAGCAGTTGTTAAAGCAGTCTGTAATATTCAGTTGAATATAATGGATTAAGACCTCGTTGGAGAGAGGCGAAATCACCTTGACGGGTGGACTGGAGTAGTTTGAGATCAAACGAACCAGGATAAAAATATCTTGTCAATTGCTTTAGATTTCAGTTTTACAATTCAACCCCCCCTTCTTGTGTTTTTCACCACTTCAATTGGCATCAGAGCGCCTGGTTCTGAGCTAAAACACTTAACCGTGTCAGTACAAGATCCAGCGTCAGAAAAACACAATGGCAGGAAACAATTCTCACATCAGCAATGACAACAATGAGGACAAAGACAGATTCAGTGGCAAACCTCCAGTCGTTGATGGAGAAAACTTTGATTACTGGAAAGACAGAATTGAAAGCTTCTTTCTAGCACATGATGCTGATCTGTGGGATATGGTGACAGATGGATACACGCACCCTGTGAATGCAAGTGGTCAGAAGATTGATAGAAAAACAATGTCTGATCAACAAAAGCGTGACTTCAAGAATCACCACAAGGCCAGAACCATCCTCCTCAGTGCCATCTCCTATACTGAGTATGAAAAGATCTCCAACAGAGACACAGCAAAAATTATCTTTGATTCTCTCAGAATGACGCATGAGGGCAACGTTCAGGTCAAAGAAACAAAAGCTCTGGCGCTCATTCAGAAGTATGAGGCGTTCAAAATGGAAGAATCTGAATCCATTGAAATTATGTTCTCTAGATTCCAGATTCTGGTAGCTGGTCTCAAAGTTCTGGACAAAGGATACTATACTGCTGACCATGTCAAGAAAATCGTCAGAAGTTTACCCAAGCAGTGGAGGCCTATGGTTACTGCTCTGAAGCTAGCTAAAGATCTCAACAAAATCACTCTGGAGGAACTTATCAGCTCCCTCAGAAGTCATGAGATAGAGCTAGAAGCTGATGAGCCTCAGAAGCAAGGTAAGCCTTTAGCATTAAAATCTAACAGAAAATTTGAGTCTAAAGTTTTGCAGGCAGTTGAAGAAACATCTGATGGATCCTCATCAGAAGAAGACGAACTTTCCCTTCTCTCCAGAAGAGTAAATCAACTGTGGAAGCAAAGACAAAGGAAGTTCAGGAATCCCAGAAGATCTGATCAGAACGAGTCTTCTTCCAGATACAGAAGGACAGATTCTTCCTCTGGATACAGAAGATCTGAAGGCTCCTCCAGTAGCAAGAAGCCAAACACCAAAGACATCATCTGCTACGAGTGCAATGAGCAAGGACACTACAAAAGTGACTGCCCAAAGCTTCAGAGGGAAAAGCCCAAAAAGAAGTTTGGAAGAGAGAAGAAGAAAAGTCTCATGGCCACATGGGATGACTCTGACTCGTCTGAAGCTGACTCAGAATCAGATGATGAAAGGGCAAACATAGCTCTCATGGCAAACATTTCAGAAGATAGTGAAGCTTCTGAATCAGACTCAGAATCAGACACAGAAGAGGTATTTCCTAACTTCGCTGTTAACTTTACAAAGGCTGAACTTGCTGAAAGCCTTAATGAGATTCTGGAACATTATCAGCAAATTAGAGCTAAACTCAGAGACCTGAAGAGGAATCTTGAATCTGACTCTAATAAGTCTGAGAGTCTCAAATTGGAAAATTCTGAGCTGAGAAATAAGATTTCAAAATTAGAAAACACTTTACAAAACTCTCAGAAGGAACCAATTTCTGAAACTCCCAGCAACGCTGATGAGATCATCAAGGAGTATGATCACAGTTTCCAGAAGTTCCTAGCTAAAAGCATAGATAGAAGCAGAATGGCTTCAATGATCTATGGAGTTAGCAGAAACGGCAGGAAAGGAATAGGATACCAAGGTAAGGTTCCTACACCAAAGAATGTCATGGACTTAACCATTAAACACACTCCTCTAAATTCACACTTTGTGTATGGTCACACACATGATATCAAATATACTAGCAGTAAGCACTCTGTGAAACCAAAATTCAACCAGAGTTTTGGTAAAACTAACAAATCAGGACCCAAGAAAATCTGGGTACCTAAGGACAAAATAATACATGTTGCAGATATCTTTAGCAGCAAGTCAGAAACACCAGTCATGGTACCTGGACTCTGGCTGCTCACGACACATGACGGGAAGAAGGCATATGTTCCAAAGCCTGGAACTTAAGCCTGGAGGCCACGTTGGCTTTGGAGGCAATCAGAGGGGAAAGATAATTGGCTCTGGAACTGTAGGTAATGGAAATCTTCCCTCTATTAATAATGTTCTGCTAGTAGATTGATTGATGCATAATCTGTTATCCATAAGTCAATTAAGTGATAACGGTTATGATATAATCTTTAATCAAAAATCATTTAAAGCTGTTAGTCAGAAAGATGGGACTATCCTGTTTAATGGTAAGAGGAAAAACAACATTTACAAAATCAAACTTTCTGAACTAAAGAGTCAGAATGTAAAATGTCTTATGTCTGTTAACAACGAGCAGTGGATCTGGCACAGAAGATTGGGGCATGTTAGTATGAGAAGAATATCTCAGATTAACAAACTCAATCTGGTCAGAGGACTTCCTAATTTGAAGTTCAATTCAGATGCTCTGTGTGAAGCATGTCAGAAAGGCAAATTTGCAAAACCTTCCTTTAAATCCAAAAATGTTGTTTCTACCTCTAAGCCATTAGAACTTCTGCACATTGACTTATTTGGACCAGTTAAAACTGCTTCAGTCAGTGGTAAGAAGTATGGGTTAGTAATCGTAGATGACTATAGCAGATGGACATGGGTAAAGTTCTTAAGACACAAGGACGAGTCACACTCCGTGTTTGTTACCTTCTGTAACCAAGTTCAGAATGAAAAAGATCTTAGAATCGTTAAAGTCAGAAGTGATCATGGTGGAGAATTTGAAAATAAAGATTTTGAGTCATTCTTTAATGACAGAGGCATTCTGCATGATTTCTCTTGTCCTAGAACTCCCCAACAAAATGGAGTTGTAGAACGAAAGAACAGAACATTGCAAGAAATGGCCAGAACCATGATCAATGAGACAAACGTTGCTAAGACTTTCTGGGCAGAGGCAATAAACACAGCGTGTTACATTCAGAATAGAATCTCAATAAGACCTATTCTGGAAAAGACTCCATATGAATTGTGGAAGAACAGAAAGCCCAACATTTCATATTTTCATCCATTTGGATGTACTTGCTTTATATTAAATACAAAGAATTATTTGAACAAGTTTGACTCTAAGGCACAGAAGTGTATTATGTTAGGATACTCTGAACGCTCAAGAGGGTACAGAGTATACAATACAGAAACACAGATTGTGGAAGAATCAATCAGTGTTCGTTTTGATGATAAGCTTGACTCTGAAAAGTCAAAGCAGAATGAAATTTTTGCAGGTATAGAAATTGAATTTGCAGGTTCTGAAGACAAGTCATCAGAAGCTCTCAACACAGACATTCCTTCAACGTCTGAAAGGAGCACGGCTAGAAATCCTACAACAGCTGCTGATCAACCTCAGAAGAGATTACCCAGAAGCAGCTTGGAT
This sequence comes from Vicia faba, assembly GCA_948472305.1. Taxonomy (NCBI): domain Eukaryota; kingdom Viridiplantae; phylum Streptophyta; class Magnoliopsida; order Fabales; family Fabaceae; genus Vicia; species Vicia faba. Next base: position 287,968,035 of record OX451740.1, read on the forward strand.
CACCCAGAAGAGACTATCCTAGGAAGAAAGGAAGATCCAATCAGAACAAGAGCAAGCTTCAGAAACTCTGAAGAAACACTTATGGGACTTGTGTCTCTGATTGAACCTTCTTCTATTGATGAAGCACTCCTGGATAATGACTGGATTCTGGAAATGCAAGAAGAGCTGAATCAATTCACCAGAAACGACGTATGGGATCTCGTTCCCAGACCAAAAGGATTCAACATCATTGGAACAAGATGGGTGTTCAGAAACAAGCTAAATGAACAAGGTGAAGTCATCAGAAACAAGGCACGACTGGTTGCACAAGGTTATAGTCAGCAAGAGGGGATAGACTATACAGAAACCTTTGCCCCAGTCGCCAGGTTAGAATCTATCAGACTTTTAATTTCATTTGCTGTTAATAGAGGCATCACTCTGTATCAGATGGATGTCAAAAGTGCATTCTTAAATGGTTATATAGAAGAAGAAGTTTATGTTCACCAACCCCCAGGTTTTGAAAATACAAAATATCCAGAACATGTTTTCAAACTAAAGAAGTCACTGTATGGTCTGAAACAAGCTCCCAGAGCTTGGTATGAAAGGCTAAGTAACTTTCTGCTTAAAAATGAATTTATCAGAGGGAAAGTGGACACTACTCTATTCTGTAAAACAGTTAAGAGTGACATCTTAGTCTGTCAAATTTATGTTGATGATATTATTTTTGGTTCTACTAATCCTTCTCTTGGAAGAAAATTTGCTAAGTGTATGCAGGCAGAATTTGAGATGAGCCTCATGGGGGAACTGAAATTCTTTCTAGGAATTCAGATCAATCAAACTCCAGAAGGAACTTACATTCATCAGAGAAAATACATCAGAGATCTTCTGAAGAAATTTGACCTCTCAGAATGTAAGCCATCAAAGATTCCAATGCATCCCACGTGCATTCTGGAAAGAGAAGAGGTAAGCAAAAAGGTAGAACAGAAAGTCTACAGAGGTATGATTGGTTCTCTCCTCTATCTGACTGCTTCAAGACCTGACATACTATTCAGTGTTTGTATCTGTGCTAGATTCCAATCAGATCCTAGAGAATCTCACTTAACAGCTGTTAAGCGAATTTTCAAGTATCTGAAAGGTACTACTAATCTGGGTTTGTTTTATAGAAAATCTAGTGATTACAGCTTAGTAGGCTACTGTGATGCTGATTTTGCTGGAGACAGAGTGGAACGTAAAAGTACTTCTGGAAGCTGCCAGTTTCTGGGAGAAAATCTGATCTCTTGGTCCAGCAAAAGGCAATCAACAATTGCTCTGTCAACAACAGAAGCTGAGTACATAGCAGCAGCAGGATGTAGCACACAAATGCTCTGGATGAAAAGTCAGCTTGAAGACTTCCAGATTTTTGAGAGTAACATTCCTATACTTTGTGATAATACTTCTGCTATTTGCTTAAGTAAGAATCCTATTTTACATTCTAGAGCTAAGCATATAGAAATAAAACATCACTTCATTAGGGACTATATTCAGAAAGGTATTTTGAACTTAAAATTTATAGATACAGACCATCAATGGGCTGATATCTTTACTAAACCCCTTTCAGAAGATAGGTTTAATTTCATTCTGAAACATCTCAGCATGAAAGTGTGTCCAGAGTGAAAATGTTTTAATTCCATATATTTACCTTCAGAATGTAATTATTTTACTGTGAACTTCTGATCAATCTCCTTTCAGAAAGATAGAACATGCAGATTGTATCAGATGCAAGTCTAAAGATCTGAGAGTCTAAGCTCAAAAATAGACGTGCTGATCACTACATCAAACAAGTGTCATCCAATCATCAGCATATCTCTGAAGCAGAACGCGTGCACGCTTCTGAGAAGGCAAAGCGCTGATTGGGTGCATTGAGACACATGTCTGGTAACCGTTTTTAAGTATCTTTCTCAAATCCCCCAAAATCAGCAAGCATTTAATGAAAAGTAATCATGCTTTTAAATGGCAATCATGATTTTTCTCTCTCTTAAAAACGTTTATCTTTTCAAAATAGTTTTGAAAAACTCTATTTAAGCACATTAATCTCTCATTCTTATTCTTTACGCTTTCTCACTATCACTCAAGCATTTTCTGCATATTTCTGAGTTCATCTCTTGCAAACCTTTTTCCTCAGTTCATTCTCAAAACCCTTTTAGTGTGAACATGGCAACCTCCAGTAGCGTTTCTGCAGGTATTCAGAAGAAAGCAACTTCTGAGCAATATCAAGTGCCACTCAGAACTCTCCTCACTCCGGTGAAGAACCTTGAAGTGCTCTCTGAGTTAATCATTGATTTTGAAAGCTTGAAGGAGAATGGTTTTGACCTAACTGAAGAAGTTAGGGCTCAAAAGTGGGAAAGGTATTTCGATAGGTTGGTTGGACCAACATTCCCAGCGCTGGTCAAGGAATTTTGGATTCACGCCAAGGTTTCAAAACATCTAGTCATCTCCTCTGTTATGGGGAAGAAGATTGTGATTTCTGAAGATCTCATTGCAAGGCTAATCGGTCAAAGTGGTGGTGGCGTCCGTTGTGTGGACATGGCTGAAAGATGTGCTGATACAGGTGTGGTAGCTAACAGGATTTTCACTCTTGGGATGCCCAGCAGCAAGATTAAAGATCTGAAGGATCATTGCAGAGTATGGGCTAAGATTGTTCTGGGGTGCTTCAACCACAGGAAACCAACAAGTTCTCCTGATTATATAAATGTGGATCAGCAGTTTCTGATCTACTTTATTGATCAGAAGATAAAGATCAATCTGGCTCACTTCCTGTTCAACCATCTCAAAACCAGTGTGAAAGAAACAAGGGAGGAAGAAAGAACCAAGAGGGACTGGATACCTTTTGGAAGGTTGATATCAGATATTCTGACAGAGAATAGACTGATTGAGCATCTGATAGAAGCTCAAGAGTTGAGCACTATTGAACCAACAATTGGGAAACCTCTGAATGCAAAGAATCTGAAAAAGATGAAGCTGATAGAGAACATTCAGAAGGAACCCAGAGCTACTTCCACTGCTGATATCTCCAGCAGAAGAGTGCCTCTGAGTGATTTTCCGTTATTTTCTGAAATGGAATCCAAACCAGAGATGTTTCTCAGGTACCCAGATGCGTACAAGGCAGATGATACAGATCCAAAGCTGAATATCAGAGATCTGCGTCAACCCCAACCAGAAGTGACTCTGAAGAAGACAAAGAAGAGGAAAGCGCCATCAGAAGGATCATCTCAGCAGACTCCAAAGAAAAGAGGTATTTCATCTGCTGCCCCTATTTCAAATTCTTTTACTATTCCAACATCTATCCCTCCTCAAACCTCTCATAGAATATCAATTCCCATCCCTACCATTGATGAAACCATACAAGAAGAAGACCCTTCTGAGGCATTAAAACTCAGAAGACCTAGAACCAAACACCCCAAACAACCAACAATTTCAACAACAACAGCACTTGACCAAGTGCTGTCTGATATTGCGCGTCAACATGCCTCTGCTCAACCAAACTCTGAACCACAAAATGTTCCTCCTCCACAACCAGAACAACAACAACAACCAGAACCAGAACCACAACAACAACCACTCTCAGAAGAACCTCTGATCCCTGAGCAATCAGAGATTCCACCTCCCTCTCCCCAACCAGAAATAAATCCACCTTCACCACAAACAGAGTTTCACCACTCTGAAACTCCTTCCCCTCATCAATCTGACCCTCACTCACCTCAACCATCACCGCTGGCAATTCAGTTTCCATGTGGAACCACTGTTGTCATGCCCCAGTTACCATCCTCATCAGAATCGACACCACCAAAAACTCCCAAAACACCACCCACTCCAATCGAAATATCTGACTCTGATACCCCTTCTCCAAAACAAACAGCCTCTCAGAAAACCTCTGAAAACCCCAGCAGGACTTTCATTGACTTAACCAGTCTTGACCGTCTTGCTGATCTAAAACACAAAATTGCCATCCCAAAACCAAAGCAACCAGATGTTGGCTCTGGTATTTTGAATTTTGAAACAGGTGTGCTGCAATGGATTGCTTCTTTGAAGCAAGTCTGTCCTGGGATGATTGACCCAGCTGCTTCTGATCAGCTCTGGTCACAGTTCAGACTTTGGGTACGTGCTGAAGCCCTCAAGTTGCAGGATATCAACTATGAGCAGGCACAACAAAATTTCAGCAAGCTTCTGAATGAAGTTGGAAGTATGCTTCTGAAAGAGGACGTGCTCCCTCTGGACAGTGAACCCTGGTCTGAGAAACAGCAAGCTGCAAAGGTGCAACCATCAGAAGAAGACAAGACCATTCAGGCTGAAAGTCAAGCAGAAGATGTTGCTGAAAGTTCTGAGAAGCCTCCTCCTTCTGATGCTTCTCAAGCTGCCTTGGACAGGCAGACTCTGGAAGAACTAAGGCTGAATGACATGCGTCTGCAGCAGCGGATGGATGAAAACGATCAGAAGATGAAAGAGAGAATGGATGTGCAGGACAGCAAGATTGACACTGTTGTCAGCATGGTGCATAAGCAGAATGAGACTTCTGAAAAGATTCAAGCCATGCTGGAGAGCCTGTTCACACGCTTGCCTCCTCAACCTTAATCTTTTTCATACATGACCTTTTTTATGTTTTCCCTGATTTTCTGATGTACTGTTTGATTATGTCTTGTAATATTTTCTCGTTTTGATTCTGAACTATATTAATATCATTAGTTTTTCTGATCTTAATTGTTTTAGCACATCACCAACACTTTTTGATTGCTGACAAAAAGGGGGAGAACAAGAATGATATTTAAATCAATAACGGGCTAACTAGACAGAAATTCTCAAACATTCGAAATTCTCAAACATTCTAACTCTATTACTTGAAATGTTTTTTCTGTTGTGTTTAAAGTCTACAGGCACAAGGAAGCTCCTGGACACTCTGAAGACTAGAAGCTCTGATCAATATGAAGTTGCTCTGATCAATATGAAGTTCTGATCCAAAGCAAAGCTCTGACAAGAAAAGCTCTGAAGCTCTGCTCTGACATAAAGCTTCTGATAAGTCAAAGACTCTGATACTCTGATGTTCAAAGAAAGGCAAAAAGATCTGATTCTGAAGAACGCGTATAATCAAAGGGAAGTAATAAACTCAGGGGGAGTATTTCCTTACTCCTTATTCTTTTACTTCTTATTCTGATACACATTCCAGATACCTTTTCACGTTATTTTTATTTAAAATATCTAGTTTTTGTCATCATCAAAAAGGGGGAGATTGTTAGAACAATGTTTGAATCTACTACCCTATATTTAAGTTTTGATGATAACAAAGTGAAAAGATATAGTATTTATAAGTGTCATGAATGAACTATCTGCTGCCTAAAATTATTATGTTCTGACTTGCAGATACGCTGATTGAAATAAGCAAGATCACATCTATTCAGCATCAGAACTTGATTTCAGACATCAGCATCAGAAGTTGCTACATCAGAACGTCAAAATCAGATGATCAACTCACGTGCATGCTGAAGCTTGATGAACAAGACTGCGCTTAATACTCTGATACAGAAACACAATAGTTCATCAGCAGCGAAGCAGAATCAGAATGAGCCAAGCCAGAACTTGCATTAAGTAAGCAACGGTACTGTGCATTGAAAGCAAATTAATTCCAACGGCTTCATTCCAGAAAAGATCTGCTCAATAAGGAAAGTTTGTTATTAGCATTGAATCAAGAATATTGCATCCAACGTTCATCATCTCAATGCTATATAAACAAGGCTTTGAAGATTGAAATGGTTAATGCTCTCCAAATCTCTACACGCACAAAAGCTGAACCATAATCTTCGTTCTACCAGTTTTGCTAAACCATACACTCTGATATTTCATCACTGTTTAGCAATCTAGTTTCTAAGCTTCATTTTGTGTATACATCACAGTTGTGATACAGTTTTGTAGAAAACATCCACACACATAGTTTTATCTCTTTGTAAGAAAGTGTTACCTTGACAAACCGGGTTGTGGTTTGAATCAAGAAGGCTTTAGCAGTTGTTAAAGCAGTCTGTAATATTCAGTTGAATATAGTGGATTAAGACCTCGTTGGAGAGAGGCGAAATCACCTTGACGGGTGGACTGTAGTAGTTTGAGATCAAACGAACCAGGATAAAAATATCTTGTCAATTGCTTTAGATTTCAGTTTTACAATTCAACCCCCCCCTTCTTGTGTTTTTCACCACTTCAAGATGATCCGCAAGAATGCTACCTTTGATAGCCTTTTGTGTAACATATTGAATGTTATATTCAGATAGAAGCATCTGCCATCAAGCAAGTCTGCCTGTGAGTGCTGGTTTCTCAAAGATATACTTTATCGGGTCCATTTTCGATATTAGAAGGGTCGTGTATGTCAGCATATACTGCCTCAAACGTCGAGAAGCCCAAGCAAGCGCACAACAAGTTTTTTCAAGTAAAGAATATCTAGATTCGTAATCAGTAAACTTTTTACTTAGATAATAGATGGCGTGCTCTTTACGTCCTGTCTCATCCTGCTGCCCGAGCATACAACCCATGGATCCTTCCAGCACCTTCAAGTACATAATGAGTGGCCTCCCAGGCACTGGAGGGATAAGGATTGGTGGCTCTTGGAGGTACCGTCTAATCTTTTCAAAGGCTTCCTGGCAATTAGCATCCCATCAGACATTTTGATTCTTACGCAACAATTTGAAGATGGGTTCACAAATAGCTGTGAGATGAGAAATGAACCTGGCTATATAGTTCAATCTCCCGAGGAACCCTCTTACTTCTTTTTCATTTTTTGGTGCTGGCATATTTTGTATAGCTTTTACTTTGTCGGGATCTACCTCGATGCCTCGTTGACTTACGATAAAACCGAGTAGTTTGCCGGATCACACTCCAAAGGTGCATTTATTCGGGTTAAGCCTTAGTCTAAACTTTTGCAGACGCGCAAATAACTTTTGCAGATGGACTAAGTGTTATTCCTTGTTTTGTGATTTTGCAATCATATCATCAACATACACTTCGACCTCTTTATGAATTATATCATGGAAAAGCGTTACCATGGCACGTTGATATGTTGAACCAACATTTTTGAGGCCAAAAGGCATGACCTTATAACAGTAAGTACCCCATGGAGTAGTGAATGTTGTTTTTGTCATGTCTTCCGGGGCCATCTTTATCTGATTGTATCCTGAAAAACCATCCATGAAGGAGAAAACCGAGGACTGATCCGTATTATCAACCAATACGTTAATGTGTGGTAACGGGAAGTCATCTTTTGGGCTTGCTTTGTTCAGATCTCGATAATATACACACATGCGCACCTTCCCATCTTTCTTAGGGACAGGTACGATGTTGGCGATCCAATCTGAATATTCACATACCAACAAAAAGCCTGCATTTAACTGCTTTTCAACTTCTTCTTTGATTTTGAGAGACATATCTGTACAAGTTCTCCTTGGCTTCTGCTTTATTAGAGGACATTCAGGCATGAGTGGCAAATGGTGCATGACTATATCCGTATCTAGACCAGGCATATCTTCATACGACCAGGAAAAGATGTCAGAGTATTCTCTGAGGAGCTCAATCAACCCCTTCTTTACGTTATCTTGCAAAGCGGCCCCTATCTTGACCTCCTTTTTTACTGTGTCAGTGCCAAGATTGATGACTTCAATGGCTTCTTGATGAGGCAATATCACTTTTTCTTCTTGTTTCAACAGTCTTGCCAATTCCTCCGGAATCTCACAATCTTCCCCACTACCCTCATCGGCTTGGTCATTCGGATTTCCAAGGATATTGGTGCAAGGAACTGTAACATCACCATTTTTTTATGGAATTTGAGGCACACCTGCATGATTTGATGAATCATGCCTTATTTTAGAATATGGATGCGAATTGGAAAATGGTTAAAGAGTCAGAAAAACATTGACATTTTATTTTTTACGAAAATAAGAAAAGATAGAGAGCAAAAATTGTATGCAAAAAATGACATTTTATTTACTTTTTAAACAAACATAGAAACATGAGGGGCCCTCTTCACAAGCCGTCAACATGCTTCGGGCAAAAGCATGTGACTTATTTAAAACAAGAACATTACATGTCAAAGAAAACCACTTCGGGAATATCGGTGGCAGTCCAATTGCCGAGTTCTTGGTCAGGTGCAATCTGGTAGATGTACTGAGCCATATCTGCATCGTCTTCATCATCAATTGCATGGATTTGTCTTTGAGCCTCCGGACCAGCCTTAATAAATACCCTTGAAAGTGGAGGAACTTGTTTTCCCTTGAGCATAATTGGACTCGTACCAACATGGTCTGAATAAGGCGACCTGGACCCAAGTCCAGACTTGTCCTGCTTTTCGCGCACCTCTATCACTTTGCCCCAGTCTCCATTAGAGACTCCAGATTCTACAATAGCCTTGGAATCTCTCACGGAAACCAACAGAACTCCAGACTTCTGTGTATTTTCCAGCATGGTGGGGACTCTGTCAACAGAAACGATTTCCAAGGCCTGAAAAGGGGTTTCATGAACTTATCCGTCTACTTAGACATAACGGAAGGAAGTAACATTGTTAATCATGACATCTTCTTCTCCGCCAATAATGACGACCTTGTCTTGGATAATGAACTTCAAACGTTGGTGCAGGGTTGAAGTAACGGCCCCTGCCACATGGATCCACGGGCGTCCCAGCAAGCAAGTGTAAGATGGACGAATGTCCATGACATAGAATGACAGGTAAAACACGTGGGGGCCGATTTTGATGGGTAGGTCAACTTCTCCTTCTACAGATCTCCTCGACCCATCAAAGGCTTTGACTGTAAGCATACTGGGCTTCATCATCACCCTGTCCATGTTTAGCTTGAGCAGATTATGCTTAGGCATCACGTTCAAAGAAGATCCAGTGTCTACTAAGACCCGAGACATTACAGTATCTAAGCACCTGATGGAAATATGCAGCGCCTTATTATGAGCCCGGCCCTCAGGAGGGAGCTCGTCATCACTGAAGCCTAGACAGTTTCCTGCGGAGATATTTGTAACAACCCCTTCAAATTGGGCCACAGAGATCTCAGGATTTACATGGGAACCATGTAAAATTTTCATCAAGGCGGTTCGATGAGCTTCGGAATACAGGAGGAGGGATAAGATTGAGATCTTTGCAGGTGTCTGATTCATCTGGTCAACCACCTTGAAATCGCTCTTCTTGATTACCCTGATTAACTGCTCCACTTGTTGTTCAAAAGACGTCCCAGGAGAATCATTAACTGCCTGTTTCCCTTTATCTCTTACAGGAATCTCTTCGATAACTTCCTCAGGAGGTGGTGGAGTAGGAGAGAAGACTCTCCCGCTTCGAGTTATTCTACTAGTCCCGGCAATGTTGGTTACATTCTTATTTTCAATCGGCGGACAAACAACTTTCTTTACCCGAATATAAACGGCATTGTATTCCCATGGCACTGCCCTATTGTCAGTTAACGAATCAGGAACAGAACTTGGAAGTGTTGATGCTTGGGTTGGCAGGGGAGCAACCAGATTCAGGTTTGGTGCAGGGAGCGTTGGAACCTGTATAACCAATGGAACTCTTGAAGCATTTCTCTGAACATCGGCCGGATAATACGGAATTTCAAAAATAGCGACATCACCTTCGGGAACGACTTTCTCAACTCTGACAATCCCTTCGTCCATCATTTTTTGAATGGAATTTTTCAAATCGTCACACTCGTCTGGATTGGATGAGTATTTCAAACAAAAACTATGAAGCTCTTGTAGAACTTTCTGCTGTAAAAGATGCTCTCTTAGGACTGCCATTGACATCTGAACCTCTTCAACTTGAGTCACTAAGTCATGGTCATTGTCAAACCCAATAGCATTGGCAGCAGCCCCATGGTGGGGAGGCATATGATTATTTTGAACATTAGGGCCTATAGGAGCAAAGCTTAACTCCTTGGCATCTAAAAGAGATTGCACCTTGTATTTTAAAGCTTTGAAATTTTCGATCGACTGGCCTGGAGCACCTGAATGGAATTCACAATGTGCGTTAACATCATAACCCCTTGGGAGTTCTGCTGGCGGAGGAGCTAACTCTCGAAGTTGTACTAACTGACCAACTAGCAATTCTGGAAGCAATTGAGCATACGACATCGGGATTGGATTCGATCCTCCTTTCGGGGTACCTTTGCTACCTTTGTTGACCCCTCTTCCCCTGGGGCCTTTGGTTTTGTTGATAGTTTTGCGGCGATGCATACTGTTGTTGAGGAGTAACATCAGGGGTTTGGTAATACGGAACCTGTACAATAGCTTTCCCTTTATCATCAGAGGTATTGCTTACCTCTCCTTCTTTTTTCTTGACGAAACTGCTAGAGTATGGTTTCTTCCCACCACCTGAGTTGTTGTTACCGTTTGTGCTAGATGCGCCTGGGATAGTCCCTACCTTAACACACATTTCAACCCGTTCCCCGATGATGACCATATCTGAAAACGAGTCAGAAGTACTACTGAGCATATGTTGCAAATACGGGCCTCGAAGGGTACTCATGAACAAATCCACTAATTCCCGATCTAGGAGAGGAGGTTGAACTCTTGCGGCCAAACTGCGCCATCTCTGGGCGTACTCTTTGAAAGACTCACCAGTCTTTTGAGACATACTTTGCAGCTGCGCACGGCTAGGTGCCATGGCGGTGTTGTAGTGATAATGTTTTAAGAAAGCATCAACAAGCTCACTCCAATTACTAACATGAGTTTGTTCCAACTACATGTACCACTCTAATGGAGCTTCAGCAAGACTGTCCTGAAAGAAATGCATAAGCAATGGCTCATTGCTAGCATAAGCAACCGTCTTTCTGCAGTAAGATCGGAGATAAGTCTCTGGGCATGTAACCCCCTTATACTTGTCGAAATCAGGTACCTTAAACTTCGGCGGAATCACAACTCCCGGAACTAAACACATAGCAGCGACACTGAATCCTGGTTTCTTAGAAGTCTCCATAGCCTTTAAGCGTTCTTCCAGAGCCTTGTACATCTTAGCAGTTTCAGACAGATTAGTCGTAGAATCCTTTGGAGGGTCATCGAGATCAATGACATCATGATGGTCATCTATAATCATCTGTGGGTTCTCTTTAGGAATCCCCCCATGATCATTCTTGGGTCCACCGTTCTCGGATGTGGAGGCAACGTCTACCAGTTTTGTGACGCTTATTCTGAGCTCTTCCTTCCCTTGGATGACGGCATGAAGAGTTTCCATGAGTTGGTTCCTCCGGTCACCCATGGTGTCCATGTCTTTGCGGAGAGAGGCCTGGTTCTGCTCAATCTGTTCCATGATCCTCAACTTGTTGGCTCGAGTGCGATAAGGATGTATGGAAGTCGTCTTGTAGATTCTATAATAAAAGGCAAAATCATCAGATAAGAACTCTTGCCAGCAAACCTGCAATTCATGAAATGCATGATATGTATGATGTATGAAATGATTGTCCACTCCGGTTCTCCATGGTTCAATTACCGTCAATAGTAATCGAGCAACATGATGACAAGAACGACCACATGAAGAAGACATCCAAAAATAAGAGAAATTCCCACAGAACTGAATATACGAAGGTTATGGGAGTGTGAGCAATTGGTAACAATAATGATTAGTTCGGGGGTAGATTATTTTTTTTCATATCGCTTAGGCTCAAATAAAGTGCCTTAGCAATAATTTCAAAATCGTGCTTGTCCGGACTTGGCAACAGGTAGGTGTTCTGCAAAGAGGATCGTCCTTTCGGAATTGGAACAATTTGGTAGTCCTGGAATGTGTAACTCGTAGCTGTAAGACTGAAATAGGGTCGAAATGACGAAAATGGTCCTCTAGATTCTTCAAAGAAGGCCAAGAACTTGAGCGGAAAACTTGAATAGTACAAATAAGTATGATTGTCTCCTTTGGTTTTCTTGAGAACATCACCGTTGCCAAATGTTATTGGCGAAAATTATGCCAGAGAGGTATCCAAAGTGGACATGCATATGCAAGGTTGATAATTTCATCTTTCTGACATTTTTTTTTGAGAAATAAACATGTTATGGTGTAAATGCAAAATGATCATGGTGTTACTACTTCCATGATACCAATATCTGCTATACTGTCTCTGCGTAACTTGTAAGTACCAGGATCATAGGTCCGGAACATAAACCATACAATCTTATGAACAGACTCGGGACTTAGAAAATAAATCTGAGAACCTCCTAATCATTGACAGAGTTCCAGAGCATATCCAATAGAACTGATAGTAGCTGTTTGAGCATAATCATCATTTGAATATGAGTAACCATCTGAATATGAGTCACCATCTGTACCTGTGATAGAAATTCCCTCCCCACTCACGGGTGAAAACTAGGTCAGGGTAAGATAATGGTAACTCGAAAATCACGGGTCCGCCTGAAAGTGCTATGGGCTTACCCACAGACGTGGGTGCCGATATTAATTCATTTGAACCTCATCCGAGCGTGGTATGTGACATGACTGCACTAATCGGACCACGTCGTATAGTCGTCATGCCTCCACTCTATTCCTAGGTGTCCTAGTGCACTCTGGCCTGGGTACTGGGCCTTTTACCTCAAAAGTAACATCCCAACCCAATAAGAAGTAGATCCTGTACAGAAGTAGTATATGGAAGACAGTAAAATACAATGCATATGTATGCTCAAGTATATACAAAATGAATGAATAAACCGAAAGCGTAAATATAAACACCCAAATAAAATAAAAGAAGAGCTAGGAGCGACTCCGAGATGGACCAGCATTTGGTCGACCTTTCCCTAGTGAAGTCGCCAGCTGAAACAACCGGCTGAAAATTATCAAACAATGAAGTCGCCATCGAACGTCTTTTATACCACATGTAGGGAAAGGTAAACATCGAGAAAACCTGAGAAGGGAGAAGTCACGGTCTTGCGACCAAGAGATCGGGTAAGGGAGTCTGTTACGCGAGGGAAAGGTATTAGCACTCCACACGCCCGTAGTACTCTACGGTATCCACTCTTGTTATCTATCTTATGGGTGTGTTTAATCTATGCTTACTGTCTATTACTGCTAAGGGAGAATGCGTGCAAAATAAAAGAGAAAAGAATGTAGGGAAAATAAAATTGTGCTCGCTTGGGCCCTACCCCAATGCCTACGTATCCTTTTTGAGGAATCAGAGCTACCGTAGTTCGGCTCATATGTTTTTGTTTGTTCGTGTTTTTTGTGGACGAAGTTAATTCCGCCTTCTGCCGCAGCTCGACCTTTGGAGACTTATGCGTTGGCACAGAAGTAAATTAATCGTGTCCTTACCTGAAAAGGGTTTCTTAGAGAAATGGTGCTCGAGCGCACAAAATGGTTTGACTTTGTTTTTTGTATTTTCGTTGCAGATAATGACTAGTCGACCTCAAGAGAGAGATATTAGCCATTTTTCTACTTAGTCATGAAAGGAGTCTTTGAGAATTGAACCACACCTATGCTTGAGATGAAGAGCAATAAGATCGAGAAGAGACCCGCTTATCATTTCTCACACTAAGCAAAGGCTTGATTCTCATAAATAGTTTTAAAGTGTTTTGAATTTTGAAAGAAAAGAAGTTGTAGTTTTAGGTGCGTATGCAAAAAGAGAAAGAAAAGTAAAGGGGGATTAGCTTACTTCTAAACCTAATGCTATTATGTATTGTTAGACCTAAAGTTAGAATTTTGAGGGAATTCTACCTAATGTTAGCATGTTTGGATTTAGGATCCGAATGATAATTTAGTTCAATTAGATCAAAGATTAAATTTGAACCAAAGTCACCTAAGGGATCATGAAAGACTGTACAAACAAGTGAAATCCGTAGCAAATATTAAAGTATTGCATACGATCCAAAATAAAGTATTGCAAACAAAATACATGATACAAAATGAATAAAATTAATGATTAAAATTGACTAAAAAAATTAGCAGAAGAAGAAATATATTCCTAATTAATTTCTAAAACGCCTTCTAATATCTCTATCGTTTTCTACTATATATTTTGTTATAGTTTTATCATATACTTTTATTGACAAAAATTATGAAAGAGAAAAAAACAAAATGAACATAAAAGGAACAGAGGTGTAAAGTCAGAATGGGAGTGTATTAGGAACAGGGCGCTGGACCATCTCAGGAAAGTATAAAAGCCTTTTTGTTTTTTTTCATGTAAGCATCAACTTAAGCTTCAAACAAGTTGAAATATACCTAAGGGAATGCTATTCGGCCCAGTAGTGTACCCAGCCCGTACATCTCAACAAGCATTTTTTGTTGAGTTAAAGCTTCAAGCTACCAAAAACATTATTGGGCTTAGGTAGGTATGGTTCGGCCCAACATCATATCCATATATTTCTTTCCTCCAACATTATTCACTATTATTAATATAATTTAGAGAAAGAAAATAATAAAACAAAATAATGAATCAACAATGAAATATGAAACGATGCAGTTTTGCATTAGGTTGGGAGAGTAACCCTTGGTCTTCTCTTGAATACCCGATCCTTGTTTTCATCTTTCTCTCTCTTTCCTTCACCGTCATTCAGCTTATTCCACCATAGCCTCACCTCACTCCGCCATAGCCTCACCTCAGTTCCGCCATAGCCTCACCCCAGTTCCGATTCCGCTCCGCCATAACGTCGCATCTCTTCATCATCCTCGCCTCATCCAAATCTCTGTTCTCCATAGACGGTCAATCATCGTCATAATCACCACCATCTATATCGGAGATCTCAAACCACATACACCAATTTCTTCATCTCTGAATGAATGTTCTAAATCCTACCTCCTTTTTCATCCATCTCTTTTATTTGTTCTTAATTTATCCAAAAACGTAAACCCTAAGCCTCCGAGAATACAGACTAAACAAGGATGAATATGGGTTCCCGGCCGCGCCTCTATGGGGCCATTGATTGGCATGCTTTCCTCTACATACTTATACAAAGAAGTCACGAAGAAGACAAAAAAAGTGAGTTTCAGATCTTACCGGTCGGAGGCTTTGCAACGCTGTTCCGTAGTCACCGTCTTCGAAACAGAAGTTCAGAAATCAATTCAGGTACGACATCATTTGATTTCTTCCGCTCGATCTTCTTCTTCTCGTCCCTGCGAATTTCTTCTGTTCTTGCGTCTACTTTCTTTGTATGCAATCGGTAATGTTAATTGTCGCGGTGTTGATGCATTTACTATGAACCATCAGAGGGATTGAAAGGAGAGTTTGGAGGTCTTAGCTCTGTTGATTAGAGTTTCAGAGGTTGAAAACTCTAACAACAATGGTGATGAGCGTATATGTGAGGTTAGGGATGGAGAAAATCAGAGAGTGAAGAGAGGAAAGTGAATAGTGAAACTAAAGAATTGGTGAAAAATTCGTGGTGTGAAATTTGGAGGGAGCAGAATATATATAGGCACTAGGTTCGGATGAAGGGAAGGTTTGGGAGTTAGGTTCGGAGGGTTAAGTTTGCTCAGGAGTTTGTTATCTCAGCTTAGGAGTCAGTTACATAGGTTTGGGTGATTTGAAGTTAGGCTTGGAATTCAGGTGGAGCAGCTTCGGTTTCAGTTAGAAGCTTGAGTTGATTAGGTTTGTGTGAAACAAATGCTAGGTTCGGCATAGTAATGTTAAGATTGGGAGTTTGTTATTGAAGAGGGAATCAGTTGGAGGAAGTTGAATTCTAAACCCTTGGATTTGATGGATCAATTTTTCTGTTATGCATATGCTATTCAGAAGTTGGTTACAGGTTTGTTAAGTTAGTCACAATTAGAAAATTCTGTTTTGGTTTGTTGGGAATTAATAACTGTTTCTTTTTGTAAAAATTGTTGAATGTTTGATAAGGTTAGGAAAAATGGTTTTGATAATTGGAAGTGTAGTGTATGTGTTATAGTTAGTTATGAATTAGTTATGGAGATGTTAGAATTTCTGTTGGGAAGTTAGTTAGAAAAGCTGTTAGTTTTGGTTGGTTACCGAATGTTAGTTATGTTTGGGTAAGCTGAACTGGTTAAATAATTTCCTCCTGAACTTCTGATAGAAACTTTCCCCTGATTTAAATAGCTGATTTGATGATTTTTGCTTCCTTGTTCACAGCACAGGGCACGGTCTTGAGAGGCTACAACAGTGGAATCTTCCAACTCAAAGCATCCAAAAGTACTGTGTTTCTTCCTCCCATTTTTACATTGAGTTTTAAGGTCACATTTGCTAGGTACTGTCTGTGAGTCTTGAAAACATTTTTTGCAGGACAGCATTGTGAAATCAACCCAAGATCTGTTTCACAGGTTCTTTTGAGATCACCATACAAGGAGCCATTAATGTCTGGAAGAACGGAAATTAATAACTCTAGCTCTTTACCATCGAGTTTGTCTAGAACAGCGGTATGTATATACTTCAAAGCCTTCTTGACCTGATCTGGTCTTACTGAATATACAGGAATCACAGGTTCTTGACTAAATTCCATGCCTAAGATTCGACACTTCTGAACTAACTATTGGCAAAAATCTGTGAGCTGTGCTTTCTTGTACATTTCGTGAGAAATTGATGCATGCCCAATATCTTACAGTACTTCCATTTAACTTTCTTGTTCATCATATTCCATTGTCTGACTTGTGGCAAGTTTGATGAATACATATCTGGAAGTGCGAGATGGACAGTATTGCACCAAGCAGTATTATGCATATTATTTATTCATTACTGAACTGTTGTTTGATTAATTGCAGGACATGGCTGGTTCCAAGCCTCAAAGCATGTTTGTTGTTTGGCATAATTTAGTTTTGGATATAGGACAAGACTTGGGGTGGAGAGTAAGAACAACTTGAGACGGACTTATGGAGATCTTCTCAAGCCAAGCAAAAATGAATGAAGGCATAAAAATCTGAGAGAGCAGTCACCAATTTGTAATAAAATTTTGTACCGTCGTATGTGATGGATGTTTATTGATACTTGATATTGCCTTGGTATAATGTATTAGGTGCCATGAAATGATCTTATACTTGATAGTATAATGGCAACCTTCAAATACTCAAAGCGAATTTCCCTTTCGTTAATTTCTTTCTTTGCTTTTGTAATTATGTTGACAAAAAATGATGATGACTTTGTAATATAACGAGAACCTTCGAGTTCGAATGGCAAAAATCCAAATACTTCAAGTAGCTTTCTCTCCCGCTTCTAATTTTGTATTTGCTTCTAGATGAGTCATGGACATTGATCCATCAAGGTCTTGAATAATCAAACTTCCCTTGACATTTATGAATGGATCACCAAGCTTTAATAACCTCAAATGATTTAATGAACTTTAAACTTGATTATGACTCGATTTCCTAGTAAATGCCTCTTTCATTTTAATACTAATATGAACTTCAACCGAGTTTGAATCATCATGAAAACCCCTATTTCAACTCTTCCATCCACGTTAACTTGTATTTCAAACAACACGCTAGTATCTCAATCACCACTTCATCTTTATACCACAATTTAAACTTTGTAATCTATTCCACCAATGCACCTCAATAGACAACCAATGACCTTGAAGTTAATGTCACGGAGAAAATCTTGTAGATAAGAACAATTATAAGCATATAACTGACGATGATCATAAGGTCTTGAGATCCCTTGAGATGCACTTTGATGGTTTAAAAGCCCATGGTGAAGATGCCCTTGTAGCTTGATAAGAAAGAAGTCCATAATAGCCATGCATCCAAAACCCTATCTTCAAACCATAATTGTCGAAGAAACCAACTGATTCAAGCCTGAGTGAAGATGAGGACCGTCAACGCCATAAAAACCCTAATTCCACCATATCATTGATTCCATGCCAAATTATATTGTTAGCGAATATATGCAATGTTAAATGACCTAATGGAAATATGTACATGCGAAAAGTGCGACAATGCATAAACCAGATAAAAGTAGAAGGGTAGGACAAATTTGGGGTATTACAACGGTGTAGGGGCAGTATTTACATCCCCAAAGAATTATCACAAACCCTACACTACAAGGTTGTGTTTTGACTGCACCAACAACATCGCCGAATACGAAGCCTGTATACTAGGACTGGAAGCCGCCATCGTTTTGAGAATAAAGCACTTATAATTATTTGGGGATTCTGCATTAGTCATATACCAGGTTAATGGCGAATGGGATACTAAACACCCTTAACTGATTCCATATCGGGATCATGTTTTAAAGTTAGCCACAAAATTTAAAGAGATCACTTTCAGTCATATCCCACGAGAAGAAAAATCAAATGGAAGACGCCCTGACAACCCTATCAGCTATGTTCAAAGTGACTTGGCCAAATCATGAACCACGTATTACGATCAAGCATTTTGAAGAGCCCACACACTGCCTTTCTATTAAGGAAGGACCTGACAACAAGCCTTGGTTTTACGACATCAAGAAGTACTTAGAAACGCAGGAATATCCAGAAAATGCCTCTATCATTGACAAGCGAACCTTGTGAAGGTTAGCTTCAAAATTATTTTTGAGTAATGGAGTGGTATACAAAAGAAACTACGACATGGTACTACTCAGGTGTATGGAAAAGCAAGAAGCAGATACGCTCATGAGAGAAATCCATGAGGGTAATTTCGGAACTCATACAAATGGGCACGCCATGGCTAGAAAAATTCTACGATCAGGGTATTATTTGTTAACAATGGAAGCCGTTTGTTATGACTACACGAAAACGTGACACAAATGTCAGATCTACGCCGACAAGATAAATGTACTGCCGACTCATTTGAACGTCATGAACTCACCTTGGCCATTATCAATGTGGGGACTTGATATGATTGGCATGATCGAGACGAAAGCATCCAACGAACACCGCTTTATATTGGTAGCCATCGACTACTTTACCAAGTGGGTAGAAGAAACGTCCTACGCCAACGTAACAAGTCAAGTGGTTACACGCTTCATCAAACAGAATATCATATGCAGGTATGGTGTCCCAAGCTGGATAATTACAGATAACGGGTCTAATTTAAACAAAAAGATGATGAAGGAACTGTGCGACGACTTCAAAATTGAGCATCATAATTCCTCACCGTACAGACCAAAGACAAACAGGGCCTTCGAAGCAGGCAACAAAAATATCAAGAAGATCATCCAGAAGATGGTGAAGACATAAAAAGATTGGCACGAAATGCTTCTCTTCTCCATGCATGGCTATCGCACCTCTGTATGCACATCGACAAGCGCGACCCCTTTCTCACTAGTATATGGCATGGAAGCAGTACTCCCGGTGGAAGTTAAGATACCATAACTTCAGGTCTTGAGGGAAAAAATGCTGGAAGAAGAAGAGTGGGTGCAGACATGACTTGACCAGCTCAACCTTATTGAAGAAAAATGATTGACAGCTTTGTGTCATAGCCTTCAACAAGAAATTTCGCCCTCGAATATTCAAGGAAGGGGATCTAGTGCTCAAGAAGATTTTACTACCTTGCCTCGATTCACGTGGTAAATGGACACCCAACTACGAAGGTCCATATGTAGTCAAAATGGAATTCTTCGGAGGTGGTCTCATCCTTACAACAATGGATGGGGAAGAACTACCGCATCTGGAAAATTCAGACGCAGTCAAAAAATACTATGTATAAAAAGCTCGCTAAGCTCGAACCCCAAAAGGGCGACTTAGGAAAAAAGGAGCGTCTCGATGGATCGAAATCCCTAAAGTGAGATCCAGGCAAAAATTAGGGGCACATAACAAGAAAATTATCCCGATGGATTGAAAACCCAAAAGGGAAATCCAAGAAAAAGTTAGGGGTTTCATACAATGAAATAAAGAACAAAAAGACTGCGATCTAAAGAGCTACGACTACGGACAACGAAGGGAAGGATAGATTGATATCATACAACTCAGAAGCAAAGGAGATAAGATAATCAAAGGACATGGGGGGAACATCAGTAGGGATTATCATTTTTCATTTCCATTTACTGTTTTAAAACTCTCTGTAATTACCTCTTTCTAGGAATTGCATCTTGTATTCTCGCCTACTTTGAGGCATATCAATAAAGCATTTGATTTCTTTACATATTTCGAATTATGTTTTTCTTTTCTTATATTTTTTTACAAAATACTACGATTATTACTTGTGAATATTATCTTGAAGTCATTTTGGGGAATTAACAAAATAAAAGCATTCGGCAAAACATCAGAAAACATTTTGGTTAGAAAAATATTGAAAGAAAATCCACGTCTACGTCCATGCACACGACTGTGCCTACTCCTACATCCACACGTCCGGACACAAATTCCGGGTCTACGCATCCGCTTACAATATAAGAGTCTACACATATGCCAATATCTATGCCTACACCTACGCACATGCCATTACCTGCGTCTACGTCAACACACGCGTTCACAATACAAAATCAATGTTCAAATTTTGCTAACATTGTCCAACTGTGCTCAAGAATAACAATGCTACGACAACACATAACGACAGGGATCAGTGACTCTAAGACAATGGTTTAAAGGAGAGAATGACAGAAATAGTCCTCATAACATTTCAAGGCATGCGGGCATCTTACACACATTTCATACATACACACATTTTGCAAATCTCAAGCATACATACATTATGTGTTCTCACATACAATACGCATATATCCAGGGTTCAGTATCAATGTAAAACATCATACATTTCACATACATCCAAACATCTCGATATCAGACATCATACGCATGTATCATGCATCAAACAAACAATACCACCCTCTATTCAATCATCCAAGGGTCCATTAACCAAATACTTCTCCTGCGATCCAACCCTTCATCTAAGTCTCCATGCCATGACGTGTTCAGCCCGTTACCTAAGTCTTCATGCAGTAACGAATGAAAACTCAGTACATTGCTTCTAAGTCGCAATGTATTCGCAAACTCAACACATTGCCTCTAAGCCGCAATGTATCCTCAAAACTCAAACACATTGCCTCTAAGCCGCAATGTATTCGCAAACTCAACACATTGCCTCTAAGCCGTAATGTATCCTCAAAACTCAAACACATTTCCTCTAAGCCGTAATGTATTCGCAAACTTAGAAAATTTCCTCTAAGCCGCAATGTATCCACAAAACTCAACATATTTCCTTTAAGCCGCAATGTATCCTCAAAACTCAACATATTGCCTCTAATCCGCAATGTATTCGCAAACTCAACATATTGCCTCTAAGCCGCGATGTATTATCTAAACTCAACAAATTGCCTATAAGCCGCAATGTATTATCCAAACTCAACACATTGCCTCTAAGGCGCAATGTATCATCCAAATCAACACATTGCCTCTAAGCCGCAATATATTATCCAAATCAACACATTGCCTCTAAGTCGCAATGTATTACCCAAACTCAACACATTTCCTCTAAGCCGCAATATATTACCCAAACTTAACACATTGCCTTTAAGACGCAATGTATTATCCAAACCAACACATTGCCTCTAAGCCGCATAGTGTTCTCCAAACTCAAACACATAGCCTCTGAGCCGTAATGTATTCGCGCTCAAAGCATCTCCTCAGACGTCATGCAGCGATTCACAAACGTAACCCATGGCCTCAGTCTTCAAGCAGCCATGCACCATCAAGTATTAATAGGTGAATAAGCCAAGACATATGAAACCACGCTTTTAAGATCAAATACTATCTTCCTCGTTATCAAACTCTGGTAAGCGATATATCATTTGCTTCACCTGTTTTCTCAAGACTCGTAAGGGTGTGCTACATCAGTGAAACCTTATGATTGGTCGGACAAATTTTGGGTATTCCAAGTATTCAATAAACTCCCAATCAGAATGCTCCAGACCCGCGTTTTCTCGCTCTATTCGATTGGAGGATAATTGAATAGGGGCAACTGTCGTACCCCAAATTTATCCTACCTCGATGATTTTATTTTTCACGATTTAAATAGAAGAAATATTTAATTAAAGATGGCACAGCAGCATCTGATGTCCCATCTTTATCAAAGAAATAAGGGCGTATTTTAATTCAAGAAAATGGGGCTTTCTAAATCAGAAAGACTCATAAATCCGTTCGTGACGCATGTTGGCCCATGGCCCATGCAATTCAAAAATAAAAATTATTTGAGTAATTACTAAGTTATTAAATTATTAAGTCTACTTAAATTTAAGTTGCTATTAATTAATAATTGATTACATAAGCTCATTTAAGTGTTATTGTTGCTAATAAAAAGAAAGGGTGGGGTTGCACCTTGAAGCCAATTAAAATGCGTACAAGCCCATTAAGATTTTTTTTTTACAGAAATACACTTATGATCTTTTATTATTACTGGACTAGAAAAAGGACGTTATTATTAAAACCTTTTCACTATTATAAAAAAAAAGGATTTCTTTATAATTTGTATTTTGTTATCATTGATTAAATTATTATTAAAAGATTTTTATACAATGATACTAGAGTTTTTTTAAGAATTTTGGTTTTAAGTAAAAAAAATCTTTTTGGGTTAGATTATTGGAGACAGTTAGGCCCAATACGCATTGGAAGAACGTGTTTGCTGTAATTTCTGTTGTGGATTGGTGGCACAATGCAAGGCCCATTTAGCATTTGTAAATGGAATTATTATTTGATCTCTATTTATTAATTAATTTATTATTAGTAAAATTAATAAGTTGTTTTATTTGTAATAAAGAGTTTTTGATTTGAAAAATGATGGCTTTATAAAATCAGGCCCAATCCGTTTATAGAGGAGAGAAAACATTTTCTTGACAGAAAATATAATATAGTTGGGCTGAATACAAATATAACGTGAACCCCAATTGAATTAAAAAACTGATTTTTGTTTGTTGTAATAAAAAAATAAGTTGGGCTGATTACAACAGAGACGACGCAAGCCCAAAGGCTGGTTAACCAATACTGTATCAATCGTAACAAAATTAACGCACGATTCTGTATCAGAAATAGATACTGTAGAAATATAAAATTACAGCAAATCAAAATCTCAGAATCATATCAAATATACAAATCTGAGAAATAATCTAATACAAGTTCAAATCGCTAGGTTACAGAATCAAATCAATTACATTGAACATAAATCCCTAATTGATCTAATATTCCTAAATCTAAGTAATTGTAACTTTAAAAAATTGAAACCCTAAAGACTATACTGTATAAATAGAAGAAGATACAGAGAAGAGAAAGGGAGGACCCAAAACAGAAGAACAGAGGAGAAGATAACCAAGCCACTAACGGTTGTTGTTGAAGAAGGAAGAACACGTCGTCTCGTAAAGATTGATGCGATTAAGGTTTCGATATATGAAACCCTAATTGCTAGCCGCTAAGTTCTTGATTGTTCCGTCGCCTTCGCCACCATCAGCTATCGCCTCTGCGATATGCAATCAAAGAAGACAGATGGATTAGCTTCAAAAGCTCAAAGATCAGAGAACAAGAAATATCGCGTAGGGTAAACTTAGCTTTTGTTTTTTCTAATTGTTGATTTGGGGTTTTTGTTGGTTGGGTTTTGATTGAGGGTTACCAGGTTGTTGAAGCGCCGCCGTGGGGGGGGGGGAGGTGTTAGGGTTGAGAGAATGAAGAAAGGGTAAGCGAGAGAGAAAGAGAGGTTACTGTAAAATAGAAAATGTAAGAATAAAAAAAAATGATAATTGTATAATCCGTATAGATCCCGTACAAATGCGCCCATAGTAATTATCATGCACCTTTCGTCACATTCTTTAGATCCTCATCAGACGACCGAGAGGCCAAGTCTATGGTAAGACCTTACACCTCTGCACACACGATTAGCCAGGACCCCTCTTAAACGTCCATTGGGCCAAGACCAGATGTTATTCACACCCCCATCTTTTTACTTAATAACAAAAAAATACACCCCCTCCTGAAATTAATTATTTTTTACATTTTCTATATAATTAATATTTTCTTATTATTATTATATTATATTATTATCTTTTTGTAATTATTATTTTTATTATTATTATATATAATTATCATTATCATTAATAGTAATTTTTATTTATAGTATTATTATTTATTATATGTAAATATTACTTATTATCATAAATAAATTATGTTTATTTAAAAACTCATGAACATATTTTTTACATATCCGCATTAAATATTTTATCATGCATTAATCACGAGATATTCGCAATTAATACGATAAAAAACATCGACAAATCATCAATCTATATTTCGCAATAAACTAAACTAATCAACTGTTTTTTCTGCAAAAGGGCTTCAAACTAATTTTGACTTACTGTGCACTCATTCAGAATCTCTGCAATCACTTCCCGACCGAGTGCAGGGTAATTCAAAATATGTTTTCAAACCACTAAAAAACACCAACCCATACGAACTACGAATTGAGACTCTGATTCCTCATAAGAGGATATGTAAGCATATGATCAAAAATCATGGTGAGTCTTTCTAATTAAAACTTAAAATCCAGTTTACCCCAAACCTAAACCTAGAGCTTAGTATCCTTGTGAACAAGGTAGATGAAAGGTGCCTAACACCTTCCTTTCGTCTAATTGAGTCCAAAACCTAGAATCTCTGTCCGCGAATTAGGGTTTTCTGTTAGGTTCCCTTCCCTAAGATAAAAACTAATAATGGCGACTCTTGATTAAAAACCAGTCGCAACACCTTGGTGGTCAGTCAAGTCAAAGGAGAATGGGATACAAAACATCCAAATCTTATGCCTTACAAAGAACTTGTGCTAACCTTGATCCCGTACTTTGAAGAGATTTCCTTTGAACATATCCCGAGGGAAGAGAATCAATTGGAAGATGCTTTAGCTACCATGTCTTCTATGTTCAGGGTCAGATGGGACAATGAAGCTCCCAAAATTATTGTCGAAGGATTTGACGAACCGGCGCACTACTATGAGATTGACACTAATGGTGTACAGGAGAAGCCTTGGTTTCATGAAGTGAAGAGATATCTCTAAGCTCAAGAGTATCCTGAAGCGGCGTCAATCAACGACAAGAAATTTCTGCAGAGTTTCTCTTCCACGTTCTTCCTAAGCAATGGGATCTTATACAAGTGCAACCATGATTCAATTCTGCTTCCTTGTATGGACAAGAAAGAAGCGGAGAAGATCATGGAGGATATGCATGAAGGTATCTTTGGAACTCACTCTAGTGGACATACTATGGCCAAGAAGATTCTGAGAGCTGGATACTATTGGTAGACCATGGAAATCGATTGTCACCTCCACTCGAGGACTTTCCATGAGTGCCAAATTTATGCTGATAAAGTCCACGTGCCTCCAATTCCTTTGAATTTCATGACTTCCCCTTGTTAATTTGCAATGTGGGGGAATCAATATGATTGGAGAAATCAAATCTACTTCCTCTAATGGACAACGTTTCATTATTGTCGCCATTGACTACTTTATCAAGTGGGTTGAAGCGGCTTCATTTGCCTCAGTTACCAAGCACGTCAGGGCCCGATTCATTAAGCATAACCTCATCTACTGGTATGGTATCCCTGAGAGGATCATCACTAACAATGGTACCAACCTCAACAACGCCATGATCACTGAACTCTGCACACAGTTCAATATCAAGCATCACAACTCTTCTCCATATAGACCTAAGATGAATGGCACAGTGGAAGCTGCAAACAAGGACATAAATAAGATTGTGTAAAAGATGGTGGTAACCTACAAAGAATGGCATAAGATGTTACCATTTTATCTTCATGGCTATCGTACTTCGGTGCAAATATTAACTGAGGAAACCCCTTTCTCTTTGGTCTATGGCATGGAAGTTGTCCTTCCTGTCGAAGTTCAAATCCCTTCTCTAAGGATGATGAAAGAAGCAGACTTAGACGAAGAAGAATAGATTCATACAAGGTTGGATCAGTTGAATTTTATTGACGGAAAGAGGCTGGTTGTTTTTCATGGTCAGATGTATCAAAAACGTATGATCAAGGCATTCAACAACATGATCAAACATTGAGTATACCAGGTTGGCGACTTGGTAATAAATCTCATCATTCTACCACAAGGCGATCCTAGGGGAAAATGGACTCCCACCTATGAAGGGCCATTTGTTGTTAAGAAAGTATTTTTGGGCGGTGCTATGATGCTAACCACTATGGATGGAGAAGATTTCCCGCACGCTGTGAACGTGGACATAGTCAAAAAGTACTACGTATAAGAATGACTCTCTAGGTTGACATACCTAGGAAAAAATAAGGGAATCCTGGCGAACCAAAAGGGTTCGGGCAAAAGTTAGGGATATATATGAAAGATTATACACCCGACAAGTCGAAAACCTGAAAGGGCGGCTTGGGAAAAAAAGGGTATCCTGGTGGACTGAAAACCTGGAATGGCGGTCCAAGCAAAAATTAGGGATTAAAGCGTATGACTATGTCCCGTTGGATCACTTACAACCAACTTTATTACCAAGATCAAAAGTTCAAATGGTTCAATCAACTTCTTCCGACGGAAAGGGATGAGATATTCAAAGACATAGGGGCAATAGCAGAGTTGAAACCCAATGAGATCACTTCCACATGGCTATATATATGTTTTCACTTTATACTCTTTTCATTTCACGACGACTTCCTCTTACTAGGATTTCCGGCTCTTTGTACAAAATCGCATGTTTATAGGCAAATTATCAATACAAATATACTTTAAAGTCCAAACTTTTTGTTTTTCTGTTTTGCTTGCAAAAACGTCCAATGACTAAACTGAATTAACATATGCATATGAACATGATTAATTGTTAACAAATATATACATAAGAACAAGACTAAACATTTACTGAAAACTCTAAGAATTGGGATGACACTCAAGCTGTCTGTAAATCCCCAGAGTCCCTTTCATAAGATTATCCCCAGTGAAGTCACCGGAGCCACTTCTATGAGGTTATCCCCACAGAGTAATCTTCACAAATAAGGTTACATTCCCCGCAATCTCCCCGGTAGATTACTCCAGCAAATAAAGGAGTATAATCTCTATCCCGACAATATCACCAACCTACGGAATGGATATTTTTCTTCCCCATCTGAGTTTATTCTTCCAAAACGGAAAAAGAAACCTTACAAAGTCCTTCTCTTTAGCAAATTCAATTTCCCCAAGAGAGTTAGTTTCCTCCGCAGAGCACTTCTCCATCAACAAGGGTTTATTTCTCCAACATGGTTTATTTCCTCAACTGAATACAAATTCCCCAACTCGAGTATATTCCTCAAACTACTACAAATCTCTTAAAAATTATTCTCCCCGGTAAATTCATCACTATCCCTAGAAAGTTAATGCGAAGCTTGGAATCCAACCAGATACCAGTTAACTTTATCCTCCCCAGACAAGATGGAAGGTTGTCCATCTCTTTTATCCCCAGTCAGGGTAAATAAGAATAATCTTCCCCAAACGAGTCAGAAGTTTAACCATCTCTTTTATCCCTAGTCGGGGTATATAATAAATAAGGTCCCCAATAGAGTAAAGGACGACCAATGTTCCTAAACTCTACTCCCCAAACAGAAATCAATACATCCCCTACAGGTTTTCCTCAAACAAAGGAATCCCAAGGGGAAGCATTCTAGACAAGATTGAAGATACACATACTCTTCATCTCCAACAATAGTCAGGGACTTATTTTCCAAGACAAATACACTTCGATAACATGGCACATTCATTCATCATAACATATGCATACGAAACGCATATAGCACAATCATATATTTTTTAGAACATCATTACGCAATGCATTTCATACATCATGACATTGCATACAACTAACTCTTTACCTTTTCAGAAAAGATCAATCAACAGACGAATATCATCAATAATTTTCAAATATTTCCAAATTAATTCCTGAAACAAGAGGGGGCAACTATCCGGATAACTAACCACATATTAATCCTTGAAACAAGACAGGACAATTATCTGCAAAGAACAAGAAAATTTAAGATCAATTCCCGAAATAGGATGGGGTAACTATCTACATGAAGAACACTTCCTTTACACATCTGCTGGTTCAGTTTAAATCGACTAAAGATTTGTTCTGATACTTTTCCAGTAGACACTTTTTCTGGTTCAGTTTAAATCAACCAGAGATTTATTCTGATTCTTTTCCACTTAAAGACAACACAGACCTCTGCTGGTTCAGTTTAAATCGACCAAAGATTTATTCAGATACTTTTCTAGTAGACACTTTTTCTGGTTCAGTTTAAATCGACCAAAGATTTATTCTCATACTTTTCCAGTAGACACTTTTTCTGGTTCAGTTTAAATTGGCCAAATATTTATTCTGATTCTTTTCCAGTTAAAGATGACACAAGACATCTGTTGGTTCAGTTTAAATCGGCCAAATATTTATTCTGATAGTTTTCCAGTAGGCACGCTTTCTGGTTCAGTTTAAATCAACCAAAGATTTATTCTAATTCTTTTCCAATTAAAGACAACATAGACATTTGCTGGTTCAGTTTAAATTGACCAAAGATTTATTCTGATACTTTTCCAGTAGACACTTTTTCTGGTTCAGTTCAAATCAACTAAATATTTATTTTGATTCTTTTCCAGTTAAAGACAACACAAGACATCTCTTGGTTCAATTTAAATCGACCAAAGATTTATTTTGATACTTTTCTAGTAGACACTTTTTCTGGTTCAGTTTAAATTGATTAAATATTTATTCTGATTCCTTTCTAGTTAAAGACGACACAAGACATCTGCTGGTTTAGTTTAAATCAATCAAAAATTTATTCTGATACTTCTCTCAGTAGACCTTTCCTGGCTTAGACTAAATCGACCAAATATTTATTCTGATACTTCTCCCAGTTAACGTCGAGCTTAGACTTAGTCCAATTTCTCTATCAATAATTACCTTTGGATGGAATCCATAAGTCATTCCCAGCAAAATCAACAAGCAAGCGAGTGCAAATTTCTTGGCACTTAAGTGTTCAATCCTCTTTTACCTTCAAGTCACGAATGAAAGACAATCCAATCTAACTCTTCAGGTTTAAGAAGATTGAACAGGGGCAGCTATTGTATCCCAAAAAAATTTCTCTCTATTCTCAAGACATTTCTCACAAAAGATCTTAAATGCTCAAGAAGTTTCAAGAGCTTGATCAAACAAGCTCACCTCCTAAGTACTTAGCCTCAAAATTAGGGTTTTGGTTTTCTAAAGGACAATTGAACTTTTTATACTTCAAATGACTTTAATGTTTCATTATAGGTCTCCAAGAATTCTCATACAAAGTTTCAAGTTTTTCAACATAAATTTGCCCAGTCAATTGCTCAAATGACTGAAAATCAATTGTATTGGGTAAAAAGTCAAATATTCTCAATATACAGTCAAACTTCATGATTTTTGTCCAACATCAACATTTTGTGGTCATATTCATCAATTGATCAAGGGTTGATCACAATGCCTCAAGAAAAGCACTTAGATCATCAAAGGGGCCAAATTGTCAAAATTAGGGTTTTGACTGAGAATGACTGATCAACGACTTTTGACCTAGTACATGACCTAATGGCTTGGAGCATAATATCAAGGACTCAAACACAATATGTTGACCTAATTTCATGGCTCAAATCATTTCTCAATATCAATGGATTGATATTTGAAATTTGATCAACTGATGAAAAGTCAATTGATACACCAAAAGTCAAACTTTGACTTTTTGATCAACATTGAATTTCAAATATTAAGATTCATCAAGACATTCAAAAATATCAAACTTGATCATCAAGAATCAATAAAGTCAACAAAAAGTAAATATTTTCAATACTTATAAAAATTCTAAGTGTTTTTAACCTTGATAATTTCACTACTTCATGACAATTTTTCACCATGATGCAATATGATTCAAGGAAAACTTTCAACATGAAAGTTGTAGATCTTGATGAATTCTATAACTTTGTCCCTTAGGGTTGATGTCCAGAAATTCTTACATTTGAAGATATGGGCTCATGAAGTCATGACTTTTTTTTATATAAACACAGTGAAATTTTCATCAAGTTAGGCAAATTTTTTGTCCCAACTTCTTGGAAATTTTTCACTAAGTTCCAAGTTGATTTAGCCAAAATGGTCAACATGAAGGTTGTAGACAACGTTTCAAGATTTCCAAAATTTCCAAGAACTTGAAGAGATCATACTTGTGATAGAAGTTTCGAAGAGAAGAAGTTAGACATCAATTCTTAAATTTTAAGACATTTTTATGAAGAACACTTGAACAAATCTCAAGCCATGCTGCATAATATTGCTTTGTAGGCCTTCAAACTTGAAAATAACTCAATAATTAAATGTTTACACAACTATTTGAGCCATTGTCCAAGTGTTTGAAGCTTTGTCCAGGTTAATTTTCCATTTTTGGCACAAAGTCACCACTTCCATTTTAGTAAAGCCAACTTTAATCACAATGTCAACTCCTTGAGCCCATACATTGTTGCTTTCCATTACAACACATTTACAAGTAAGAAGCAACATATCTAGAACCTGTTAACCATCCTATAAGCCTTTGTACTTCACATTGAAATTATGCATTTCTTGTTTGTTTCAAAAACAAGTTTCAAAAGCATAACATATGATTTCTTGATTCTGATCACTTGAACTTCTCCAACCATTACCTATAAATAGAGACATTATTTTTCAAGCTAGGACATGAGTTTAGAAGACTTGAAACACCCTCAGACTCCCTGAAACTCAAAACATACACACAAACCTCCATTGTTGCAACTTCTGGCCAAAAACTTTAAACTCACAATCAGCTCGTGCGTTTCCTATCTAAATCAGTCACAAAGCTTCCATACATCATATACAACTAATCTCCATACATGTTTCATAACTGCAACTACATTTTCATCATTTTCCAAACTCAATAACAACCACCTGCAACTTGACTTCTCCAAGAAGATTCAGCCACTTTCAGCATAAAGTAAGAGTTGCATTAGCTTCCTATGAGTCTGGTGAAGATATTCTAATCATCACCACACCTCAAGAAGTGCTCAAACTCCATACAAGATTTCCAAATTTGAGGTAAGTTTTCTCAACTTTGAACTCTCTCTACAAGCATCATTAATGGTTACTTTGTGGATGAAAAATGTAGACATCATTGCCCTAAAGCTAACCATGCCTTTAGTTTTCATTTATGTTGCTTGAGTGATTTGAATTTTGAGTTTGAACTTTCTGAAAAAATTAGGTTTTATTTGGTACCAAAAAAAGTTCATGGTCATCTTTGAGTTATAGTTTTACTTATTTATATGGTTGTATTCGCTGTGAAAAATGGAACAACTTTAATGTTTATAATTTTGAAAATAGTTGAGAAATGAGCAAGATCAGAAGTTCAAAAATATGACAATGGAGGTTGGTGCGAGGTTAGGGATGAAGTTATAATCAAGACTGAGTTTATTTTAAGTTTATTGCATGTTGTATTATGACCGAATGAAATAGCCACCCCAGTGGCAGGAGAATCGTGCGTAAGGTATTGATCTATAGGGACCTGGGTTCTAGCCTCAGTGGTACCCTTTTGTTTTTCACTTATTTTCTTATTTCAGATTCTCTACATGCAAGAAAAGTGCGCCTATCATGAGCCACACTTCAACACCATCAAATCAGCATGCCATTAAATTCAGCGCTCCATAATACAAGCTCATGGTGCACTACAAGAGAACATCTATACTTGATTCCACATAGGCGTTAGGCTTCCCAAAATATGGGCCTCATGTTTTTTGTTTTTTTTTGCTTTCTTATATCCCCTTTTTGCTACATGCTGCACATGCCCAAGATTTTTTTTGTTATTAAAAACATTTTCTTTTTTTATGATTTAAAAAAAAAGCTTCTGTTGGGCCTGTCAAAAATTGCTTTTTCACACCTTTTTTTACTTTTTTACAGCCCTACCCATTTCTCTTTATTTCTTTTTATATTTTCATTATTTTCATTTATCTATTTATTTTATTTAAATTAAAAATACAAAAATATGTTTTCTTAAATTAAAAATATTTTAATTTAAATAATTTATTTCTTTTTTGATTAAATTAGATTTTATTAGTTCTTTTACATCATAAAATATTTTCTTTTCTAAATTAACATTTAAATTATTTTCTATACAAATTATATAGACTTAGATCTTAATTTATTCTTAATTACAATTAACTTAGATTTTTAGGTTTTGATTAAATAATTAATTAACATCTTTTGTAATTAGAATTAATTAGTTTAATTAAATTAATATTAAACCTTTTTATCAAAAACCCTAAAAAACAAATTTCTTTGTTCCTCTTACATTTTGTACATTCTATTATTATTCATGATTCAATGGTTTGTAATAGATAATTAGGTTTATTTCTTTCTCCCCCTATTTACAAACTTTTACCCCCCATTCTCAAAGCGTTGTAATAGCGTAGGACATTTAAATTCCGCAATTTATCGCTTTCCTTATTATTTTTAGTAATTGGTGTTTGCATGACAAGATTAAAACAAAACCATAGAAAAACCTAATTCAAGGACAAAATAAATTAAATCAAACACACTTTGCACACATGCACCTCTAGGATAACCCACACTTGTTGCCTCAGATGTAAACGGTCATGTCCCTCGAACGTGAGATGTTTTTAGCTAAAGACCCTCGGTTAAAAGATCATAGTCTCTTGACGACCCTTCAATTGTTGCCTTCGATAAATGATCTTAGTCCCTTATGAAAATTTCTAAAACATCTTACAAGTTGCCTTCTATGACTATACGATGACCCACACCCGCCCCTCACATCCAATGATATAGCTCTCTACCAATCAATGGTAAAAAATCATTATCTAATGGAGGAGGAAAAGAATAAAGACTTTTTGAGTAGGTAGATTGCTCGTAATTTCTTGCTCATAAACAAAACCATTTCTAAATCTCACACTTTCAAAACACTTTTCAAACAAATATTTTGTATACATTCTCTATGATATGAGAATCATTACAAAATGGCCTTACATTGGCATTTTCAAAACATCTTTCCAAACATTCCCCTTTCAACAAATATTTTTAAAACCAACACTTTGTATACATTCTCAATGATACGAGATTCATTGCAATGTTTGTCGAACTTAGGCATTTTCAAAAATATTTTCAAACTTACACAAACACAAAGCATTTCAAAGTGAGCTAACAATTAAGAGCCCATACATAACTACAGATGAAAAGGGTTCTAACACCTTCCCTTTCCATAACCTACCCCCCGAACTCAAGAAAATTCTCAAAAGGTCTTTCCTATTTTTTTCACCCTTTCCTTTATTGGATGGCGACTCTTGTTATCCGCAACACTTGCGATCAAACGTAAAACACCAAGTCAGTTCTCCCACTATATCACAATGTGCATCCTAGCTATGTGGTAAAAATATGAAAAATAGTGACCTAAATATGGTCTTGTGATGTTAGAAAAATATGAAAAATTAGGTACGATAAAAAATTACAGGGAATCCACCTTGATTCCGTTAAAAAAAAAGCAAACATATTATATCTGGCCTTTGAGGCAACCGATTCTAAAACCTATATATTACATAAGGTCATTGAGGAAACCGATGTTAAAAACCATATATTACATTGGGCCAGCTAGGAAACCAAGGTAAAATATTGCATATTCTTTTTTTAATAATTTTTTTTTTCACATCAGGCCTAACATCCAACCAATGTGGTAGGTGGATTTTTCACATAGGGTTGTTGTCCGATATAAAATATATTTTATTTACTACATCGCTTGGATTTACATCGGACCCAGACCCGAGGTAAAATGTATTTTTTACCCGATGTAAGAAGTATTTCCTGCACTAGTGTTGTCTTGATGATTTACAATCATTCTCACCTTTCCAAGTTAATCCAAGAACTTAAAATGATGTTTCTGACTTTTAGAGGTCTTTAGGAAGTTATGATTTAATTAGCATGATTTTACAAGTCCTTTTTTATTTTTTAAACCTAATTTTAACTTAGGAGTATGCTTAGGGTTTTTCCTTGATCGAGGTTTGTATTTAAGAACTTGTGTGTATAGTTTTAGGCTAACTTTTAGTATGACATATGCTACTGACTTGAGTGTTATTTTGGGAAATATTCCTCAACCTCATTGGATATTGGGTGTTGATAGGTTGAAAAACCAAATCCACCAAAATGGATGAATGATGTTTATGATATTTGAAACCATAATTTCATCTGATACATCGCCTCCCCCTTTATCTTATCCTTTACTTATTTATGCTACATGTTGTTGGAGCATGCTTTATATATAATTTCTATAACATGTGGTACATATACTGCTATTGACCGACCTTAAAATAGGTGTGACTTCTACATAAGTCCACTTACGGTTGCTTAACATAGCGCTAGATTTGTCCCGATTTGAGAAATGATCATTCATGGCCCAAACCTATGTATTCAAGCCCAAGCATGTTGATTTGAAAGCTTTGATCCAATAACCTTAAGGTTTATTGTTAGGAGGTGTAACTTGGTGGGAGAGATGACTTGGTTGTTTTGCGTTTGATCGCAAATGTTGCAGTTAGCAAGAGTCTCCACCGACTTTTCTTTTATCCAAAAGGAAAGGCTGCAAAGAACAGGAAAGACCTTTGAGATGTTTTCTTGAGTTCGGGGGGTAGATTATGAAAATGGAAGGTATTAGCACCCTTTTCATCCGTAGTTATCTACGGGCTCTTAGTTGCTTGCTAGATCACTTGCTTTTGTTTGAAAATGTGCTTGTGGTGTGGGTTTTGAAAGTATTTTGAAAATGTCTGTGTAATGGTTCTCGTTTCTATAAGAACGCGTACAAAGTGTTGGTTTTTGAAAATAGTTCAAAGAGGTGTTCGTGGAATGTGTTTTTGAAAGTGATTTTGAAAAGGTGTCTTTGTAATGGTTCTCGTTTCTATAAGAAGGGGTACAAAGCGTTTGTATTTTGAAAACGTTTCAATTTTGAAAGATGTTTTGAAAGTGTTGGTATTTGTTTTGAAAATAACAAGGATGTTTTGGTTTGAAAATGAGCAAGCAACTAGCAACATTCTACCTACTCAAAAGTCTTTCTTGTTTATTTACTCTTTCCTTTGACATTGTTATTTTACCATGGATTGGTAAGTAACCCTATCTTTGGATGTGTGATGCGGTGGGAGAACTGACTTGAGGTTTTGCGTTTTATCGCAAATGTTGCGGTTAGCAAGAGTCGCCACCGACTTTTCTTTTATCCAAAATGAAAGGTGAAAAAGCACAGGAAAGACCTTTGAGATTGTTTCTTGAGTTCGGGGGGTAGATTATGAAAAGGGAAGGTATTATCACCCTTTTCATCCATGGTTTTCCATGGGCTCTTAGTTACTTGCTTAGATCACTTGCTTTTGTTGTTTGAAATTGTGCTTGGTGTGGTTTTGAAAGTATTTTGTAAAAGAGGCCATTCGTTTAGGAAATCTTTGTAATGATTCTCGTTCGTAAGAATGTATACAAATATGTTTGTCTTTTGAAAATGTTTTCAATGTTTATAAGATGTTCTGAAATGTGCGTGTGTTTGTTTTGAAAATAGCAAGGATTGTGTTTGAAATAGAGAAAGTAACTAGAAGCCATCTACCTACTCAAATGTCTTTCTTGTTCATTTTCTATTCCTTTGACATTGTTGTCTTACCATTGATTTGGTAAGCAAACCTATCTTTGGATGTAAACGGGACGGGCGTGGGTCATCGTATAGCAATGATTAGCAATGTTTGCAAAGTATCTTAGCATTTTTGAGGGACCAAGATCACTTTGTAAGGAAACTTTTGAATAGCGTCATCGAGAGACTATGATCTTATATTTGTTTTGTTTTGCCAAGATGCTTCGCATGCGTAATATGGCTTTTTTTTTTTAGGAAACCAAGTGGGTAAACCCTAAGGGTGTTTGTGTGTAAGTGTATTATTTTCATGCTTTTGATTTTTGTCTTGTATTTAGGGTTTTCTGTTTTGCTTTGTTTTGTTCTTGTCATACAAACCCTAATTATTAATCATGGCATATAAAGCGATAAATTGCGTAATGTAAATATTTCTAAGCTATTACAACAATTTATGAGAGGGGGGAATAGAAATTTGAATAGGGATTTGCAAGAATATAAACCTAAATAAATTATTACAACCAAATCGAACTTGTACGAATTAGAATAAATACAATACAATATTACAAGAAAATGCAATGCAATGTACATGTAAAAAGATTTTTGTGTTTGGTTTTTATGTAAAAGAAAATTTAATCTAAACCTAAAAATATAAAGAAAAGGAATTAATTTTTAAAAGGGGTTTAACCTTAATTATTATTTAAAAGAAAAATAAAGTTTTTATATGTATTATTTTATATATTTTCTTGTATAACAATAATAAATAATATTTTAATGAAATATAAAAATTTTATATGTTCAAAAAATAAGTATTTATAAGTATGAAATAAAAAATAAATTAAACTAAATATATTTAATTATATTTACAAGTTTATTAATAAAATAAATTATATCCTATTAAAATAAAATATATTTTATGTGAGAAATAATAAAATAAAATAAAATAAAAGTGTAATATTATTAATTTATATTTTTGGGATTTTTATATATTAGAGAAAATATTTAAAATATTAAATGTGAAAATAAAACAAATATATATATAAAATAAAAATGCAAAGAGTTATCAAGGGGGGTGATATAGTAGAACTGAGGGTAAGATGCTAACAAAAATTCCTGGCCCAAAAGACCAAGCCCAACCTGCAAAAATGTGAAAATGGAAAAGGGAAAAAGTGTGAAAAAACAAAAGTAGCGCGCAGGTTCGAACCCAGGACATGGGTCTCACCAGCGCGCTGCTTTGCCACTGGGGTGGCTATACTTCCATCATCTTAAGTGAAACAAAAATAACATATTCCAAAACGCACCCTTGCCCTGTTTCATCTTCTTCCTCAAGCTTTGGCCAGACACCCTGTAACTTTCTCATACTTCCATAAGAATGAAAATTCATAACATGAAAGTTGTAGTGCTTGAACTCACGATTCCAACCATATAAATTATGTAATCTATTAATCAAAGAACAAAGAGGATTTTAATAGCCCTAAATCTTGACCTAATATTTCCAAAAATTTCAAGTTTCAAATTCTCTCAGCACAAGTAAAATCAATGCAAGGTAATAGTATGTACAACTTCGTTATGATGAGGACTACATTTTTATTCACAAATTGTGGCCTATGGTTGTCTGTACAAATAGATAGAGTTTGAAATTTTACCTCCTTCAGTTGAAATCGTGAATGGAAATGGGGTGAGTTTGAGGGAGGCCTGATGCTTGCTTGAGCTTCCTTAAACTTCCCTGGATGTATCCCAACCCTTGCCTTGCTCTGAAAGCAGCTGGAACTCCTTGGCCAAGTCAAACTGCAAGCTCTGAAGTCAACAATGGCAGATGGTGGAGGAGTGGTTACAGAATAGGGATGATGGCCTGGATTGAGTAGGTATCAAGTATGTAAGGTGTTTGAATGATCCAAACTCAAAACGCACGAGCCAAATGGAAGATGGATGTGCTTATGCAAAATCTGCAGTTTTGGACCGATTTTGGTGTTTTTGCCGGTTGGGAGTGTTTCAGGTCCTTGCTAAGCGTGCTTTGTGTTGTATATTGTTTGTATATTAGTATTGCAATGGTCTGATGTCAACCCTCTAGCTGTTGTGCAAGCTCTAGCCTTTTTGCAACTTTTCTTGCATTTGAAGTAAAGTGAAGTGACTATACTTGCCATGCTTGTACTTGCTCCCTTAGGGTTGGTATCAGTTTGTACAACTTACTTGAGACCTGTGAGACTTTTATGTACCAAGGGGACAGGTCCAAAGCTCAAAATTCTAAAGTTTGCAAAAGTTGCTCTTTTTCAAAATGGCAATGGAACCTTTTTGCCATAAATGGAATTACAAGTTGGATAAAGGTTCAAAAGCATGGATCAGAGCTTTTTCAACTGAGTAAGCATTTAATTAAGGAGTGTCGAACAAGTTTAGGACCTGTACAGCATGAATTAGCCAGCATAGGATTGATTTGCAACTTTGTTCTTCATGAAATGGCTTGGACAAAAAGTGAGAAATTGCCAACTTTATCTCTTCGATTCTCCCTACTCAAAAATGATCTTGAGGAGTTATTGGACATTTTGGAAAGCTTGCAATGTTCTCTATAATTCATATTTGAAATGAATTTTGAGATACCTTTTGTAACTACGTGAAAAGTTGCCATGAAGTTGGGTCCAAAACCTGCCTAAGTTAGGGCAAAATTTCACTAAGTTAACAAGTTCATGACCATGTATTCACAAATTTATATCTTGAGATCCAAGCATCTTTAGGGAAAAGTGTGTGAAGAAAAGTTGTAGATTTCATGAAGGTCTACAACTTTCATGTTGGGAACTTTCCTTGAATCAATATGCATCATGGTGAAAAAGTGGTGTAAAGTTGAGAAAAAATAAGAAAATTTTCTATACTTAGAAAATTTCTAAGAAAAATTTCAAATTCAAAACCCTAATTTTCAAATTTGGTTTTCTTGATGAACAAGTTTCACATTTGGAAATGTTTTGATGAATCATGACCCTTGGTACTTGATTTTGACCAAAAAGTCAAAGTTTGACTTTTCAGTGTACAGTTGACTTTTGATTAGTTGACGGCAAACTTCATCTGTCAATCCAATGAATTTGAGATGTTTTGAGCCATGTAATTAAGTCAAGATGATTCCATTGGGTACTTGAAATTATTCTTTAACTCAATTAGTCATTTTCTAGGTTAAAAATCAAAAATTGCCCTTCCTTAGTCAAAACCCTAATTTTGACCATTTTGCCCTTTTGATGATTTGATCAAATTTCTTGAGGAATTGTGATCCAAACTTGACCAAATGATACATGTGAGTTTAAAATGTTGACTTGGATAAAAAATTATGAAGTTTGACTGTAAATTGGCCATGGTTGGCTTTTTCCCCAATACAGCTGATTTTTAGGTCAATTGTCCAATTGACTGATCAAAAATGTGGTTCAAGGCTTGAAACTTATCATGAGTGATCTTAGGGGTCCATAATTATGTTTGAAAGTCATATGAAGCAATGATAGTCCAAAAATCCTTGTGCAACCCCAAACCCTAATTTTGGTTTATCAGTGCAAGATGAGATGTCCTGAGCTGACCAAACCCTAATCCAGTCTTGAGTCAAAGAGATCTTGTGAGAAATGTCTTGATAAATGAGAGGGCACATTTTGGGGTACAACAGCTGCCCCTGTTCAATTTTCTTAAACCTGAAGAGTTAGATTGGCGAGCTTTTCCATTCGCGACTCGAAGGTGAAAGATGATTGGACACTAAAGTGCCTATAAATTTGCACTCGGCGACGTGTAGTTGAGGGAATGGGCTTAAATATGCCATTTGGGGAAGTGATAGAGTCTTGTTGGAGATGGTCTTGTAGATGCCATCCAAGAATGTTTGTTGAAGTGTAAGTTGTAAGCTGAAAGAATGAGTATCAGAATGGTGTTTACGTCTAGAACGTATATGAGCTGTATCTGATAATTGAAATCTGAATGAGTAACAGAATGGCATCCGTGTCTGGGGCGTATCCGTACTGTATCTGAACTTTAAAATTGAATGAGTAACAGAATGGAATCCGTGTCTGGAGCGTATCTGAGCTGTATCTGATAGTTGAAATCTGAATGAGTATCAGAATGGCCTCCGTGTCTGGAGCGTATTTGAACTGTATCTGGACTTTGAAATTGAATGAGTAACAAAATGGAATCCGTGTCTGGAGCGTATCTATACTTATCTGAAAGTTGAAATATGAATGAGTATCAGAATGGCATCCATGTCTGGAGCATATCTGTACTATATCTGAAAGTTGAAATCTGAATGAGTATCAGAATGGCATTCGTGTCTGGAGCGTATCTGTATTGTATCCTGATTGCACATTGTTAATAGTAACTGTTAATCTTATCCTGAAAAGGGTAAAATGTTAGCCGAAACACAAAAATTATGTTGCATGAAATGTATGATGCAATATGTGTATTTTATCAATGTTTATGATATGTGGATGTAATGTATGCGCATGTAAGCTGATTTGTTGTATATCTGTATGGTTGAGGAAAATAAATCCTTGATTGATGTTGAGGATATGTGGACTCTTCATATCTTGATGTTGGAGTAAATGACACAAATTTTGTTGTTAGAGCAATGATGTATACTGCTCGAGGAATCTTCTTGGGGAATCCAGAGAATTTTGATGACTTATACTGGGGATAGATGGGATTCTTTGTTCCGTTGGGGAGTATCAGAAGTTAACTGTTATCCGGTTGGATTTCAGGTTTCAAAACAACTTGTTGGGGAATTTGGAGGAACTGGATGGTTTCCGCCGGGGATTAATAGTATGATGTTTTAATCCCGCTGGGGATTTAAGTGACATACTGTGGGGATTGCTCATGGAATAGCCTAAAGACGTTTTCCTATTCTTTCAATCTGTCAGTAATTGTCTTCTTTTATTTTGTTTATTTGTAAACATTAATTATGTTCAAATGCATATGTTCATTAACTAATCATTGGACGTTTTTGCAAATAAAACACAAGTGTAAAGAAAAAATCAAATAGTTTTCTGTACTTGAAAGAGATATCTTTGTATTTACTTTGAATAAGTATTTGATACAAAAGAGACAGTCATCCTAGTAAGAGGACAGTGTCGTAAAAGTAAGAAACATTTATACAAAGAAAGATAGCTATGTGTGATAATCCTATGGGGTTCCCATTCTGCTATAGCCTTCGTATCTCCGAATATCTTGTCTATTTATTGCTTCGTCCGAAGATGATTGAATTGATCAGAAACTCCGAGTTTGTCAGTGAAGTCGAAAGGTTGTCCTCAAAGTGATCCGACGAAACATAGTCATACGCTTTAATTCCCTAACTTTTTCCTGGACCGCCCTTTCGGGTTTTCAGTCCACCTGGAAACCCTTTTTTGCCCAAGTCGCCCTTTCGGGTTTTCAACTTGCCGGGTGTACAAATTTTTTATATTTTATCCCTAATTTTTACCCGAACCTTTTGGTTCGCCGGGATACCCTTTTTTTGCCTAGGTGTGTCAACCTAGCAGGTCTCTTATGCATAGTATCTTTTGACTATGTTTGCGTTCGCAGGGTGTGTCAGGTCGTCACCGTCCATGGTGGTTAAGATCATTGCCCCACCGGAGAAGATGTTCTTGATTACAAATGCTCCTTCATAGGTAAGAGTCCATTTTCCTCTGGGATCACTTTGTGGTAAGATAATGCGTTTGATCACCAGATCTCCAACTTGATATACTTGGCGTCTGACTTTCTTGTTGAAAGCCTTGATCATCCGTTTTTGATACATCTGACCATGGAAAACAGCAGTAAGTCTCTTTTCATCAATTAAACTCAATTGATCAAGGCGAGTCTGGATCCAATCATCCTCATTCAAACCTGCATCCTTCATGATTCTCAAAGAGGGTATCTGAACCTCAATAGGCAAGACAGCCTCCATGCCATAAACCAAAGAATAGGGTGTTGCCCCAGTTGATGTGCGAGTCGTGGTACGGTACCCGTGGAGAGCAAACGGAAGCATCTCATTCCAGTCCTTGTAGGTGACTGTCATTTTCTGTATGATCTTTTTAATGTTTTTATTAGCAGCTTCGACTGCACCATTCATCTTTGGCCGATAGGGGGATGAATTATGGTGTTGAATCTTGAACTGCTCGCACAAGGTGGTGATCATAGTATTGTTAAGGTTTGTACCATTATCAGTGATGATCCTTTCTGGAATACCGTATCGGCAAATGAGATTCTGCTTGATGAAGCAGACAACAACATTCTTAGTAATGGATGTGAAGGAAGCTTCTTCAACCCATTTTGTAAAATAGTCAATGGCCACTAGAATGAAGCGGTGTCCATTGGAGGCTGTAGGCTTTATCTCCCCAATCATATCGATTCCCCACATAGCAAAGGGCCAAGGAGTTGTCAAGACATTTAAAGGAACCGGAGGTACGTGCACCTTGTCAGCATAAATTTGAAATTTATGACAGGTCCGAGAGTGTTGATAGTAGTCTGCTTCCATGGTCGACCAATAATAGCCTGCCCGTAGGATTTTCTACGCCATCGTATGCCCGCTGGAGTGAGTGCCAAAGGTGCCTTCATGCAATTCAGCCATGATCTTTTCCGCTTCAATTTTATCCATACACCGGAGCATAATGGAGTCGTGATTGCGCTTGTACAGGATACCATTACTCAGGAAGAACTTAGCAGAGAATCTCCTTAAGAACTTTTTATCATTGATTGAAGCTCCTTCTGGATATTCTTGAGCCTCGAGATACCTCTTGACTTCATGAAACCAAGGCTGGTCCACTACTTCTTCAGTATTAATCTCG
The DNA here is from genome assembly GCA_948472305.1 of Vicia faba. Taxonomy (NCBI): domain Eukaryota; kingdom Viridiplantae; phylum Streptophyta; class Magnoliopsida; order Fabales; family Fabaceae; genus Vicia; species Vicia faba. Next base: position 288,010,259 of record OX451740.1, read on the forward strand.
TGACAGTGTGCTGGTTCATCCATTCATTCGATGGTGATCTGGGGAGCCTCGTTATCCCAATTAAGTTCAAACATAGATGACATTGTGGCTAGAGCATCTGCTAGCTGATTTTCTTCTTGCGGGAAATGCTAGAAGGTAATCTGCTCAAAATATGGTAGCAATGTCAAAACATGTTCTTTGTACGGGATAAGGTTTGGATGCTTAGTGTCCCACTCTCCTTTGATCTGACTAAAGAACAAAGCTGAATCTCCAAACACATCAAAAGATTTGATTCCCAAGTCTATTGCATCCTTGAGACCAAAGATGCATGCTTCGTATTCCGCCATGTTGTCCATACAGTTGAAGCAAAGCCTAACAGTAAAGGGAGTGTGACACCCTTCCGGAGATATGAGTACAGCGCCGATACCATTACCAAGTGCATTGGATGCCCCATCAAAGAACAGAGTCCATCAGGATCCTTGTTCAGGTTCGTCATATGGTCTGACTTCTTCACAATTGTCTAATGTCATGATGTCTTCATCCGAGAATTCAAACTTCATGGACTGATAATCTTCTACAGCTTGATGAGCAAGATGATCAGCTAGCACACTGCCCTTTATAGCTTTCTGAGTAGTGTATTGTATGTCATATTCTTTTAGGACCATCTGCCATCTAGCTATCCTTCCAGACAGAGCAGGCTTTTCGAATATGTACTTTATCGGATCCATCTTAGATATCAACAAAGTTGTATGAGTCAACATATACTGTCTTAGCTGGCGAGCAGCCTATTCCAGAGCGGAGCAAGTTTTCTCGAGCAGTGAATATCTAGTTTCACAGTCGGTAAACTTTTTGCTTAGGTAGTAAATAGCGTTCTCTTTTCGGCCAGACTCGTCGTGCTGCCCCAATACACACCCCATTAACTTCTCTAAAACGGTCAGATACATGATTAGTGGTCTTCCCTCGACTGGTGGAATCAAAACGGGAGGCTCTTGTAAGTACTCCTTGATCTTGTCAAAAGCAACCTGGCATTCGCCGTTCCATCTAACTACTTGATCTTTCTTCAATAGTTTGAAGATTCGCTCATAAGTAGCTGTTAGGTGAGAAATGAATCTGGCAATATAGTTCAGGCGTCTCAAGAATCCTCTAACTTCCTTCTTAGTACGAGGAGCAGGCATTTCTTATATCGCTTTAACCTTGGCAGGATCAACCTCGATGCCTTTGTTGCTGACAACGAAATCTAAGAGTTTACCGGACCGGACTCCGAATGTACACTTGTTTGGATTCAACCTTAGTTTGTACTCCTTCAATCTCACAAACAGCTTTGTAAGTGATCAAGGTGTTCCTCTTCAGTTTGTGATCGGGCTATCATGTTATCTACGTATATCTCTATCTCATGATGTATCATATCATGAAACAAAGCTACCATGGCGCGTTGATAGGTTTCCCCAGCATTCTTCAGTCCTAATGGCATCACTTTGTAGCAGAACGTGCCCCACTGTGTGACAAATGTAGTTTTCTCCATGTCCTCAGGTGCCATTTTGATTTTGTTATAGCTTGAGAATCCGTCCATGAAGGAAAACACTTTGTGATGGGCTGTATTGTCAACCAGGATAATAATGTAGGGAAGTGGAAAATCATATTTAGGGATGGCCCTGTTTAAATCTCTATAATCCACGCACATTCGTACTTTGCCGTCCTTTTTAGGAACGGGAACAATGTTGGCAACCCATTGAGGAAAAGTGACGGCTAAGAATCTGGCATTGAACTGTTTCATGACTTCCGCTTTGATCTTCTTTGACATGTCAGGTCTCATGCGGAAGACATTTTGTTTCACTGGTGGACAATCTTCTCTTGTGGGTAGATGATGTACCACAATGTCTGTATCAAGCCCCGGCATGTCTTCGTATGACCAGGCAAAGATCTCAACATAATCATGCAATAGTTGAATTAGGCGTTCCTTGACACTCGGCTCTAGATTGGCACCCACTTTGATTTCCTTTTTATCTTCCTCGGTACCCAAATTGATTGTATCCAACGGTTCCTCATGAGGCTGGATAGCTCTTTCCTCTTGTTGTAGTAGTCTGGCCAATTCCCCTGGCACTTCACAATCTTCTTCACCTTCGTATTCGGCTTGGTAGATTGGATCTTCAGAGTCACTAAAGGCTATAGCAGTATCGTTATCCATGGGATCCGGAATGGAGGGGTACCTGCATTTATGAGTGTGGGTGTGCGTAAGGGTATAGCCATCTTTAAACAATAAAATGTAAAAGAAAGACAAAGAGCACAAAAGGTTTATATGTGGAAAAACGTCCATGATTCATTGAATGTCATATGAAGATGAAATAAAAACCCTTACAAATGGACCATTGTGCCTCGGGTAAGACACAAGGTTTTTAAAGTGCGAATTATTTGTGAATATTACAAGTCCAACAGAAATGTAAAAGATAAATTACTGAGAGATGAAAGTTATTGGGACAAAGTCTCTGGCTTCCCAGTTGTGGAGTCCTCCGTTGACAGTAGGAAATATCCAATCTTCCAAGCTGCCATCCTCTTCAACATCTTCCACTGCGTTGACCTCCCAGTTACTAATATTTAAAGGTGGCCCTCCAGCACGTGCACGACGCACATCCCTCTGAGCAGTTGAAGTAAACCCTAAGCCAAATTTGTCTCATTTATAAGGGATGTTCGGAAGTTGCCCCCAGATGGTGCATCCACCCCCTTCTACTACCGCCTTGGCGTCCTTTAGAGATGACACCCAAAGCAGAGGTCTTGTGATCTTGGGAATTGGGGATACCGCCTTGGTTACTGCTACTTCTTGAGAGACCTCTTCGAAATGTTGAAAATGGGTTTCAATGAACTCGCCATCCAACTCCACATATCAAAAGGAATTTAGATGACTAATCATGTACTCCTCCTCTCCGTGGACAGTTATGATCTTTCCTTGGACTGGGTATTTCAGCATTTGGTGTAGCATGGAGGTGATAGCACCGACATTGTGGATCCAGGGCCGTCCTAACAGACAGGAGTAAGAGAGGAGGATGTCCATCACATAGAAGGTTGAATTGAAAATCTGAGTTCCCACCTTTATCGGGATGTCCACCTCCCCGTGGACCATCTTCTTCGAGCCATCAAATGCTCTCACAACTATGTTACTTGGTTTTAGAGTCATCCCTTCGCAATCTAATCTGTCCAGAGCTTTCTTCGGTAAGACGTTCAAAGATGAACCTTTGTCTACCAAGACATGGGCCAGAGTCGTTCCTCTACACTCCACATAGACATGTAATGCCTTGTTGTGTCTTCTCCCTCTGGGTGTCAAATCAGCATCAGAGAAGCCTAGGCCATTATCATCTATCAAACTGGCCACACAGTCTTGGAACTGGTCAGCAGACGTCTCTTGTGGCACATGGGTTGCCTTCAAAAAAATTACTAGAGCTTTCACATGTGCCTCAGAGCACAGCAACAATGCTAGAATGGAGATCTTGGAGGGAGTTTTCCCCAACTGTTCAACCACATCATAGTCACTCTTCTTTATTATCCTCAGGATCTCTTCCATTTCCTTCTTGGATGTTTCGCGAATAGCTAGTGATTGAGCCTTCGATTGGACATGCTCTTCTTGAATGCTTTTTCCTCGATTTTCAACAGTAGAAGTACTGGTAGGTATAACAATGGGGGTCACGTCGTCTTTGTCGGTAGGTGCATTTGCAAGTATGGTTATCGGTACAGAAGTAATCTTTAGAATGACCACGGGTCTAAAAACTGTCTTTGGAGGGGCAATCTCTAGAGAGAAGATTCTACCACTACGGGTAATCTTGCTAGTTCTTGAAATATTTCTAATGTCGGAATCTTCTTCTTCGGAGCTCACTTCTTCGGTTGTCAACCCATCTTGTTTAATACCATGGTAGTATATTTCTCCACTGTAATTCCACAGTACTGTCTTGTCTGATTCGTATAGGACCGGCCCGGGCATTGTAATTATGAGAGGAGTAGTCTTCAGAACTGATGTAATCCTAACGAGTCCTTTGGGGACCCTGGAAGGATTTGGGGAGATGGTTATGATTGAAACGTATTTAATAGAAATGGGTGAAACATGAGCATTTTCGAACATAATTTCTTGCTTGTCTATCAGGCATTGTATACTTGTCTTCAACAGAGGGCAATCAATTGATGAGGATAGGAAAATATGGCAGTCTTTATTACAACCTGGGAATATACCATCTTTCAACAAATTCATCTTAATGATCGGGAGCGGGGTCAAGAGTTCATCCACTGTAGCAACAAACAAATCTTCCTCGATAGCATTGGCGTTGTGACTATGTCTAGGCATAGGAGCGGAAATGACATTTGGTTTCTCTGGCACCTTAAACTTGATCTCTTTTGCATTTATGAGGTCTTGAATATTGTTTTTCAAAGCCCAACAGTTATTGGTGTCGTGGCCCGGACTTTCGGAATGGTATGCGCATCTGGTATTTAGGTGATAATGGGGGGACGCCATGTTGGGATTCTTTGGAGCCTCCTTCAAAGTCGGCAAATTAGATTTCAGCAGATGTGGTAAAACCTGGGCTAGAGTCATATTAATTCTGGTGAATTGTTGGACTGGCCTTTCCACCCTTGGTTGGTTACTTCTTGGTTGATCAGATGTAGATTTTGGGATCATAACGGCCCCTACCATTGGTCGGCGTTCAGCTCTCCCTTGGTTCCTTTGTGGATAAACAACAGATACCTCCTTCTTTCCAGTGAAAGGCTTTCTCACAGCTGTAGAGGCAGACGAGTACTTCTGAATCTTTCCACTTTTTATGCCAGCTTCCACCCTTTCTCCGGTTAAGATTAACTTAGTAAATCCAGCAAATGAACTCCCAATCAAATGGTTGAAGAATGGGCCTGATAGAGTGCCTAAGAACATATCCACCAACTCCCTTTCAGACAGGGGGGTTGCACTCTCCCAGTTGGATCTCTCCATTTTTGCGCGTAATCTTTAAAACCCTCATTTAAAGCCATAGCCATCCTCTGAAGTTGAGTATGGGTAGGCGCCAAATCTGTATTGTACTGGTAATATTTATAGAAAGTTGCGGCAAGGTCTTCCTAATTGTGAATGTCGGCCCTTTCTAATTGGTAAAACCAATCGAGTTGTGTTCCGGATAAACTATCTTGGAAAATATGCACCCATAGATCTTTATCGGTAGAGTGTGGATGAATCTTTCTCATGTATGATCGGAGGTGCATTTTAGGACATGACACCCCATCATATTTTGCAAACAACGACACTTTGAACTTTAGTGGGATTACAATTCCTGACACTAACCCCAATTCTTCGAAGTCTAGACCTGGTACCATTTGTATTTCCATAGCGCTTAAACGCTCTTCAAGATGTCTGTACTTATCCTCAATCGGAGGGTATTTCTCTTCAGAGTAGTCTTCCTCTTCTTCCTCTTCTTCAGATTCTGATGGTACCTCTGTTTATTTTCCTTTCCCTTCTCCTTCCCCGGAAGTGGTTTAAAAAATTCAGTGTCCTTCTAGTCTGTCCCTGAAATCTTCTCCCCATATTCAAAACCCCAGTGGTTTTCTTTGGTTTCTTCTTTCTCTCTTCAGCTAACAGAGTCTTCAATAAATCTTGCCCTTTGGCTAGGGTCATGAGTAACTGTTGAAACTGCGTGTTTTGAGCTTGAAGATATTTGATCGTCTGTTCGAGATCCATCTTACTAAAATAAACAGTAGAGAGATGAGGAAACTGGTTGCAAAAGACCTGCTTATGTCATGATGAATGATATGTATACATGCAATGCTTTCAAGGATTTAAAAAAATTCAAATTTGTTTTAAACAAAAAGAAACACATGTTATATTAATAAGATAGAAATTGAATACATCAATGCCCCTTGGGCAAAATAATACAAAATTCTAAGATAAAAAAGTATTGCGCATCCTCTTTGGTGCTATGTAGGTATTTAAAGTCTGCTCCTCATGAAGTAGCCTAGTGAGTTCCAAAACCTTCTTCTCGCTTGCGTAGAATTGGGCTTCGAAAGTATCTCGCTCTCCTTTGAGTTGTATCCAATCCTTTGTATATCTTCGAGTGATGTGGGCATGTCAGGATGTAGGATAGTGTATGGAACTTCTCCTTCCTTAACAGGCTCAATAATCACTAGGAGAATGGACGGATAAGGCATCATAAGACTTTGAGCGCGGGTTCGTACCCACTTGAGGTAAGGCTCAAGAGGGATGGAATTCCTGTGTCCCAAAGTCTTTCTATCCACCTTGTTTAACATCCTCCAAGCTCGGATGAATCTCTGGTGAAGACCTTGGTCGTCGTTGTCATAGTCGAAAACCAAGCCTTGAATCAGCATATCATGTGGGCCATCCCTTCAGGCATAAACAAACTGTCTTAGAGCCAAGCATGGGTTTTAGGTGATGCCTCCCCTAATTCCATGTAGAGGGACATTAGGGAATTCCCCACCACGGTCAACAATGATAACATTCTCTTTGGATCGAGAGCACCAATGAATATCTGAATGTTTGAGCGTCATTAACCTTTGTGACCACCTTAATACTTTCTCATTCTTTAAGACTGATTGGGGAAGATGAGAAATAAACCATCTTTCCAGGAGGGGAGTGCAACACATAAGGACCCCTCTTTTCCTCATTGTACGAGTGTGAAAAGAGTGTAGGATATCCCCTAGTAATGTAGGCACTGGATTTCGTGACATGAAGATTATGATGGTGCTCACATCTATGAGTTGGTCAGGATTAGGGAACAAGACCATCCCATAGATACGAAGAGACACAATCTCCTCAAAAGATTGCAAGTCTAGATAATTCCAACAACTTTGGGCTTTCTCAAACAGAAACTTTGCTAAGAAGCCTTTGACACCACTTCTAGTTTCCCAATGAGTTGTGACATCAGATGAGTGCAAGTGCAGGGCTTGAGCAATATCTTCTGGCTTTGGATCTCTTTCCGTACCGTTGAAAGGTAGTTGATTGAGAATAGGAATCCTCAAGAGTTGAGAAAATTCTTCCAAAGTAGGCACAAGCTGATAGTCAGGAAATGTGAAGCAATGATGCAAAGGGTCAAAGAACTGGAAGAGAACCTTCATCATATCCTCCTCTGTGTTGGAGGTGACCATGTTGAGTAGACGACCATGCCTCTCGGTGAATGGAGAGTTCTCAGGGATCCTTGAAGCTAGCTCCTTGAGTTGTGGAGGAATTCTTACAAGGTTGATTTGGATAGTTTTCCTGCGAAGTGAATCCATATCCTACAAAACAAGAACAAAGATGAATCTCCAAAATCCATGAAATGGTTAGTGGATGCATATGATGTTCATGATGTACATGATGTTATGCACAAGTATGCATATACAAGAAAAGCAAACAAGTCCTTAGTTTAGGCTTGCATGGGGTTTTATAGGTAAGTACCCTCTTGAAGTTTAGTTGGCTCAACCTGTCCTAATAATAGTAACAGGGTTCTAAGGAGCTCAATATCATTGGATTGTTTCCTTGGTCATTGTTTCAGCTCAAGCCACTTTAATGACGATCGAAATAACCCAAGAAACCAACCCTCAATGAGTGTAGTATCGAGTATCTACCAACTTCGGACTACACCAAATCCGGTCATCTCACTACATCCTAAAAGGCCAAGTGGGTCAAATAAAGGTTCTAGAAGTTCATTAGTGCTTCATGACATCACTCAGCGGCCCCGTATTCTCTTTAATAAACTAAAAGGTTACCGGTACCCACAAATATGTCACACTAACATAGCTATTGCTTAGACCATGTCGGTATACCCCACACAGTTTCCACAATGTATTGCTATTTACCTAGAATGTTTCCCAAATCCGGGTAGAGGATTCAAACCCAAACAAAGAACCAAAATGTAAAGCAAACAAATCAAACAATGTAAGCAAATAAATGTGATCTAAACCCTAAGGTAACCTCACTTTTATAATATTCCCCAACAAAGTCGCCAGTTCTGTGATGCGGTGGGAGAACTGACTTGAGGTTTTGCGTTTTATCGCAAATGTTGCGGTTAGCAAGAGTCGCCACCGACTTTTACTTTATCCAAAAGGAAAGGTGAAAAAGCACAGGAAAGACCTTTGAAATTTTTTCTTGAGTTCGGGGGATAGATTATGAAAAGGGAAGGTATTAACACCCTTTTCATCCATGGTTTTCCATGGGCTCTTAGTTAGTTTCTTAGATCACTTGATTTTGTTGTTTGAAATTGTTCTTGGTGTGGTTTTGAAAGTATTTTGTAAAAGAGGCCATTCGTTTAGGAAATCTTTGTAATGATTCTCGTTCGTAAGAATGTATACAAAGATGTTTGTCTTTTGAAAATGTTTTCAATGTTTGTAAGATGTTTTGAAATATGTGTGTGTTTGTTTTGAAAATAGCAAGGATTGTTGTTTGAAATAGAGCAAGTAAATAGAAGCCATCTACCTACTCAAATGTCTTTCTTGTTCATTTTCTATTCCTTTGACATTGTTGTCTTACCATTGATTTGGTAAGCAAACCTATCTTTGGATGTAAACGGGACGGGCGTGGGTCATCGTATATCCATGATTAGCAATGTTTGCAAAGTATCTTAGCATTTTTTGAGGGACCAAGATCACTTTGTAAGGCAACTTTTGAATAGCGTCATCGAGGGACTATGATCTTATATTTGTTTTGTTTTGCCAAGATGCTTCGCATGCGTAATATGGCTATTTTTGTTTTAGGAAACCAAGTGGGTAAACCCTAAGGGTGTTTGTGTGTAAGTGTATTATTTTCATGCTTTTGATTTTTGTCTTGTATTTAGGGTTTTCTGTTTTGCTTTGTTTTGTTCTTGTCATACAAATCCTAATTACTAATCATGGCATATAAAGTGATAAATTGCGTAATGTAAATATTTCTAAGCTATTACAACAATTTATGGGAGAGGGGAGTACAAATTTGAATAGGGATTTACAAGAATAAAAACCTAAATAAGTTATTACAACCAAATCGAACTTGTACGAATTAGAATAAATACAATACAATATTAAAAGAAAATGCAATCCAATGTACATGTAAAAAGATTTTTGTGTCTGGTTATTATGTAAAAGAAAATTTAATCTATACCTAAAAATGTAAAGAAAAGGAATTAATTTTTAAAAGGGGTTTAACCTTAATTATTATTTAAAAGAAAAATAAAGTTTTTATATGTATTATTTTATATATTTTCTTGTATAACAATAATAAATAATATTGTAATGAAATATAAAAATTTTATATGTTCAAAAATAAGTATTTATAAGTATGAAATAAAAAATAAATTAAACTAAATATATTTAATTATATTTACAAGTTTATTAAGAAAATAAATTATATCCTATTAAAATAAAATATATTTTATGTGAGAAATAATAAAATAAAATAAAATAAAAGTGTAATATTATTAATTTATATTTTTGGGATTTTTATATATTAGAGAAAATATTTAAAATATTAAATGTGAAAATAAAACAAATATATATATAAAATAAAAATGGAAAGAGTTAGAAAGGGAGGGGGGGGGGGGGGGGTGATATAGTAGAACTGATGGTAAGATGCTAGCAAAAATTCCTGGCCCAAAAGACCAAGCCCAACCTGCAAAAATGTGAAAATGGAAAAGGGAAAAAAATGTGAAAAAACAAAATAGCGCACAGGTTCGAACCCAGGACATGGGTCTCACCAGCGCGCTGCTTTGCCACTGGGGTGGCTATATTTCCATCATCCTAAGTGAAACAAAAATAACATATTCCAAAACGCGCCCTTGCCCTGTTTCATCTTCTTCCTCAAGCTTTGGCCAGACACCCTGTAACTTTCTCATACTTCCATAAGAATGAAAATTCATAACATGAAAGTTGTAGTGCTTGAACTCACGATTCCAACCATATAATTTATGTAATATATTAATAAAAGAACAAAGAGAATTTTAATAGCCCTAAATCTTGACCTAATATTTCCAAAAATTTCAAGTTTCAAATTCTCCCAGCACAAGTAAAATCAATGCAAGGTAATAGTATGTACAACTTCGTTATGATGAGGACTACATTTTTTATTCAAAAATCGTGGCCTATGGTTGTCTGTACAAAGAGATAGAGTTTGATATTTTACCTCCTTCAGTTGAAATCGTGAATGGAAATGGGGTGAGTTTGAGGGAGGCCTGATGCTTGCTTGAGCTTCCTTGAACTTCCCTGGATGTATCCCAACCCTTGCCTTGCTCTGAAAGCAGCTGGAACTCCTTGGCCAAGTCAAACTTAAAGCTCTAAAGTCAACAATGGCAGATGGTGGAGGAGTGGTTACAGAACAGGGATGATGGCCTGGATTGAGTAGGTATCAAGTATGTAAGGTGTTTGAATGATCCAAACTCAAAACGCACGAGCCAAATGGAAGACGGATGTGCTTATGCAAAATCTGCAGTTTTGGACCGATTTTGGTGTTTTTGCTGGTTGGGAGTGTTTCAGGTCCTTGCTAAGTGTGCTTTGTGTTGTATATTGTTTGTATATTAGTATTGCAATGGTCTGATGTCAACCCTCTAGCTGTTGTGCAAGCTCTAGCCTTTTTGCAACTTTTCTTGCATTTGAAGTAAAGTGAAGTAACTATACTTGCCATGCTTGTACTTGCTCCCTTAGGGTTGGTATCAGTTTGTACAACTTACTTGAGACCTGTGAGACTTGTATGCACCAAGGGGACAAGTCCAAAGCTCAAAATTGTAAGGTTTGCAAAAGTTGCTCTTTTTCAAAATGGCAATGTAACCTTTTTGCCATAAATGGAATTACAAGTTGGATAAAGGTTCAAAAGCATGGATCAGAGCTTTGTCAACTGAGTAAGAATTTAATTAAGGAGTGTGGAACAATTTTAGGACCTGTACAACATGAATTAGCCATCATAGGATTGATTTGCAACTTTGTTCTTCATGAAATGGCTTGGACAAAAAGTGAGAAATTGCCAACTTCATCTCTTCGATTCTCTCTACTCAAAAATGATCTTGAGGAGTTCTTGGAAATTTTTGAAATCTTGCAATGTGCTCTATAATTCATATTTGAAATGCATTTTGAGATACATCTTGGAACTAGGTGAAAAGTTGCCATGAAGTTGGGTCCAAAACCTGCCTAAGTTAGGGCAAAATTTCACTAAGTTAACAAGTTCATGACCATGTATTCACAAATTTATATCTTGAGATCCAAGCATCTTTAGGGAAAAGTGTGTGAATAAAAGTTGTAGATTTCATGAAGGTCTATAACTTTCATGTTTGGAACTTTCCTTGAATCAATATGCATCATGGTGAAAAAGTGGTGTAAAGTTGAGAAAAAATAAGAAAATTTTATATACTTAGAAAATTTCTAAGTTAGAAAATTTTCAAATTCAAAACCCTAATTTTCAAATTTGGTTTTCTTGATGAACAAGTTTCACATTTGGAAATTTTTTGATGAATCATGACCCTTGGTACTTGATTTTAACCAAAAAGTCAAAGTTTGACTTTTCAGTGTATAGTTGACTTTTGATCAGTTGACTGCAAACTTCATCTGTCAATCTAATGAATTTGAGATGTTTTGAGCCATGTAATTAAGTCAAGATGATGCCATTTGGTCCTTGAAATCATGCTTTAACTCAATTGGTAATTTGCTAGGTTAAAAATCAAAAATTTCCCTTCCTCGGTCAAAACCTTAATTTTGACCATTTTGCCCTTTTGATGATTTGATCAAATTTCTTGAGGAATTTTGATCCAAACTTGACCAAATGATACATGTGAGTTTAAAATGTTGACGTGGATAAAAAATTATGAAGTTTGACTGTAAATTGGCCATGGTTGACTTTTTCCCCAATACAACTGATTTTTAGGTCAACTGTCTAATTGATTGATCAAAAATATGTTTCAAGGCTTGAAACTTGTCATGAGTGATCTTAGGGGTCCATAATGATGTTTGAAAGTCATATGAAGCAATGATAGTCCAAAAATCCTTGTGCAACCCCAAACCCTAATTTTGGTTTATCAGTGCAAGATGAGATGTCCTGAGCTGACCAAACCCTAATCCAGTCTTGAGTCAAAGAGATCTTGTGAGAAAAGTCTTGATAAATGAGAGGGAAAATTTTGGGGTACAACAGGATGTAAAATGGATGGGCATGGGTCATCGTATAACCATGATTAGCATTGTTTGTAAGATATCTTAGCAATTCTCTTTAGGGACTAAGATCATTCTTAAGGCAACATTTGTAGCGTCATCGAGGGACTATGATCTTGTATTTTGTTTGTTTCTGATAAGACATCTTACATGCGTATTATGACCATTTTCATAAGGTAACAAAGTGGATTTACCCTAGAGGTGCAAAGTGTGAAAGTGTGTCTTTTTCGTGCTTGATTTATCTTGTATTAGGGTTTTCTAAGCATTGATTTTATCTTTCCATACAAACCCTAATTACTAGCATTTATATAAAGAGATAAATTGCGGAAAGTAAAAATACTAAGTGTTGTACCCCAAAATTTTCCCTCACATTTTATCAAGATTTTTCCTCACAAGACTTCTTGGACTCCAGACAGGATTAGAGTTTGCTCAGCTCAAGACCTCCTCTTGCACTGATGACCTGAAATTAGGGTTTGGGTTTGCACAAGGATTTTTAGACCATCAATGCTTAATGTGACTTTCATACACCATCTTGGACCCCTAAGATTTCTCATGCCAAGTTTCAAGCCTTGAATCACATTTTTGCCCAGTCAATTGGACAATTGACCTAAAAATCAACTGTATTGGGGAAAAAGTCAACCATGGCCAATTTACAGTCAAAATTCATAATTTTTGATCCACAACAACATTATAGGCTCCTATGTACCATTTGATCAAGTTTGGATCACAACTCCTCAAGAAATTTGATCAAATCATCAAAAGGGCAAAATGGTCAAAATTAGGGTTTTGACTGAGAAGGGGCAATTTCTTATTTTTAACCTAGCCAATGACCAATTGGGTTCAAACATCATTTAAAGGACTCAATAGCATCATCTTGACCTAATCACATAGTTCAAAAGATCTCAAATGCATAGGATTGACAAATGAATTTTCCAGTCAACTGATCAAAAACCAACTGTACACTGAAAAGTCAAACTTTGACTTTTTGGTCAAAATCAAGTGCCAAGGGTCATAATTCATCAAGATATGTCAAAATATGAAACTTGTTGACCAAGAAAATCAATTTTGCAAATTAGGGTTTAATTTGAAAATTTTTCATAACTTAGAAAATTTCTAAGTATGGAAATTTTCTTATTTTTTCCCAACTTTCCACAACTTTTTTACCATGATGAAATTGGATTCAAAGAAACCTTCCAACATGAAAGTTGTAGTCCTCCATGAAATCTACAACTTTGATTCACAAAGTTTTCCCAAAAGATTCTTGGATCTCAAGTTATGATTTTGTGAATAGGGGTCCATAAACTTTTTAACTTCGTGAAATTTTGCCCTAGTTTAGGCAGATCTTTGACATAACTTCATGGCAACTTTTCACCTAGTTAAAAGAGGTATCTCAAGTTTCATTTTAAATATGGATTTTAGAGCATGTTACAAGCTTTCCAAAATGTCAAAGAATACTCCAAGATCATTTATGGTTATGGAGAATCGAAGAAAGGAAAATGGCAATTTATCACTTTTGTTCAAGGCATTTTCACAATGTTACAAGTTGCAAATCAGTTTCAAACATGTTTGTACCTTGCATTACAGGTCCTAATCCTTTCTACAATCCATAATTAAATTCAAATTCAATGGACATTGGATTTATTCTGACCTATGGAGCATTGTACAAGAGTTTAATCCATTTATAGCATAAAGGTCACAATACTACTTTGATAAAGCATGCTTTTTGCAACTTTGCAAATATTGAGCCATGGACCTGATCTTTTGTTGCAAAAAAGATCCACAAACATCAGGAAAAGTACACCAACCCTATGCAGCTAGCAAGCAAACCTGTACAGGCCTTTGGCATTGGTCATGTCAACTTTCTTCAAAAGCAAGCAAACTTGCAAAAGTCAAGACAACTTGTGTATCTGTTAAAGGCAAGACTTGGTATCATTTGAAACAACTTAAGAACTTTTTAACAAGCCTAAGCACGAATCCATAGCATCCTAAACACTCTCAAACCCCAAAACCACACTTTTCTACCCAAACAGAGCATCATCTGCAGAACACTTGCCAACTTGAAACTTTCTCGTGCGTTTTGCCTTTCAACACTTCAAACACCTTACATACATCCTACCTAAACTATCCAGGCCCTTGTCTTGTAACTGTATGCCCTGTTTCAAGCTTCACCATTTTAATTTTGCAAGGTTGCAGGTTGACTCATGCAGGGAGATTCAAGCATCTACAAGGCCAGCTAAGCATTGGAAAAGCTTGAGGGAACTTTAAGGAAGCTCACACGATCCTCATGCCTCACTCAATGTTCCCACATTGCCATATCTAAACTCAGCTGAACAAGGTATTTTTCAAATCTCTATCTCCTTATTTAGGCATCCTTAAGCTTAGGTTTGTGAAGCAAAGATGTAGTCCTTAACTTGCTTAAGTTGTACCTATGCATAATTTTGATTTATATTAACTGAACTAAGAGTATTTGATTGTTGAAGTTCATGAAAAAATTAGGTCAGGAATTAGGGCCACTGAAATTCTCCCTGGTTTCTTAGAGTTTGGTCACAAAATGGATATGGTTGGAATCGTGATTAAAAATGCTATAAGTTTCATGTTGTAAGTTTTTGCTTTTGTGCAAGTATGTGAGAGTTTGCAGATTTGAAAAACGCGCGCATAAGGGGACGCTGGAGGACAGGTACGAAGCTGTCCTGGGCCTGGCACGCTTGGGCTTGACTGTTTCTACTTTTCATACCCCCAGTTTACTTTTGCACCCCCCTGATTCATATTTTGTTATTTTTCATATTTTCTTTTTTTTTATGATTATTGACTTTATTATTATTTTTTTGAACATTTAAAATCCCAAAAATATTTTCTTAATTTTTTGCATTTTATTTTATTATTTTTATTATTTTTTGGCATAAAAATAGTTTATTATGTTTATAAAATTTATTTTCTTAAATAAACTTGTAAATAATAATAAAAATACTTAATATTTTATTTTATATTTTATATACATTAAATATTTATTTTTCATACATATTTAATTTTTAATATTTATACATAATATTATTATTTATTTCTTGTACAAAATGAATAAAATAAATGATATTAGAAAACATATATTTTCTTTTAACACAAAATTAGGGTTTCCCTTTTCAAAAATAATAATTTTATTTTTTCCTTATTTTTAGGACTTAGATAATTTTATTTTTATCATACATAAAACAATTACAAAACATGTTTGCATATTTACATTTTTATTGCATATTTAAATACTTGTTTATTTATTTATTGTACAATAAATTCAATTGGGTTGTAATAGTGAATTAGGGTTTTATTTTGTGCAAATATCCCCATTCAAAAACTTGTATCCCCCCTCCCATAATATTGTTGTAATAGTTTAGATTTCCTTTATGCAATTTATCGCATTATATACATGTTTAGTAAATTGGGATTTGTATGATAAAGACAAAAATCAAACAAATAGAATGACCTAATTCAAGACAAACAAAATGCATGAAAAATGACAACACATTGCACACTAGCACCTCTAGGGTTTCACCCACTTGGTTGCCTTAAAACATGGCCATGGTATGCATGCTAGGTATCTTGGCAAAACAAAACAAAACAAAAGATCGTAGTCCCTCGATGACGCTATCACAAGTTGCCTAAACAAATGATCTTAGTACCTCAAACTTGCTAAGATACTTGGAAATATTGTTATCATGGTCATACGATGACCCACGCCCGTCCCGTTTAACATCCAAAGATAGGGTTATCTACCAAAACAATGGTAGGTCAACAATATCAAAGGAATAAAAATATACAAGAAAAACTTTTGAGTAGGTAGATAGCTTCTAGTTACTTGATCAATTTGCAAACAATCCTTGCTATTTTCAAACACACATATTTCAAAACATTTTCCAAACATATTTCAAAACAATGAAACATTTTTCAAAAGACAAACATCTTTCTATACATTCTTACAAACAAGAATCATTACAAAGATTTCCTAAACGATGGCCTCTTTTCAAAATACTTTCAAAACCACACAAAGCACCATTTCAAACAATTGCAAAAGCAAAGCAAGTGATCTAAAACAAGTAACTAAGAGCCCATGGAAAACCATGGATGAAAAGGGTGCTAGCACCTTCGCCTTTCATAATCTACCCCCCGAACCCAAAAACAATCTCAAAGGTCTTTCCTGTGCTTCTTTACCTTTCCTTTTGGATAAAATAAAAGTCGGTGGCGACTCTTGCTAAACCGCAACATTTGCGAACACAAACGCAAAACCTCAAGTCAGTTCTCCCACTACATCACAGAACTGGCGACTCTGCTAGGGAGTAACTTATAAAAGTGGGGTTACCTTAGGGTTTTAGATCACATTTACATGCTTATATTGCTTGACTTGTTTGCTTTACACTTTTGTTCTATTGTTTGGGTTTGAATCCTCTACCCGGATTTGGGAAACATTCATAGGTTAATAGCAATACGTTGTGGAAACTGTGTGGGCTATACCGACATGGTCTAAGCAATAGCTATATTAGTACGACATATTTGTGGGTACTGGTAGCCTTTGAGTCAATCAAAGAGAATACGGGGCCGCTGAGTGATGTCATGAAGCACTAATGGACTTTTAGAACCTTTACTTGACCAACTTGGCCTTTTAGGATGTAGTGAGATGATCGGCTTTGGTGCAGTCCGAAGTTGGTAGATACTCGATACTACACTCATTGAGGGTTGGTTTCTTGGAATATTTACGTCGCCAGTAAAGAGGCTGAATTGAAACAATGAACAAGGAAACAATCCAGTGACATTGAGCTCCTTAGAACCCGGTTACTATTTCTAGGACAGGTTGAGCCAACTAAACTTCAAGAGGGTACTTACCTATGAAACCCCATGCAAGCCTAAAATAGTAACTTGTGTGATTTGTTTGTACATATATACTTGTGCATAACATCATGGACATCATGAAGCATCATATGCATCCACTAACCAT
Source organism: Vicia faba (assembly GCA_948472305.1). NCBI lineage: Eukaryota > Viridiplantae > Streptophyta > Magnoliopsida > Fabales > Fabaceae > Vicia > Vicia faba. Next base: position 288,027,324 of record OX451740.1, read on the forward strand.
TTCAAGGATTTTGGAAGTTCATCTTTGTTCCTGTTTTGTAGGTTATGGATTCACTTCGCAGGAAAACTATCCAAGTCAACCTTTTAAGAATTCCTACTCAACTGAAGGAGCTAGCTTCAAGGATTCCTGAGAATTCTCCATTCACCGAGAGACATGGTCATCTACTCAACTTGGTCACCACCAACACTGAGGAAGATATGCTAAAAGTTCTCTTCTGGTTCTTTGACCCTTTGCATCATTGCTTCACATTTCCTGACTACCAACTTGTGCCTACTTTGGAGGAATTTTCTCAACTCTTGAGGATTCCTATTCTAAATCAACTACCCTTCAACGGTACGTAAAGATATCCAAATCCAAAAGAGATTGCTCAAGCCTTACACTTGCACTCCTCTGATGTCACAACACATTGGGAAACTAGAAGTGGTGTCAAAGGCTTCTTGTCAAAGTTTCTGTTCGAGAAGACCCAAAGTTGTTGGAATTCTCTAGAATTGCAAGCTTTTGAGGAGATTGTAGCACTTCTCATCTAGGGATGATCTTGTTCCCTAACCCTGACCAACTCATAGATGTGAGTGCTGTCAAAATCTTTATGACTCGCAACCCGGTGCCTACATTGCTTGGGGATATCCTCCACTCTTTTTACACTCGTACAATGAGGAAAAGAGGTATTCTCATGTGTTGCACTCCTCTACTGGAAAGATGGTTTATTTCTCATCTTCCCCAATCAGTTTTGAAGAATGAGAAAGGTTTGAGGTGGTCACAACGATTGATGACTCTTACCCATTCAGATATTCATTGGTGTTCTCGATCAAAAGAGAATGTTATCATCATTGACCGTTGTGGGGAATTCCCTAATGTCCCTCTACTTGGCATTAGGGGAGGCATCACCTAAAACCCTTGCTTGTCTCTTAGACAGTTTGGTTATGCCCGAAGGGATGGCCCACATGATATGCTAGTTCAAGGTTTGGTTTTTGACTTCGATAACGATAATCAAGGACTCCGACAAAGGTTTATCCGAGCTTGGAGGATGCCCAACAAGGTAGACAGTAAGACCTTGGGACACAAGAATTCCATCCCTCTTAAGCCTTACCTCAAGTGGGTACGAACCCGCACCCAAAGTCTTATGATGCCTTACCCCTCCATTTTCCTTGTGATTATAGATCCCGTTATGGAAGGAGAGGTTCCACACACCCTCTTACATCCTGACATGCCAACATCACTAGAAGATCTACAAAGGAGTTGGATACAGCTCAAGGGAGAGCGCAATACTTTCGAATCCCAATTCAACGCAATTGAGAAGAAGGTTTTGGAACTCACTCGGCTACTTCATGAAGAGCAGACTCTCAACACCTATATTGCACCAAATAGGATGCGCAACGTCTTTTTACCTTAGAATTTTGTATTATTTTTCCCATGGAACATTGATGTACTAACAAATTCTATCTTATTAATATGACGTGTGTTTCTTTTTTGTTTAAAACAAATTTGAATTTCTGAATCCTTGAATGCATTACATGAATACATACCATTCTTCATATGCATAAGCAGGTCTTCACACGAAGTTTCCTCATCTCTCTGCTGTTTATTTCAGCAAGATGGATATTAAACAAACGGTCAAAGATTTGCAAGCTCAGAATTCACAATTTCAACAGCTACTCTTGACCTTGGCCAAGGGGCAGGAGGAGCTCAAAACTCTGCTAGAGAAGGAAAAAGAGAAAAAGAAGAAGAAGAAGAGAGTTGGTGTGGCTATCTTGGGCATAAGGTTTGAAGGACAAGCCAGACGGACTTTGGAATTCCCATCAACATCTGAAGAGAGGGAAGGAAAAGGTAAAGGAACAACAGTGCCATCTGATTCTGAAGCAGAAGAAGAGGAAGATGAAGACTATTTTGAACAGCAGTACCCTCCGGCAGATGACAAATACAAGTACTTGGAAGAACGTCTAGCTGCTATGGAGATACAGAGAGTGCCTGGGCTGGACTTTGAAGAGTTAGGGCTGGTTTCTGGAATTGTAATCCCTCCTAAATTTAAGGTTTCACTGTTTGCTAAGTATGATGGGGTGTTTTGCCCAAAGATGCACCTGTGATCTTATGTCAGGAAAATTCAACCACATTCTTCTGACAAAGACCTGTGGGTCCACTTTTTCCAGGACAGTTTATCGGGGATGCAGCTGGATTGGTTCTACTAGTTTGAGAGGTCTGATGTGCATAATTGGGAAGATTTGGCGGCCGCATTCTATAAACAGTATCAATACAACGCCTACTTGGCGCCAACCCGCACTCAGCTACAGAGTATGGCTATGGCTACCAATGAGGGTTTCAAAGACTACGCCCAGAAATGGAGGGATTTGGCCGGAAGGGTGAAACCACCTTTATCTGAAAGAGAGCTTGTGGACATGTTCTTGGGGACTCTATCAGGTCCTTTCTTTAATCACCTGATTGGAAGCTCCTCTGCAGGTTTCACTGAGTTGATTTTAACTGGCGAATGGGTGGAAGTCGGTATTAGAAGCAGGAAAATTCAGAAAGATGCATCTACCTCTGCTGCTGCAAAAAATCCCTTCACCGGAAAGAAGGAAGTGTCTGCTGTCTATTCCCAGAGAAATCAGGGAAGAACAGAACAACGTCCAACAGTGGGGGCCATTATGATTCAGAAGTCTGCATCAGACTAACCGAGAAATAATCAGCTGAGAAATGATCAGTCGAGGAATAACCAGCAAAGGGTGGAAAGGCCTGTAAGGCAATTCACCAAGATAAACATGACTCCTGCTTAAGTCTTACCCCATCTCTTGAAGTTGAACCTAGCCATGCTAAAGGAGGCTCCTAAAAATTCTAACATTGCTTCTCCATATTACCATCCCAATGCCAGATGTGCTTATCATTCAGAAAGTCCAGGGCACGACACCAACAATTGTTGGGCCTTGAAGAACAAGATTCAAGATCTAATTGACACAAAGGAAGTTGAATTTGAAGCTCCTGAAAAGCTGAATGTTATCTCCGCCCCAATGTCGAGGCATGGGTATAATGCCAATGCTGTGGAAGAAGATTTGTTTGTTTCTACTGTGGATGAACTGTTAACTCCTCTCCTAACCATCAAGTTGAATTTGTTGAAAGCTGGGGTGTTCCCAGGATGTGACCAAGATTGCCATGCTTACCTGTCCTCCCCATTTGACTGTGCTCTATTGAAGAAAGGAATCCAACAATTGATTGATAGCAAGGAAATTTTGGTTGAGAAAGCTCTTGTCTCACCCATTCCAGTTTCAAAAGTTTCAATAATGACCATATACGCCAATTCTTCCACGGTTCCTAAAAACCCCATTAGGATTACATCTGCTCCTATGACTACTCCGTTGAAGATGACAATGCCAGGGCCAACCCCTTACACAACCGACAAAATGGTACCATGGAACTACGGTGGAGAAATCTACTATCATGGTGTCAAACAGATTGAACAGACCATTGAAGAAGACAGCTCTGAGGAAGATAATCCTGACATCAGTAACATTGCTGGAACAAGCAAAATTACTCGTAGTGGGAGAATCTTTTCTCCAGAGATTGCTCCTCCAACAGCAGTCTTTGGACCCGCGGCCATTCCAAAGATTACACCTATACCAGTAACTGTACCTGCAAGTGTACCCGCCAATAATAATAATACAATTCCCATCCTTGTTTCCGACGCTGAGAAAAATGGAAAGAATGTTCAAGAGGAGCCTGTCTTGACGAAGGCTCAGTCATTAGCCATTCCTGATACATCCCAGAAAGTGATGGAAGAGATTCTGAGGATCATTAAGAAAAGTGATTATAATGTTGTTGAACAACTGGGGCAGACCCCCTCCAAAATATCTATGTTATCCTTGTTGTTGTGCTCTGAGGCACATGCCAAAGCTTTGGTCAAGTTTTTGAAGACGGACCACGTGCCACAAGAAACCTCTGCTGATCAATCCCAGGAATGTGTGGCTAGTTTAACAGCTAACAATGGTCTAGGATTCTCCGATGCAGACTTGACCTCCAAAGGGAGAAAGCATAACGACGCATTACATGTCTCGGTGGAGTGTAGGGGAACCACCCTAGCTCATGTTTTGGTTGATACTGGGTCGTCTTTAAATGTCTTGCCGAAGAAAGCCTTAGATAGACTGGATTGTGAAGGCCTAACCCTGAAACCCAACAACATCATTGTCAGAGCCTTTGATGGTTATAAGAGGATGGTCTATGGAGAGGGGGACATTCCGATCAAGGTGGGTACCCAGACATTCAGTTCAACATTCTACATGATGGACATCCGTCCTTCCTACTCTTGGCTGTTGGGAAGACCTTGGATTCACCATGCTGGAGCTATCACTTCCACTCTACATCAAAAGCTCAAATAACCTGTCCAGGGGAAAATCATAATTGTTCATGACGAAGAGGAATACATGATCAGTCATCTTAATTCTTTCTGTTATGTAGAATTGGATGGCGAATTCATTGAAACTCCTTTTCAGAATTTTGAAGAGGTAGCTCCGGAGATAGCGGCAACCAAGACAGTGTCCTCAACTCCTGTGATCACAAGACCTCCGCCTCAGATCTCCTCTTTAAAGGATGTTAGGGAAGTGGTGGAAGAAGGCGGATCCATAATCTAGGGTCAGATTCCAGATTTTCCTTTTAAATCAGACAAATGCGGCTTGGGATTTACTTCGATTGGTCAGAAGGCTGTGCGCCACTCCCGTGCCGGAGGGCCACCTGCGAAGATCAGCCACCGAGGGGTTAATGCGCTAGAGGACAGTGAAGAAGAGGGAAACTTGGAAGACTGTATTTTCCCTACTGTTGGCGGAGGACTGTGCAACTGGGAAGCAAAAGACTTTGTTCCGATTACTTTCATAAACCAGTAATTTATCTTTTCCGTTTCTGTTGGACTGTAATAATTCAGAAACAATTCATACTTTTTTCAACCTTGTGCCTTACCTGAGGCACATAGGCCCATTTGTAAGGGTTCTTTTTTTCATTTCATATGTCATTTTAATGAATCATGGACACTTTTCATATATAAACTTTTTGTGCTCATTGTCTTTCTTTTACATTTTGTTGTTTTAAGATGGTTATGCCCTTACACACACCCACACTCACAAATGCAGGTACCCTTCCATTCCGGAACCCATGGGTAACGATACTGCTATAGCCTTCAGTGACTCTGAAGATCTGATCAACCAAGCCGGATACGAAGGTGAGGAAGATTGTGAGGTGCCAGGGGAATTGGCTAGATTATTACAGCAAGCGGAAAAAGCAATTCATCCTCATGAAGAGCAGTTGGATACAATCAACTTGAGTACTGAGGATGACAAAAAGGAAATCAAGATAGGTTCCAATCTAGAGCCGAGTGTCAAGGAGCGCCTAATTCAGCTATTGCATGATCATGTTGAGATCTTTTCCTGGTCATACGAAGACATGCCGGGACTTGATATAGACATTATGGTACACCGTCTCCCCACAAGAGAAGACTGTCCACCAGTGAAACAAAAGTTCCACCGCATGAGACCTGACATGTCCGAGAAGATCAAAGCAGAAGTTATGAAACAGTTCAATGCTGGATTTCTGGCTGTTACTTCCTATCCTCAATGGGTTGCTAACATTGTGCCCGTGCCTAAGAAGGACGGTAGAGTCAGAATGTGCATGGATTTTAGAGATTTAAACAGGGCCATCCCTAAAGATGACTTTCCACTTCCGCACATCGACATCCTGGTCGATAACACAGCTCAGCACAAAGTATTTTCTTTCATGGATGGATTCTCAGGCTATAACCAGATTAAAATGGCACCTGAGGACATGGAGAAAACTACTTTTGTTACACATTGGGGTACATTCTACTACAAAATGATGCCATTCAGACTGAAGAATGTCGGGGCAACCTATCAACACGCCATGGTAGCTTTGTTTCATGATATGATACATCATGAGATAGAGGTCTATGTAGATAACATGATAACCCAATCACAAACTGAAGAAGAACATCTTGATCACTTGCAAAAGCTGTTTGTCAGGTTGAAGGAGTACAAGCTCAGATTAAACCCAAACAAGTGTACATTTGGAGTCCGGTCCGGTAAACTCTTAGGTTTCATTGTCAGCAACAAAGGCATCGAGGTTGATCCTGCCAAAGTCAAAGCTATACGAGAAATGCCTGCTCCTCGCACTGAGAAGGAGGTCAAAGGTTTCTTGGGACGCCTAAACTACATTGCAAGGTTCATTTCTCACCTAACATCTACCTGTGAACCAATCTTCAAGTTGTTGAAGAAAGATCAGGTAGTTAATTGGAATGATAACTGCCAAATTGCTTTTGATAAAATCAAGGAGTATTTGCTAGAACCTCCTATCCTGATGCCACCCATTGAAGGAAGATAGCTAATCATGTATCTGACTGTCTTAGAGAATTCAATGGGGTGCGTATTGGGCCAACATGACGAGTCTGGCCGAAAAGAGCATGCCATTTATTACCTTAGCAAAAAGTTTACCGACTGTGAGACCCGATACTCACTACTCGAGAAAACTTGCTGCACTTTGGTATGGGTTGCTCGTCGGCTAAGGCAGTATATGTTGACTCATACCACTTTGCTGATATCTAAGATGGATCCGATTAAGTACATCTTTGAAAAGCCTGCTCTATCTGGAAGGATTGCTAGATGGCAGATGATCCTGACGGAATACGACATACAGTACACGACCCAAAAAGCTATAAAGGGGAGTGTACTAGCCGATCATCTGGATCATCAAGCTGTCGAAGATTACCAATCCATGAGGTTTAACTTCCCTAACGAAGACATCATGACATTGGACAATATTGAAGATTTCAGACCATATGACGGACCTGAACAAGGATCCCGATGGACCCTGTACTTTAATGGGGCCTCTAGTGCACTTGGCAACAGTATCGACGCGGTACTCATTTCCCCAGAAGGTTTCCATACACCTTTCATCGCCAGACTTTGCTTCAACTATACGAACAACATGGAAGAGTATGAAGCTTGCATCTTTGGACTCAAGGCTGCCATAGACTTGGGAATCAAATCCTTATATGTGTTTGGTTACTCAGCTTTGGTCATCAGTCAGATCAAAGGAGAGTGGGATACTAAGCATCCAAACCTCATCCCTTACAAAGAACATGTCTTGACATTGTTACCACATTTCGAGCAGATTACCTTCGAGCACTTTCCGCGAGAAGAAAATCAGCTAGCAGATGCTCTAGCTACAATGTCATCCATGTTTAAACTTAACTGGGACAATGAGGCTCCCCAAATCTCCATTGAACGGATGGTCGAACCTGCACATTGTCACGAGATTAATACCGAAGAAGTAGTGGACCAGCCGTGGTGTCATGAATCAAAATGTATCTCGAGGCGCAAGAATACCCTGAAGGAGCTTGAGTCAATGACAAAAAGTTCTTAAGGAGATTCTCAGCTAAGTTCTTCCTAAGTAATGGCATCCTATACAAGCGCAATCATGATTCTGTTCTGCTCCGTTGTCTGGACAAGGTTGAGGCTGGAAGAATTATGGCTGAATTGCATGAAGGTACCTTCGGCACTCACTCTAGGGGGCATACGATGGCTAAGAAGATTCTACGGGAAGGCTATTACTGGTCTACCATGGAAGCTGATTGTTATCAACAGTCCCGCACTTGTCACAAATGTCAAATCTATGCAGACAAAGTACACGTGCCTCCAGTTCCTCTAAATGTCCTAACAGCTCCTTGGCCATTCGCAATGTGGGGAATCGACATGATTGGAGAGATCAAGCCTACAGCATCCAATGGACACCGCTTCATTCTGGTGTCCATTGACTACTTCACCAAGTGGGTCGAAGCAGCTTACTTCGCATCCGTTACAAAGAATGTTGTTTCCCTCTTCATCAAGCAGAACCTTATTTTTCGGTACGGTATCCCCGAAAGGATCATCACTAATAACGGTACAAACCTTAACAATACTATGATCACCGCTTTGTGCGAACAGTTCAAGATTCAACATCACAATTCATCTTCCTACCGGCTGAAGATGAATGGTGCAGTCGAAGCTGCGAACAAAAAAATCAAGAAGATCATACAAAAGATGATAGTCACCTACAAGGACTGGCATGAGATGCTACCATTTTCTCTTCACGGGTACCGTACCACGACACGAACATCAACTGGGGAAACACCCTATTCCTTGGTATATGGCATGGAAGTTGTTTTACCTATCGATGTTCAGATTCCCTCCTTGAGAATCATGAAGGATGCTGGTTTGAGTGAAGACGATTGGATTCAGACCCGGCTTGATCAACTTAACTTGATTGACGAAAAGCGGCTTAATGCTGTTTGCCACGGTCAGACGTATCAAAAACGGATGATTAAGGCTTTTAACAAGAAAATCAGACGCCAGGAATATCAAGTCAGAGACCTAGTGATCAAGCGCATCATTTTGCCGCAAAGTGATCCCAGGGGTAAATGGACTCCTACCTACGAAGGACCATTTGTGATCAAGAACATCTTTTCTGGCAGGGAAATGATACTAACCACCATGGATGGCGACGACCTGCCGCACCCTACGAATGAAGACATAGTCAAAAGATACTACGCATAAATGACCCGCTAGGTTGACACACCTAGGCAAAAAAGGGCATCCTGGTGAATTGAAAACCTGAAAGGGAGGTTCAGGCAAAAATTAGGGATAAACAAAAAAATCTGTACACCCGGAAAGTTGAAAACCCGAAAGGGCGACTTGGGCAAAAAAGGGTTTCACGGTGGATTGAAAACCCGAAAGGGCGGTCCAGGCAAAAGTTAGGGAATTAAAGCGTATAACTATGTCTCGTCGGATCAATTTAAGGATAATCTCTTCACTGACAAACTCGGAGCTTCTGATCAATCCAATCATATTCGGACGAAGCAGCGAATGGATAAGATATTCGGAGTTACGAAGGCTATAGCAGAATGGAAACCCCATGGGATTTTTTTTCACACATAGTTATCTTTCTTTGTATAAATTTTTCTTACTTTTATGACACCATCCTCTTACTAGGATGCCTATCTCCTTTGTACAAAACACTTACTCAAAGTTAATACAAAGATATCTCTTTCAAAGTACATAAAACTATTTGTCTTTTTCTTTTACACTTGTGTTTTTATTTGAAAAAACGTCTAATGATTCATTGATGAACATATGCATTTGAACATAATTACTGTTTACAAATAAACGGGATGGAAAAGAACAATTACTGACAGACTGAAAGGATAGGAAAACGTATTTAGGCTATTCCAGGAGCAATCCCTACAATACATCATCTAGATCCCCAGCGGAGCAAAAACTTTGGGTTACAGATCCCCAGCGGAGCTGAAACTTTCTTCCCCAGTCGAGTCAAGACTATCAATCCTCAGCCGAAACCATCCAATTAATCCAGTTTCCCCAGCAAGCTATCTTGAAGCCTGGAAATTAACCAGATAACAGTTAACTTTTGTCTCTCCCCAACCTAGGATAACTTCCCAGTAAAGTGGCAGACAACCCAAACTCCTGAACTTACTCTCCAGCAGTAAGCCTTCTTCCCCACAGAGTTTTTACTCCCCAGCAGATTGAAGATTCTCATTCTCATTTCCTCAGTGAAGTCACCAAAGTTTTCATTACTCCTCAACAGAATGAAGATTCTCATTCTTAGTTCCCCGCAGAAATCATCAGAGTTTTCCCTATTCCCCAACCGAGTAAGGATTCCCATTGTGTAATCCCCAGTAGAAGTCATCGAAATTTCCTGGATTTCCCAAGAAGATTTCTCAAGCAGTTTGGCATTACTCTCCCAACAGATTATGTCAATACTCCAAGACATGAAGGATCCTCACATCGCCACAGAAGTTGTCAAGGATTTTTAATCTCCAACAGTCGTCCAGGATTTCTTACTCTCAGCAGTCAAGGATTTATTTTCCCCGGCAGCAGTCAATGATTTTATTATCCCCAGCTATCAAGGATTTATTTTCCTCAGCAATACAGCAAATCAACTTACATGCGCATACATTACATCCATATATCATAAACATTGATAAAACACATTTATTGCATCATACATTTCATGCAACATAACTTTGTATTTCAGCTAACATTTTACCCTTTTCAGGATAAGATTAACAAGCTACTGTTAACGGTATACAATCATGATACAGTACAGATACACTCCAGACAAGTTAGTTATTTTATTGCTCGTTCAGATTCAGATTTCAGATACAGTTCAGATACGCTCCAGATACGGATGCCATCCTGATACTTATTCAGATTTCAACTATCAGATACATATTAGATACGCTCCAGACACGGAAGCCATTCTATTTCTCATTCAGATTCAACTATCAATTTCAAGTTCAGATACACTCCAGACATGGAAGTCGTTATGTCACTTATTCAGATTCTGGTTCAGATATGCTCCAGACGCGGATGCCATTCTGGCCCTTATCCAATTTTCCGATTCAGATACAGTACAGATACACTCCAGACACGGAAATCATTTTGTTGCTGATTCCGATTCAGATCTCAGATACAGTTTAGATACACTCCAGACATGGAAGTCATTCTGCTACTCATTCAGATTCAAACTTCAGATTCCAGTCCAGATACGCTCCAAACACGGTTGCCAATCTGTCACTTATTCTGATTTTCCCCAGCTCAGAGACGCTCCAGACATGGATGATATTGTTTTGCTTATTCAGATTCAATATGCAGATACAGCTTGGATACGCTCCAGACACAGATACTATTCCTTTTCTCATTCAGATTCAGTCCCCAGATACAGTACAAATACGTTTCAGACACGGACACAATTCTGAATACTCACTCTTTTGACTTACAACTTACAACTCAGCAAACATTCTTGGATGGCATCTTTAAGCCCATCTTCAATAAGATTCTATCACATCTCCAAATGGCATCTTTAAGCCCATTTCCTCAACTACATTTTTGACGAGTGCAAATTTACGGGCACTCTAGTGTCCAATCATCTTTTACCTTCGAGTCACGAACGGCAAACTCGCCAATCTAACTCTTCAGGTTCAAGAAGATTGAACAGGGGTAGCTGTTGTACCCCAAAATTTGCCCTTACATTTTATCAATATTTTTCCTCACAAGACTTCTTGGATTCCAGACAGGATTAGGGTTTGCTCAGCTCAAGACCTCCTCTTGCACTGATGACCTGAAAATATGGTTTGAGTTTGCACAAGGATTTTTGGAACATCAATGCTTAATGTGACTTTCATACACCATTTTGGACCCCTAAGATTGCTCATGCCAAGTTTCAAGCCTTGAATCACATTTTTGCCCAATCAATTGGACAATTGACCTAAAAATCAGCTATATTGGGGAAAAAGTCAACCATGGCCAATTTACAGTCAAACTTCATAATTTTTTATCCACAACAACATTATAGGCTCCTATGTACCATTTGATCAAGTTTGGATCACAACTCCTCAAGAAATTTGATCAAATCATCAAAAGGGCAAAATGGTCAAAATTAAGGTTTTGACTGAGAAGGGGAAATTTCTGATTTTTAACCTAGCCAATGACAAATTGGGTTCAAACATGATTTCAAGGACTCAATAGCATCATCTTGACCTAATCACATAGTTCAAAAGATCTCAAATGCATAGGATTGACAGATGAATTTTCCAGTCAATTGATCAAAAACCAACTGTACACTGAAAAATCAAACTTTGACTTTTTGGTCAAAATCAAGTGCCAAGGGTCATAATTCATCAAGATATGTCAAAATATGAAACTTGTTGACCAATAAAATAAAATTTTCAAATTAGGGTTTAATTTGAAAAAATTTCATAACTTAGAAAATTTCTAAGTATGGAAATTTTCTTATTTTTTCCCAATTTTCCACAACTTTTTTACCATGATGCAATTGGATTCAAAGAAAACTTCCAACATGAAAGTTGTAGTCCTCTATGAAATATACAACTTTTATTCACAAATTTTTCCCAAAAGATGCGTGGATCTCAAGTTATGATTTTGTGAATAGGGGTCCATAAACTTTTTAACTTAGTGAAATTTTGCCCTAGTTTAGGCAGATTTTTGACATAACTTCATGGCAACTTTTCACCTAGTTAAAAGAGGTATCTCAAGTTTCATTTTAAATATGGATTTTAGAGCATGTTACAAGCTTTCCAAAATGTCCAAGAATACTCCAAGATCATTTATGGTTAGGGAGAATCGAAGAAAGGAAAATGGCAATTTATCACTTTTGTTCAAGGCATTTTCACAATGTTACAAGTTGCAAATCAGTTTCAAACATGTTTGTACCTTGCATTACAGGTCCTAATCCTTTCTATAATCCATAATTAAATTCAAATTCAATGGACATTGGATTTATTCTGACCTATGGAGCATTGTATAAGAGTTTAATCCATTTATGGCATAAAGGTCACAATACTACTTTGATAAAGCATGCTTTTTGTAACTTTGCAAATATTGAGCCATGGACTTGATCTTTTGTTGCAAAAAAGATCCATAAACATCAGGCAAAGTACACCAACCCTATGCAGCTAGCAAGCAAGCCTGTACAGGCCTTTGGCATTGGTCATGTCAACTTTCTTCAAAAGCAAGCAAACTTGCAAAAGTCAAGACAACTTGTGTATCTGTTAAAGGCAAGACTTGGTATCATTTGAAACAACTTAAGAACTTTTTAACAAGCCTAAGCACGAATCCATAGCATCCCAAACACTCAAATACCCCAAAATCACACTTTTCTTCCCAAACAGAGCATCATCTGCAGAACACTTGCCAACTTGAAACTTGCTCGTGCGTTTTGCCTTTCAACACTTCAAACACCTTACATACATCCTACCTAAACTATCCAGGCCCTTGTCTTGTAATTGTGTGCCCTGTTTCAAGCTTCGCCATTTTCATTTTGCAAGGTTGCAGGTTGACTCGTGCAGGGAGATTCAAGCATCTACAAGGCCAGCTAAGCATTGGAAAAGCTTGAGGGAACTTCAAGGAAGCTCACACGACCCTTAGGCCTCACTCAAAGTTCCCACATTTCCATATCCAAACTCAGCTAAACAAGGTATTTTTCAAATCTCTATCTCCTTATTTAGGCATCCTTAAGCTTAGGTTTGTGAAGCAAAGATGTAGTCCTTAACTTGCTTAAGTTGTACATATGCATAGTTTTAATTTATATTAACTGAGCTAAGAGTATTTGATTGTTGAATTTCATGAAAAAATTAGGTCAGGAATTAGGGTCACTGAAAATCTCCCTGGTTTCCTAGAGTTAGGTCACAAAATGGATATGGTTGGAATCGTGATTAAAAATGCTATAAGTTTCATGTTGTAAGTTTTTGCTTTTGTGCAAGTATGTGAGAGTTTGCAGATTTAAAAAACGCGCGCGGAAGGGGACGCTGGAGGACAGGGACGAAGCTGTCCTGGGCCTGGCGCGCTTGGGCTTGACTGTTTCTACTTTTCATACCCCTCAGTTTACTTTTGCGCCCCCCTGATTCATATTTTGTTATTTTTCATATTTTCTTTTTATTTTTATGATTATTGACTTTATTTTTTTTCCTGAACATTTAAAATCCCAAAAATATTTTCTTAATTTTTTGCATTTTATTTTATTATTTTAATTATTTTTTGGCATAAAATAGTTTATTAGGTTTATAAAATTTATTTTCTTAAATAAACTTGTAAATAATAATAAAAATACTTAATATTTAATTTTATATTTTATATACATTAAATATATGTTTTTCATACATATTTAATTTTTAATATTTATACATAATATTATTATTTATTTCTTGTACAAAATGAATAAAATAAATGATATTAGAAAACATATATTTTCTTTTAAAACAAAATTAGGGTTTCCGTTTTCAAAAATAATAATTTTATTTTTTCCTTATTTTTAGGACTTAGATAATTTTATTTTTATCATACATAAAACAATTACAAAACATTTTTGCATATTTACATTTTTATTGCATATTTAAATACTTGTTTATTTATTTATTGTACAATAAATTCAATTGGGTTGTAATAGTGAATTAGGGTTTTATATTTGTGCAAATATCCCCATTCAAAAACTTGTATCCCCCCTCCCATAATATTGTTGTAATAGTTTAGATTTACTTTACGCAATTTATCGCATTATATACATGTTTAGTAAATTAAGGTTTGTATGATAAAGACAAAAATCAAACAAATAGAATGACCTAATTCAAGACAAACAAAATGCATGAAAAATGACAACACATTGCACACTAGCACCTCTAGGGATTCACCCACTTGGTTGCCTTAAAACATGGCCATGGTATGCATGCTAGGTATCTTGGCAAAACAAAACAAAACAAAAGATCATAGTCCCTCGATGACGCTATCACAAGTTGCCTAAACAAATGATCTTAGTCCCTCAAACTTGCTAAGATACTTGGCAATATTGTTATCATGGTCATACGATGATCCACGCCCGTCCCGTTTAACATCCAAAGATAGGATTATCTACCAAAACAATGGTAGGTCAACAATATCAAAGGAATAAAAATGTACAAGAAAAATTTTTGAGTAGGTAGATAGCTTCTAGTTACTTGATCAATTTGCAAACAATCCTTGCTATTTTCAAACACACACATTTCAAAACATTTTCCAAACAACTTTCAAAATAATGAACCATTTTTCAAAAGACAAACATCTTTGTATACATTCTTACAAACAAGAATCATTACAAAGATTGCCTAAACGATGACCTCTTTTCAAAATACTTTCAAAACCACACAAAGCACCGTTTCAAACAATTGCAAAAGCAAAGCAAGTGATCTAAAACAAGTAACTAAGAGCCCATGGAAAACCATGGATGAAAAGGGTGCTAGCACCTTCCCTTTTCATAATCTACCCCCCGAACCCAAAAACAATCTCAAAGGTCTTTCCTGTGCTTTTTTACCTTTCCTTTTGGATAAAATAAAAGTCGGTGGCGACTCTTGCTAAACCGCAACATTTGCGAACACAAACGCAAAACCTCAAGTCAGTTCTCCCACCGCATCACACTAAGCTATTACATCATTAGGGGATGGGGTATACAAACTTACAAATGAGGGATTTGCAAGAAAATTAAATCTAATTAACTATTACAACCATATGGAATAAATGTACAATAATTTAATAAATAAAAATGCAAATGCAATTGGATAAAGAAATGATTTCTTTGTTTGGATTTTTATGAAAGGGTTTTAATCTAATTAAGAAAATGGTTAATAAAATAAAATTAACTTAAATTAATTAAGAAAAGAAATTAACAAAAAGGATTTTTAGGTTTTTATGAAAAGGTTTTAACTTAAAAATAAAAATGAAAATTAATTAATTAAGAAAAGAAATTAACTAAAATGGATTTTTAGGATTTTATGAAAATGTTTTAAATTAAAAATAAAAATGAAAATTAACTAATTAAAATAAACTTAAGTTCTAAATTAATTTTAATTTACAAAAGGATAGTATAATAATTAAACCTAACTATCTAAATATTAATTAATTAAGAAAAGAAATTAATTTGTTAGAAAAATATGTTTTTTTTGTCTTTTTATCTAAAAGAAATTAAATGGAAAACATCCTAAATATCTAAATAATAAATATAAAATATTTTCAGTATTTTTTTATTTAATAAAATGATAATAATAATAATAATAATAATAATAATAATAATAATAATAATAATAATAATAATTGAAGAAAAATAAAATAAAATAAAATAAAATATAACAATTAAAGTTAGGGGGTTAAAAAATAGAAATGGTGGTTAACAGTAGTAAAAGGGGCGCTAGGCCCAAAAGTATTTTTTTTGTTCAAGTCAGCAGACAAAATAAAAACCAAATAAATGGGCTTGTGTCAAAAAGCAAACAGGGGGGTGAGAAGCCAAAAACAAAGCTCCAGGTCCAAAACAAATTCAGCGTCCTCTGGTGATCCAGTGTGGGCAGCCTTGAAGGGTACATCATGGGGACATGCATGTGAGAGGTTGAATTTAATGGCTTGGCTGATCTGATGGTGATGGAGAAAGGTACATGGTACATGCGCTGGCTTGGCTTGCATTGAACCTGAAATAAGAAAAAGTGAAAAAACAAAAGGGTACCACTAGGGCTCGAACCCAGGTCCCTATAGTCACAGGCGCGCGCTTCTACCACTGAGGTGGATATACATCTGTTTATTAATATAAAACCAAAAATATATATTTGAAACATATTCCTAGGCCTGTATCATCTTCAACCTCGCGCCAGACCATTCAACATGATTTTTTGAAATTGATATCTCTCTCATTTCTCAACCATTTTCAAAAGTACAAACATGAAAGTTGCTGGAAATTTCATCACGAATTCAACCATGTAAATAACTTAAGCTAACACTCAAACATGAACATGAATTTTAAATGGTATCAAATTCTGACCTAATTTTTTCAGAGATTCAAACGTGAAATCCTCTAAGCTCAAGCAATATAAATGAAAACTATGGACATGGTTAGCTTCAGGGCAATGATATTTATATTTTTCATTCACAAATTAACCATTAATGATGCCTATATGAAGAGTTCAAAAGTCAGAAAACTCACCTTGAAAATGGAATTTGTGTTTTGAATTTGAGCAGCTTTCAAGGTGTTGTAATGATCTGGTTAGCTTCCTTGGACCTCTAGGAAGCTAATGCAATGGTTGGCTTGAGCTGAAGATGGATGGAATGGTTTGGAGAAGTCCAACTGTGATACTATGTTTTTGAACTTGAAAATGGGTGAAGATGGTGTTACAGTTGTGTAACAGGGACAGTGATGGCTTATGTACGATGTTTGGAAGCTTTTAGAAGCAAAAGGCCAAGAAACGCATGAGTAGTTTTTGATTTTGGGATTTTTGGCAAGAATATGCAACAATGGAGTTTTTATGTGTGACTCTGAGTTCTAGGGAGTTTGAGGGCTTAAGCATGCGTGTGTTTTGATGCAAACAACTTGTGCATAAGTAAGGAAAAGGTTCTGAGGCTTGAGAGGGTCAGAATCATAGAAGTACAAGTTATGGCTATGTTACTTAATTTTGAAAAAAAGTGAAAACATGGTTTCAAGGCAAAGTACCAGCATGGGCTGAGTTTCAAAAGGCTTTAGACAAGTTTCTTTTGGGTTATAGGTTGTGTGTGATCAGAAGAAAACAATTGCAAAGCTCAAGAACTAATTTTATGCATAAAATCTACTTTTCCAAAATGGCAATGTGCACTTTCTTCCCAAAATGGTATTAAGCATGGGCAATGCATTGAATGCTTGAGCTGAAGCCTCTAACAACTGTGAAAAACATTAATTATGGAGTGTCAAGCAAGTTTGAGGCCTGCAAAGAAAAGATTGTGCAGCCTAGCATGGATTTGAACTTTTTGTCATCATGGAAATGACCTATAATTCAAGAATGAAATGCCAACTTCATGCCTTCGATTCTCCTTGCTCAAACATGATCTCAAGGAGTTCTTAGACATTTTAGAAAGCTTGTAATGTGATATAAAACCAATCTTTGAATCACTTTTGAAAATTCCCCTTGGAACTATGTGAAAAATTGCCATGAAGTTAGGTCAAAATCCTACCTAAACTAGGGCAAAATTTCACTAAGTTTCCAAGTTTCATGAACATGTATTCACAAAATCATAACTTGAAATCCATGAATTTATAGGAGAAGTTATGTAAAGCAATGTTTTAGATCACATTGAGATCTAAATTTTCATATTGGAAGTTTCTTTTGAATCATCTTGCATCATGGTGTAAATTTGGCTCAAAGTTGTGAAAAATATGAATTTTCCAACACTTAGAAAAATTTCTAAGTTTAGAAATTTTGAATTTTCAAAATGAAATCTTGACTTTTTTATTTCTTGATAATTTTTTTCTTCATATTTTGACATTTTTTGATGAATTGTGATCTTTGGAACTTGAATTTGACCAAAAAGTCAAAGTTTGACTTTTCAGTATGCAGTTGACTTTTGATGAGTTAACTAAAAATCAACTATTAATCAAATGACCTTGAGCAATGTTTTGAGTCATGCCATTAGGTCAAAATGATGAAATTGAAACCTTGAGATCATGTCTCAAACCAATTAACGATTTGCTAGGTCAAAAATCAGAAATTGCATTTTCTCAGTCAAAAACCCTAATTTTGACCATTTTGCCCTTTTAATGATCTGATCAAATTTCTTGAGGAATTGTGGTCCAAACTTGATCAAATGACATATATGAGTTCACATTGTTGATATGGATAAAAAATCACGAAGTTTGATTGTAAATTGACCACAGTTGACTTTTTCCCAATACAGTTGATTTTTAGGTCAACTGATCAATTGACTGAGCAAAAATGTGATCCAAGACTTGAAACTTGACATGAGCCATCTTGAGGGTCCATAATGATCCATGAAAATAATATGAGGCATTAAAATTTCAATTGTCCTTGTGCAATCTCAAACCCTAATTTCATTCATCAATGCTTAAGGAAATGTCTTGAGCTAATCAACCCTAGGGCAGTCTTGAACCAAAGGAGATCTTGTGATAAAATACTTGATAAATGAGAGAGAAAATTTTGGGGTACAATAGCTGCCCCTGTTTAATCTTCTTAAACCTGAAGAGTTAGATTGGCGTATCCGTCATTCGTGACTTGAAGGTGGAAGATGATTGGACACGAGAGTGCCAAGAAATTTGCACTCAAAGATGAATTGTGAATGGGCTTATAGATGCCATTTGGAGGAATGATGGAGACTTTCCAGAGATGGGCTTGTAGATGCCAGCCAAAGGTGACTGTTGACAGAATCAAAACAAATCTTTGAAGTGATTTATCTGAAACCAGCAGAAGTCTTGTATGTTATTCGATTGGGAAGAATTAGAATAAATCTTGGAGCGATTTATCTGAACCAGAAATATTTATTTGGAAAGTATCAGGATAAACCATTGAGAGGTTTAAACTGAACCAAAAGAGGTCTTGAATATTCTTTAACTGGAGAGAATCAGAGTAGATCTTTGAGCGATTTATCTGAACTAGAGAAAGTTCCTACTAAGAAAGAATCAGAATAAATCATTGAGAGATTTATCTGAACCAGCACGGATTTGGAGAAAAATCAGAATAAATCATTGAGAGATTTAAACTGAACCAGTAGAGGTCTTGGATAAATTTTGACTGGAATGGAAATTAGAAGAATCTTAAGATTGATTCAACTGAACCAGACAAAAAGTCTTGGAATATCTTCAACTGGAATAGGAATCAGAGAGATCTTAGTGTCGATCTGGATGAACGAGAGAAGGTCTTGAATTTTCTTTATTTGGAAAGAATCAGAATAAATCTTGGAGCGATTTATCTGAACCAGAGAAAGTGTCTACTAGAAAGAATCAGGATAAACCGTTGAGAGATTTAAACTGAACCTATAAGGATTTGGAGAAAAATCAGAATAAATTGTTGAGAGATTTAAACTGAACCAGAGAAAGTGTCTATTAGAAAGAATCAGGATAAACTGTTAAGAGATTTAAACTGAACCAGTAGAGGTCTTGAATAAACTTTGACTAGAATGGAAATCAGAAGAATCTTAGGATCGATTCAACTAAACTAGACAAAAAGTCTTGGAATATCTTCAATTTATGATGGGCCTGTGTAGGGCCGCTTCATGATGAGTCAGTGTAAAACTACATATAAAAATAGGAGGAACCAGTGTAGGGTTACTTCGAAATGAAAGCCTGGATAATAGGTCTATGAGAAGGAACCTGGGTAGTAGGGTTACTTCTAAATGAAAGCTTAGATAGTAGGGCTATGAGAAGGAACCTGGGTAGTAGGGGTACTTTGAAATGAAAGCCTGAATAGTAGGGCAATGAGAAGGAACCTAGGTAGTAGGGTTACTTCAAAATGAAAGCCTAGATAGTAGGGCTATGAGAAGGAACCTGGGTAGTAGGGTTATGAGAAGGAACATGGGTATTAGGGTTACTTCGAAATGAAAGCCTGGATAGTAGGGATATGAGAAAGAACCTAGGTAGTAGGGTTACTTCGAAATGAAAGCCTGGATAGTAGGGCTATGATAAGGAACCTGGGTAGTAGGGTTACTTCGAAATGAAAGCCTGGATAATAAGGCTATGAGAGGGAACCTGGGTAGTAGGCTTACTTCGAAATGAAATCCTGGATAGTAGGGATATGAGAAGGAACTTAGGTAGTAGGGTTATGAGAAGGAACCTGGGTAGTAGGGTTACTTTGAAATGAAATCATGGATAGTAGAGCTATGAGAAGGAACCTGGGTAGTAGGGTTACTTCGAAATGAAGGCCTGGATAGTAGGGCTATGAGAAGGAACCTGGGTAGTAGGGTTACTTTGAAACGAAAGCCTTGATAGTAGGGCTATGAGAAGGAACCTGGGTAGTAGGGTTACTTCGAAATGAAAGCCTAGATAGTAGGGCTATGATAAGGAACCTGGGTAGTAGGGTTACTTCGAAATGAAAGCCTGGATAATAGGGCTATGAGAAGGAACCTGGGTAGTAGGGTTACTTCGAATTGAAAGCCTGGATAGTAGGGCTATGAGAAGGAACCTGAGTAGTAGGTTTATGAGAAGGAACCTGGGTAGTAGGGTTACTTTGAAATGAAAGCCTGGATAGTAGGGCTATGAGAAGAAACCTAGGTAGTAGGGTTACTTAGAAATGAAAGCCTGGATAGTAGGGCTATGAGAAAGAACCTGGGTAGTAGGGTTATGAGAAGGAACCTGAGTAGTAGGGTTACTTCTAAATGAAATCTTGGATAATATGGCTATAAGAAGGAACCTGGATAGCAGGGTTACTTCGAAATGAAAGCCTGGATAATATGACTATGAGAAGGAACTTGGGTAGTAGGGTTACTTCGAAATGAAAGCCTGGATAGTAGGGCTATGAGAAGGACATGGGTAGTAGGGTTACTTCTAAATGAAATCCTGGATAGTAGGGCTATGAGAAGGAACCTGGGTAGTAAGGTTACTTCGAAATGAAAGCCTGGATAGTAGGGCTATGAGAAGGAACTTGGGTAGTAGGGTTACTTTGGCTGGTCATATAGATAGTTCCCCGGGCTTGTTACAGGTATTAATCTCTGACCTTGACGATAGCCATGTGTTAATTAAACTTTTCTTGAAAAAGGTAAAACGTTAACTGTATGAATGTCATGATGTAGGAAATGTATGGTGCAATGATGTTCTCAAAATAAATGAGATTGTGTCTAGGATGTATGAAATGTGAAATGTTATTGAAGTGTATCTTTGTCTGGGAAAATAAATCCTTGACAAATGTCAGGGAATCATTAAATATCGGATTGTTGTCAAAGAGTAGGTGCGTCTTCAAACTTTTCTTAGAATGTTTCCATTGAGGATTCCTATTTTGTTGTTTAAGGAGAACTTTGTCGGGGAATGTTGAAAACTCCGTGGAGAGTTTTAATTCCTGTTTGGGGAAAAAGACTTCGGGAATCTTTGTTGTCCGTTTCTCTACTGTGGAGTCGAAGTTGAACTGATATCTGGTCGGGTCCAGGCTTCACAGTAACTTGCTGGGAATTGTAGAGTAGTCTACTGAAGAGGAGGAGTTGTGGTCCTCCAATTTGTAGTAGTTGGAGAGGCAAACTCAAGCTGGGGGAAATCCTCGAGGGTTCTTGAGGTCGACTCAACTGGTGAGAAGTTTTTAGAGATTGAAACTCTGGCTGGGAGTCATCCTATGAGAAGGATCTTGGGAAGATTTGTCACTGCCCCTAGTAGCAAGTGTTGTAGTAATGCCAGAAAATGTTTGCTTGGTCGCACATAACCCTTTATGTGGGAGCCTGTTGGCCCTTAGAGTTAATCTGGTGCACCTTGACGCTTGAGATTTCGATCACATTTCCGGTAGCCCTGAATTTCCTAGAGATATTTTCTAAGACTATTATGGAAGAAATCGAAGACCGGGTACTGACACCATCTGATAATACTGGCACAGACGAAAAAATTGGTGGTACCAAAGATCTTTGGTCAAGTCTCAGAATTTTCTAAGAACTGTTATGGGAAGATCCAAAGACATGATACTGGCACCATCTGATACGAACACCATCTAATACTGTTGATACAGACAATCAATTAGTGGTACCGGAAGTCTTAAGAGTGGATATTGTTTAAACCTCTGATCAACATGACATTTCCCCTTGAGTGATACATATGGATATTTGCTCCTGGTAATTCAACGTTTCTTGAGAGATTTCTTGGAATCTTGACTGGACTGCCCAGGTGTGCTGGATAGTGACATGTCATGCCCTTTTGTTGATAGGAGATTTTTCATTGGAAGGGTCTTCCCACTCGAAGTGATTTTGTTCACTGAGAGAGATTTCGTTCACTGGATATTCGTTGTGTAAATTTATCCGCTGTCAAACAAATAGCCATATGCAAACAACTATATTCAAATAATGCAAAGTTTATGCTTGTATTGAAGTTTTCAAAATGAGTTTTTAGCAAGAAATTTTGTAAGAAAATACAAACTTAGGATTTAGAGTAAAGCCTTACAGGAGTCAGGATACCTTTTGTAATATTATGCTTTTGAACTAATCCATGCTTCAATTAGGACTTTTGAAGGGTTTTATTATGGCTTAGTTCACGGTTTAAGAAACAAAAGATAAAGGCTCAGAGTATATTTGTACCCACCCGTTCTTCGTGATGTTCTTCAGTGCTAAACTCAGTTAATTGTACATTTGAACTCCAATTGAGTCTGGGATGACGTTTTGTGATGGAAGGCGGTCATTTTTTGCAACATTTTTTATGTTGAGGATTTGTAGTGACCTCTTTTTGATTTTCCATCCCTGATTTTTGCCTGACTGTTCTTTGTTTTGAGATTACATCAGCGGGATGCCCCAGTTTTTTTTTAAGTCTCCTTTGTAGGTTTTGACTTAGTGGGCTTTTCTTTTCGAGAGATAATGACTGCCTATTTGATAGGGAACCAATCACCATATTTTGGTTCAGAAGGAATGTTTTTGATGTCATTCGTTGTGTACTGAACGCGCGTTTGAATTAACTGAGAGACTACCCTGCCCCAGATTTTGATTAAAGGTTTCAATTTGTGTAAGAAAGAAAACTTCTACTTCTTTGGCTCAAAGGGGTTGACTAAGGTTTGTCCTCCTTATAACTCCAGTGTTTAGGAATTGAAAGAACGCTTGTACATCGTCAGCAAGGTCTATACAAAAGCATACTGTTTGAGATTATGGCATTGTCTTCGTCATCCTCCCTCTAAAGGCAAGTAACTTTTATCAAGAGTTGAATGTCATAAAGAGAATAAAAGCAAAGTTTAAATATAGTGAAAACGAACGAATGAATTCAAGACAAACATATGCAATGCATTAATGAAACAAAGTCTGACATTAATAGATAATTGTTTGAATAACAAAAGGAATTACAATTGAAAATTCAAATGAACAAAAAATTTCCTCGCCCAGATCGTTGCTTCATGTGGATGCCCTTGAAGGGTGATAGAAAAGTTCCAGTTGATCGTCTTGTGTAAACTCCAACACTCCTTCGTCAATTAGGTCTTAAATCATGTTCTTCAGAGCTCAACAATTGTTTGTGTCGTTCCCAGGACCATCAGAATGGTATTCACATCTCTCATTGGGATGGTAACTACAAGCAGTAGTGTTGGGATTCCGGGGAGGAGCCTTTAATGTAATTAGCTCCGCCTTCAACAAGTGTTGTAGCACCTGAGCTAGCGACATGCCAATCCTGGTAAATTAACTGTTAGGTGTAACCTCCTTGTGCTGATTTCTTTGTTGTTGTTGGCGAGGATGTTGTTGGACTCGAGACGCGGTAGCAATTTGGAACGATATATTTTCCACCACACCGGCTCCTTGTCTCATAGGAGGCTGAAAGGTGACTTGATCCCCAATCTTGACTGTTTGTTTCATACGGTTGCAATCGTCTTGATGAAGTTGGTTGACAAGAACTTTCAACTCTTCTTGTCCTCGAGCCAGATTTTGGATAAGAGCCATCTTGCCCACCATTTGTCCCATTATTTGGACCTTCATTATGCCTATCTCAGTTTGTAGCTGCTCCAGCTGGTCATTTTTGTCGTCCTCAAGATTCCCCATGATCATGCCCCTGGTGAGGAGAGCTTTCACCTCTTCTTATCCCTTGGGCCGATTCAAGAACATCTCTTAAAGTTGGGCGTTTTGAGCCTGGATATCTTTCATTGTTTGTTCCATATCCATCTTACTAAAATAAATAGTATGAAGATAAGGAGACCTGTATGGGAGAAACTTGTTTGTGTTATGATGAATAAAGATGCATATGCAAATGATTTCAAGGAAATTAGAGATTTAAATTTGCCTTAGACAAAAAGGAACACACGTTATATTAATAAATCAAAGTTTGAGTACATCATGCTTCTTTGGGCTTACAATGAAAGAAATAAAAATACAAAACTCTAAGACAAAAAAGTTGAGTGCATCCTCTTTGGTGCGAAGTAGGCGTTCATGCTCCGCTCTTCATGAAGCTGCTTGGTGAGTTCCAGAACTTTCTTCTCGTTGGCGTAGAATTAGGCTTCGAAAGTGTCTCGCTCTTCCTTAAGCTGTATCCAATCCCTTTGCAAGTCTTCGAGAGAGGTGGGCATGTTAGGATGAAGGATAGTGTATGAGACATCTCCTTCCATAACATTCTCTATGATAATTGGGAGAATAGAGAGGTAAGGCATCATAATACTTTGAGCAAGATCTCGTACCCATTTGAGATAAGGCTCCAGAGGGATGGAATTCTTGTGCCCCAATGTCTTACTATCAACTCTATGTACCATGCCCCAAGCTCGCATGTACCTTTTGCAGTAACCCTGAGCATCATTCTCGTAGTCGAAGACGATTCCTTGAATAAGTGTATCATGAGGACCATCCCTTCTTGCATATCCCAATTGTCGCAGTGTCAAACAAGGATTGTAAGTGATTCCTCCCCTAATGCCTAAAAGAGGGACATTAGGGAATTCTCCGCATTGATCAATAATGATAACATTCTCCGAGAATCGGGGACACCAATGAATGCCTGAATATGTAAGAGTCATTAGCCTATGAGACCATATCAAACCCTGTTCATTCTTCAAGGTGGATCGGGGTAGGTGCGAAATAAACCACCTAGCCAAAAGAGGAGTGCAACACAGAAGGGTCCCTCTTCTCTTTATAGTGCGAGTATGCAGAGAATGTAGGATATCTCCAAGCAAAGTAGGTACTGGATTACGTGACAGGAAAACCTTAACCGCATTCACGTCTATGAGCTGGTCTGAATTAGGAAACAATACCAACCCATAAATGAGAAGGGCTAACACCTCTTCAAAATCTTGTAAGTCCAAGGTATCCCAAAAATGATGAGCTTTCTCAAACAAGAACTTAGCCAAGAAACCCTTGACACCTCTCCTGGTTTCCCAGTTTACTATTACGTCAGACCGTTGTAAGGATAGTGCTTTAGCAATATCTTCAGGTTTATGGTCTCTTTCCGTACCATTGAAAGGTGCCTCGTTAAGGATAGACATCCCTAACAACAGAGAAAACTCCTCCATAGTAGGCACTAACTAGTAATCCGGAAAAGTGAAACAGTGATGTAGAGGGTCAAAGAATTGAAAGAGCACTTTTAACATTTCTTCATCAGGGTTTGAGGTTACCAAGCTGAGAAGTCGACCATTTCTTTCAGTGAATGGAGAGCTTTCGGGAACCCTTGATACCAAATCCTTAAGCTGAGGAGGTACTTTTACCAGACTGACTTAGATAGTGAATCTACGGGCGAGGGCCATGTCCTACAAAACAAGACAAAAATAAACCCTAAGAATCCTTGAAATGGTTAGTATGACATGCTATGTTATGATGTCATGATTATGCTCAGATATAGCAAACACAAGAAAATCTCACATAGACCTTAGGTTTAAGGCTTGCATGGATTTTAAGGTGATAACCTTTTGAAGTTGGGTTGGCTTAACCTGTCCTAAGTATAGTAATTAGGTTCTAAGGGATCTCAATATCACCGGTATTTCCCCTAAATCTCGTTCCGATAGACAATAGACTTGCCACCAAAAAAAACTCAAAGGTCAGACCTCAATGAGTGTAGCATCGAGTATCAACCGAATTTGGGTTTACACTAAAGGCGGCTATCTCACTACGTCCTAAAAGCCAAGTTGGTCAATTAAGGTGCTAAGGTTAGTTGACTCTTTATGATACCATGCATCATCCCTGTATTCTCCTTGATTACTCAAGGGCTACCGGTACACACCAAAGTATCGCATCAACGTAGCTACTGTTTCAACCGTGTCAGTATACCCCACACAGTTCCCACACAGTTTATTGCTACTTACCTAAAAGGTGCCCCAAATTCGAGTGTAGGATCTTTTAGTAACCCAAACAAGGACCCAAAATGTAAAGCATACAAGTCATACAAAGAAAGCAAGTAAAGATGATCTAACCCTAAGGTAACCCCACTTTTAATTTTTCCCCAGTAGAGTCGCCAGTTTTGTAACGCAGTGGGAGAACTGACTTGGTTGTTTTGCATTTGATTGCAAATGTTGCGGTTAGCAAGAGTCGCCACCGGCTTTTCTTTTATCTAAAAGGAAAGGCTGAAAAGAACAGGAAAGAACTTTGAGATGTTTTCTTGTGTTCGGGGGGTAAATTATGAAAAGGGAAGGTATTAGCACCCTTTTCATCCGTAGTTATCTACGGGATCTTAGTTGCTTGCTAGATCACTTGCTTTTGTTTGGAAATGTGCTTGTGGTGTGGGTTTTGAAAGTATTTTGAAAATGTCTTTGTAATGGTTCTCATTTCTATAAGAACGCATACAAAGTGTTGTTTTTTGAAAATAGTTCAAAGAGGTGTTCGTGGAATGTGTTTTTGAAAGTGATTTTGAAAAGGTGTCTTTGTAATGGTTCTCGTTTCTATAAGAACGCGTACAAAGTGTTTGTCTTTTGAAAATGTTTCAAGTTTGAAAGATGTTTTGAAAGTGTTGGTATTTATTTTGAAAATAGCAAGGATGTTTTAGTTTGAAAATGAGCAAGCAACTAGGAACGTTCTACCTACTCAAAAGTCTTTCTTGTTTATTTCCTCTTTCCTTTGACATTGTTATTTTACCATGGTTTGGTAAGTAACCCTATCTTTGGATGTAAAAGGGACAGGCATGGGTCATCGTATAACCATGATTAGCAATGTTTGTAAGATATATTAGAAATTATCTTTAGGGACTAAGATCATTCTTAAGGCAACATTTGTAGCGTCATCGAGGGACTATGATCTTGTATTTTGTTTATTTTTGCTAAGACATCTTACATGCGTATTATGACCATTTTCATAAGGCAACAAAGTGGATTTACCCTAGAGGTGCAAAGTGTGCAAGTATGTCTTTTTTATGCTTGATTTATCTTGTATTAGGGTTTTCTAAGCATTGATTTTATCTTTCCATACAAACCCTAATTACAAGCATTTATATAAAGCGATAAATTGCGGAAAGTAAAAATACTAAGTTATTACATCATTAGGGGAGGGGGTATACAAATTTACAAATGGGGGATTTGCAAGAAAATTAAATCTAATTAACTATTACAACCATATTTAGTAAATGTACAGTAATTGAATAAATAAAAATGCAAATGCAAATGGATAAAGAAATGATTTATTTGTTTGGATTTTTATGAAAGGGTTTTAATCTAATTAAGAAAATGGTTAATAAACTCTTTTCCTTAACTTTTACCTTATGCTTTAGGGTAGTCCCTTCATCTCCTCCTATCTTATTTAATTTCAAAAATCTTCTCCCTCCTTTTCAAAACTCTTCTTCTTTTCTAACTTGAACCGCTTTCATAATAAACTTGGATTTAGGTCCATGCATTTTCAAAAATATTTTCTTAATCCAACTTTAACCAGCTTAGTCATACTTTGACATTTTTGTGAGAATACTAAAAGTCAATCAACCTCATTCAAACCGTTTTTTCAACTTTGGCTTTTTTACTTTACAACTTTTCTCAAAAGATTAGACTCTTGTCGATTCTTGTAGTGATGTGAGATACTATACTTCTATGATATGTAGTGAAGTGAGATATTTTCAACTTGGCTTTTGAGTGAGGCTTTGTTGATTTTAAAATCCTAGTTATATCCTCCACTTTGAGATGATTAAAATACTCCTTTCTCATAATCGTGTGTAGTAAGTATGTTTTCCACTCGGATATGACGATGATGTCTCTTATCTTAAAATTAACCAACACACTTGTGTTTTAAATTTTTTTAAGGTGAACTACCAGTACCCTGATCCCCTATTACACGAAAGGTGGTACTTAGGAACTAAAGGTTTGCAACTGCGGAGGGTGCAAAATTATAAAAAAACTTCTTTTCTCATCCCCAACATCTTTTTTGTATACAACTTTTATAGCTAAAATACACATATTTTCAAAGAGGTTCTTGCGGATTACCATAGATATTTAGGGTGCTAATACCTTACCTTTGAATAACCAACCCCCGTGCCTAGATTGTCTACCGCTCTTTTTGGATTTATTCGCTCTTTTCCCATTCTTATGGAAAAAATAAAGCACGATGGCGATTTTTATTTGATTTGTGCGAGTTAAGTAAATCAAATGGCTTAGTCTCAACATTTTTTATCGCTACAGAAAACTAATGACTTTAATGGGGAAAGGTTGACCATATTCTAGTCCATATCTAAGTGGGTTGAGCCTATCTTTGTTTATATTGTGTATGTGCTATTATTTGTTGTATATTATGTGTTGTATGTATGTTTTTTTGGATTTTCCTAGTTTTTAGGATGCTCGGTGATTTCTCATAAGTCCTCTACCCGGACATGGGCAAACTTAAGATAGGACGGGAGGTATAGTCATGTTAACTTTGAGGGAGAAATCCCAAAAAAGGAGACATGAGATCCCCTACTCTAGAGGCCCCTTTGATTATAGTGTTCATTTACCGAGTAATCAGGAAGACGTGTTGCTTTTGACCTGGGAGCCTGCTGAAGTTGAGGATTGTAGAACCCTTAACCCATCTTGGCCTTTTAAGTGTAGTGTGGAAACTATGACGAAGCAATTTGAAAGTGGTTGTCACGCGATGCTACACTCAGACGAGTTTTTTCCTGAGAATATTACTATTTACCGAGTTAATTGGGATGCTGGTAATATCTGAAGGAAGGATGTAGAATTTGGGAATATTTTAGAACCTTGTTCGGAAGGTGATAAACTATTAGTCCTTAACTTGTGGGTAGTACCTTTGACTTCATGCTCGTGACGTCGAACCTTTGAACCCCCATGTTTGTGATCTTATGTGTGATTGTTGGATCATGCATTCATGCACCCATGAGCATTCTTTAAAATAGTTGATTCAAGGAACTCAAAGTTGACTTTTTCAAATATCTCAGGTACCTTTGAACATGGATTTTGGAAAAAGAAAGACTCAGAAGTACAGTTTCAAGGACCCTAAGATAGAGGAACTGATGATTTTAATTCCTGAGATTGAGTGTTCTATAGATTTCTAGAAGAAGTATGAATCCATCATGCCTCTTATGAAGCTTAAGATGAAGGAGGGTATTCTTTCTACATTGGTCCAGTTTTATGATCCATTGTGTCAGTGTTTTACTTTCCCTGGTTATCATATGATGCCCACATTGGGGGAGTATTCTTATTTACTTGGTTTACCTATTACTGACCGTGTTCCTTTCACTATCTTGGAGGGAGAGCCCAAGTCTCATGAGATTGCCGCCATGGCTCATTTGAAGAAGCCTGATATTGAGGCTAACATGACTACCAAAGGAGGAATCTGGGGTTTAACTGCTCAGTTTTTATTAGAGAATGCTCGTTACTTCGCCAAGATGAAGAGTTCAGTTGCTTTTGAAGCTATCTTTGCTTTGCTTTCCTATAGGTTGTTTTGATTTCCTAATGTCGAAAAATTTATGGATGTTAATGACATAAGGATCTTTTTGATTAGGAATACAGTCCCTACACTACTAGGAGATACTTATTATTCCATCCATTTTTGGGATTTTTATTAGGGAGGGATGATCATTTGTTGCACAACATTATTATATAACTGGTTTATTTCTCACTTAACTCGGACTGTTGCTTTTTGGGATACCAAGAAGGAACCTGGTTTGGCCCTGAAGATTATGGCTCTCACTCATTCTGACATTGTTTGGTATCATCAAGCTTATTATGATTTGGAGATTATTCATATTTTGTGGTAGTTTCCCAAATACTCCTCTTCTTGGTACAAAGGGAGGAATTAACTATAATCTCATTCTTGCGCATCGTCAACTCGGGTATCTAATGAGAGACAAGCCAAAAAACATTCATCAGAGTGGTTTCTTTCTCAAAGAAGGAGGAGATCATAAGGAAGCTAAGGAAGAGATTGAGAAGTCCTGGCGCCATATTCATAGAAAAGGTAGAAATGATTTGGGACCAAGAAGACTTGTTTCCTTGGAGCCTCATCTCCGTTGGGTACAAGCAAGGGCAATTCTGTTGAAGATGCCTTACTCTCGTGAAGAACCTATAGTTGATATGTTTATGAGGAGTATCCCTCCTCTCTTAGATGATATGGAAGAACTTCAACTTTCCCTGGTTAGGATGAAACAAGAGAAGGAATCATGGAAGAACAAGTACTAGCCTTTGGAGGTATCCTACTCAACAGAATTAAAAGAGAAGGATGACTTGATCGAGATTCTTGAGAGTCGTGCTGTGGAGATGATGCAGAAGCAAGATGATTTATTTTCTTCTAGAGTTCATCCAGGTCTCGGTTACCCATTTTTTGATTCTGGTGGATGGAAAGAAGTCTCTGACAAGAATGTAGAAGAGGCCAAGCAATTGAATCTTCAGATTGAAAGACTCAAAGGAAAGCGTCAATGTGTGGAGCAATCTTCATCAACTTTGTCTCCTTAGGATTTTTGGTTTCTATCTTTATTCTTTTGTACTTAGGATTATCGAAACTTGTACTAAAAGCTGTAATCCATTCCAAAGTTATTATTAAAATGAAATTTTTCAGTATTTCCAAATGTGTTAGTACTTTAATATTTGAAATTGTTATGATTCTTTAAGTTTCTTGAATAAACACAATAAATCATATGCATTATATATCATGCATCATTTTTCACATATTTTGCATTCCTGTTCATGCCCATGTGTCTTACTGTGTTTCTCAACTTCGTTCAGTCAACAAGCTACCTCATCACTACAATACTCGGGATAATTCTAGAAACAAGATGAAAAATCTTGAACAAGAGAATCATGAGTTGCGCGAAGAAGTTACTGCTTTGAGGGCTGGTATGGCCAGTCTGACTGCTTTGGTGGAATCGTTGGTGGTTGCTCAGAATCAGCCACCACCTCCTTATGCTACTCAGCCACAACAAATAACTGTTGTTTCTGAGGTTCTGTCGGTTCACATTTCCATTAATCCAGTTATCGCTGCTCAATATCGTATGCCTCGCGGTTACCCATGGGTAATTCCTCAAAACTGCATGCCAAAAGGTTACAATCTTGCTGCTCAAGTTGCTCCACTTGCTCAAACTACTGCTATTATGCACCTCTTGTGGTGCATGCTACTCCTGTTGCCAATAATGAGATTCATCATGTTGCGCCTCTTATAATGAATGTTATGCATGTTGTCAATGATGAAGTTTATGATCCTGCTCCTATACCAAGTGAAATTTTTGGTTTCTATGACTGATTGGATGACTTTCAAGACCAATTCAATGAAATGCAGAAATAAGTGAAGGATCTATGAGGGAAAGAGTTATTCATACAAAATATTAGTGACCTCTGTTTAGTTCCTAATGTGAAGGTGCCAACAAAGTTCAAAGTACCCGAATTTGAGAAGTCCAAGGGAAACTCTTGTCCTCGTGACCACCTAGTGATGTATATCAGAAGGATGTCCACTCATGCTGATGACCAATGCTTTCTTATCCATTTCTTACAGGATAGTTTAACTGGTGTTGCTTTGAAATGGTATATGGGATTACAAAGTAGTAATATTCGCACCTTCAATGATTTGGGTGAAGCTTTTATCAAGTAGTATAGGTACAACATGTTTATGGCACCTGACTGTGACCAGCTGAGAGCAATGGCTCAAAAAGATAAGGAGTTATTTAAAGAGTATGGCAGTGTTGGCAAGAGGTTGGTGCCCAAGTTGTACCCCTGATGGGAGAACTAGAAATGACTAAGGTCTTCCTAAAAACCCTTGGTTTATTTTATTATGAAAGGATGGTTACAAGTGCACCGAGTGATTTCACTAAAATGGTAAGTATGTGTGTTCGCCTAGAAGAAGCTGTGAAGGAAGGATGATTGATAAAAGATGAAGGTTCTAGCGGAACAAAGAAATCATCATATGGGTTTTCTAGAAAGAAAGTGAAACAAATATTTTCGTTAAGGAAAGAAAGGTTAGATCTCGAAGAAGACGCCATCAATACCAACAACAAGTTGCTTTTGTGAATTCAGTCGCCAATGTATCTCCAACTGCAGTTTCCTATCAGATAGCACTTCCTCAAGGTAATCAAGGGCAAGGTCAGAAGAGAAAATCTTTTGACCTTATTCCGTTGATTTATGCTGAATTGTTTCCAGATTTGATTCATAAGAAATTGGTGCACACTAGGCCTCCACCTGCTATACCTTCACCTTTACCTTGGTATTACAAGGCAGGTCAGACTTATGCTTTTTATCAAGGATACCCTGGGCACAATATTGAAAACTGTTATCCCCTGAAGTCTAAAATGCAGAAGATGGTAAGATCGGGTCTCCTGTCTTTTAAAGATGTTGGTCCCAATGTTAAGGATAATCCACTACCCAAACATGGAGGTGGAGGTGATGTAAATATGGTTGCTCGTTGTCTTGGCGTTTTCCGGATTTTTAATATCAACCTGGTTAGAGGAGATTTAGTGAAGATGTATGATGATCTCTGTGATTCAGCTATTATACACATGACCATGTTGGATGTAGTATTTGTATTTCAGATATCCATGGATGTAATAAAGTGAGAGCCGGTCTTCAAGAAATGATGGATGAAGGTCTCATCCATATAATCAGACCAAGGGTTGAGTATGAAGAAGACGTGGATATGGTTTATGGATTTCCCGATGAATTTTGGATTTTTGACGTGGATTACATGTATGATGATCTGATATAGTTGCACGCTACTTTTTGTCACATGGATGGCTAGGAAGTGCATCATTATGGGTCTTGTCAGATCTGCTGCATGGATTCCCGTGGTGGTTTTGTTGTAAGAAGAGGTGTTCAATTGTTGTTAGATGATTATACTATCAGAGTCACAGGCAACATAGATGATTATAATGAAGTTAATGTGATTGAAGACTACCCTGGTGAGGCTATGTTTGATGAAGAATACATTTCTGCTAATGAGTTCTTTTCTTCTGATGAAGGTATGTTTTCTAATAATGATTCAGTGATACCTGAGTATTCTGAAGAAGTGGGGGTGAATGTTATTATACCATGTTTTGGTGTTCCCGATCCTGTAGAGATTGAGTACCATAGCAAGGTTGTTGTTGCTCCCGTGGTTATTTATCTGCCCGGTCCTATCCCATATGAATTAGACAAAGCTATGCCTTATAAGTACAATGCAACTATCTTAGAAGGTGGTGCAGAAATTCCTATCCAACCTTTGTCCCATGTTGAGAATATTGTTTAAGCTAGTCGGGTAAATCACAGTGGTCGTGTCTTTGCCCCTACCTTTTGAGGAGATGTTAATTCTGGTAAGAAGGTTCTTGAGAATGATGAACCTAAGAAAGCGGCAGGAGAATCTAGTGGCGCCGCCATGGAAAAATAGGTTGATAATCTGTTTAAATTCATCAAGATGAGTGATTACAATATTGTGGACCAGTTGTTGCAAACTCCATATAAGATTTCCAGTTTAGCCTTGTTGATGAACTCCTCTGCTCATTGGGAATCTGTGATGAGGGTGTTGGATCAGGATTTTTTTGAAAGTGATATGTCTCTAGATCAGTTAAGAAGTGTTGTGGGGAATATTACATCTTGTAATAATCTAAACTTTTGTGATGATGAGTTATGTGATGAAGGAAGAAATCATAACCTCGCTCTCCATATATCTATGAGTTGTAAGAATGAATCTTTGTTCAATGTACTTATCGATAATGGATCTGCTTTAAATGTCATACCGAGAAGCACTCTCATGAAGCTTAAGTACCAGGGACTCCTATGCACCCTGGTGGCATTATACTGAAAGCTTTTGATGGTTCGAGAAAGTCTGTCATCGGAGAAGTGGATTTACCTATTAATATAGGTCCACACCTATTCAAAATCACTTTTTAGGTTATGGATATTGTCCCTGCCTATAGTTGTTTATTGGGACGACCATGGATCCATGAAGCAGGAGCTGTTATGTCAACCTTGCATCAGAAGTTAAAATTTGTTTGTAAAGGAAAGGTAGTCATCGTGAACGGTGAGAAAGCTCTGTTGATATCTCATTTGTCTTCCTTTAGCATTGTAGAAGCTGATGAAGCTTCTTTTTGAACTCAGTTCCAAGCTTTGTCCATTGATAATATAAATAAGAATGGATATTATATTTCCTCATTTAAGAATGCACAACAGGTAGTGCAGAAAGGCCCTAGCAAGGTATAAGGGTAGGTTATTAATACACATGTGAACAAGAATGGTACTAGTTTGGGTTTCTCCATGAAGAAGGAAGTTGTGAAGCCGAAGTCCACTTTAAGTAAATATCAAGACATCTTTCACAGTGCAGGATATCTTCATCCGACTACTCAAAGGATCAATGCTATTCTCGAAGATGAGTCAGAGTAAGAGATGTCGAATTTCGTAACACAAGGAATCAGAATCCATAATTGGATCACTATTGACGTTCCTTCTTGCATTCACATTTCAAAGTAAATTTTTTTGTTTATCTTTTAAAAAATCTTTCACTCTGCCCAAGGTGGAAGTAATGATTGTATGGGCATGCCTGTTGTTTTGATTTTTAAAATCATTAATAAAAGTTGTTTTTGATTTCTAAATTGTGTCTTTATTTTATGCTTTTTCTTGGAAAATGGTAATCCGAAAAACCTTTCGAAATAAAAAATAATTGTAAATAAATCTTCATAACCACTTGTTACATGTGTCAGTTTCTAAAATCAATCATAAATCATATGTGCAGATTAATTAAAAAACCCATTGAGTGGAATGACCCTGCACCTTCTCCCAACTTTGAATATCATGTGTATATGGCTAAAGAAGAAGAATATGATGAAATCCCAGAAGAGGTTTCACAGTTGCTTGAGTGCTAGGAAAATTCCATCCAGCCGTATAAAGAGCCGTTAGAGACGATTAATTTGGGTTTAGAGGATGATGCGAAAGAAGTCAAGATTGGGGAACTGCTTCATTCTGATGTAAAGAGAAGGTTGATTGAATTGTTGAACGAGTATGTGGGTATCTTTGCTTGGTCTTATCAAGATATGCCTGGTTTGGATACTGATATTGTGGAACATTATTTTCCGCTAAAGCCAGAATGTCTGCCAATAAAGTAGGAGCTGTGAAGAACTCATCCTGACATGGCAGTGAAGATTAAAGAAGAGGTTTTGAAACAAATTGATGCTGGTTTTCTCATGTCATCTGTGTACCCTCAGTGGATTTCAAATATTTTTCCAGTACCAAAAAAGGTTGGAAAAGTCCGTATGTGCGTCAATTATAAAGATTTAAATAAAGCAATTGCAAAAGATGACTTTCCATTACCATATATTGATATGTTGGTAGATAGTACAACAAAATTCAAAGTGTTTTCATTCATGGACTGATTTTCCAGATACAATCAAATTAGGAAGACTCTTGAGGACTTGGAAAAAACAACGCTTATCACACCCTGGGGAACATTTTGTTATAGAGTGATTCCTTTTGGGTTGAAGAATGCTAGTGTAGCGTACCAGAGGACTATGACAACCCTATTCAATGATCTGATGCATAGGGAAATTGAAGTATATGTTGATTATATGATCCCCAAATCTCAGACCGAGGAAGGGAATATGGAAGACTTGTTGAAATTGTTTAAGTGATTAGGGAAGTATCGTCTTTGTTTGAATCCAAATAAGTGTACTTTTGGTGTTTGTTCAGGAAAGTTGCTAGGTTTCATTGTCAGCCAATAAGGAATTAAAGTTGATCCTTATAAAGTTAAGGCAATTCAGGAAATTCCTGCACCAAGAATTGAAAATCAAGTTAGAGGCTTCCTTGGACGTTTGAATTACATTTCCAAATTTATTTCCCATATGACTGCAACATGTGAACCAATCTTTAAGCTGTTAAGGAAATATCAAGGTTGTGTATGGACGGATGAGTGCCAAAGGGCATTTGAAAGCATTAAAGAGTATATGCTTGAGCCTCCTATCTTGCTCCCTCCTGTGGAAGGAAGACCATTGATTATGTATCTGGCCGTGTTGGATAACTCCATGGGTTGTATTTTGGGATAACAAGATGAAACAGGAAGAAAATAATATGACATTTATCATCTCAGCAAGAAGTTCACTGGTTGTGAGTCACGATATTCTATGCTAGAAAAAACATGTTGCACTTTGGCCTGGGCAGCAAAGCGATTGCGGAAATATATGTTAATCATACTAGGTTGATTTCTAAAATGGATCCAATTAAATATATTTTTGAAAAACCTACTCTTACTGGAAGAATTTCCCGTTGGCAGATGCTGTTATCTGATTTTGATATTGAATACCATACTCAGAAGGCTATTAAAGGCAGTGTGTTGGTAGAGTACCTTGCTCTCCAATCGATTGGTGATTATCAGTTTGTTAAATATGATTTCACTGATGAGGACCTAATGTATTTGAAAGTTAAAGATTGTGATGAGCCTTTGCCTGAGGAAGGTCATGATCCTGAATCCCGGTGGGGTATGGTGTTTGATGGGGCTGTGAATGCTTATGGAAAAGGAATTGGTGTTGTGATTGTCACTCCCCATGGGTCACACATCCCTTTTACTGCAAGGTTGGAATTTGATTGTACCAATAACATGGAGGAGTATGAAGCTTGTATCATGGGCCTTGAAGAGGCTATAGATCTCAGAATTAAAATTCTTGATGTATATGGCGATTCAGCTTTGGTAATAAATCAGATTAAAGGAGAATGGGAGACTTATCACATTGGCTTGATTCCCTACAAAGATTATGCAAGAATATTATTACCTTTCTTCCAGAGATAAGAATCAAATGGAAGATGCTCTAGCCACTTTGCTTCCATGTATCAAGTGAAAACTTGGAATGATGTACCTGAGATTATAGTTCAACGTCTTAATAGACCAGCTCATGTGTTTGCTACGGAGTAGACGTTAGATGAAAAACCTTGGTATTATGATATCAATCACTTTCTTCAGACTCAATAATACCCACTTGGTGCATCGAACAAAGATAGAAAGACATTGAGAAGGTTGGCAGATAGCTTTTTCCTCAATGAAGACGTGTTATAAAAAATAAATTATGACATGGTCTTGCTCAGATGCGTGGATAGACACAAAATAGACATGTTGATGCACGAGATCCATGAAGGTTCTTTTGGTACTCATGCCAATGGACATTCGATGGCGAAGAAGATACTTAGGACAAGTTACTATTGGCTGAAAATAGAATCTGACTGTTACAAATTTGCGAAGAAGTTCCATAAATGTCAGATTGATGCTGACAAAATTCATGTTCCTCCAATGCTTCTCAATGTTATTTCCTCCCCGTAGCCTTTTTCTATGTGGGGTATTGATATGATTGGAATGATTGAACCCAAGGCATCGAATGGACATTGTTTCATCTAAGTTGCAATTGACTACTTCACCAAAGTTGGTGGAAGCAGCTTCTTATGCTAATGTTACCAAGCAGGTGGTAGTTCACTTTATCAAGAATAATCCTATATGTCGATATGGTGTGCTAAGCAGGATTATCACTGACAACGACTAAAATTTGAATAAAAAATGATGATAGAACTTTGTGAAGAATTTAAGATTGTCCATCACAATTCGTCTTCTTACAGGCCCAAGATGAATGGGGTTGTTAAAGCTGCTAATAAAAACATTAAGAAGATCATCCAGAAGATGGTTGTTACCTATAAGGATTGGCATGAGATTCTCCCTTTTGCTTTGCATGGGTATCATACATCTTCCCTCACTTCAATAGGGGAAACCCTATTCTCTCTTGTGTATGGCATGGATGCAGTGCTCCGCCATTGAGGTAGAGATTCCATTTTTGCATGTAATAATGGAGACCAAGTTGTCTGAGGATGAATAGGTCCAGAACATGTTTTAGCAGTTGAATTTGATTGAAGAAAAGAGAATGATGGCCTTTTATCATGGTTAGTTATATCAAAAAAGAATGAAGAAAGCTTTTGATAAGAAGGTCAAGCCTCGTGAATTCAGAGAAGGCGACCCCCCGTGCTCAGATAGATCATGTCCTTTAACACTGATTCTAGGGGAAAGTGGGCTCCAAATTATGAAGGCCCATATGTTGTCAAAAAAGTCTTCTCTGGAGGTGCATTGATTCTTGAAACTATGGATGGTGAGGAGTTCCCACGTCCTACTAATGCTGGCGTAGTTAAGAAATACGTTGCCTAAAAGAAATAAAATAACAGCTCACTAAGCTGAAAACCTGAAAGGGCGGCTTAGGCAAAAAAGAGCGTCTCGGTAGGCTGAAAACTCGAAAGGGCAGTCTAGGAAAAGGTTATAGACATAAACAAAATAAATTTTCCCGGTAGGTTGAAAAACCGCAAGTGCAACCTAGGCAAAAGTTAGGGATTTCTTGGCAAGTAATTGCGTCAGACAGGACTTGAACATTGAAACAACAATCTTCTCAAATTCTCATCACACTTAAACTGAAGCCTTTGCTCAGGAGTTCAAAGTTGTTAGGGATAATAGTGGTCATTATATTCAATGTATCTTTTCCTTATATTTACCATTTTCCAAACTTTGTAATCATCCATGCAGTCACGCCATTTGCGGACTATCATTCTATTAATAAAGTTGAGCCTTTATCCACTTCTTTGTAGTTCTTATTTTATTCTTTTTACAAAAATTTCATTTATTATTGATAGTAATTTTCAAAACAAAAAGACTTAATAGTAAAAAATGTTTATGAAAAGAATTTACAAATTACTTTTACTTTAGATTTTATGATTCAAGTGGAACAAAATTAGTGATTCCAAGGATGGACGAGCTATGAAGTTTTGAAAAGATTCCTCAAAAGATATCCCGAGATTACTATTGTTGATATGCGCATGATCATCTTGTGTTTCTTTCCCTGGATAGTGGGATTTCATACCAATTGATATATGGTGCAATGATGGGCCTGTAATCCCATTTTCCCTAGTTAAGTCTTGGTTCAGATTTTTCTCCAGGTTGGTTATTTGGGTTTGCATGGTTTGATGCCTCTATCCCATATTCTCCAGTTAGGACTTGACGCAGATTTTTTCCCAAGTAGCCATACAAAGGCAATATCTTTTCTAAGTAGTGTTGAGACAACTATCAACTTTTTGGGTTTTCTCTTGCCAAGTGCAGAGTTTGATTTAAAATCCCCATAATTTTGACTTCCTGATGTGTTGTTAACTTCTTAGATCCCCAAATGAAGCTGAGATGATGTTTCTCTATAATGGTGAATATCCCCATGAAGTTTTATATTTCTACCCATTGAAGTTTGTGCAACCATTAGTCTTGACATTGAAGATTGTATTTGTGCTCCCCTCAGCGTGCGTGGTTTCTTTTTCCTTAGTAAACTCAGTATGGAATCTCCAGTTGGAGTCTAGATGATGCGAAATTTTTTTCCCTAGCAAAGTATGTACATATTCCCCAGTGAAGCCAGGAGGAGGGTGCTATATCCCTATAACTATTTTGTTTTATTGCTAATAAATTGTGCTTTGATTATATTTTCAAGCCATATTTCTTCCTAGTGGAGTTAAGTCGTGAAGTAGGACTTTGTTTCCTCAGCTGATGCTTACTCTCTTATGGAATATTTTTCCTGGATGTGATTTAGCCAAGTGTTTTCTTTACCCAAGTTGGTTTTGTATGGTTATCAATGGTGTTATATGTCTGTTTTGTCAGAATATACATGATATCATTCATACATTCATACATACATCATGCATAGAAGAATTATAATTCTTTGCTCATTTGCATTCATTGATGTTTTTGTTGACATATTAGAGTTATGTTACCCTCTCTCCAATAGATTGTCAACCTTAAGAAGAAAGTGTATATCCTTTCAATTTCCCCACTGAGTTATCCCTCGTGTAAGAATTTTTCTATAGCCTTCCTATTCATCTCATTATCTGGATGGAACTTAGTCCTTATTTGAGCTTATTCCTCATTTTGTGGTATCTTGGTTGATTGTTTCACTCCAATTTGTTCCTGGTTTGAATTTGTAGTCCCTGACAACAATATTATTCTGATTTCTGTGGGTATTGAGCCCTGGATTGAGAACGTGCATTTGTTTTGCACGAGAAGACTTTATCTCCTCAGCAGGAATGTATTGGAACTTCCCTAGAAAGTCAAGATTCATTTCCCAATAGCGTTATTGCAATTCTCTTTGTAAGCAACAAGTGGAAAGCCTCTTTATTTGAGAAAATTATTCCTCCCCAATAAGTTTGTCAATGCCATAGAAGATTTTGTACTCCGATTGATGGTTGTCTCGTCATTATGGGAGATAGTTCGTTGTTGAGATGTTTACTCCGATGAATGGTAGTCTCATCATTATGGGAGATAGTTCGTTATTGAGATTTTTACTCTGATTGATGGTAGTCTCTTCATTATGGGAGATAGTTCATTATTTAGATGTGTACTCCAATGAATGGTAGTCTCGTCATTATGGGAGATAGTTCATTGTTGAGATTTGTACTATGATGATTGGTAGTCTCTTCATTATGGGAGATAGTTCGTTGTTGAGATTTGTACTCCGATGGATGGCAGTCTCTTCTTTAAGAGGGATAGTTTATGGTTAGGATGTTTACTCCGATGGATGGTAGTCTCTTCTTTAAGGGAGATAGTTCGTTGTTGACATTTATACTCCGATAGATGGTAGTCTCGTCATTATGGGAGATAGTTCATTGTTGAGATCTGTACTCTGATAGATGGTAGTCTCGTCATTATGGGAGATAGTTCATTATTGAGATTCACTCTTCTCTTAAAGAGTTCATTTGTTTCCAGTCATAAGTACTGATTCCAATCATTTATTAACTATCCTAATGTTTCTATTTACTGGTATTATCTTACCACTTCTATTTGCATCCTCTGGGTCGTTAATTTCTGATCCCCTACAAGTCGATGTTACTCTCTTTTTTCTATCCACTCTAGGAGTGGGTAGTTTGTAGTTATCTATCGATCGTTGTCATCCATTGCTTTTTTTCCTTATTATTTGAGTTAGTGATTCCTTATCTTCTCTTTGGGCTTTACCCCAGTAGATATGAGTCTTGTGTTCCCCGATGATTTATTTTCCTGGTCGAACTTTCCTTTTGATACCTTATTTTATTTTCCGCGTCCACAGTGGTGTCCTATGTCGCCTTTGGTGTTGGTCATTTGCATTCATAATCATAAGTATTACGTGGCATCTTAGGGCCAAAAATAGGGTTTATTTTGTATTTAAGTATCTTCAATCGCGTCGAGACGAATATTTTTAACCTTTGTATCTCTAGATAGAAGACACTTAAATAAGGGAAGCTATTATACCCCAATTTCCCCCCCTAAGATTTTCCATCATCTCATGTCACAATACATCAAGATCACACATTACGGTTGGTTCTCTCTTTCTACTTTATCCCATCTTTAAGTTTTCCCTTGAGGGATCACCAAACACCTTTAATTGTGTATTTTGTACATGTGTTCTTTTAACTAACATCAAAATATGTATATATGTCTCTTTAAATGTTCATATTGTAGGTGATGGCACAATTGCATTCATCTCACCATCTCCTAGCACAGAGGGTCAAAACTAGGGTTTTGATTTTAATCAGAAAATCTATGACTGTTTAGGCAATACTAGATTCCATGCTTCTCTACATGTTCATGAGCATCTATGATTGGAGGATTGATCATCAATTTTGATTGGAAAAGGTCCAATTGATCAAAAGGGGTAAAACCATCATTTTTTACTAAAGTCAACCAAAGTCAATTGTTGGCCAAGGGGAATTCCGGTCAACCATAAATTCAATGTCCCTATTTTCATATTTTATTATCAATGGTGGCATAAAATCCAGAGGAAGTGTTAAATTAGAGATAACTTGTCAAAGAAGTTATTTGAACTTTTGAAAATTTCCAAGTGTTCCTAGTACTAAACCTTGGATGATCATAACTTCTTCATTTATTATTGAAAAAATCCAAACTTTACATGTTTAAAAATAGAATACAAAGTTCTTAAATTTTGTACTTGACACAAAAAGTTCAAAAAGTGAAAGGAGAAAAAGTTATTGAGCTTGGAAAATTCTGGACATTTCTAAATATGTGCACAAGACCTGATATCTTCATGGCTAATTTTAAATGACCATTTGAGCTCAAATCAAAAAGTTTTCAACATCAAAATTGGAGTTTGAAACTTTATTTTCACTCTTAGTTAAAGAATCATCTCAAAAGATCAAGTGTAGAGAGACATATAAGGTTTAGGATTCAGGCCTGGAAATGGAAAATTTGCCCAGTAAAACAAGGACTCGTGGGCGAAATTTGATCAAACAGATGGTGGGCATACCTTCACCACCACTTTTCTTGTTGAATTAATCATAATTTCAAAAATGTTTAAACATTTGGAGATTATTGTGTCCTCTTTAATTTTGGTTCAAGGCTCATTTCAATTTGAGCATTACGAAGAAATTTATAGGGAGGTGAACTTAAGGGCATCATGTGTTGTTTTTTATGGCCAAAAAGCAAGCCCGTGCACGCATCAGGCCAATAATTACATCAAACATTTGGTATGCCAATTTTTATGATGATTTATCTTGTGATTCAAGCTTCAATTGAAAAATTGATTCAAAAGGAATATGTTTTTGGATGTATAAGCTACAATTCGCTCTTTGGTTTACCTCATTTGGATTATTATTGAGAAAGATATGATCCTTTAAATTCAAAGTCTCAAAATTTCCTTGTCATACAATGTCTGCATGTAGCACACACGCGTACCAGGCTTTCCAGATTTAAGTTTTCACTAAATTCATGTTAACTTTTCACCCAATTGCAAGCTTTATTTCTCATTTCCATCAACTACAATGTTGTTGCTCATCATGAGAGCTTTCCAAAGGCTACATTTTCACAAGAAACACACGATGGAAAATAGAGATACAATGAACTTGTCATGGTTGGTCCAAGAGATGCATAACATGACAAGCATGAACTCTTGTGCATGAGAGAAATTATGCGGCATGATGTTTATCATGTACCTCATGCACATTACACACATCATTATCTCATCATCTTTATTTCCCAATAAAGCACTGCACATGAAGCATGTTCATGAATTTCACAAATCCTTTCCAAAATAAGAATCTTTCTCTCCTCACATGTGCAACCTGTCATCTCACCATCCTCACACTCATTTCACTTTTTCCCTTTCTCTTTTCACTCATTAAAATTTAAGCATTGTATCATCAATTGAATATAAAAAACAAGTCTCGCATGGCTTCACTCAAATATGCTAACTTGACCTTTCTACCCTCAAGGAAACTTCCTCAATACTCTTTCTCACTCTATTCACTCTTTATAAGCGAGCCATTCACTCTCATTTCAAACACACGAATGTTCCCTCACACAGAATTAAAAATCAAAATTGCATCTTATCTCTCAAATTTCCTCTCTTCGAGGTTGATCTTTCTCTCTGCTCCAGTTACAAGCATTTTCTCTTTTCATCTTCATCGAAGCTCAAGAGTATAAATCAAAGGGGTTTCTTGTTGTTCAGAGGAAATAATTAAGTTTATTTTTCAACTT
Source organism: Vicia faba (assembly GCA_948472305.1). Lineage (NCBI taxonomy): Eukaryota > Viridiplantae > Streptophyta > Magnoliopsida > Fabales > Fabaceae > Vicia > Vicia faba. Next base: position 288,071,144 of record OX451740.1, read on the forward strand.
GCAAGGTATGATCTCAGATCTAAAATTCTTCATTCCCAACATGTTTTAGTCGATTCAAAGCTTGATTACATGTTCATAGTTGGCCAGGCATTAGGTTTGATGTATATTTTTGCTTGAATTTGAAGTTTGGATCGTGTTATGAGCTTCTGAAAGTTGTGAAAAATTGTATGTTGTAGTGATTTCATGCTCACATTTCTACTTGATTTTGCATCATTTAAAAATCATAAGCATCATCGTGTTCCTCATTATTTTGTGATGAGTTTTAATTTTTGGATCATTTGATTTGGTCGAGAATCGAGTGAGATAGTTGAATCTATAAACTGTTTGTTGAATTGCTTAACTTAAAATCATGTTCATGAAGTGATGTTCGCGTCGTTTTTTCTCTATGATTCGTGCATCATTTTGTGAATTTCTTGATCCTAACATGTTCTACTCTTTGAGATCTTGATGTTTGATATTTATACTTTGCGTTTTCATGGAGAAATACCGGAGAAATTGTTACCTTAATATTGCATGTTAAACCTGTAAAAATGTTAGGGTTTTAGGCTACAGGACAGGGACTAAGAGGTGGCGCGTTTTGATTCAGGCATGCATAAGGCTTTTTACAGCGCGTTTTGATTCAGGCATGCATAAGGCTTTTTACAGCGCGTTTTGATTAGATTAGGTGTAATAGATCTGATCATTTATTTTAATTTCTTTCATTTTATTTGTTTTCTATAAATTATTTTAAATAGTTTCAACTATTCAAAAATTACCACAAAAATATTCTAAATTTCATTTTTAATATATTTTCATATTATGAATTTTATTTCATATTTTCATCATTTTTATGGTTAAATAATTCAACTAGTTTAATTAGGGTTTTAATCATCTGTTAGGTTTTTGATTTTATTTTCTTATTTCCATTAACCTAAAAAATTCACAAAAAATATTCTGAGTTTCCCTCTGAGTTTTCTTCACGAAAATAATTTTTGCCCCATTTTATAAAATTTATGGTATGCTAGTTAAATCAATTGACTGGTTATGTCACTTGTCTTTGTTTTTTTTTATATATTATGTACATAATTTTTGTTTAATTCTTCCTCTTGAGAAAAAAATCCAGAAATATATTTTTATTGTTATTTAGATATTGATATAATTGTTCATAATTTTTAATTGAAGTTACAGTTCAGTTTGCTTATCTTTTCAAAATTTTAGAAGTTAATTGTTGTTTTTGAGATCTTCTCTTTCTTAAACCTAAGGAAACAATTAAACCTCTAACTTTCTTCACTTCTAAAAATCAAGAAAAATGTGTTTGATGTTCTTGGATGATTTAAGGTTACAAAAATGATTTTTGTTGCATTTTTACCCATTATTTTACATTTTCTTTGAAATAATTTTGTCAAACCTCTCTAGTTTGAGTCCTTTGCCAACTAGTCTTGAAGATTTCCAATCATTCTTACCTTTCCAAGTTAATCCAAGAACTTCAAATGATGTTTCTGACTTTTAGAGGTCTTTAGGAAGATAATATTTAGTTAGCATGATTTTCCAAGTCCTTTTCCTATTCTTAACCTAATTTTGACTTAGGAGTATGCTTAGTGTTTTGCCTTGATCGAGGTTTGTATTTTAGAAGTTGTGTGCATAATTTTAGGCTAACTTTTGGGATGATATATGCTACGGACTTGGGTGTTATTTTGGGACAAATTACTCAACCTCATTGGATCTTGGGTTTTGATAGATTGAAAAACCAAATCCACCAAAATGGATAAATTATGTTGATGATATTTGAAACCATAATTTCATCTGATACATCCCCTCCCCCTTTATCGTATCCTTTTATTATTTGTGCTACATGTTGTTGGATAATGATTTACATATCATTTCTCTAACATGTGGTGCATAGACTACTATTGACCAGTCTCAAAGTAGATGTGACTTCTACATAAGTCCACTTACGATTGCTTAACATAGCGCTAGATTTGTCCCGATTCAAGAAATGATCATTCGTGGCACAAACTTATATTTTCAATCCCAATCATGTTAATTTGAAACATTTGATCCAATAACCTTGAGATTCATTGTTAGAAGGCTTTGATCTTATCAATCCTCTAATTAATGTTCATAAATTTTGGTAAAAGTGAATCACTTGAACATCGTTGATTATATGTGGTTGCCTTGAGTATTTGAATGAATGATATACTTGAAAAAAATAAAATGATACTTATTGTTGAGAAGCTTTGATTTTATCAATCTTTTAATGAGTTTTCAAATGCAAGTTTCAAGATGGTTATTCAACTAACCTCTAACTTCTATTTCACTAACAATTGACTTTACTTTGTGTTGTTACTTTGTGTTTTACTTTGTGCTTTTACTTTACGCCCTTTACTTTATGTCTTTACTTTTATGCACCATTTATTTTATCATTTAAATTCCATGTCATTTTATCTTTGTTCAGTTGAGCTTTTTTTTTTTTTGAAGCCACTTAATAACCAACTTGAACATTAAAAAACTTTAACGTTACTTGTACTACTTGGTTACCATTCTTGGCATAATGGAGTTATATATCTCTAGGATTTAGGATTAGAAGCCTTGATACCCTTGGGACCATGTGACTCTGTTGATATTTTTTTCTGGAGTTCTTGGGGTTTACCCCAAGACATTGGGTTAATTTTCTTTATGTGTAGGTTGTTCTTATTATGTGCTTTGCCTGTGATTGGTACTTTCTTTGTATATAGTTGTTATGTGTAGCGGTAGAAATGTTGAGACTAAGCCATTGGATTAACTTGACTCGCACATATAAATATAAAAATTTCCACCGCGCTTTATTGTTTCCAGAGGAATGGGAAAAGAGTGAATAACCCAAAAAAGAGGGGAGATAATCTAAGTTTGGGGGTTGGTTATGCAAAGTGAAGGTATTAGCACCCTAACATCTACGGTACTCCGCGGAAACCTCTTTGAAAATATGTGTATTTTGGCTATAAACGTTGTATAAAAAATAGATGGTGGAGGTGGGAAAAGAAATATTTCTTTACAGTTTTTGACCCTCCGCGGTTGCGAACCTTTAGTGCCTACATACCACCTTTCGTGCAATAAGGGATCAGGGTACTCGTAGTTCACCTTTAAAAATTTTAAAACACAAGTTTGTTGAATAATTTTAGAGTTGAGACATCATCGTCATATCCGAGTGGAAAAACATACTTACTACCCATGATTATGAGAAAGAAGAATTTGCGTCATCTCAAAGTGGAGGGTATGACTTGGATTTTAAAATCAACAAGACCTCGCTTAACACCCAAGTGGAAAATATCTCACTTCACTACATATCATAGAAGTATGGTAGCTCTCATCACTACAAAGATTGACAAGAGTCTAATATTTTGAGAAAGTTTTAAGGATAAAAGCCAAAATGGCAAGAATGGTTTGAATGAGATTGATTGACTTTTATTCTTCTCACAAAAATGTCAAAATATTATTAAGTTGGTTAAAGTTTGATTAAGAAAATGATTTTTGAAAATTCATGGACCTAAGTCCAAGTTTATTGTGAAAGCATTTCAATTTTAGAAAAAAAGAATAGTTTTGAAAAGGAGGGAGAAGATTTTTGAAATTAAATAAGATGGGAGGAGATGAAGGGACTATCCTAAAGTATAAGGTAAAAGCTAGGGAAAAGAACCATCTAACCAATAAGATGACAACACTTGACACAATGAGCCAATGTAGAATTCTCATCCTCTGGATTTGAAACTAAACAAGCAAAGAGAATAAAACCTCTTAAGAAAACCCATCTTCATAGGGATTAAGTCTTTACAAAAATTGGGTAGAGTAACAGTTGTATACAGATGAATTCCCAATCACAGATAAAACACATAATCAGAATAACTTGCACACAAAGAAAAAAACAACCAAATGTCTTTGGGTAAACCCCATGAACTCCAGACAAAATTGTAATAGAAGTCACAAGGTCTCAAGGTAGGTCAAGGTCTCTAATCCTAAGTCCAAGAAGTCCATAACTCTAAAATGCCAAGGATAGTAACCAAATAGTCCAAGTAACATTAAAGTGTTTTATGGTTCAAGTTGGTTATTAGGCATCTTCAAAAAGAAAATGAAAAGCTCAAATGAGAAAAATAAAATGACATAAAAGTAAACACTCAAGTGAGTAAAAATGAAAATAACATGAAATGAAAATGATAAAATAAATGTGCTTAAAGTAAAAAGCATAAAGTAAAAGCATAAAATAAAGTCAATTGTTAGAAATTAGAGTTAGTTGAATGACCATCTTGGCTTAAATTTGAAAACTCGTTAGAAGATTGATAAAATTAAAGCCTCTCAACAACAAGTTTCATTTACTTTTTGTCAAGTATATCATTCATTTTAAAATCTCTAGGAAACAATAAATGATCAATGATGTTTAAATTATTCACTTATTTCTAAGATTTATGAAGATTCATTAGAGGATTGATAAGACCAAAGCCTCCTAACAATGGACCTCAAGGTTATTGGATCAAAGGTTTCAAATTAAACATACTCGGGATTGTAAACATAGGTTTGGACTATGAATGCCCATTTCTCGAATCGGGACATAACTTAGCGCTATGTTAAGCAATCGTAAGTGGACTTATATAGAAGTCGCACCTATTTTGAGGTCGGTCAATAGCCATCTATGTGCCATATGTTTGGAGTGATTATATGTAGATCATTCTCTAACAACATGTAGCACAATGGAGAAGAGGATAAGATGAATAGGGAGGGGATATATTTGAATCAAAATTTAATCAAACTATCATTAAAATCATCCATCCATTTTAGTGGAGTTAAACTCAACACTCAAGATCCAATGATGTTAATGAAGTTCATGATCAACAAACACATGGCTAGAATATATTCAATAAATAAATTGTAATTAATAAAAAAGATAAAAAAAAATAAAATGATTTTTAAATTTTTTTTAAATGAAAACAAAAGGCAAAATAGAAAATTATATTCAAAGTATCAAAGAAAAATGAAAAGAGACCATAGAAAAGTCAGAAGTGATCTCAAATATTTTTATAAGTTTTTTTGGTAAATTTTTTAAAACAGAAAAGTGTTTTTAAACTAATTAAAATCACTCAAATAAGTTTTAAAAAAAGAAGATAAAAAATAGTAGAAGTCAAAATGAAATTCTAGAAAATTTTCAGAAAGTCAGAAATGAGTAAAATGATTTTATAAAGTTTTTCAGAATTTAAAAACATCAAAAAAGTATTTTTAAATGATTAAAAACAAGTAAAAATAAAGGAGAAATTATAAAAAATATGAAATATGAAAATAAAATCATGAAAAAATAAAAATCAGGAAGAGAATATTTGGAAATATTTTTGTGATTTTTTCATGATTTTTGAGTAAAAAATGAATTTTCTATGATTTTTTGAAGTTTAAATCAATTAAAATAAAAAATCACAAAACAAAATAACAAACCAAAAAAATATGGACTATTGGATGAGAGTCAAAATGCGCTAGTAATCAGATCCAAAGGATATCATGGTCAACTTTGTAAATTGCACCGGATCACCTTTTAAATATTAAAAACAACTAAAATTTTGGCGCGTTGGATGGAGTCTGACTAATGAAAGTAATCAGATCCAAGGGCTCTCAAAATGAATGTATAGTAAAGCAAACACACTGGATTGAATTCAAAAAATTACATGTCACGCCTTCATTGGTTGAAGCACGACATGTAGGTCGTCTTCAACCTCTGAGCGCCCTAGATTGGAGAAAATGCAAAAATAATAACTAGCACGAGATTACAAATTATATCTCCCTCAAATCTAAATGAAATCACAAATTATAAAAAAGCATGAGAATCAGAAGGATGCTAAAAGTAGATTAGTTTTTTATTTGGATTAATTTGACCAAGAAGTCTACCTGAACGAAGTAAGACAAGGTGACTCTGAAACTGGACTTTTGTAGATCAGTATAGGTTAGAATTCTTAAAGGTGAGAGTGTGGTTAGCTTCAGAGAAGTTCAATGAAGTTAACTGAATGGAGCTTTTGGTGTTTTGGAGTGAGAAAGCAAGAAATCAGAAATTCAAATTCAGAGTTCGTGTGGGATCTGAACAGGGGTCAATTGGCTATCAAAAGCTTGTCCAAATGAGTGAGATATAACCCTCTATTTGTAGGGGAGCAAATTGAATGCTCAAGCCTGTGGAATGATGAAGTTTGGAGGGAATTCGTGTGAAGTTGCAAGCATGAAAAGTGTGACTTGTATTTTTCTCAAAACTCAACCAAAACTTGTGTTTCAAGGTGATAATCACTTCTGGAAGATTGTTAAACATGATTAGAAGTAAAAACGTGCAAAAATTTAGTGATTAGAAGCTGAATTGTGCGTTTCAAATTCTGACCTGGAGGGAAAAGTCAGTTTCTAGGTACCAACTTTGAATCAATGATATTCACAACTCAAGGAGTCTTAGGACATGATTCTTGAAGCAATTTAAAGACAAGGTCACAAATTTTACAATGTGCAAAGAATGGGATCAAATGGATACTTGAGCTAGGAGTTGTGATAAGTCAAAGTTGAGAAAAAGATGCTGACATTTTGTACTTAGAAAAATTCTAAGTTTTTCTCAAAAAATGTCCTATAATGTTTTGACTCCAAACAAGGCCTTTATTTAAAATTGAGCTTTGATCATTGATGCTAGCTTGAATTGGACTCCTTAAAGAGTATTGTGAAACTTGAGTCACTCAAAAATAACAAGCATTGAAAATGTTATGGCCCTGTGAAGTTGGTAAAAATTCATGAGATGACCTATAATATTTTGCATTCTTATGGCATATTCCATCCATTTTCAAGCTTTGCACATACAAGAGTTGAATTTCACATCCTTAAGATCATTGTGGAAAAATAATGCGCTCAAGGAGATAAAAATTGATCAAGTTATGACTTTTTGAAGTCGCATAAGGGAATTTGATGGCCTATCTATGGGACTTGTAATCTTTCTTCATCATTAGGCATCTTCCACATAAAAGTTTCTTGAAACTTTTTAAGTGATTGGTTGATAACTCTTTAAAGAGAAGCATTTCTTTGGAATCAGTCAAAAATACCAAAAGATGAGCAAGATATAGCCCTTAGAAGTTCAAAACCCTAGCTCCTAGAGCACCAAAATAACTTGGAAACCCTTTCAATTTTGACAACCTTCCTTGCACAATAACTCTTTCCATGTGAATAGAAGTTGTTTTGGATGATAATAACAACCCATAGCAACAAAAACAACACCCCCAAATGTTAAGAATTGGGAGAGTTATGAACTTTCATCTTTTGATTTTCTTTGACAAATTGAGGCATGATAAACCATAGTAGACCTTGTCATGATATTACTTCATATTATCTTCAATGATGAAGCTTTAACATAAATGAAACTTTGTTGAATAAGAAGGCATGGAAATAAACTCATGAACCTATGAATCAACTTGATGAAATGTGTTGTGCTTCCACCTATAATATCATCAATTAGAGCAAACATTCATTGTATTTATTAGTTAAAAGTTAATCAACACAAAACATAGATGGTTACAATATATAAATCAAGGTGATTGGTGATTCCCCATAGGAAAACCTAGATAAAGGGAGAAGAACCAACCCTAGTGTGATCTTTTTGTGATTGAGTTTATATGTGATGATAGAGGAATCTTAGGGGCAAAAATTGGGGTACAATAGCTGCCCTTATTTAAGTGTCTTCTATCCGGAGATATGAAGGTTAAAATATTCATGTCAACGCGATTGAAGATACTTAAATATAAAAAAAAAACATATTTTTGGCCCTAAGAGGCCATGCAATACTTATGATTGTGCATGCAAATAAACAAATCCAAAGGTGACACAGGACACCATTGGGGAAACAGAAAATAAAAGATCAAATGAAAATTGGACCAGGAAAATAAATCACTGGTGGACGGAAGACTCGACTCTATTGGAGTAAAGTCCAAGGAGGAAAAAAAGCAACATCAACTCAAATATTGAGGAGAGAAAATAAAGGATAATAGTGATTGACAGATAACTACAAACTATCCATTCACTAAGAAGATATCAAAAAAGGTAATGTCGACTCACAGGGGGAAAGAAGTGGTAGGATAATACCAACAAACATCAATATTAGGGTAAGCCACAAATAACCAGCATCAGTACTTATGACTGGAAACAAGCAAACATTCGAGAAAAGTGAGTCTCAATGACGAACTATCTCCCACAATGACGAGACTACCATTCATCGGAGTAACAAAACCTCAACAACAAACTATCTCTCATAATGACGAGACTAACATTCATTGGAGTAATAAACCTCAACAATGTTCTATCTCCAATAACAACGAGACTACCATTCATTGGAGTAACAAACCTCAACAACAAAATATATCCCATAATGACGAGACTACCATCCATTGGAGTAACAAAATCTCAACAATGAACTATCTCCCATAATGATGAGACTACCATACATTATAGTAACAAACCTAAACAACGAACTATCTCCCATAATGACGAGACTACCATACATTGGAGTAACAAAATCTCAACAATGAACTATCTCACATAATAACGAGACTACCATCCATTGGAGTAACAAACCTGAACAATGAACTATCTCCAATAATGACGAGACTACCATCCAACAGAGTAACAAAATCGCAACAATGAACTATCTCCCATTATAACGAGACTACCATCCGTTGGAGTAACAAACCTCAATAATGAACTATCTCCCATAATGACGAGACTACCATCCGTTGGAGTAACAAAACTCAATAATGAACTATCTCCCATAATGACGAGACTACCATCCATCGGAGTAACAAATCTCAACAACGAACTATCTGCATTAATGACGAGACTACCATCCATTGGAGTAACAAATCTCAACAATGAACTATCTCTCATAATGACGAGACTACCATCCATTGGAGTAACAAATCTCAACAATGAACTATCTCCCATAATGACGAGACTACCATTCACTGGAGTAAAAAATCATTAATATTCTCTGGGAACTAACATACTTATTAGGGAAGTACAAGTTGCTCAAATAAAAAGACCTGCCAACTGCTATTATGAGAAGGGGTTACAATAGTGCTATTGGGAAAAGAATTATGACTTCCTGAAGAAGTCTTATCATGCAAAATAAATGCACGTTCTCAAACCAGGGTTCAAAGCCTACAGAAATTAAAATAATAATGTTGCCAGGAACCATTGATTCAAACCAGAAATAAACCGAAATGGAACAGTCAACCAAGATAGCACCTGATTAGAAATAAACTCAAAATGGAAAATGGATCTAACTAGATAATGAGTTGAAAAGGAAGGCTACAAAAAATTCTTCCACGAGGGGTAACTCAGTGGGGAAATCAAAAGAATATACTCTTTCTGCTTAAGTATGACACTCTATTGGAGAGAGGGTAACATAACTCTGCAAAATAGGGTAATATGCCAACAAAATATTATAATAAATCCAAATGAGAAATGATTTTTAGTTCAGCTATGCATGATGTATGTATGAATATTATTATATATATGCTGACAAAACAGACATACAACACTGTGAATAACCAAACAAAACGAGTTTGGGTAAAGTCAACACTCAGCTAAATCACATCCAGGAGGAAAATTATATAAGAAAGTAAGCACCATTTGAGGAAACAAATTCCTATTCCACAACTTAACTTCACTGGGAAGAAACAAAATCCGAAAGTAATCAAACTAAAACAATAAATCAGTACAAATCAAGGATATAACATCCTCCTCCAGGCTTCACCAGGGAACATCACACAGACTTCAATGGGGAAAAAATGTCTCAACGTCTAGATTTCAACTAGAGATTACAATACTGACTTTATTAGGGCAGATGAAAACCGCATCATCGAGATATCAACTTGGGATATCGTGTTAACTTCATTGGGGAGGGCAACACCACCTCATTTAGGGGAGCCCAAAATACATTCTTCAATACCGAGAGTGATGATTACACAAATTTCCATGGGGAGATATTATGAAACCACATGGGAATAGAAACATTCAAGAAGAAACATTATCTCTACTTTAATTGGGGATTTAAGAAGTCAAAAAATACCGCAAGAAATCAAAATTATGGGGATTTTAAATCAAACCCAACACTTGGCGGGAGAAAACCAAAAAATTTGACAACTGTTTCAACACTTCTTAGAAAAGATATTGCCCTTGTCTAGTTGCCTGGGAACTAAGAAACAACGATAATGCCAACACTGCAAAAGGGAGACGTTTTACAAATGATTCCACCTCAGCACACAAAGGGAGAAGGGACTTTCTTCATATGAGCGAAGACCTTACTGGGGAATCTGGGATAGAGGCTTCAAACTATGCAAACCCGAAATTAAAATGAATCAAGACTTGACTGGGGAAAATGGGATCACAAACCCAACACCGCACCATACATCAATTGGTATCATCTCTAACTAGCTGAGAAACACAATGTAATACGGTGGGAGAACTGACTTGGGTGTTTTGTGTTTTATCTCAATTGTTGCGGATAGAAAGAGTCGCCATCGACTTTTCTTTTATCCAATAAAAGAAAGGGTGAAAAGAACAGGAAATAACTTTTGAGAACTTTCTTTAGTTCGGGGGGTAGGTTATGAAAAGGGAAGGTGTTAGCACCCTTTTCATCTGTAGTTATCTACTGGCTCTTAGTTGTTATCTCACTTTGAAATGCTTTTGTAAATGCTTTTGTGTTTTATGTATGTTTTAAAATATTTTGAAAACGCATTTGTTTCGGAAAACTTTGTAATGATTCTCTTTCAGAGAGAATGTATACAAAGTGTTGGTGTTGAAAATAGTCCAAAGAGATGTTTGTTTTTGGAAAGATGTTTTGAAAAGCTGAGTGTAAAGATGGTTTAATTTGTGAGCAAGCAACTATGAACTTTCTACTTACTCAAAAAGTTTTTGTCCTTTTCCTCCTCCTTTAGATAGTGTTATCTTACCATTGATTGGTTAGAATCCCTATCATTGGATGTGAAGGGACGGGCGTGGGTCTTCGTACAGTCATAGAAGGCAACATTGTAGGATACCTTAAAAATTTGTCGTAAGGAACTAAGATCGTTTACCGAAGGCAACATCAAACGGTCATCGAGGGACTACGATCTTGTATTCGAGGGTCATTCCTAAAGTATCCCACATTCGAGGGACATGACTATTTTATTCTTTAAGGTACCAAGTGAGGTTAACCCTAGAGGTGCAAGTGTGCAAAGTGTTTTGATTTCATGCATTTTTGCCTTTAATTAGATTTTTCTATTTGTTGATTTTACGTTTTGCCATATAAACGCTAATTACTAGCATTTATATTGAAAGCGATAAATTGCGGAGATGTAAAAGTTCTACGCTATTACATCTTTTTTTGGGATGGGGATACAAGTTTATGAATGGGGGATGAAAGAAATAAAGTTCTACTTGTACTATTACAACCATATTGAATAATTAATAATAATAAAATTATAAATAAATATAAAGATAATGTAAAAAAAGGAAAATTGTTTTAAAAAAACTTTTATGTACTGACACGTGCACTTATGCATTGATACGAAAACTTTTATGAATTGACGCATGCACTTATGCATTGATACGAAAACTTTTATGCATTTACGCATGCACTTATGCATCAATACATATCATTCCTTTTCTTAAAAGTCAAAACCAACTCAGTATGAGTTGATACATAATAGTTTACATCGACTCGTATATGTTTTGCATCGACATATGCACTTATGCATCGATACATATCATTTCTCGCTCTTGGAAATAAAAATCAACTTAGTATATATCGATACATAATGGTTTGAATCGACTCATTTGTGTTTTGTATAAACTCATAACCTGTTTTGTACCTAATATGTGTCGACTCATACTATTATTTTTTACTTCTAACATTTTTCTGTTGCATATATGAGTCAGTTCTCAAACCATGGTTAATGAAAATAAAAAGTAAACATATGGTTAGCTTCAGGGGCAATGATATCTACATTTTATCTTCACAAATGAACCACTAATAATGCATATATGAAGAGTTCAAAGTCAAGAAAACTTACCTTGAAATTGAAATTTGTGTTTTGATTTAGAGTTGATGTATTGTTTTGGAGAAGTCAAGTGGCTATTTTTTTTAGTTTAGTGAATGGTGAGAGTGATATTACAAAAGTTTCTCTTGTGTTTAAACAACTTCTATATGATGTATATGAAGCATTTGGATGGTATGTTTGGACAAAACTTGCAAGGTTTGAGAGGTTCAAAGATTTGGACTTCAAAGCTCAAGAGTGGAGGTTTTGTGGATAGTTATGGTTTCTTGAGAGCATGAGGGGTTTTGAGAAACATTTTTACACAATAAAAACTCCTGGCATTTAGCTTGCAAATGGCCTCTCTATTTATAGATAATGTTTGAGAGGATGAGAGAGTTTGTTTCACAAGTTGTGGAATTCTGGTTTGGTTGAGATGAAACAACCAAGTTATGTGAAATTTGATGTCCCAATGCAAGGTACAAAAGGGATTTGAAGTGGCTAGGAGTTTTTAGGTATGTTGCTTCTTGCTTTGACATTGTGTGTGCATAAAAAATAGTTGAGAGGCTCAAGGAGAGCTGACTTTGTATAAAGCATGCTTTATGTGAATGGCCATGGTGCCTTTGTGCCATAAATGGAAAAATGGATTGGATAATTCCTTAACCAATTGGATCATAGATCAAAAGTTTGTGTAAACAATTAATTATGGTGTGATTTTCAAGTTAGAAGGCCTACAAAGTAAGATTATGCAACATAGCATGAAGATTGTATTATGTGTTCTTCATAAAAATGACTAGTAATTCAATAATGAATGCCCAACTTCATGCCTTTGAATCTCATATCTCAAGTATGATAAATTCATGCTCTTGGATGTTTTGGAAAGCTTGAAACATTGTCTACAACTTGGATGTTTACCATTTTAGATAAATCAAATTATAACTTGATGAAAATTAGCAAAGAAGTTGAGATAAAAACTTACCAAAACCTTTTGGAAATTTTTCTAAGTGTTTTATGAAAAATGTCATGACTTTAGGAATTTATAACTCAAAATATAATAACTTCTAGGACTTTATCCGCAAAGCAAAGTTGTAGATCTCATCAATATCTATAACTTTCATGTTTAAAGTTTTCTTTGAATCATATTGCATCTTGGTGAAAGATTGACACGAAGTAATGAAATTATCATGTATAAAAACACAGAAAAAATTTCCAAGTCTTGAAAAGTTTGACTTTTCACATTGAATTTTGACTTTCATGATTTCTTGATGATCAAGCTTTATATTTTTGAATATCTTGATGAATTGTGATCTTTGAAATTGAATTTTGACCAAAAATTCAAAGTTTTATGTTTTTTGTATCAGTTGACTTTTCATTTGTTAATCAAATTTCAACTATCAATCCATTGATCTTGAGGAATGTTTTGAACCATGAAATTAAGTCAACATGTTGTACTTGAATCCTTGAGAAAATTCTTCAATCCATTAGATCATGTATTAGGTAAAAAGTCAATGATCAGTCAATTACAATAAAAACCCTAATTTTGACCATTTTGCCCTTTTGGTAAATTGAGTGCACTTCTTAAGGGATTGTGACCAATACTTGATCAAATGATGAATAAGACTTTTAAATGTTGATGTTGGCCAAAAATCATGAAGTTTGATTGTAGGTTGATCACAATTGACTTTTTACCCAATAAAGTTGATTTCCAGTCATCTGGTCAATTGACTGAGCAAAATTGTGATTCAAGACTTGAAACTAGACATGAGTATTCTTGAAGGTTTATAATGATCCATGAAAGTCATTTGAGGCATTATAAGTCTAATTATCCTTATAAAAATCAAAACCGTAATTTGAAGCATCAATGTTTAGGAGATGGTTTGACCTAGTCCACACTTGTACAAACTTGAGCTATTGAAGACCTTGTGAGAAATATCTTGAGAAAAGACAGGGAAAATTTTAGGGTACAACAGTTTCCCCTGTTCAATCTTCTTAAACCTGAAGATTTATATTGGCGAGCTTTGCCATTTGTGACTTGAAGGTGGAAGAGAATTGAACACCAAAGTGCCCGGAAATTTGCACTGGCTGGTGTAAGAAATAATGTTGTTGGTTAATTATGTTTGGAATGTGCTTAAAGATGCCATTTGGAGAGGAAATTCCGGATATGGGCTTGAAGATTCCATCCTGAGTGATTGTTGATAAGCCTGGTGTTTGACTTGTTCTTTTAAGAGATGCATCCAGACGAGAGTCTAGATGCAACTACTATTTTGACGGGTAATGAAGGAATCTACGATGACTACTACTTCAACAGGTTATAAAGGAATCTGTGACGACTACTACTTCAACAGGTTATGAAGGAATATATGATAACTACTACTTCAATTGTTTATGAAGGAATCTATGATGACTACTACTTCGACAAGTTATGAAGGAATCTGTGACGACTACTACTTCAATATGTAATGAAGAAATCTCTAATGACTACTACTTCAACAGGTGATGAAGGAATCTTTGATGACTACAACTTCAATAGTTAATGAAGTAATATTTGATGACTACTACTTCAACAGGTAATGAAGGAATCTTTGACGACTACTACTTCAACAGGTAATGAAGGAATCTTTAAAGACTACTAATTTAACAGGTAATGAAGGAATCTTTAACGACTACTACTTCAACAGGTAATGACTCCTTGGGACAAATCTTCGATGGAAATATTTGTCAGAATTTAGCCTTTGGAGAAATTCGCCGATAGTTGATGACATGCGTCTGTTGATAGATATTTTCCTGAAAAGGTAAAGAGTTAGTTGTATGCAATGTCATGATGTATGCATTGCTTAATGATGTTCTCAAAATAAATGAGATTGTGCTATATGTGTTTTGTATGCATATGTCATGATGTGTGAATGTGTAATGTTATTGAAATGTATCTATGTCTAGGAATATAAATCCCTTACAACTGCTGGGGAGATTTGGGAAGCTTAAATCCTGGAGTACTGCTGGAGATGAAAAGTATGTTTATCTTCAACCTTGATTAAAGTGCTTTCAATGGGAATTCCTATTTGTTTGTTTGAGGAAACTCTGCAGGGAATATTGGTTTCTTCTTGGGAAGTATGGTTTAGGAACTTTGGTTGTTCATTTCTCTACTAGGGAATTTCATTCTTATATGCCATGACTAGGGATAAAATAGATGACTAAACTTTCGACTTGTCTGAGGGACGATGAAGTTAACTGTTATCTGGTCGGATTCTAGGCTTCACAATAACTTTCTGGAGATAGTATCAACTCCGCTGGGTAAGAGGAATTTTTCCAGTTGATCTGTAGTAGTCAGGGGAGCAAACTCAAACTAGGGAGATTGTAATCCGTTGGGGAAATAAACTTTTTTAAGGAAAGAATTTTGAAGACCTTATTGGGGAGATAAATTCTTCTTTTCTTTTTTTTAGATGAAACTCCGCAAGGTTTCTCTCGTAGTTTGGGAATAACTCATTCGGGGAAATGATTGTCAGAAGATTGGAACTTCGTATGGAGACTGTGTGAATTCACTCTGTGGGGATAATCTCAATGAAGTAATTCTCTAGGGATATCCCACATCCTTGGGTAAATGCTTGTGTGTACATTTATTCACAATCAATCATGTTCATATGCATATGTTCATTCAATTTTAGTCATTGGACATTTTTGCACTTAAAACAGAAAAACAAAAAGTTTGTACTTCAAAGTATATTTGTGTTGATAACTTTCCTAAAAATAGGCGTTTTTATACAGGGACAGAAATCCTAGTAAGAGGAAGTCGTCGAAAAATGAAAAGAATGCAAAGAGAAAACAAAATGTATAGCCATGTGGAAATGATCTCATTAGGTTCCAACTCCACTATTGCCCTTATGTCTTTGAACATCATCCCTTGCTGTCGGAAGAGGTTGATTGGATTGATCTCATACCATTTGAACTTTTGACCTTGGTAATAGAGCTAATTGTTAGTGATCCGACGGGACATAGTTGTACGCTTTAATCCTTAACTTTTGCCTGGACCGCCCTTTCAGATTTTTAGTCCACCAGGATACCCTATTTTTCCCAAGCAGCCCTTTCAGGTTTTCGACTTGTCGGGTGTACAATATTTTATATATATCCCTAATTTTTGACCAAACCTTTTGGTTCGCCAGGATGCCCTTATTTTTGCCTAGGTATGTCAACCTAGCGGGTCATTTTTATGCGTAGTATT
Source organism: Vicia faba (assembly GCA_948472305.1). Taxonomy (NCBI): domain Eukaryota; kingdom Viridiplantae; phylum Streptophyta; class Magnoliopsida; order Fabales; family Fabaceae; genus Vicia; species Vicia faba. The sequence goes on from OX451740.1 coordinate 288,087,371, forward strand.
TTTTGACTATGTTCGCGTTCACAGGATGCGGAAAATCTTCGTCATCCATAGTAGTTAGCATCATGGCACCGCCAGAGAATACTTTCTTAACAAAAAATGGTCCTCTGTAAGTGGGAGTCCATTTTCCCCTGGGATCGCCTTGTGGTAAAATGATGCGCTTTATTACCAAGTCGCTAGTCTGGTATACTCGAGGTTTGATCTTTTTGTTAAATGCCTTGATCATACGCTTTTGATACATTTGACCATGACAAACAGCAGCCAACCTCTTTTCATCAATCAAGTTCAATTGATCGAACCTAGTCTGAATTGATTCGTCTTCGCCCAAGTTTGCTTCTTTCATAATCCTTAAGGAAGGAACCTGAACTTTGACGGGTAGGACGACTTTCATACCATAGACTAAAGAGAAAGGGGTTGCCCCAGTTGATGTTCGAGCTGAAGTATGGTAGCCATGAAGAGAAAATGGTAGAATCTCATGCCAATCTTTATAGGTCACCACCATATTTTGCACAATCTTCTTTATGTTCTTGTTGGTAGCCTCCACTGCACCATTCATCTTAGGTATATAAGGAGAAGAGTTGTGATGCTTGATTTTGTACTGCGTACAAAGTTCGGTAAGCATAGAATTATTGAGGTTGGTTCTGTTGTCAGTGATGATCCTTTCAGGGATGTCGTACCGGCATATGAGGTTATGCTTGATAAACCAGGCTACAACATTCTTAGTGACTTAGGAAAATGAAGCAGCTTCGACCCATTTGGTAAGTAATTAATGGCGACGAGGATAAAACGATGTCCATTGGAGGCGGTGGGCTTGATCTCTCCAATCATGTCAATGCCCCATATTGTAAATGGCCACATAGTAATCATGACATTTAGAGGTATCAGAGGTACATGAACCTTGTCGGCATAGATCTGACATTTATGGCAAGTCCTCGAGTGGTGTTGACAATCAGTTTCAATAGTTGACCAAAAATAACCAGCCCTCAGAATCTTCTTGGCTATAGTGTTTCCATTATAGTGAGTTCCAAAGATACCCTCATGCATGTCCTCCATGATCTTCTCTGCCTCTTTCTTGTCCATACAACAGAGTAGGGTAGAATCATGGTTACGCTTGTACAGAATCCCTTTGCTTATGAAGAATGTTTCTGAGAACCTTCGCATGAATTTCTTGCTGTTGATTGAAGCTCCTTCAAGATACTCTTTTTCTTCAAGTTACCTCTTCACTTTATGATACCAAGGCTTTTCCTCGTCAGTTCTGATCTCATAATAGTGCGCAGGTTCGTCAAATCTTTCGATAGTAATTATGGGGGCTTCGTTGTCCCAATTGACCTTGAACATAGACGACATGGTTGCTAAGGTGTCTACCAATTGGTTTTCTTCCCTTAGAAAGTGTTCAAAAGTGATATCTTCAAAGTATAGGATCAAGGTTAGCACAAGCTCTTTGTAGGGGATCAAATTTGGATGTTTAGTATCCCACTCTCCTTTAACTTGATTGATTACCAGAGCTGAGTCTCCGTACACGCTCAAAAATTTGATTCTTAAGTCAATGGCCGCCTTTAGACCCAAGATACATGCTTCGTACTTAGCCATGTTGTTTGTACAGTTGAAGCACAATCTGGCAGTGAAAGGTGTATGACAACCTTAGGGAGAAATGATCACATCACCAATTCCGTTACCCAAAGCATTGGAAGCTCCATCAAAAACCATAGTCCATCGGGATCCTGGTTCAGGTCCTTCATACGGTCCAGGATTTTCACAGTCAGTCACTAGCATGATATTCTCATTTGGGAATTCAAAGTTCATGGATTGATAGTCATCAACAACTTGATGCGCCAAATGATTCGCCAAAACACTTCCTTTGATTGCTTTTTGCATAGTGTATTAGATGTCATATTCAGTCAAGATCATCTTCCATCTAGCTATTCATCCGGAGAGAGCTGGCTTCTAGAAGATATAATTGATGGATCCATCTTAGAAATCAATATATTGTCTTAGCCAGCGAGCAGCCCATGCCAAAGCGCAAAAAGTTTTCTCGAGCAGTGAATATTTGGTTTCACAGTCGGTAAACTTTTTTCTAAGGTAGCATATTGCATGCTCTTTTCGATCGGACTAGTCATGTTGACCCAGAACACACCCTATTGAATTCTCTAATACAGTCAAGTACATAATCAGATGTCTTCCTTCAACTGGAGGCATCAGGATTAGAGGTTCATGCAAGTACTCCTTGATTTTGTCAAAAGATGCTTGACAGTCGTCATTCCATCTGACTACTTGATCTTTCTTCAACAATTTAAATATTAGCTCACAGGTATCGGTTAAGTGAGAGATGAATCTGGCGATGTAGTTGAGTCGACCTAAGAAACCCCTAACCTCCTTCTCAGTACAGGGAGCTGGAATTTCTTATATGGCCTTGACTTTCGCAGGGTCGACCTCAATACCTTTTCCACTAACGACGAACCGTAAGAGCTTTCCAGATCTCACTCCGAAGGTGCACTTGTTGGGATTCAGCCTAAACTTGCATTTCTTCAACCTCTCAAACAGCTTATGAAGAAGATCAAGGTGTTTTTCCTCAGTTTGCAATCTTGCAATCATGTTATCAACATAGACTTTTATCTCATGATGAATCATGTCATGAATAGGGCTACCATAGCTAGTTGGTAGGTGGCCCCTGCATTCTTCAAACCGAAAGGCATGACCTTGTAACAGAAGGTGCCCTATTATGTAACAAAAGTGGTCTTTTCCATGTCTTCGGGCACCACTTTGATCTGGTTATATCCAGAGAAGCCATCCATGAAGGAGAAAACTTTGTGTTGAGTAGTATTATCGACCAAGATATTGATATGTGGTAGTGGGAAATCATCCTTGGGTCTTTCCCTATTCAGATCTCTATAGTCTATACACATACAGACTTTACCATCTTTTTTAGGCATCGGGACCACATTTGCAAGCCATTGAGGGTAAGACATCACTGCCAGGAAACCTGCATCAAACTGTTTCATTACCTCAGCCTTTATCTTCTCAGACATATCTGATCGCATGCGACGAACCTTTTGCTTAACTGGAGGATAATCTGCCTTCATTGGTAGGCGATGAACTACAATATCAGTATCAAGCCTCGACATATCTTCATATGACCAAGCAAACACCTCAATGTAATCATGCAACATCTGGGCCAACCTCCCTTTGACACTTTCTTCCAAGTTGGTGCCGACCTTGACTTCTTTTTTTTTTGCCTCAGTACCCAGGTTTATCACTTCAACTAGCTCCCTGTGTGGTTGAATATCTTTTTCTGCTTGTATCAGAAGTCTGACGAGTTCCCCAGGTATTTCACAATCTTCCTCTCCTTCGTCTTCGGCTTGATAGATTGGACATTTGAAGATAGATGGAAATAGCAGATTTATTGTCAACGAGATCCGGAGTGGATGTAGATCTGCATGTGTGTGTGTAAGATCACATGGCTATTTGAAAATGTAATAAAAGTAAAAGAAAGGAAAAGAGCACAAAATTTGAATGCAAAACAGTCCAATGTTTCATTAAAATGAACATATGGCATATGAAAATGACAAACCCTTAACAAACGGACCATTGTGCCCCGGGCAAGGCACATGGTTTAAAAGTCATTGTTTAAATGGAAATTACAGAAAAATCTCTCAAAGCAAATAAAATAGTAAACAATAATTACTCCTTGTTGAAGGAGATGGGAATGAAATCCATTGCATGCCAGTTGTTGAGCCCTCTATCAGAAGTCAGCTAGATCTAATCATTAAAATCACAATCAGCATCAAAGTCTTCAAGAGCATCAACTTTATGGTTAGTAATGCGGAGAGGTGGTTTCCCTGCATGAGCATGGTGAACCTCCTTTTGAGCTTTGGAAGTGAATCCCAACCCAAATTTGTCTGACTTGAAAGGGAAATCAGGGAGTTGTCCCCAAATGTTGCAACCTCCTTCTTCAACAATAGCACGAGCATCTTTGACAGAGGCCATCCTTGGTGTATCTTTAGCAGCTTTGGGAGTGTTAGGAGTGGCCTTGGCAACAAAAATCACGGGAGAGACCGTTTCGAAGGCTTGAAAAGGTGTTTCAATGAACTAGCCATCCATTTCAACATATTTGAATGAATTTAGATGGCTAATCATAAACTCTTCTTCACCACAGACGGTAATAATTTTCCCCTTGACCGAATATTTCAACTTCTGATGTAGTGTGGAAATTACCACACTTGCCCCATGTATCCATGGGCGTCTAAGCAGGCATAAATAAGCGGGATGGATATCCATCACATATAATGTTGAGTTAAAGACTTGAGACCCAACCTTGATAGGGAGATCAACCTCTCCATGGACCAACCTCTTAGAACAATCGAAAGCCCTTACTACAATGTCGCTAGGTTTCAACACCAGTCCATCATAGTCTAGCCTATCCAAAGCTTCTTTAGATAAGACATTGATAGAAGATCCAATATCCGCTGATACATGTGCCATGATAGTGCCCTTGCATTCTATGGAGACGTGGAGTGCTTTGTTGTGATTCTTCCCCATCGGGGTCAAATCTGCGTCAAAGAACCCTAAAACATTATCGGCAGTCAAGCTTGCTACACAGTTTTCAAATTGGTCGGCCGTAGTATCTTGTGGGACATGTGCATTTTTCAAGAACTTTATCAGCGCTTAGGCATGCGCCTCGGAACATAGCAACAAACACAACATAGAAATGTTCGAGGGTGTTTTCCTCAACTGTTCCATTATCTTGTAATCACTTTTTCTGATGATTTTTAGAATCTCCTCCATCTCTTGGGTAGATGGGTCCTCAATGGTGATATCTTTTACGGGCGCCTTCGTCAGGGCAGGCTCAGTCATTTTTCCTTTCCTCGAGTATCAACAACAGGTTTAACAGCGGTAATACGATTGGGTTTAGTAGTATTTGTCAAAGGTGAAATTTCTGGAGAGAAGATCCTCGCCGTCCTAGTAACTTTACTTGATCCTACAATGTTTGTAATGTCAACAGTTTCATCTTCATCAATCCACAAATCTTGTTTGATACCATGGTAGTACACTTCCGCCCCATAATTCCAGGGCACGGCCTTATTAGAAGAGTAGGGTACTGGCCCTGGTGTGGTGATAATTAGTGGAGCTATTCTTGGTTCAATAGGAATCCTAATAGGACCTTTGGAGGTGATCCTAATAGGTTTGTTTGAGATAGTAATGATGGATATGTCTTCAACTTCTTGAGATATAACCTCGGCAAACTTTTCACAGATGGAGTTCTTTCAAATAGAATCTCATGGCTATCCATCCGGTGTTGGACACCTTTCTTAAGTTATTCACAATCATTAATTTGTACAGCACAGCAGCAACAATCTTCAAGGAAGCCAGGTAATACACCAGCTTTCAAAAAATTCTTTTTAATAGTCTTCAAGGGAGTGGTTAAATCTTTGACGGGGGAGACAAAAGAGGCATCTTCAATAGCATTGACACCCTTACCATGATTTGGCATGGGTGCCGTGATCACTTTTGGAGTTGGCGGAGGGTCTAACTCAATTGGCTTATTATCAATTAGGTCTTTGATTTTATTCTTTAGAGACCAACAATCATTGGTATCATGTCTGGGGCTGTTTGAATGGTAAGCACATTTGGAATTGGGTTGTATTTAGGTGAAGATGTATTGGGATTTTGTGGAGGGTCTCTTAGTGAAATGAGCTCAGCTTTCAGTAAATTTTGTAGGGATTGTGGTAAGGACATACCAATTTTGGTCTATTGTCTTTCTTGAAACTTCGTCCTACGCCTACCCTCTTGTTGTGATTGAGTAGATGTAGGATTGGAAATTAAAACTACCCCCACTGAGTGATGGCGGTCAGTCTTAGCATGGCTTCTTGATCCATACATAACATTAGTCTCTTTTTTACTAGTAAATGGTTTTTTCACATCATTTGAGGTGGATGCCATAAGTATCTTCCCACTTTTAATCCCGCTTTCAACCCTCTCACCAGTTAAGATCAATTCAGTAAATCCGGATGACGAACTCCCAATCAGCAAGTTAAAGAATGGTCCAGTCAATGTCCCCATAAACATATCTACCAATTCTCTATCAATTAAAGGTGGATGCACCCTTCCAGCTTAGTCTCTCCATTTTTGGGTGTATTCTTTGAATCCCTCATTTGAACCCATGGTCATGCCTTGCAATTGAACTCTAGTTGGCGCAAGATCAGCGTTATATTGATATTGGCGGTACAATATGGTGGCCAAATCCCCCAAAGAATGGATGTTTGTCTCTTCCAATTGGTAAAACCACTTTAATTGTATCCCAAATAGAATCTCTTGGAAAAAGTGAACCCATAGTTTTCTATCAGCGGTATGAGGCTGGATTTTGCGGACATAAGATCTTAAATGAAGCTTTGGACATGAAACACCGTCATATTTGGCAAAGACTGGTATCTTGAATTTGTAGGGAATGACTACCCCAGGTACCAAACCCAAGTCTTCAAAGTCCAAGCCAGACATAACTTGGATTTCCACAGCTTTCAATCTGTCTTCTAGTTGCTTATATTTGTCGTTGGCCGGTGGATATTGCTCATCAAAATAATCTTCATCTTCAGAGATTTGATTATTTCCACCCCCCAGCACGGGTTCTCCTAGCGTCTTCATCTTGATTTTAATTCCCCTCTGAGGAATCCTCTTCAACTTGAACTTGTTTGACAGGGCCTTTAAACCTCTTCCCCATGTTGATCAAAACCTTCTTCTTGGTCTTCTTCTTTGCAACCAGAAGTGACATCAGTTCTTGCTGCCCTTTGGCCAAGTTGAGCAAGGTTTCTTGAAATTGAGAATTTGGTATCTACAAGTCCTTCACAGTCTGCTCGAGATCCATCTTACTGAAATAGATAGTAGAAAGATGAGGAAACTTGTGTCGGAAAGCCTGCTTATGTTATGATGCATGTAATGTGAACGAAAATGTTTTCAAGGACCTTTAAGATTTAAATTTGTTTAAACAAAGAAGGAACAAAAATTAATTGTATTAATAAGTTCAGACGGTTACAACAAATTCCTCTTGGGCTTACAATGGAAGAAGAAAAATAATACAAAATAAACTCCTAAAACAAAAAGGACTCAAGTTTCCCATGAGCACATCCTCTTTGGTGCAATGTATGCGTTCAAACTTCTCTCTTCATGAATTTCTCATGAGCTCCAAAACCTTCTTCTCGCTTGTGTAGATTTGGGTTTTAAAGGTGTCTTGCTCCCCTTTGAGATGAATCCAAGATCTTTGCAACTCCTCGAGAGTAGTAGGCATGTCAAGATGAAGAGTAGTGTAGGGAACACTCCTTCAGCAATAGGTTCCATGATAATAGGTAGGATGGCCTCATATGGCATCATGAGGTTTTGAGCACGAGCTCGCACCCACTTGAGATAAGGGTCCAAAGGAATGGAGTTCTTATGCCCCAACGTATTTCTATCAACTTTGTTCAACATGCCCCAAGCTCGTACAAATCTTTGACGATAACCTTGGACATCATTCTCATAGTCAAATACAATTCCTTGGACAAGCGCGTCATGAGGGCCATCCCTCCGAGCATACCCAAATGTCATAGATCCAAGCAAGTATTATAGGTGATACCTCCCATAATGCCAAAGAGATGGACATTAGGGAATTCCCCATAATGATCAATAATGGTAACATCCTGCAAAGATTTAGAACAACAATGAATATCTGAATGTGAGAGTTACATATCCCTACTAGACCATCTCATTCTTTGCTTATTCTTCAAAATAGATCGAGGAAAGTGTGAAATACATCACCTAGAAAACAAAGGAGTGCAACACATAATAATTCCCCTTCTCTTCATGGTGCAAGTGTGAAGAGAGTGCAAAATGTCTCCAAATAAGGTAGGCATCGGGTTACGAGATAAAAAAACTTTTACCGTGTTCATATCTATGAGTTGGTCTAGGTTAAGAAATAGTTCCATCGCATAGATTAGAAGGGCCAAAACCTCTTCAAAAGCTTCCAAATCTAGAGCATCCCAAAAGAGTTGAGCCTTCTCAAATAGAAACTTGGCTAGAAAACCCTTAACACCACTTCTTGTTTCCCAATATGCCAAAACATCGAATCGTTGTCAATGTAAAGCTAGAGCAATTTCCTCAGGTCTTGGGTCTTTCTCAACACCGGTTATGGGTAATTGATCAAGAATATGCACTCCAAAGAGTTCAAAAAACTCCTTTATGATGGGCACTAATTGGTAATCAGGAAATGTAAAGCAATGGTGTAAAGGGTCAAAGAACTGAAAGAGCACTTTCATCATGTCTTCATCAAGGCTTGAGGTAACCAGATTGAGAAGTAGACCATGTCTTTTGATGAACGGAGAATTCTCATGAACCCTTAACGCTAACTCTTTGAATTGAGGAGGCTCTCTTACGAGGTTGATTTGGAAAGTATTCTTGCAAGTGGAAGCCATGTCATACAAAACAAAATAAAGATAAATCTCTAGGTCCTTGAAATGGTTAGTGGAAATGCTATGGTATGATGTCATGATGTTATGTACAAATAATCATATACAAGCATACAAACAAGTCCTTAGGTTTAGGCTTGCATAGGGTTTATAGGTAAGTACCCTCTTGAAGTTTAGTTGGTTCAACCTGTCCTAGAAAGTAATCAGGTTCTAGGGAATATCAATATCACCAATCTTTCTTCATCGGGCATTGTTTCAGCGCTAGCCTCTTTATTAGCAACCGAAATATCCCGAAAGTCCGATCTCAATGAGCGTAGCATCGAGTATCAACCAACTTCAAATTGCACTAAAGCTGACTATCTCACTACTTCCTAATGGCCAGTTGTTCAATTAAAGGTTTTACGGTCAGTTAGTGCTTCATGACACCACACAGCGGCCCTGTATTCTCCTTGACTAGAATTAAGGGATACCGGTACCAACAAATGTGTCACACTAATGTAGCCATCACTTCAACCATGTCGGTATACCCCACACAGTCCCCATGATCTGTTGGTACTTACCTAATAATGTTCCCCGATTCGGGTAGAGGATCAATACAAAACTCAAACAAGGACCCAAAATGTAAAGAAAATAAGTCAAACAATGAAATCTTTTTAAAGGTGATCTAGTCTCTAAGGTAACCCCACTTTTAAGTTTTTCCACAGCAGAGTCGCTAGTTCTGTAATACAGTTGCAGAACAGACTTGGGTGTTTTGTGTTTTATCGCAATTATTACGGATAGCAAGAGTCACCATCGACTTTTCTTTTATACAATAAAGGAAAGGATGAAAACAACAGGAAAGACCTTTTTATAATTTTCTTGATTTCCGGGGGTAGGTTATGAAAAGGGAAGGTGTTAGCACCCTTTTCATCCGTAGTTATCTACGGACTCTTAGTTTCTAGCTCACTTTGAAATGCTTTTGTAAATGTTTTTGTGTTTTGTGTTTTGTGTAAGTTTGAAAATATTTTGAAAACGCCTTTGTTTCGGAAAAATTTGTAATGATTCTTGTTTCGGTGAGAATGTATACAAAGTGTTGGTTTTGAAAATAGTTCAAAGAGATGTTTGTTTTTGGAAATATGTTTTGAAAGTGTAAGTGTGAACATGGTTTAATTTGTGAGCAAGCAAATATGAATGTTCTACCTACTCAAAAAGTTTTTGTTCTTTTCCTCCTCCTTTAAATAGTTATCTGGTAAGATGCCCTATCATTGGATGTGAAGCGACGGGCGTGGGTCGTCCTACAGTCATAAAAGGAAACATTGTAGGATACCTTAGAAATTTTTCGTAAGGGACTAATATCGTTTACCGAAGCCAACATCGAAGGGTCATCGAGGGACTATGATCTTGTATTCGGGGGTCATTGCTAAAGTATCCCATATTCAAGGGACATGACTGTTTTATTCTTTAACGCAACAAGTAAGGTTAATCCTATATGTGCAAGTGTGTAAAGTGTTTTGAGTTCATGCATTTTTGTCTTGAATTAGAGTTTTCTATTTTTTGATTTTACGTTTTGCCATACAAACCCTAATTACTAGTATTGATATTAAAAGCGATAAATTGCGGAGATGTAAAAGTTCTACGCTATTACATCTTTTTTGGGGATGGGGATACAAGTTTATGAATGGGAGATGAAAGAAATAAAGTTTTAATTATACTATTACAACCATATTGAATAATGAATAACAATAAAAATATAAAGAAATATAAAGATAATGTAAAAAAGGAAAATTGTTTTAAAAAAAACTTTTATGTATTGACACATGCACTTATGCATTGATACAAAAACTTTTATGCATTGACGCATGCACTTATGCATTGATACGAAAACTTTAATGCATTGACACATGAACTTATGCATCAATACATATCATTCCTTGTTCTTGAAAGTCAAAACCAACTCAGTATGACTTGATACATAATAGTTTGCCTCGACTCATATCTGTTTTGCATCGACACATGCAATTATGAATCGATACATATCATTGCTTGCTCTTGGAAATGAAAATCAACTCAATATGTATCGATACATAATGGTTTGCATCGACTCATTTCTGTTATGCATCGAATCATTCGTGTTTTGTGTTGATTCATAACATGTTATGTACATAATATGTGTCAACTCATAGAGATATGCATCGACTCATACTGTTATTTTTTACTTCTAACATTTTTCTGCTGCATATATGAGTCAGTTCTCAATACATGGTTAATGAAAATGAAAAGTAAACATATGGTTAGCTTCAGGGCAATGATATCTACATTTTATCTTCACAAATTAACCACTAATGATCCTTGTATGAAGAGTTCAAAGTCAAGAAAACTTACCTTGAATCTGAAATTTGTTTTTTGATTTAGAGTTGTTGTATTGTCTTGGAGAAGTTAAGTGGCTATTTTTTTTAGTTTAGAGAATGGTGATAGTAATAATACAGAAGTTGTTATCGTGTTTGAATAACTTCTATATGATATATATGAAGTATTTAGATGGTTTGTTTGGACATAACTTGCAAGGTGTGAGAGGTTCAAAGATTTGGACTTCAAAGCTCAAGAGTGGAGGTTTTATGGATAGTTATGGTTTTTTTAGAGTATGAGGGGTTTTGAGAAACTTTTCTACACAAAAAAAAAACTTATGGATGTTAGCTTGCAAATGGCCTCTCTATTTATAGAAAGGGTTTGAGAGGATGAGAGAGTTTGTTTCACAAGCTGTGAAATTCTGGTTTGGTTGAGATGAAACAACCAAGTTATGTGAAATTTAATATCCCAATGCATGGTACAAAAGGGATCTAAAGTGCTGTTGTACCCCAAAATTTTCCCTCTAACTTATTAAGAATTTGCTCACAAGATCTCCTTTGGCTCAAGACTGCACTAGGGTTGATTAGCTCAAGACACCTCCTTAAGCACTGATGACCAAAATTAGTGTTTGAGTTTTCACAAGGATATTTGAACTTCCAATGCCCCATATGACTTTCAGGGATCATTATGGACTCTCAAGATTACTCATGTCAAGTTTCAAGCTTTGGATCACACTTTTGCTCAATCAATTGAGTAGTTGACCTAAAAATCAGCTGTATTGGGGAAAAAGTCAACTATGGCCAATTTACAGTCAAGCTTCATAATTTTTGATCCACATCAATATTTTAAACTTATATGTATCATTTGATCAAGTTTGGACCTTAATTCCTCAAGAAATTTGATCAAATCTTTAAAAGGGCAAAATGGTCAAAATTAGGGTTTTGACTGGGAAAGGGAAATTTTTTATTTTTGACCTAGAAAATGATCAATTGGTTTAAGGAATGATCTCAAGAGTCCAATTACATCATTTTTACCTAATGACATGGCTCAAAACATTGCTCAAGCCCAATGGATTGACAAATGAATTTAGTCAACTGATCAAAAGTCAATTGTATACTGAAAAGTCAAACTTTGACTTTTTGGTCAAAATCAAATGTCAAAGATCACAATTCATCAAAGCGTGTCAAAATATGAAACTTATTCATTAAGAAATAAAAAATTCAAGATTTCATTTTGAAAAGTTAAATTTTCTAAACATAGAAATTTTTCTAAGTGTTGGAAATTTCTTATTTTTTTACAACTTTGAGCAAAATTTTCACGATGATGCAAGATGATTCAAAGGAAACTTCCAACATGAAAGTTGTAGATCTCCATGAAATATACAACATTTATTTATACAACTCCTTCCAAAATTGCTTGGATCTCAAGTTATAATTTTAAGAACACATGGTCATGAAACAAAACACTTAGTGAAATTTTGCCCTAATTTGGTCAGGATTTTGACCTAACTTCATGGAACTTTTTCATATAGTTCCAAGTGGAATTTTCAAAAGTTATTAAAAGAGGGGTTTTAGAGCACATTACAAGCTTTCCAAAATGCCCAAGAACTCTTTGAGATCATTTTTGTGTATGGAGAATTGAAGAGATGAAGTTAGGGTTTTCACACTTGAATTACAAGTCATTTTGTGATGAACAAGATTCAAAATTCAAACTTATGTTGCATAACCTCTACTTTGCAGGCATCAGACTTGTTAGGCACTCCATAATTAATTTCTTGCACAGCTGTTAGAGGTCTAATTTCAAGCATTCAATGCAAGGCCATACTTTATATCTATTTTGAGAAGAAAGTGCATAATGCCATTTTGATAAAGTAGCTTTTTACATAAAAATTGTTCTTGAGCCTTTCGCTTGTTCTCTTATGATCATACATGTCTTATAACTCAAGAGAAACTTGTTTAGACACTTACAATCACCCAGCCCATACTTGTACTACACATTGAAACTTGTTTTCCCACTTTTCTTCAAAATCAAGTAACCTAGCAATTAGCTTCTAACTTGTACTTTTGACTATCCAAAGCACTCAAGGCCTTTTGCTTATACATACACAAGTTATTTACCACAAATCCCACGCATGCTTAAGCCCTGAAAACACCAAGAACACAGAATCACCAAAAATACTTCAAAACTTGCCATTTTTGAGTTTTGAATCCAATCTCCAAATTTTCTTGTGCGTTTCTTGGCCTTTTACTTTCAAAAGCTTCTAAACAACATACACAAACAATTCCAACACCTGCAACACCACTTTAACACCTCCATCCTCATCCACCATTTTCAAAAACAGCACCTTGCACCTTGACTTCTCCAGAACTCCTCAGGCACTTTCAGCTCAAGCTAAGCATCCCATTAGCTTCCTGGGAACTTGAGGAAGCTAATCCAATCATTGGAAATCACTAAAAGCTACTCAAACTCCAAACCCTATACCCTCTTGCAAGGTAAGTTTTATGACTTTTGAACTCTTCATACAGGCATCATTAATGGTTTATTTGTGAATGAAAAATGTATATATCATTGCCCTAAAGCTAACCATGTCCATAGTGTTCATTAAGTTTATTTGAGCTTAGATAATTTTAAGATTTAAGTTTCTGAAATTTTTAGGGTTCAGATTAGGACCGTTAAAATCCATGCTTATCTTTGATCTATAATTTTATTGCTTCGCATTTTTGAAATCGTGAGGAAAATTTCTACAAGTTTCCTGTTTACACTTTTCATTTTTGTTGAGAATTGAATGAGATACAGAGGTTCAGGCTGGGCGTGAGGTTGAAGATGAATTTTTCCTCAGGAACGTGTTTACCATATATATATTTATGGTTTGATTTATATAAACGGATGTATAGTCACCCTAGTGGTAGAAGCGCGCGCCTGTGACTAGAGGGACCTAGGTTCGAGCCCCAGTGGTACCCTTTTGGATTTTTTCCATATTTTTTCACATTCTGACTTTTCTTTTTTGGCAGCGCTGGGCCTCTTTCCTTGGGTCTTATGTTTTTTTTTCATTTCTGACTCCCTTGCTAGCTATTCACACCCCTGGCCCATTTTATTTTTTTCTTTTATCATATTTATTTATTTATTTTCTAAAATATTTTTCTAATACTAAAAAATCAGAAAAAATATAAAAAATTAGATTTATATTTTAATATAGTTTATTTATTTTTTACACAAAAAAATTATTTTATTTAATCATACTTTATTTATTTACTAATGTTTGTAAATTTAATTAAAAACTAGGATTTTAGTTATTTTCTTTTACACAATTAAAATATATTATTTTTTAAAACCAAAAAAGACCAAAAATATTTTATAATACTATAAATTATTTTTAAGACAAAAAATACCAAAAATATTCTTCTTATAAACTTAATTTCTTTCAATTAATAGATTAGGGTTTTGTTATTTTCTTTTCCTAGTAAATTTAGGATTTACTTTTTTACTAATTTATTTAATTATTTTTCTTTTAGTTAATTAGGTTAAAACAAAACCCCTTTTTCCTAAAAAATCCAAAAAAATATCCATTTAATTTACATTTACATTCTTGTATATTTATTCATTTTGTACATTATATATTTCAATTCTTGTACAAATTCAATATGGTTGTAATAGATAATTAGGCTTTATTTTCTTGCAATCCCCGTTTATAATTTGTACACCCCTCCCACAAGTATTGTAATAGCGTAGTAATTTTAAATTTCGCAATTTCTCGCTTTATATACAAATGCTAGTAATTAGGGTTTGTATGGAAAGACTAAAACCAATCAATTAGAAAACCTTAACCAAAGACAAAACCAAGCATGAAAAACAATACACTTGCACACAAACACCCCTAGGGTAAATCCACTTGGTTTCCTTACAAAATGGCCATATTATGCATGTGAGGTATCTTAGCAAAAACAAGCAAAGATCATAGTCCCTCGATGACGCTATCTATGTTGCCTTTCAAATGATCTTAGTCCCTAAAAGAGAATGATAAGATACCTTGCAACATTGCTAATCATGGTTATACAATGAATCACGCCCTCCCCGTTTACATCCAAAGATAGGGTTACTTACCAAATCAATGGTAAGATAACAATGTCAAAGGAAAGAGGAAATGAACATGAAAGACTTTTGAGTAGGTAGAATTCTCCTAATTACTTTCTCCATTTCAAAAACAAAACATCCTTGCTATTTTCAAAACAAACACCTACACTTTTAAAACATCTTACAAACTTGAAAACATTTTCAAAAGATCAACATCTTTGTTTACATTCTTACGAACGAGAATCATTACAAAGTTTGCCTAAACAATGACCTCTTTACAAGACACTTTAAAAAACCACACAAAAGCACAATTTCAAACAAAAGCAATTGATCTAGAAAGTAACTAAGAGCCCATGGAAAACCATGGATGAAAAGGGTGCTAATACCTTCCCTTTTCATAATCTACCCCCCCGAACTCAAGAAATAATCTCAAAGGTATTTCATGTGCTCTTTCACCTTTCCTTTTGGATAAAAGAAAAGTCGGTGGCGAGTCTTGCTAACCGCAACATTTTCGATAAAACGCAAAACACCCAAGTCAGTTCTCCCACCGTATCACAAGTGGCTAGGAGTTTTTAGACATGTTTCTTCTTGCTTTGATATTGTGTGTGTAGAAAAAATATTTGAGAGGCTCAAGGAGAGCTAACTTTGTATAAAGCATGCTTTATGTGAATGGCAATGGTGCCTTTGTGCCATTAATGGAAAAATGGATTGGATAATGCCTTAAACACTTGGATCATAGCTCAAAAGTTTGTGTAAACAATTAATTATGGTGATATTTGCAAGTTAGAAGGCCTGCAAAGTAAGATTATGCAGCATACCATGAAGATTGTATTATGTGTTCTTCATAAAAGTGACTAGTAATTCAAGAATGGATGCCCAACTTCATGCCTTTGAATCTCCTAGATCAAGTCTGATAAATTCATGATCTTAGATGTTTTGGAAAGCTTGAAACATTGTCTACAAATTTCATGTTGACCATTTTGGATAAATCAAATTTGAACTTGATGAAAATTGGCCAAGAAGTTGAGATAAAAACTGACCAAAACCTGTTGAAAATTTCTCTAAGTGTTTTATGAAAAATGTCATGACTTTAGGAATCTATTCTATTTATGTCTCTAATTTTTGCCTAGACTTCCCTTTCGGGTTATTAGCCTGCCGAGACACTCTTTTTTACCTAAGCCGCCCTTTCGGGTTTTTGACTTAGAGAGATGTTCTTTTATTTCTTTAGGAGAAGTATTTCTTGACTGCATCAACATTCATAGGACGTGGGAACTCCTCGTCATCCATAGTTTCAAGAATAAATGCACCTCCAAAGAAGGCTTTCTTGACAACATACGGGCCTTCGAAATTGAGAGTCCACGTGCCCTAGAATCAGCATTAAAAGACATGATCTTCCTGGCACGAGGTCCCCTTCTCTAAATTCGTAAGGCTTGACCTTCTTATCAAAAGCTTTCTTCATCCTCTTCTGATATAACTGACCATGACACAAGGCTGTCATTCTCTTCTCTTCAATCAAATTCAATTGGTCAAACCTGTTCTGGACCCATTCAGCTTCTAACAACTTGGTTTCCATTATCACACGTAAAAAGGGAATCTCAACCTCGACGAGGAGCACTACTTCCATACCATACCCAAGAAAGAACGGGGTTACCCCTGTTGAAGTACGGACAGATGTACGATATCCATGCAAAGAAAAAGGGAGAATATCATGACAATCTTTATAAGTAACAACCATTTTCTGGATGATCTTCTTGATGTTTTTATTAGCAGCTTCAACAATCCCATTCATCTTTGGCCTGTAAGGAGATGAATTGTGATGGACAATCTTGAATTCTTCACAAAGTTCTGTCATCATCTTGCTATTCAAATTCGAGCAGTTGTCGGTGAAAATCCTGTTTGGCACACCATATCGACATATAGATTATTCTTGATAAAACATACTACTACATGCTTAGTAATATTAGAATAGGAAGCTGCTTCAACCCATTTGGTAAAGTAGTCTATCGCTAACAAGATAAAAACAATGTCCATTTGACGCCTTGGGTTCAATCATTACAATCATGTCAATACCCCACATAGAGAAAGGCCACGGGGAAGAAATAACATTGAGAAGCATCGGAGGCACATGAATTTTGTCAGCATAAATCTGGCATTTATGGAACTTCTTTGATAATTAATAACAGTCAGATTCCATTGTCAGCCAATAGTAATCTTCCCTAAGCGTCTTATTTTCCATTGAATGTCCATTAGCATGAGTGCCAAAGGAAACTTCATGGATATCATGCATCAACATGTTTGCTTCGTGTCTATCCACGCATCTGATCAAGACCATGCCATAATTTCTTTTGTATAGAACACCTTCATTGAGTAAAAATCTACTTGCCAACCTTCTCAATGTCTTCCTATCTTTGTTTGACGCACCAATCGGGTATTCCTGAGTCTGGACAAAATGCTTGATATCATAATACAAAGGTTTTTCGTCTGACGTCCCCTCTGCTTCAAAAACATGAGTCGTCCTATCCATACGTCACACTGTGATACGAGGCACATCGTTCTAAGTGTTCACTTGATACATAGAAGCCATAGTGGACAAAGCATCTGCCATATGATTTTCATCTCTGGAAATATGATGGAAATCAACTTTATTAAAGAAGAGTAATAATCTTCTAGCATAGTCTTTGTAGGGAATCAAGCCAGGGTGATGAGTATTCCATTCTCCTTTAATCTGATTTATTACCAAAGATGAATCACCATACACATCTAAAATTTTGATTCTGAGATCTATAGCCTCCTCGAGACCCACGATACAAGCTTCATATTCCGCCATATTATTTGTATAATCAAATAACAATCTTGCATTAAATGGGATATGCGATCCATGAAGAGTGATAATCAAAGCACCAATTCCTTTCCCATAAGCATTCACAACTCCATCAAACACCATGCCCCAACGAGATTCAGAATCAGGACCTTCCTTAGGCAACAGTTCATCATAATATTTTACTTTCAGAAACATAAAATCCTCAATAGGGAAATCATATTTAACAGACTGATAATTGTCAACCGATTGGTGAGAAAGATAATCCGCCAACACACTACTTTTTATAGCCTTCTGAGTACGGTATTCAATATCATATTCAGGAAACAACATCTACTAACGGGCAATTGTCCTAGTAAGAGCAGGCTTTTCAAAAATATACTTAATTGGATCCATTTTGGAAATCAACCAATTAGTATGATTCAACATATATTGCCGCAACTGCTTTTTCACCCAGGACAAAGCACAACATGTCTTTTCCAGCATAGAATATTGCGACTCAAAGTCAGTAAAATTCTTGATGAGATGATAAATGGCATACTCCTTCTTCCCTGTTTCATCTTGTTGTCCCAGAATACAGTCCATAGAATCATCTGAAACTTTCAGATACATGATCAATTCTCTTCCTTCAAAAGGAGGGAGTAAGATAGGAGGTTCAAGAAAATAATATTTAATGCTTTCAAATTCCCTTTGGAAATCATATGTCCACACATAACCCTGATCTTTCTTTAACAACTTAAAGATCGCTCACATGTTGCAGTCATATGGGAAATAAATATGGAAATGTAATTCAAATGCTCGAGGAAGCCTCTAACTTGCTTTTTAGTTCTTGGTGTTGGCATTTCTTGAATTGCTTTGATTTTATCAGGGTCAACTTCAATTCCTTTTTGGCTGACAATGAAACCTAACAATTTTCATGATCGAACACCAAAGGTGCATTTATTTGGATTCATGCGAAGACGATATTTCCTCAAACGCTGAAACAATTTCAAAAAATCTTCTATATGCCCTTCTTCAGTCTGGGATTTAACAATCATATCATCAAAATATAGCTCAATTTCCTTGTGCATCATATCATGGAATAGTAACGTCTTATGTTATGGGAAAGAAGATCCTCTTCACCGAGGATCTTATTGGAAAATTTATTGATCACGATGGAAGCGGTATAAAATGTAGTGAAATGGCAGAAAAAGGTTCTTACCTAACCATCATGTCAAAAGAAATCTTCTCCTCAGCACAACCCTCAAACTAGATCAAAGATCTGAAGGACTATCTCAGAATTTGGTCTATAATAATTTTGGGGTTTAACAATCACAATAAACCAACCAGTTCTCCTGACTACATCAACATTGATCAACAGTATTTGTATTACTTCATTTCAACCAAAGAAAAAGTTCACCTTCCTCATATTATGTTCAACCATCTGAAAACAAGTGTCAAGGAAACAAGGGAAGATGAAATAACTAAAAGAGATTGGATTTTGTTGTGCAGGCTTATCTCAGATATTTTGATAGAAAATAAACTGGTAGAACATCTGAGTGAGGCTTAACAAGAAAATATTCCAGCACCATGTGTTGGAAAGCCTCTTAATTCCAAGAACTTCAAGAAAATGAAGATAATAAAAAATATTAAGTAGGATCCCACACTCACTCCCATGGAAGTCATCACCACCAGAAGAGTTCCTATGAAGGATTTTCCTCTCTTCACTCAAGCCCACTCCTCTCCAGAAATTGTCCTCAGATATCTGGAAGCCTGCAAGAGTGATGGAAAAATTCCAGATGTGAAAATACTTGATCTTGGGCAACAACCTCTAGAAGTCGCTACCATAAAGACAAGAAAAATGAAAGCTGTTGGATAAGGAACTTCTCAGAAAACTCCCAAAGCTGCTAAAAAGAAAGGTAACTCATCTTTTGTTTCTGTTATTGAATTATTTTTTTTGTCAACATCTGAAACCCCCTCATCTCCAAAACCTACCAAAAATTCCTTCACCTCAAACCATTGATGACTTTGACATAGAAATTGATACCTCAATACCAACAAATAATCCTTTGATTAATCCATCTTCTATACATTTTGTTCAAACTCAGCCAGAACTTGCACAAGTTCTTTCTAATATTGATCAATTTGATCCATTGTTTAAAGCTCCCCAAACCGAAAATCCAAATATTTCCTCTGATACCACGTCATCCATTCCAGGCATCACTTGTCCACTCAACACCTCTCAACCACCAAATATCTCCACCATAACATCACAAGACTTCTAACTTACAGATATTCCATCTCCAAACAATTCAACACCACCTAACTCTCATATAATTATTTCTGACTCTCCCATTCCCACTGACTACTCGAAAGATCCCCTCAGAACCATAATTAATCTAGAAGCATGGGACAATCTTGTCACAACTTCTCACAAAATAGTCGTTCCAAAACCAACACCAAAACTTTCCAAATAAAATGTTGGTAAATATCTGTTGGTTTTTGAAAACAGAAATGTATGAATGGGTTAACTCCATGAAGCAAGCTTGCATGGAGAATCTTAACCCAACTGCTGCTGATTCTCACTAGAATCAGTTCATAAAATGGTTTAATCTGAATCTCTGAAGCTGAAGGAACTCAGTTATGAAATTTCTCAATAAAACTTCTGCGATCACCTAAAAATCTTCAAGGATCAAGTTTTACGTCATTGGGTAAGGAAAACCCTTCTTCTTCTGGACAACACTTCTTGGGAAGCCTCACAAGAATCAAAATGTAATGAACCATCTCCTGAACCTCAACCTCTTCATCTGGTTATTTTTTAAGACAAGGGCAAGACAGTTGAAGAATCTCCTGTGAAAGAATTTGCTGCATCAACTTCTGAGAATATGGGTTCTTCTGTTGAAACAGCTTCCTCATCTCTTATGTTGAAATATCTAGAGGAGTTAAAGAAAGAGAGTGCAATAGTTAAGGAAAGGCTGGACAAACAGGACGAAACGAACAAAGAAATGAAAGGCATGCTAGGGAAGCAAGAGGAATCAAACAATAAGATCAAAAGTCTATTGGAAGCCTTGTTCGCACAACTTCCACCACCTTCACAACCTTAGTTGTGATCTTTTGTTTGTTTTTGCTATGTTTGTTTCTTTTTTAAAAACTTCTATTTATCTACTTCTATCTATATTAATCCACTTTGAATGCAATATCAATTTTATTCTCCTTAAGTGTTTTTATTGTTTTTTAATTTATGACAAAAAGGGGGAGAACGTAAGATATTTTGAATATAAAAGTGTCAAGACTTAGTCTCAAACATTTTGAATATCATGAAAGCAAACAGGAAAAATCTCTTGAAAGTAACTTATGTGAAATGAACTTATCAGAACTTCCATCGCAAGCTCTGATCAAAACATCTTCAGGGAAGTATCTATTTTTTCTGTATCTGAGTATTCAACTCAGGGGGAGACCTTAACTCTTTTTGTTCTTACGTGATCTATCAAAGTATATAAGTTTTTGTCATCATCAAAAAGGGGGAGATTGTTAGAACATAGTTTGGTTCTACATCTTAGTAATAGTTTTGATGATAACAAATACATGATATATATATATATATATATATATATATATATATATATATATATATATATATATATATATATATATATATATATATATATATATATATATATATATATATATATATATATATATATATATATATATATATATATATATATATATATATATATATATAGAACAAATATACTCTGTAATAATGCATTTGAATATGAAAATAAGTTCTGATAAAAGAGCATAGAATATGATGATAGAATTTCATATTGAAGCTCTGATTATACGAAGCATATAGACTTAGAAGAAAATCCTATAACACGCTCAATAGAAGAAGATCTGATGTTATAACTTCTGAAGCACCAAGGCTGCAAGAAAAATTTTGATACTGTGATAAGTGAAGTTCAGGAAGAACAAAGATAGTCCCAACACACTCATCTATACTAAAGTTTTAAAGACTCAGAACTTAAGCTCAAGCTATACTCTGATAAGTAAATATTCTGAAAGTGCAAAGAGTCTTCAACGTGTCTGTCTCATCCAAGTTCTAATCATATGAATATCAAGAAACTCTGAGGATCTAAAGTATCAATGCTAATATTCTCATTTTGATAAGATCTCAAAGAAGTAAAGTTATGATACATTACAATTCATTCATTAAAATCAAAGAGTAACGGCTAGAACAAGACAAGATCTATATTTTTGGAAAAATGCATTAACAACACTTTATCAACCTTCTAATGATAGTTTCTTATGTCTCCAACGGTTCAATTTACTTCTCCTATATAAAGAGACTATGAAGATGAATCAAGTGGAAAGCGCATACAATAGAAAGAACCTACACGCGCATATCAAGAGATTATCACTCACACATAAAAACAAGAGCGATCAAGAAAAATTCTCTATTTTATCATTGTGCTTTAATCTTGTGTAAACATCACAGTTGTGATGTAGAATTTTGGAAGCAATTGTTAAACACTTTATTTCTATTAGAAAACTGGTAATTCCTAGATAAACCAAGTTGTGGTTTAATCTTGAGAAAACATTGACGGTAGTCTTTGTAAGTTGTGATTCCTTGAGAAACCAAGTTATGATTTGATCTCAAGAAGACGTTGAGAATTTTCTTCGTGAATTGTAATCAAGTTTTGATTAGTGGATTAAGACCTTGATTGAGAAAGGAAAAATCACCTTGGAGGGTGGACTGGAGTAGTTTGAGTTCAAATGAACAAGGATAACCAAACGTGTCATACTGTTTTATTTTTTAAAACCCCAATTCAACCCCCCCCCCCCCCCCTTCTTGTGTTTTTCTATCCTTCAGTTGTGAGGTCGAAGCTCTAACCCACATTTCCCCATTTTCTTAAACAGAGCGTGTGGCATTAGATTCATAGTTTCCCCACCATCGACAAACACTTTTCTCACCGGCATGTCATCTACCTTTTCTATTGTGAATAAAGGCTTGAGATGATACAACATCCATGGGCTTGGATTTTCAAACACAGCCTTGTGTTCTTCGACCATACTAATATTCATCACGTA
The DNA here is from genome assembly GCA_948472305.1 of Vicia faba. NCBI lineage: Eukaryota > Viridiplantae > Streptophyta > Magnoliopsida > Fabales > Fabaceae > Vicia > Vicia faba. Next base: position 288,110,084 of record OX451740.1, read on the forward strand.
GTAACATAGAGGCTTTACACCATCTGCTTCTTCGAAGGTAAAATCTTCTTCATTTTCTAATACCTCTGGAACTTTGTCATATTTTGCATGTAGAATTGACACAATTCCAGAATTAATAATGAAGTCTTCACCATAATCATAGTCACCATCCACCATGTCATCTTCTAGCGAAGGTTCATAGTCAGGTTCTTCTTCTTCTTCGCCTTCAGATGTAGGAGTATACTCAGGCGTAGGAGTATATTCCATATTTTGTGTTGCCATCAGCTCCGTGTTACCTAAAGGAGCTACCCTCATAGCCATTATTTGATTTGCTATGGCCTTTTCTTTTTCTGCCAGCTTCGACTTGGGATAGTACACCTTTGGAATTGGAAAATCTATTGGCTTAGTGTCTTCTACCGGTATTATGTCGTCGACACGTCTGTTTTCTTCGACTGTCTTCAAATGAGATATCGAAGCTTCCTTTGCTGCCTTTTTGTTCCTCTGATAAAGCCTTCACTAAGTCCTTGTCATTGGGTTTTTCCCTTATAATTTGGAGACACTTGATAATCCTTCAACTCAACTTTCTTTTCCTGGGCCTCAGCTTCATGTACAATCACCTTCCACTTTGCTCTTTCCCCCCTTTTGGCTCACTGATTCCACCCATTTTCCTGTGGAATATCTGATGGAAGGCGAAAGGTTTTTGGACAAGGTTGTTGAAATAATTTCATGTACTCCTTATTGCATCGAGGATTTCCTTGCTTGTTGAAAACAAACCTTGGGACTGGAGGCTTCTCTTACTTAAGAGCCTCTTTTTTTACAACTTCATATTTCTCAGTTGCCTCTTCATCAAACACAACATTGCATCTTGGGCATAATTTTGCTTTCAACCCTTTCATTATGCACTTCTCTTGGAAGTCAGTTCAGCTTTCTTCAGGTTGAGGTTACACTACATGTAATCTTTCTTCCATCTTCAGGTTTAAACTATCATTGGTTCTGACCATCATAACTTCTATGTCACCAACCATTGTAACCTCTCTGTCGAGGCCCTCAATAGTTTCGACCATCATGCAATCTAGAGGCTCTGAGTATAAAGCCTCTTCGAATTTCAAAGGGTCAGTGTCAACTTGCATCTTTGGCTTCTCACCAAACTGGAGTCTTCCATCTTTCAAATTTTTCTGTACCAAATCCTTTAAAATAACACATTAAGAAGTTTTATGACCAAAAAAATTATGAAATTTACATAATTACCTTTTCTTCTTTTGTTCAGGTGGGGGATTCCTTAGGCCCTGGACCATAATTTGACCATCAACTACTAACAAATCAAATATTTCATCACATTTGCATGCATAAGGGGGTCCCAACTAGAGTTTATCCATATTAACCTCTATTTCTTCCCTTAACTCATTTTTGTTAGAAGAACATTCGTCAGTTGCCACATAAGCAACTTTCCCTTTTTTATGATATTTGTTTGGCTTGGTTTTTTTCAGCTTTCAAACGTTCGATCAGTCGAACTTTGATAGCTAATTGATCCATATCCTTCAAAGACTGCATGTTCAGCAATTTTTTCCTAATGGAATACTCTAACCCATTTGTAGCCATTTTGACCAACTCATGTTCAAGGACTTGTGTAAATCATCGCCCTTTCAGAAGTTTAAACCTGTTAAGGTATTGTTCTATTGACTCAGTGCTCTTTCATTTGACACCGGACAATTCTATTAGGCTTATTTTGGACTGCCCCATGTGGAATTGCTCATGGAACAATTTCTCTAACTGGGTCCATGTTTGGATCGACTGTGGGGAAAGTGTCGTAAACCAAGTGAATGCAATCTTCATGAGAGAATTGGGAAAATAATTCATCCTCAAATCCTCATTCACTACTAAATCTCCAAGTTCTGTTTGGTATCTGGTAACATGTTCGATAGTAGATTCTTCGACATCTCCTGCAAACTTAGTGAATTTTGGGAGTTTCCAACCTCTTGGTAACTCCGTCTGTAACATAAAATTTGGAAACGAGGAAACATATGTATTCCTCTGATAGTCAATATTTATTGCATTTCTCAGCATTATTCGTTCGACAATGGCTTCTAGGTTTTATTCCCCAACCACGGTTTCACGTCGAACATGCCTAACTAGTTGGTCAGAATTCTGGTTTTGGTTTGCTATTACTACCGGGGTTGTTGTACTACCCTAAGTATGGGGTTGACACGTGGAGGAGTCGGTGGATCATGTTCAACCTCTTCATCGAAAACCTCCTCGTACTGCACGGGTACCTCACATGGTCGAGTGCAGCTTGTCGCACTGGCACTCTGGGAGCACCAAGAAAATCTCCCATGTGAGTCATCTGACCTGCTTAAGTATGATAACTCTGCACTAAATTTTTAATTAACGGTCTTAATATGAGACTCATCTGTTGAGTGGGCATATTGACCATTTCAGGGTTACTCTCATCCCTATGTTGCCTCATGATAGCAATAGTACTTCGGGTAAAAGTAGGCATAATTTGGTTGGAAAAAACCGACCTAGTTGAATGCCTAAATTGGCTTCCCGACAGTGCCGGAGGACGGTATGGTGAATATACAGAATTTTTTCCAAATGTTGGACTGCTAGTATGCAATCCTGCCATCATTGTTGTGGGCATTACATGCTCATGTATATTTCTGGAAAAACTAGGCACATACGGTCCAGAAATTGGAACCATACCCTCGTGTGTTTCTCTTGTGAAACTAGGCGCATAAGTCCCAACAGTTGTGACTATTGTTGGTCTTGCAGTTACTGGCTCTGTTATGGTTACTATATTTTGCATTGTCTAAGACACGATCATCGGACTAGAACCTACACTCACCGCTGCACTGGTATTTCCTCCCAGATTTTGATCCCTTTCAGGAGTTCTAGGATCTACCATTTTTCTACACTTCTTAATTTCATGCACGAAACAAGAAGACTTAAACACAAACGTTTCCCACCATGTGTGTCAATTTTTTTCTCCGCGAAACAATTGCTAGCCTCCTATTAAAGGTTACTTGTAGGATCAAATACAATAATCCTAGACTTAGTGTTTAGAGTGTTTTTGGGTTGAAAAACAAATAAAGAGGCAAAAGGTAAAGACAATTGCAAAGTAAATAAATTAAAGACAAGGCTTGTAATTTTAAGTGAAAAGATTGTAAATTGCTATGAATTTAAATATGGAAACATTCATACATTTTTAAGCTTGAACTTGTTTCTCTCTTAGATGTGGGTACTTTGAGTGTATTGCTATTAAATATGAAGAAATGCAACTTCTAACACAAATACATAAATTTTCTTAAATAGATATCCTAAATATGTAACCATCGACGGTTACTAGCCCATGTTGGGCTTCATGGAAAACTATTTGAATCTTCTCACGTTCTTGTTCGCTTTCACGTTGGTAATCGTTCTCGCCAATATGAATCCATACTTCGTCGACCTTTGTACATGTCGACAGCTGCCTCAGATCTTCTGATCCTCGTCGACTGACTCAGTTGGTCGATGTCCTCCCCTTGCTCGATGAATCTTATTATTTTTTCACCAATCTATGCCTCTTTAGCCAAATAAACCCCACAACTTAGGTTTATTACCCTAGTCGAAAATTGTTTGTCAACAGGAGCATACATAAGAAATGATGTCATAACTGGAAAGGAGTAATATCCTGTAGGATATTTTTATCAAGTCTCAACACGAAGGGAGAAAGAATCCAACAACTGAGCAAAAGCTTCATAACTTTACCATCTCTGCTTCATCACAACCTGGCTGGGAAAAAGAATCATGCTCAGCGGGAGAATTTCAAATCATGACTTAACTGGGGAACATGGGATCATAAACCTAACACCACACAACAATTTTGAGGAAACCTATTATCCGAGTAACAACCCTGGGGGAAACTATGCAGAATCTGCAAGTGTAACCAGAGGATACTCCTTGAATGGGAGAAAATTTTGCACTTTGGAAAATGTTTGTTCCTGAGCCAACTGCTTTTATCCCTTTATTTCACAAAATCGAAGTAAAAACATTTTGAAAATTTTCAAAAACATGTTTTATTATTTATTTCTTTGAGTCTTTTTATTTTGAGAATTACTACCAATAATAAATGAAATTTTTGTAAGCAGAATAAAATAAGAATTGCAAGGAATTAGATAAAGGCTCAAACTTTATTAATAGAATGGTAATTCGCGAATGGCGTGACTCCATAGATGATTACAAAGTTTGGAAAATGGTAAAAACATGGAAATGGTAAATTGAAATACAATGACCATTATTCTCCCTAATACCTTTGAATTCATGTGCATAAGCTTCAGTTGAAGAGCAATGAGAATACAAGAAGATTATTGCTTCAATGATCAAGTCTTTCCTGATTCACTTACTTGCCAAGAATCCTTAACTTTTTCCTAGATTTCCCTTGCGGTTTTTTAATCTACCGAGATGATTTTTTTTGTTTATGTCTCTAACTTTTTCCTAGACCAATCTTTCAGGTTTTCAGCCTACCGAGACGCTCATTTTCGTATAAACCTCCCTTTCAGGTTTTCAACTTAGTGAGGTGTTCTTTTATTCTTTTAGGCGGAGTGTTTCTTGAATGCATCAACATTCTTGGAACGTGGGAACTCATGACCATCCATAGTTTCAAGAACCAATGCACCTCCAGAGAAGGATTTCTTGACAACATATGAGCCTTCATATTTTGGAGTCTACCTGCCCCTAGAATCATCATTAAAAGACATGATCTTTCTGAGCACGAGGTCGCCTTCTTTTTATTCACAAGGTTTGACCTTTTAATCAAATTCCTTATTCATTCTTTTCTTATATAACTGACCATGACATAAAGCGGTCATTCTCTTTTCTTCAATCAAATTCAACTGGTCAAACATGTTCTGGACCCATTCAGCCTCTGACAACTTTATTTCCATTATCACACACAAAGAGGGAATCTCAACCTCGACGGGGAGCACTGCTTCCATGCCATTAGCAAGAGAGAAAGGGGTTTCCCCTATTGAAGTGCGGACGGATGTACGATATCCATGTAAAACAAAAGGGGGCATCTCATGCCAATCCTTATATGTAACAACCATCTTTTAAATGACTTTCTTAATATTCTTATTAACAGATTCAATAACCCTGTTCATCTTTGGTCTGTAAGGAGAAGAGTTATGATGGACAATTTTGAATTCTTCACAAAGGTCCTTCATCGTCTTGTTATTCAAATTTGAGTTGTTATTAGTGATAATCCTACTTGAAACATCATACCGACAAATAAGGTTATTCTTAATAAACTGCACCACCACCTGCCTGGTCACTTTAGCATAAGAAGTTTCTTCCACCCATTTGGTGAAGTAGCTGATTTCCATTAAGATAAAATGGTGCCCATTTGAAGCTTTGGGTTCAATCATCCCGATCATATCAATACCCCACATAGAGAGAGGCCATGGGGAAGAAATTACATTTAGAGGAGTTGGAGGCACATGAATCTTATCAGCATAAATCTGACACTTATGGCACTTCCTCGCAAATTTGTAACAGTCAGATTCCATTGTCAGCCTACAATAACCTGCCCTTCCCATCTTCTTTTCCATCAAATGTTTATTGGCATGGGTACCAAATGAACCTTCATGGATCTCATGCATCAACATGTCTACTTTGTGTATATCCATGTATCTAAGCAAGACCATGTAACAATTCCTTTTGTACAACACATCTTAATTGAGGAATAAACTACCTACCAACCTTCTCAATGTCTTCCTATCTTTGTTTGACGCACCAAGTGGGTATTCTTGAGTCTGAAGGAAGTGCTTGATATCATAATACCAAAGTTTATCATTTGATGGTACCTCTGCAGCAAATTCATGAGCTGGCCTATTAAGGTGTGGGATTGTAATTTGAGGTACGTCATTCCAAGAGTTCACCTGGTACATGGATGACAATATGGCTAAAGCATCTACCATCTGATTCTCGTCTCGCGGAATATGATGGAATTCAACTTTATTGAAGAAAGTAAACAACCTTCTTGAATAATCTTTGTAGGGAATCAAGCCAGGGTGACGAGTCTCCCACTATCCTTTAATCTAATTTATCACTAAAGCTGAATCTCCATATACATCAAGAATGTTAATCCTGAGATCTATGGCTTCTTCAAGACACATGATACATGCTTTATATTCTGCCATGTTATTGGTGCAATCAAATGTCAACCTTGTAGTAAAAGGGATATGAGACCCATGAGGAGTGATAATCACAACACAAATTCCTTTACCATAAGCATTCAAGGCTCCATCAAAATCATACCCCATCAGGATTCAGGATCCGGACCTTCCTCAGACAATGGTTCATCACAATCTTTAACTTTCAAATACATCACATCTTCATCAGAAAAATCATACATAACAGACTGATACTCATCAAATGGCTGGTGAGCAAGGTACTCAGCTAACACACTACTTTTAATAGCCTTCTGGATACAACATTCAATGTCATATTCAGACAATAGCATTTGCCAACGGGAAACTCTTCCAGTAAGAGAAGGCTTTTCAAAAATATACTTAATCGAATCCATTTTGGATATCAACCAAGTAGTATGATTCAACATATATTGCCGCAAATGCATTTCAACCTAAGCCAAAGCACAACATGTTTTTTCTACCATAGAATATTGTGACTCACAGTCAGGGGATTTCTTGCCCAAATAATAAATTGCATACTCTTTTCTTCCTGTTTCATCTTGTTGTCCCATAATACAACCCATGGAGCTATCCAACATGATCAGATACATAATCAGTGGTCTTCCTTCAACAAGAGGCATCAAGATATGAGGTTCAAGCAAATACTCTTTAATGCTTTCAAAATCCTTCTGAAAATCATCTGTCTATACAAAACCTTGATCTTTCTTTAGAAGTTTGAAGATCGGCTCACAAGTGGCAATCATGTGAGAAATAAACCTGGAGATATAATTCAATCGTCCAAGGAAGCCCTTGACTTGCTTTTCAATTCTTGGTGCAGGCATCTCTTGATTTTCCATAACTTTATCAGGATCAACCTTAATACCTTTCTGGATAATAATGAAGCCTAACAACTTTCTAAAACGAACACCAAAAGTACACTTATTCGAATTCAAGCAGAGATGATACTTCCCCAAATGCTGAAACAACTTAAACAAGTCTTCTAAATTCCCTTCCTTATTCTGAGATTTGGAAATCATATCATCAACATATACCTTAATTTTCTTATGTATCAGTAATGGAATAGGGTTGTCATAGCCCTCTGGTATGTCGCACCAGTGTTCTTCAACCCGAAGGGCATCACTGTATAACAAAATGTTCTCAAGGGTGTGATAAACATTGTTTTTTCCATGTCCTTAATAGCCATCTTAATTTGATTGTATCCGGAAAATTCGTCCATGAATGAGAATACTTTGAATTTTATTGTGCTATCTACCAACATATCAATATGTGGCAAAGGGAAATCATCTTTTGGACTAGATTTACTTAGATCTCTATAATCAACACACATGCGGACTTTTCCATCTTTCTTTGTAAATGGACAATATTGGAAATCCACAGAGGATACACTTATGTCACAAGTAAATCGATACCAATTTAATTCATAACCTCCTCTTTAATCTTCACTGCCATGTCTGGATGAGTTCTTCTCAACTTCTGTTTGATAGGTGGACATTCAGGCTTCAACGGTACGTGATGCTCCACAATATACGTATCCAACCTAGGCATATCTTGATAAGACAAAGAAAATTTATCAACATATTCCTTTAATAACTCAATCAACCTACTCTTCACACCGGGATGAATAAGTGCCCCAATCTTGACATCCTTCAAATCCTCTTCAGAACCCAAGTTAATAGTCTTTAACAACTCTTTATACGGCTGAGCAGTATTCTCCCCGCACTCAAGCAACCGAGAAACCTCTTATGGGATTTCAGTAAACTCTTCTTCTTCGGCCTCATACACAGGGAATTCAAAGTTGGGAGAGGGCGCATGGTCATTATTTTCAACGGGTTTTTTAATTAATCTGCAAATATGATTATGCTGGATTTTACAAACTGATAAATGCAACAAGTGATTATGCATATTTATTTGCAGTTATTATTTATTTTTAACGGTTTTTTCTGATTAACATTTTCCAAGAAAAGGCATAAAATAAAACAAAATTAGAAATCAAAAGAAACTTTTATTAATGAATTTAAAATTTAAAACAAAAGACACGTCCATACAATATCGCTTTCACCTTGGGCAGAGTGAAAGGATTTTGAAAAACAACCAAAGACAAATTACTTCGAAATGTGAATGAAGTTGGGAACATCAACGGTGATCCAATTTTGGACTCTCACTCCATGCGTCACAAAATTTGGCATTTCGTGCTCTGGCTCATCTTCAATGATAAAGTTGACCTCTGGAGTAGTTGGATGAAGATAACCCACACTATGGAAGATATCTTGATATGGACGGAAGGAAGACGTCAACTTCACTAGTTTGTGCTTATCCTTCTTTAGAGAGAAACCCAAACATGTCTTGTTTTTATTCACGGATGGATCAATAATCTGACTCCACACACTGATAGGACCTTTTTGAACCACTTATTGTGCATCTCTAAAAAATTTAATAGAATCTTAATTCTTATTTACATTATTAATCGACAAATCTTGGAACTGAGTATCAACAACAGCTTCATCGGCTTCTACAACACTGAAAAAGATAAATGGGACACCAATAAAGCTTGTTCACCATTCACAATCACTACTTTTTCTTCACGGACAATTTTCAATTTCTGGTGTAAGGTGGATGTAACGACTCCAGCCTCATGAATTTAGGGTCATCCCAACAAAAAGATGTAGGCTAGAAAGATATCCATGACTTGAACGGTTATTTGAAACAAATATGGACCTATGTGTATGGGCAAGTCCACCTCTCCAATAACATATTTCCTTGAACCATCAAAAGCTTTCACTACAATATCACTATAATTCATAGGAGTTCCTTGATATTTGAGCTTCGCCAGAGTACTCTTTGGTATCACATTTAGAGCAGACCCATTATCTATCAGCACATTAGACAAATCATCATTCTTGAAATTCAGAGATATATGCAAAGCCATATTGTGATTTCTCCTATCATCAGGCAGTTCATCATCATAAAAACTTATATTATTGCAAGACGTGATATTTCACACGACACTGTTAAATTGGACAATCAAGACATCCTGCTCAATAAAAGCTCGGTCCAAGACATTCATTAGAGATTCCCGATGAGCTGCAAAATTCATTAATAATGCCGAATGGAAATTTTGGATGAAGTTTGGAGCAATTGGTCAACAATTTTATAATCACTCATCTTAATGATCTTCAAAATGTCATCAAATTACTTTTCCAACATAGTGCTACTAGTCTTCCCTTCTACCTTCTTCGATTCAGCACCAGCTTCAACAATCTTCTTACCAGAATCCACACTTCCTTGAAAAGTAGGAGCATATACATGGCCACTACGGGTCATTTAACTAGCATCAGCAATGTTTTCAACATGAGATAAAGGATGAATTTGAATTTCCACATCGTCTTCCAGAATAGTTGCATTATACTTGTAAGTTATAGCCCTATCATACTCATATCGAACAGGACCAGGTAAATAGATAACCACGGGTGTTACAGCAGGCTTACTGCGGTATGAAATTTCCACGGGAGTAGGAATGTCAAAATGTGGGACAATGACATTCACCTCATCCACTTCATCACATTCAACATGTATTATAGAATCATTATAATAAATCACACTTTCGTCAGCAGACTCAAACTCATCAAAAGTTACATACTCATCAGAAGATACAAACTCCACATCATAGCCTTCAATCATATTAACTTCTTCATACTCAAATGATCATTTTATGTCAACGAGAATGGCTATCGCTCCTTTAAAAAAATCCAAACTCTTCACTACTGGAGATCATCTCTCAGATTAGTACATCCCCATGGTTTCTTTTCACATCTCGGACAACAGTAATGGCTAAAATCAATCAGTCCTTTTTGAACCCATTTCTCATGTATCTCCATGGGACTCACTGTTTTGAGCTCTTCAATTATATATTCCTTGACATACCTAGTGTGATACGGTGGCAGAACCGATTGTTTAATACTGGTTTGCATTTTACGTTTTGCATTTTTTGTTTTCAAAATATCGCGGTAAGCAAGAGTCGCCGTCGACTTTTATTTTATCCAATCATGGAAAAGGAAAAAGAACACGAAAAAACCTTTTTTCGAGATATTATGAGTACGGGGGGTAGATTATATAAAGGGAAGGTGTTAGCACCCTTTCTATCCATGGTTTTCCATGGGCTCTTAGGCACTTGCTCATCTTTTTAAAATTGCTTGTGTGTGTGTGCTTTCTTTGAAAATGTTTTACTTCATGATAACCCTTGTATCACTCCTCAAGGGTGTGACGAAGTTGTTTTGAAAACTGTTTTTGAAAAGTGTTTGTGTGAAAATTTTTATTTTGAGCAAGTACCTACTAGCATCTACCTACTCGGAAAAAGATTTTTTTTTGTTCTATTTCCTTTAGACAGCGCTATCCCACTATTAAGGAGTAAGTAACACCATCGTTGGAGTTTGTAAGGGAAGTTCGAAACGGACAAATACAATCACTAAAGCAATAGTTAGAAAACTTTAGTAGTAACCCTAGAGTCTTAAGATCTTTCCGAGGCAACATTTCCAAGGCAACATTCGAATGGGACACTTTGATCTCTTTAGAATGGAGGGTAACCACTAAAATCTCCTATGCTTAATGATTGTTTACAGAAGGCAAACGAAGTGAGGTAAACCCTAGGAGTGAACATGTGCGAGTGATTTGTTTCAGTTATTTAATCTTTGCACATTAGGGTTTTCTAACTGTTTTAATTTTTCATGCATTCTTGCCATAAAATCCTATTATCCATACATCTAGACAGTTAAAAGTTTGCTGAAAGTAAAAGCGGAAATAAACCTAGCTATTACAAGGCTTCGACAGTTACATAATTGTCTTGACGAGAAATAAAAGTGCGGAATTTAAAACCCTAATTAAAACTATTACAACCTTGAAACAATTACTATAATTTGAATTAAAAGAAAGTCAAGGCGCGCGCGACGAATTACGTACGAGAATAAAGTCTGAGTCCTAAAAAATCTAATCAATTAAAGAGGAAATATTTTTTTTGTATTTTATTGTTGCGAAAAATATTTGAAATTTTAACCTAATTTGTCTAATTAATTATAATTATAAAAAAAGAATTTGAATTAATCTAATTAAGCTAATTAATTAATTACAATTAAATATTTTTAGGAAAAAAAACTAAACTCTAATTTTTTAGTGATTTTCTGATTTTATGATTAAAAAAATATTTTTTGTTGTGAAAATAATTAAAAATAACCAATAAAAAAAGAATAAAAAAAAAGAGAGAAAGATTTGGGCCTAGAGTGATGAAGCAAACTGGGGGTGTATGTTGAACTTCTGAAACCCAGAAGGATGGCACAGAGTCTGGTGCCTGATCCAATGAGACCATCTTCTGGGGACTCATGGTGGACCTGTGTATGCTGGCGTTGGATCTGGCTGGAGATGGATCCAGAGGATGAGTTTAGAGGGCGCGTGATGATCCTCAGAAGGTGAGGTGTGCTGGATCTGGTGAACAAAATGGAGAAAATGCCAAAAGCTCACGCCTGGGATCGAACCCAGGACATGAGCTTCATACTTCCTTCCTCTGACCAATTGCGTTGTTTGTCTCAATTGTTAATATAATAACGAACATATAATATATTGGAAAAAAAGTTAGTAGCCAGCCACGTTGTGACACGCATCGTCTTCTTCCTGCAACCTTCGTCTTAGGCATGAGGCTTTTACCTACTGTTCATGGCTGTAACTAAAACCATGCGTATTTCAAAAATCTACCACAAGCAACATAAATATAATTTAAAGCCACAGATATACTCGTCTTGACCTCACGAATTTGATGGTACTCCTTTCTTGGCCCAATTTTCCCTGTACTGAAAATCCCCAAAGTGGACCTTAAAACCCTAACAATGGCAATCGCTCGTACCTGCACTTATACTCTAATCAAACAATCCAGAAATGTGGCAAACATAATGATAAACGCAAATATATGCTTAGAACATGTTTATGATGAGTAAATTGTTAGAATCAAGTTTAAGATTTTGTGAAAACCGTGACGATTGTAGGATGAGATTATGGACGTTTGGAAGCCTGCAAATGAATGGATAGCTCTAGAAAGTGTCTAGTAGTGGATTGTTGGTCTCAAATCCCCTTGAGAGTGGTTATAAGATGGAATTCAATTTCACACTTTTTGTTTAAATTTTCCGTTTTGTTCTGGCAGCTTGCACCTCCAAAAACCTTATGCCATGCTTTGTTCTTGTCCATTATATATCTAGGAATGAATTAGGGTTACAAATTTGGACTGAATCTTTACAATTATAAGAGATTTGATTTGATTTTCAAGCTTATGAAAACTTGCTATTTTGAGCCAAATTATGCCTTTCTTGTATCAATCAGCCTTGATTCGAATTGATGATGATATCCTTGCATTATTTGATTCAAATCCTGTCCAAAAATCATATCACAACATATCTTTTTCATTATTCCTCAATTATTTGATTTAATTGAAGTTTTAATTAACAAAAAATAAAAATAAATTGAAAAGTGAAGCAAATAACATGAAGTTGGATATTTGGGTCATGGATTATATTATAAGTGAGATGAAAGCATAAAAAGTTAAGCCCATTTGGCAAAAAATGCAATTTTGAGCACATTTGACTTTTGGCAATTTTGCAAAAAAGGTCAACTTTTCCAAGGCATGTCTCCTCCAATTTTAAACCTAGAGAGTTTTTCTTTGAATTTTTAGAAATCTTAGGATGTACCCCAATAAACCCTTTTGGTCTCATCTCAATTGAGTCTTCCATGTTCATGTATGAAGCTTTGACTCAAAAGGTGTTTTGTTGACTTTTCAAAAGGACCTATAATGTCAAAATTAATATCTTTTTATGAGTGTATATTTTGAACTTGTGAGATGAACATGAATTGTAGGTAATTGCATTCTCTTAAAAATGAGCTTTGGATGTAAAATTTATGATAAAGCATGTGAAAGTTATGCTTGGTCAAAGTTGGGTTGACTTTTCTAGCAAAACCCTAATTTAGCAGCTTTTGGGTTTTGATGAATTTGGAGTATTCCTTGAGGAATCATGATAAACTCTTGATCAAATGATGGAAGTAATTTCAAAATGTTAATGTTGACCAAAAATCTTGAGGTTTGACTGTATGTGGGCCACAATTGACTTTTGACCTAATACAGTCGATTCTCAAGCATCTGAGCAGTTGACTGAGCAAACCTCTTGTGCAAGGCATGAAACTTGACATGTAGGATCTTGAGAACATATTAAGACCATGGAGATCATATGAAGTCTTTGTGGTTCACCTATCTTGATGAGGAATGAAACCCTAAATTTAAGGTGCACTGCGTTAGGAGAGAGCTTGTCTGGTCAACTCTTGGGCTTCCTTGAGCAACTTAGGGACCTCAATTGACATTTGTTGAGTAAAGTGGGAGGGAAAATTTTGGGGTACAACAACTTCCCCTGTTCAATCTTCTTAAACCTGAGGATGTAGATTGACTGCTCTGCCTTTCGTGAACTGAAGGTCGAAGATGATTGAACATTAGAGTGCCTAGAAATTTATGCTCGCATGAAGTGGAACCTGATTTGTGATATGAGGAATGGGCTTACAGATGCATTTTGGATGTCGAGGATTAAAGATCATCGGAGATGGGCTTAAAGATGCCATCCTGGATGTGATGGAAAATCGTCGGAGATGGGCTTAAAGATGCCATCTAGAGGATGTTGATTTCCTGTCTTGGGAGACATAGAGTTTTAGGAGCTTTAGTTGTCTGTTACTCTACTGGGGAATTGCGAAACCAATTGTGTTTGATCGGGTCCCGGTATTACAGTGTTTTGAACTGTTGTCTGGAGATAAGAGATAAGGGACCTGGATAGTAAGGTTCTGAGGGGGAACCTGGATAGTAGGGTTGCTTCAAAATGAAAGCCTGGATAGTAGGGCTGTGAGAAGGAACCTAGATAGTAGGGTTACTTCGATATGAAAGCCAAGATAGTAGGGCTGTGAGAAGGAACCTGGATAGTAGGGTTACTTCGATATGAAAGCCTGGATAGTAGGGATATAAGCAGGAACCTGGATAGTAGGGTTACTTTGATATGAAAGCCTGGATAGTAGGGCCGTGAGAAGGAACCTGGGTAGTAGGGTTACTTCAATATGAAATCCTGGATAGTAGGGTTGTGAGAAGGAACCTGGATAGTAGGGTTACTTCGATATGAAAGCCTGGATAGTAGGGTTGTGAGAAGGAACCTAGATAGTAGGGTTACTTCGATATGAAAGCCTGGATATTAGGGCCGTGAGAAGGAACCTGGGTAGTAGGGTTACTTCGATATGAAAGCCTGGATAGTAGGGCTGTGAGAAGGAACCAGGATAGTAGAGTTGTGAGAAGGAACCTGGATAGTATGGTTACTTCGATATGAAATCCTAGATAGTAGGGCCGTGAGAAGGAACCTAGGTAGCAGGGTTACTTCGATATGAAATCCTGGATAGTAGGGCTGTGAGAAGGAACCTTGGTAGTAGGGTTACTTTGATATGAAAGCCTGGATAGTAGGGCCGTGAGAAGGAACCTGGGTAGTAGGGTTACTTCGATATGAAAGCCTGGATAGTAGGGCTGTAAGAAGGAACCGATATAGTAGGGTTACTTCGAAGCGATAATGTACATTAGTTGACCCATTTGATTTCGGGAGCTGAGCTTTCATTAGTTGTCTATAAATATGATCTGTATAACTGTTGGATTCGTTGAAGTTAATCGTCTTTTCCTAAAAAGATATCAGGGTTAGTTATATACGATGCATGAAATGCAGGGTGAGATGACGTTCTCAAAATCAATGAGATTATGCTATATATGTCATGTATGCGTATGTCATGATGTATGTTTATGAAATGCTATCGGGGTATGCTCGCGCCTGGGAAAATAAATCCCTGATTATTACTGGAGAGTTGTAAATATTCCATCGGGAAGAAGATGCTTGAGAATAAACTCTGTGGGGACCAAACTTTGGGGGAAGAGATACTATGTTGGTAGACATGCCGATCTGGAGAAATAAATTTAGACGGGGATGAAATTTCGTTGATGGAAGTGATGGGCTCTGTTAGAGATGGAGCATCTGTATCTGTGGAAATAAACTCCGCTTGGAGGATGAATTTTACTGACTAGCCTGCAGTTATGAACCTTGGCTGGGGATAGTTACGTCCTGCTTCGGGGAAACTTACATCAATGCCTTTGGGTACTTTTACTCTGTGGGGAGTGTATATACAAATAGTCATGTCCCAACACTGACTCTATCCTGATACCTGCTGGGCAAAGGAACCATCAGGTTTGGTACTTCTTATTTTCCGGTTTTTGGAATTAGGAGTAATCATCTTTTGTTTCTTATGTAAATATTTATGAGCAGCAATCATTTTCAAATGCATATATCAAAATAAATCATTGGACGTTCTTGCAAAACAAAACAGAAAATAAAAAAACAAATTGAAGTTTGTGAAAATGATTTGTATTGATTTTGAAGTTGGCCTGTAATAGGCGTTTTGTACAAAGAGCTTGACGTTCTTGTGAGAGAACGTCGCCGAAAGATAGAAATTATACAATTTGTGTAAAAGAAAGAAAAACGGCTATGTGAAACGACCCCATTGGCTTCCAACTCTGCTATTGCCTTTATATCTTCAAGCGTCTCATCACTTTGCTACTTGGCCGAAGGTTGATCAGATTGATTGGCGCTGACCGAGCTTGATAGTCAATATCGAAGTCTGGTCGTAAGATGATCCAAATGGGACATAGTGATACGCTTCAATCCCTAACTTTTGCCTGGATTTCCCTTTCAGGTTTTCACTCCACCGGGATACCCTTTTTTTCCCAAGCCTCCCTTTCGGGTTTTTGACTTGCCGGGTGTACAGATTTTTTTCATTTTCATCCCTTACTTTTGCCCGAACCCTTTTGGTTCACCGGAAAGCCCTTATTTTTTCCTAGGATAATCAACCTAGCGGGTCTTTGATTATGCGTAGTATCTTTTCACTATATCTACATTGACGGGGTGAGGAAGGTCGTCACCGTCCATGTTAGTTAGAATCATGACTCCTCCCGAGAAAATATTCCTAACCACAAACGGTCCTTCGTACGTGGAGTCCATTTTCCCCTGGGGTCACCTTGCGGCAGTATGATGCGTTTGATCACCAGATCCCCGACTTGATATTCTTGATGCCTGACTTTCTTATTAAAAGCCTTGATCATTCGCTTTTGATACGTCTGACCATGGCAGATAGCAGTAAGTCTTTTTTCATCGATTAGATTTAACTGACCAAGTCGGGTTTGGATCCAGTCAACTTCGTTCAAACCTGCATCCTTCATAATTCTGAGAAAAGGTATCTAGACTTCTATGGGTAGGACTTCCTCCATGCCATATACCAGAGAGCAGGGTGTTACTCCTGTCGACGTTCGTGTTGAGGTACGGTACCTATGAAGAGCGAATGGTAACATCTCATGTCAGTCTTTATATGTCACTGTCATCTTCTGTACAATCTTCTTAGTGTTCTTGTTAGTTGCTTCAACAACGCCATTCATCTTCAGCCGGTAGGGAGAAGAATTATGATGTTGTATCTTAAACTGCTTACAGAGCTCAATGATCATTGTATTGTTGATATTTGTACCATTTTCAGTAATAATCCTCTCGGGTACGCCATATCGACATATTAGATTGTGTCGGATAAACCGCACCATGACGTTCTTGGTTACTGTAGCAAAGGAAGTTGCCTCGACCCACTTCGTGAAGTAATCGATGGCTACTAAAATGAAACGATGCCCGTTAAACGCAGTAGGTCTGATCTCACCGATCATGTCGATGCCCCACATTGCAAAGGGCCACAGAGCTGTCAGGACGTTCAACAGAACTGGAGGCACATGCATCTTATCAGCATAGATTTGGCATTTATGACAGGTTCGAGAATGCTGATAACAATCGGCTTCCATAGTGGACCAGTAATCTCCTTCCCATAGGATTTTCTTATCCATGGTATGTCCACTAGAATGGGTTCCAAAAGTTCCTTCATGTAGATTTGTCATGATCCTCTCTGCTTCGCTCTTGTCTACACACCGTAGTAGTGTGGAGTGGTGGTTGCGTTTATAGAGGATCCCATTGCTAAGAAAGAACTTTGCAGCAAACCTTCTCAGAAACTTCTTATCATTGACAGATGCCCCTTCGGGATACTCCTGAACCTCGAGATACCTTTTGACTTCGTGAAACCAGGGTTTGTCCGCCACTTCTTCGGTGTCGATCTCACAGCAGTGTGTTGGTTCATCCAACCTCTCAATGGTAATTTGGGGAGCTTCATTGTCCCACCTAACTTTGAACATAGAAGACATGGTAGCTAGCCCGTCCGCCAACTGGTTCTCTTCTCGTGGGAAATGTTCAAAGGTTACCTCCTCAAAGTGTGGGAGCAATGTCAGTACGTACTCTCTGTAAGGGATGAGATTCAGGTGCTTCGTATCCCACTCGCCTTTGATCTGACTTATCA
Organism: Vicia faba; assembly: GCA_948472305.1. NCBI lineage: Eukaryota > Viridiplantae > Streptophyta > Magnoliopsida > Fabales > Fabaceae > Vicia > Vicia faba. The sequence continues at coordinate 288,127,720 of OX451740.1, forward strand.
CCAGGGCGGAATCCCCGAATACACTTAAGAACTTAATCCTCAGGTCAATAACAGCTCGAAGACCCATAATACACGCTTCATACTCCACCATGTTATTGGTGCAATTGAAACATAATCAGGCGGTGAACGAAGTATGACATCCCTCGGGAGATATGATTACAGTGCCAATGCCGTTACTAAGTGCATTCGAGGCTCCATCAAAATACATAGAACATTGGGATCCTTCCTCATGTCCTTCATCTGGTCCGGGCTCTTCGCAGTCAGTTACCAACATGATATTCTCATCCGGGAACTCAAAATTCATGGACTGATAATCATCCACGGCCTGATGAGCCAAATGATCAGCCAATACACTTCCTTTAATTGCTTTTTGGGTTGTATATTGTATGTCATATTCGGTTAAGATCATTTGCCACCTTGCTATCCTTCCAGAGAGAGCGGGCTTCTAAAAAATATACTTGATCGGATTGATATTTGATATCAACAAGGTAGTGTGAGTCAGCATATACTGTCTCAGTCGGTGAGCAGCCCATGCCAAAGTGCAGCAAGTTTTCTCGAGCAATGAGTATCGGGTCTCACAGTCGGTAAACGTTTTGCTAAGGTAATAAATGGCATGCTATTTTCGACCAGACTCGTCATGCTGCCCCAGCACACACCCCATTGAATTGTCTAGCACTGTCAAGTATAATATCAAAGGTCTTCCTTCGACTGGAGGCATCATAATGGGTGGTTCTTTAAGGTATTATTTGATTCTTTCAAAAGAGGTCTGGAATTCGCCATTCCACTTTACAACTTGATCTTTCTTCAGCAGCTTGAAGATTGGCTCACAAGTAGCAGTCAAATGTGAAATGAACCTGGCGATGTAATCCAGACGTCCCAAGAAACCTCTGACCTCCTTCTCTGTACGGGGAACCGGAATCTCTTATATGGCCTTTACCTTTGCAGGGTCTACCTGAATACCCTTGTCACTGACGACAAAACCCAGAAGCTTAACAGACCTTACCCCGAAGGTACACTTGTTCGGATTCAACCTCAGCTTATATGTCTTCAAATTGTCAAACAATTTATGGAGATGATCAAGGTGATCTTCCTCAGTCTGAGACCTAGCTATCATGTCATCAATATACACTTCGATCTCGTGGTGAATCAGGTTGTGGAACAAAGCGACCATGGCGCGCTGATAGGTTGCCCCAACATTTTTCAACCCAAAAGGCATCACTTTGTAGCAGAAGGTTCCCCACTGTGTGACGAAGGTTGTCTTCTCCATGTCTTCAGGAGCCATCTTGATCTGATTGTAGCCTGAGAAACCATCCATGAAGGAGAAGATTTTATGCTGCACGGTATTGTCAACCAGAACATCGATGTGAGGAAGTGGGAAGTCATCCTTGGGGCTTACCCTGTTCAGATCTCTGTAATCAACACACATTCGTACCTTACCGTCTTTCTTGAGTACCGGAAAAACTTTAGCAACCCACTGTGGATACGAAGTGACAGCTAAGAACCCTGCATCGAAGTGTTTCATGACCTCTTCCTTGATTTTCTCTGACATTTCAGGACGCATACGACGGACCTTCTGTTTAACCAGAGGACAGTCTTCTTTAGTCGGTAGGCGGTGTACCACAATATCAGTGTCCAAACCAGGCATGTCTTCGTAGGACCAGGCGTAGATCTCAACATAGTCGTGCAACATCTGTATAAACCTCTGTTTAACACTAAGCTCCAGATTTTCACCTACTTTAACCTCTTTTCTATCTTCCTCGGTACCCAAGTTCACTGTCTCAACCGGCTCTTCATGAGGCTGTATGGCCCTTTCTTCCTGCTGTAGTAGTCTAGCAAGTTCTCCAGGCACTTCACAATCATCCTCACCTTCGTCCTCGGCTTGGTTGATCGGATTTTTAAAGTCATAATTAGAAATAGCAGAGCTGTTATCAATGGGATCCAGAGTGGATATGGATCTGCATTGTGATACATGAGTGTGTGTAAGAGAATAGTTGTTTTGATAAAGTGAAAAACAGAAAAGATAAACAGAGAGCGCAAAATTTGTATGCCAGAAACGTCCAATGCTTTATTAATGATTATGAAATGACAAATAATAGCCCTCACAAGAAAATCCAAGGTGCCTCGGGAAAGGCACCAGGCCGTAAAGTTTCACATTGTTTATTACAAATCTTAAAACAAATAAGTCAATTACTGCAGAATAAAAGAAACAGGTATGAAATCCCTAGCCGTCCAGTTACTCGGTCCACCATTGGTAGTCGGGTAGATCCAGTTGTCGATGTCTGATTCCTCTTCGCTGTCTTCAATGGCGTTAATCCCACGATTGTTGATGCGTAAGGGAGGTCCTCCAGCCCGAGCACGTCTAATATCCCTTTAAGCCCCTGTAGTAAAGCCCAAACCAAATTTGTCAGTTTTATGAGTGAAATCAGGGAGCTGACCCCAATTGGCACACCCACGTTCTTCAACGACATCCCTGGCGTCCTTGAGAGAAGCCATCTTCAAAGGAGGTTTGTTGCTAGTAGTTTCAGTTGAAGCCAAGATCTGAGGGACTTCTTCAAAATTCTGACAAGGAGTTTCGATGAATTCCCCGTCCATCTCTACGTAGCGGAAGGAGTTGAGGTGACTCGCCATATACTCTTCTTCACCCCGCACTGTGACAATATTTCCTTTCACCGGATATTTCAGCATTTGGTGGAGTATGGAGGTGACTGCCCCAGCCTCATGGATCCAAGGACGACCCAGCAAACAAGAATATGATGGCCTGATATCCATCACATAGAAGGTGGACCCAAAAGTCCTAGAACCTACTTTGACAGGGATGTCCACTTCCCCATGCACCATTCTCTTCGATCCGTCAAAAGCCCTTACCACGATGTTACTAGGCTTTAGAGTTAAACCCTCACAATCCAAACGGTCCAATGCCTTCTTCGGCAGAACATTCAAAGAAGACCCAGTATCTACCAGCACATGAGCCATAGTGGTGCCCATGCATTCAATTGAGACATGCAGAGCATCATTATGCTTCCTTCCCTTTGGTGTCAAATCTGCATCTGAAAAACCCAGCCCATTATCAACAGTCAGGCTGGCCACACAATCTTTGAACTGATCAACTGAAGTCTTTTGCGGCACATGTGCAGTCTTGAGAAATGCAATCAAAGCCTTTGCATGGGCTTCAGAACACAACAGTAGAGACAACATGGATATCTTCGATGGGGTCTGCCCAGCTGTTCGACCATATTGTAGTCGCTTTTCTTAATAATTTTCAGTATTTCCTCTATTTCTTGCTTAAAGGCTTCCACAACATTTTTCTTAGGAGCCTCCGTCCGGGAAGGCTCACCTACAACTTATTTGCCACGGGTATTAGATAATTTGTTGATTGGAGTAAGAACAGGAACAGTAGTTGATGTACTAGCAGGAACAGCAGATGTAATGACAATGGGTTTGCTGACAGTCTTAGGGGAAATCTCGGGAGAGAAGACCCTTCCACTTCGGGTAACTTTGCTGGTTCTGACAATGTTACCAATATCAGGATCAGCCTCTTCGTCTTTCAAGTCTTGATTGATGCCATGATAGTACACGTCAGCACCATAATTCCAGGGGACGGCTTTATCGGAAACATACGGGACAGGACCAGGAACAATGATTATCAATGGAGCAATTCTTGGAGCGGATGTATACCTAACAGGTCTTCTCGAGGAAACCTTGGAAGGATTGACGGAAATGGTTATAACGGCAACGTCTTCATTTGGAAAAACAGGAATCATAGTCTTCTTAAACAGAATCTCTTTGATATCTATCAGGCATTGAACACCTAATTTCAACAAACGGCAACCAGAAGGTAGAAGCGAACACATGTGGCAACCTTCACCATAACCCGGAAATAAACCGGCCAATAGAAAATTCTTCTTGACAACCATGAGAGGAGTAGAAACTTCATCGACAGAGGTAACAAACAAATCAGTATCAATAGCATTAACTCCATGGTCGTGCTTAGGCATGGGAAAAGCTATGACATTAGGCTTCTCCGAAGCATCAAAATTTATCTCCTTAGCTTCAATTCAGTCTTGTATTTTGTTTCTCAGAGCCCAACAGTCATTTGTATCGTGGACAGGACTCTCAGAATGATAGGCACACCGGGCATTCGAATTATATCGGGGAGATGTAGTATTTGGATTCTTGGGAGCCTCTCTCAAGGTTACCAAGTTAGATCTCAGCAGATGAGGTAGAACTTCAGCCAATGTCATGTTGATGCGGGTAAACTGTCGTTGTGGTCTTTCTAACCTTTGTTGATTATTGCATTGTGGAGTGGCTGCAGGTCTATGTATCATCACGGCACTTACTCTCTGACGTTGTTCAACCCTGTTTTGACCCCTCGGGCTATAGATGGCACTGGCTTCCTTCTTACCAGCAAAATGCTTCTTTACTGAACATGAAGAGGCATCCTTCTATATTTTGTCGCTTCGAATCCCTACTTCTACTCTTTCTCCAGTTAGGATCAGCTCAGTGAATCCAACTGATGAATTGCCAATCAAATGATTGAAAAATGGACCATATAGCGTCCCCAGAAACATGTCAACCAACTCCCTATCAGACAATAGGGGTTGAACTCTCCCAGCCAATTCTCTCCATTTTTGCGCGTAATCTTTAAAACCTTCACCTGAACCCATGGACATGCTCTAGAGTTGAGTACGAGTGGGAGAAAAGTCAGCATTATACTGATACTGCTTGTAGAAAGCAGCAGCCAAATCTTCCCAGTTTCGGATGTTTGCTCCTTCTAGCTGGTAGAACCATTCAAGTTGAGTCCCTGACAGACTATCTTGAAAGAAGTGAACCCACATATTTCTATCAGCTGTGTGGGGATGGATCTTCCTAACATAAGAACGGAGATGGAGTTTTGGGCAAGATACCCCATCATACTTGGGAAAAATTGGAGCTTTGAACTTCTGCAGGATGACCACTCCCGACACCAAACCCAATTCTTCAAAATCCAATCCAGGTATCCTCTGAACTTCCATGGCACTCAGACGATCTTCCAATTGTTTCTATCTATCCTCAGCAGGAGGATATTGCTCATCATTATAGTCAGTATCATTATCAGAGACTACAGGGCTAGGATCCTTCTCTCTTTATTGGTTCTCCCCTTCCTTGGATGAAGAGGTCAGATCAGTTGGACGCTTCAACCGCTCTCTAAACCTTCGGCCCATATTTAGAATACCGACAACCTTTTTCTTCTTCTTCTTCTCTTTCAGAATGAGGGCTTTCAGATCCTCTTACCCTTTTGCCAGACTGATGAACATTTGTGGGAACTGGGTGTTCTATGCTTGAAGGTCCTTGATGCTTTGTTCAAAAGACATTTTTGCTTAAATAAACAGCGAATAAGATGAGAAACCTGTAATGGTACCTGTAATGATGTGCTATGGATGGGATGCGAATGCAATGATTTCAGAGACTTCGAGAAATTTAAATTTGCAAACCACAATAAACAAAAACTTTATTAGCTGAATTTGAAGTTCAAATGCCTTTTAGGCGTTACAATTTTAAGAAAAATGAATCTGAAACTATAAAAGACAATAAGAAATTCCTATAGATGCTTCCTCTTTGTGCCGGAATAGTCATCGAGTCCTCTTTCTTCATGCAACTGCTTTGTAAGCTCTAAGATCTTCCTCTTCTGAGCATGGAACTGATCCTTGTAAGCATCCTGCTCCTCCATCAACTGAATCCAAGACCTCTATAATTCTCCAAGATCAGTGGGCATATAAGGATAGAGAACTGTGTAAGGAATACCCTCCTCCGTAGTGGGTTCCACAATTACTGGAAAAATAGCCACATAGGGCATCATACACTGCTGGGCACGAGCTCGTACCCATTGTAGGTAAGGTTCCATAGGAATGGAAGTCTTTGGTCCCAAAGCCCTGGCGCCAGATCTGTTTACCATGCCCCAGGCTCGTATGAATCTCCGGCGATACTCCTTGACATTATCCTCATAGTAGAATACAAAAACCTCGATAAGTAACTCATGGGGACCATCCCTTCGAGCATAACCAAATTGTCGCAGGGCTAAACAAGGGTTGTAGGTTATACCCCCTCTGATGCCAAGTAGCAGGACATTAGGGTATTCTCCGCAGCGATTAATAATGGCAGTATTTTCCATAGCTCGAGAACACCAGAGAATATCCGTATGAGCGAGCGACATCATCCTTTGCGGCCAACCTAAACCTTCTTCATTCTTCAATGTGGACTTAGGGAGGTGATAAATTAACCACCTTGATAGCAATGGCATATAGCACATAAGAATCCCTCTTCTCTTGATGGTACAAGTATGGAGAGTATGCAAAATATCTCCAAGCAAAGTAGGCACCGGGTTACGAGAGAGAAAGATCTTGATAGCATTCACGTCTACGAACGAGCCCGGATTAGGGAATAGGACTAACCCATAAATTAGAAGAGCCAAGACCTCCTCGAAAGCCTGAAAATCCGCATCATCCTAAAACAAATGTGCTTTGTTTATCAGAAACTTAGCTAGAAAACCCTTGACTCCGCTTCTTGTTTCCCAATTGGATACCACGTCGGTCCGTTTCAGGTGCAAACCTGAGGCAATTACTTCTAGCTTAGGAGCTTCTTCTAAACCTATGAAGGATAACTACTCAAGAATGGGTATATCCAACAGCTGAGAGAATTCTTCCAAGGTAGGTACCAATTGATAGTCTGGAAAGGTGAAGCAGTGGTGCTTGGGATCAAGGAACTGAAAAGTTACACTCATCATATTTTCATCAAAGTTTGAAGTAACCAGGTCGAGAAGTCGACCATGTCTCTTGGTGAACGCAGAGGTTTCAAAACCCTTGGTTCTAGCTCTTTGAGTTGGGAAGGTATCTTCATAAAGCTGATTCGGATAGTGTTTCTACGGACAGAAGCCATGATCTGCAAAACAGGGCAAAGATAAATTCCCTTGGTCTTTGAAATAGTTAGTGCGATAAGAATGGATGCTATGTTATGATGCATGATGTCATGATAAAACATAGGTATAGCAAACACAGTCAAATCACACAAAGCTCTTAGGTTTAAGGCTTGCATGAGGTCAAAGGTAGTACCCTCTTGAAGTTAGTTGGTTTCAAACCTATCTTAGAAATAGAAACCGGGTTCTAGAGGATCTCAATATCACTGACCATCCTTTATCAGCATTGTTTCAGCTCACGCAATCTTTTCTTGCGAATGAAGTATTTCGAAAGTATGATCTTAATGAGTGTATCATCGAGTATCAACCAGTTCTCAGCTTTACACTAAGTCCGGCTATCTCACTACTTTCTAATGGCCAAGTTGGGAAATTAAAGGTTCTAAGGTCAGTTGATCCTTCACGACACCATGCGGCGATCCCGTACTCTCCCTGATTGACTCAAGGGTTACCGGTACCAACCAAAGTGCCACATCAACGTAGCTACTGCTTCAACCATGCCGATATACCCCATCATAGTTACCTCACAGTTTATTGCTACTTACCTAAAAGGTGTTTCCCCGATCCGAGCGTAGGATCAAATAACCCATACAGTTCCCATAAATATAAAGCAAGCAACACAATCAGGAGAAAGCAATTGAATATGACCTAGATCCTAAGGTTTACCCCACTTTATATAATTCCCCAGCAGAGTCGACAGTTTTGTGATACGATGGCAGAACCAACTGTTTAATATAGGTTTGTGTTTTGCATTTATTGTTCGCAAAATGTCGCGGTAAGAAAGAGTCGCCACCGACTTTTATTTTATCCAATCATTGAAAAGGAAAAAGAACAGAAAAAACCTTTTTTCGAGATATTCTGAGTACGGGGGGTAGATTATAGAAAGGGAATGTGTTAGCACCCTTTCTATCCATGGTTTTCCATGGGCTCTTACGCACTTGCTCATCTTTTTAAAATTACTTGTGTGTGTGCTTGCTTTGAAAATGTTTTACTTTGTGATAACTCTTGTATCAGTCCTCAAGGGTGTGACGAAGTTGTTTTGAAAACTGTTTTTGAAAAGTGTTTGTGTGAAAAGTTTTATTTTGAGCAAGTACCTACTAGCATCTACCTACTCGAAAAAATATTGTTGTTGTTCTATTTCCTTTAGACAGCGCTATCCCACTATTAAGGAGTAAGTAGCACCGTCGTTGGAGTTTGTAAGGGACGTTCGAAAGGGACGAATACAATCACTAAAGCAATAGTTAGAAAACTTTAGTAGTAACCCTAGAGTCTTAAGATCTTTCTGAGGCAACATTTTCGAGGCAACATTCGAATGGGACACTTTGATCTCTTTAGACTAGAGGGTAACCACTAAAATCTCCTATGCTTAATGATTGTTTACCGAAGGCAAACGAAGTGAGATAAACCCTAGAAGTGAACATGTGCGAGTGATTTGTTTCAGTTATTTAATCTTTGCGCATTAGGGTTTTCTAACTGTTTTAATTTTTCATGCATTCTTGCCATACAATCCTATTAGCCATACATCTAGACAATTAAAAGTTTTCTGAAAGTAAAAGCGGAAATAAACTTAGCTATTACAAGGCTTCTACAGTTACATAATTGTCTTGACGAGAAATAAAAGTGCGGAATTTAAAACCCTAATTAAAACTATTACAACCTTGAAACAATTATAATAATTTGAATTAAAAGAAAGTCAAGGCGCGCGCGATGAATTACGTACGAGAATAAAGTCTGAGTCTTAAAAAATCTAATCAATTAAAGAGGAAATATTTTTTTTTGTATTTTATTATTGCGAAAAATATTTGAAATTTTAACCTAATTTGTCTAATTAATTTTAATTATAAAAAAAGAATTTGAATTAATCTAATTAAGCTGATTAATTAATTGCAATTAAATATTTTTATGAAAAAAAACTAAAATTTAATTTTTTAGTGATTTTCTGATTTTATGATTAAAAAAATGATTTTTGTTGTGAAAATAATTAAAAATAACCAATAAAAAAATAATTAAAAAAAAAGAGAGAGAAAGATTTGGGCCTGGAGTGATGAAGCAAACTGGGGGTGTATGTTGAACTTCTGAAACCCAGAAGGATGGCCCAGAGTCTGGCGCCTGATCCAATGAGACCATCTTCTGAAGACTCATAGTGGACCTGCGTATCTTGGCATTGGATCTAGCTGGAGATGGATCTAGAGGATGAGATCAGAGGGCGCGTGATGATCCTCAGAAGGTGAGGTGTGCTGGATCTGGTGAACATAATGGAGAAAATGCCAAAAGCTCATGCCTGGGATCGAACCCAGGACATGAGCTTCATACTTCCTTCCTCTGACCAACTGCGATGTTTGTCTCAATTGTTAATATAATAACGAACATATAATATATTGGAAAACAAGTTAGTGGCCAGAAAACGCGCGACAAATTCAAATGGACCAACCACGTTGTGACATGCATCGTCTTCTTCCTGCAACCGTCGTCTTAGGCATGAGGCTTTTACCTACGATTCATGGTTGTAACTAAAACCATGCGTATTTCAAAAATCTACCACAAGCAACATAAATATAATTTAAAGCCACAGATCTACTTGTCTTGACCTCACGAATGTGATGGTACTCCTTTCTTGGCCCAATTTTCCCTATACTGAAAAGCCCCAAAGTGGACCTTAAAACCCTAACAACGGAAATCGCTCGTACCTGCACTTAAACTCTAATCAAACAATCCAGAAATGTGGAAAACATAATGATAAACGCAAATATATGCTTAGAACATGTTTATGATGAGTAAATTGTTAAAATCAAGTTTAAGATTTTGTGAAAATCGTGACGGTTGTAGGATGAGATTATGGACGTTTGGAAGCTTGCAAATGAATGGAGTAGCTCCAGAAAGTATCTAGTAGTGGATTGTTGGCCTCAAATCCCCTTGAGAGTGGCTCTAAGATGGAATTAGATTTCACACTTTTTGTTCAAATTTTCCGTTTTGTTCTGGAAACTTGCACCTCCAAAAACCTTATGCCATGCTTTGCTCTTGTCCATTAGATATCTAGGAATGAATTAGGGTTACAAATTTGGACTGAATCTTTGAAATTATAAAAGATTTGATTTGATTTTCAAGCTTATGAAAACTTGCTATTTTGAGCCAAATTATGCCTTTCTTGTATCAATCAGCCTTGATTCGAATTGATCATGATATCCTTGCATTATTTGATTCAAATCCTGTCCAAAAATCATATCACAACATATCTTTTTCATTATTCCTTAATTATTTGATTTAATTGAAATTTTAATTAACATAAAATCAAAATAAATTGAAAAGTGAATAAAATAACATGAAGTTGGATATTTGGGTCGTGGATTATATTATAAGTGAGATGAAAGCATAAAAAGTTAAGCCCATTTGGCAAAAAATGCAATTTTGAGCACATTTAACTTTTCGCAATTTTGCAAAAAAGGTCAACTTTTCCAAGGCATATCTCCTCCAATTTTAAACCTAGAGAGTTTTTATTTTACTTTTAAAAAGCTTAGGATTTCCCATAAGAAACCCTTTTGGTCTCATCTCAATTGAGTCTTCCATGTTCATGTATGAAGCTTTGACTCAAAAGGTGTTTTTGTTGACTTTTCAAAAGGACCTATAATGTCAAAATTCATATCTTTTTAGGAGTGCATAGTTTTAACTTGTGAGCTGAATATGAATTGTAGGTAATTGCATCCTATTAAAAATGAGCTTTGGATGGAAAATTTATGATAAAGCATGTGAAAGTTATGCTTGGTCAAAGTTGGGTAGACTTTTCCTACAAACCCCTAATTTAGCAACTTTTGGGTTTTGATGAATTTGGAGGATTCCTTGAGGAATCATGATCAACCCTTTATCAAATGATGTAATTCATTTCAAAATTTTGATGTTGACCAAAAATATTGAGGTTTGACTGTATGTGGGCCACAGTTGACTTTTGACCTAATATAGTCGATTCTCAAGCATCTGAGCAATTGACTGAGCAAACCTCTTGTGTAAGGCATGAAACTTGACATGTAGGGTCTTGAGAACATATTAAGACCATGGAGAGAATATGAAGTCTTTATGGTTAACCTCTCTTGATGAGGAATGAAACCCTAAATTTGAGGTGCATTGCCTTAGGAGAGAGCTTGTCTGGTCAACTCTTGGGCTTCCATGAGCAACTCGGTGACCTCAATTGAAATTTGTTGAGTAAAGTGGGAGGGAAAATTTTGGGGTATAACACCTAGCATATGCTTTAGCAGGGATCACAGTATCTACGTCAATATCCACGAACTCATCAACAGATACAACCTTAATATCATTCATAAACTCATCTAAAGAAAAGAACTTATCAAAAGACTCAGACTCAATCTCATGATCTTCGATCATATTAACCTCTTCATACTTATCTCTTGGTCGAATTATATGGATAAGACCCTCATCCATCACTTCTTGGAGATCACTTCTCATTTTATCACATCCATCAATATATGTACTACAGACACTGCTCCCTGCATGATCATGTGTGTAGTAACTGAATTCACCAAGGTCTGCATGCATTTGCACCAAATTACCTCTTACCGGGTTTATATCAAAAATTATGAACTCTCTAGGACATCTAGAAACTACATTCACATCATTTCCTCCTCCATGCTTAGGTAGTGGACTAGCTTGCACATTAGGACCTATGTCTTTGAAAGACAAGATCTCAAATCTCACTAGCTTATAAACTTCAGCTTTTAATGGATAGAAATTTTCGATGCTATGTCCAAGGGCTCCCTGATGAAAGGCACAAGTTAAATCGGCTTTGTCATACCAAGGTAGCTTTTCAGGTATGGCAGGAGGAGACCTAGTCTGAACTAGATTCTTCTAGATTAATGCAGGAAACAACTCAATATAGCTCATTGGGATAACATCAAAAGCTTATATTTTTGGATGTTTCCCTTGGTTACCTTGTTCAGGTGTTTTCTGATAAGCAACAGTGGTTAGAGCTGTGTTAACAACTGGGGTTACCGAGGCAACATGTTGTTGATGCTGGTGATGCCTTCTCATAGGCTTACTTCTTATCTCTTGAGTAATAACATTTGCATCCCCTTCCTTCTTTCTGGAGAAACCATATGCTTGTTCTCTAGTATTACGGGAACATTCATCTCTTGATAAACACCCTTCTCTAACAGCTTCTTCCAATCGAACACCCATACCAACCATCTCAGTAAAGTCATTGGGCATACTGGCCATCATCCTCTCATAGTAGAATGAACCAAGAGTTTTCAAAAATACCTTGTTCATATCCTTATCCTCCATTGGGTGAACAACCTAAGAAACAATCTCGCGCCAATGTTGCACATACTCCTTGAATGATTCCTTGTCTTTCTGTGTCATAACTCTCACCTGATCATGATTGGGAGCCATATCCACATTATACTTGTACTGCCTTATGAAGGCCTCACCTAAATCATAGAAAGTGAGAATATTGGCACTATCTAAACTCATGTAGCACTTCAACACAGCACCAGTTAGACTGTCTTGAAAAAAATGGATTAGCAGACATTGGTCATCAGTATGAATGAACATCCTTCTAACATACATCATAAGATAAGCATGAGGACAAGTATTTCCCTTATACTTTTCAAACTCTGGCACCTTGAACTTAGCGGGTTCCTTCACATTGGGAACCAATAAAAGATCACTAACATTCTTCCCAAACAAATATTTCCCTCTAAGGGCCTTCATATCTTTTTGAATTTCATTAAATTGATCTTGGAAATAATCTATTTTGTCATAAAAACCCAAGCTTTCACTTGGTGCAGCAACAACATGGTGTACTTCATCATTAATGACGGGAACAATATGCAAAACAGGTGGTGTGGTAACAATAAAAAGTTGAGCGGGATGGGAAACTTCAACAACAGGAGTATAACCTTCAGAAATAAAACCAGGAGGCATTCCCCAAGGATAACCACAAGGCATCGAGAATTAAGGAGAAGAAACAACCGGAGTAGCAGAAACAGGAATGGCAAGAGTCATTGGATTAACTTAACTCGCAAAGTCAATAAAAGTCGCCACCGCACTTTATTTTATCCAAAGGAATGGGAAAAGAGTGAATAAACCCAAAGTAAAATAGAGATCGATGAAAGGGGTTAGTTATGCAAATGGAGGGTATTAGCACCCTAAACATCTACGATACTCCGCGGGAAACTCTTTGAAAATCTGTATATTTTGGCTATAAAAGGAATATTTACAACATAAATTGTGGAGATGAGAAAAGAGAAGTTTTATACAATTTTTGCACCCGCCACAGTTGCGAACCTTTTGTGGCTATGTACCACCTTTCGTGCAATAGGGGATCAGGGCACTCGTAGTTCTTCTCAAAAAAATTGAAAAGTTTGTGTGTTGGTTAATTTAAAAAAAAGGTTTTAAAGAGAAAAGCCGAAGCGACAAAAAATTTGAATGAAGTTAATGACTTTTAGTCTTTCAAAAAGATTTCAAAGTATGATTAAATTGATTAAAATTTAATTAAGAAAAAGGTTTTTAAAAACGCATGGACCTAAATCCAAGTTTATTATGAAAGTGGTTCAAGTTAGAAAACAAGAATCCTTTGAAAAAGGGAGAAGATTTTGAAAATTTAAGAAGAATGGGAGATGAGGAGACTATCCTAAATCACAAAGTAAAAGTTGAGGTAAGGAAAGGTCTAACCAAACAAGAAGTTAACACTTGACACTATGAAGTCAGTGTAGAATTCTAATCCTTTAGATTAAAAGCCATAAGTATAAAATAGACCAAGAGCATACCAATCATCCATGGGAAAATAAATCACAAGCAAGGAAGTATCAAAGAAACCCCAAGGTTTTAAAACCCAAAGCAAGGTCTTCAATATTGATCTGTGTCCCATATAGATCACTTAAGGCCAATAGAATAACACCTACACACAGAAGATTTCCCAATACAAGCAAAATAACAATGAAATAACACAAGGTCCAAATGTCTCAAGGTCTCAAAGTATCAGGGCAAGGCTTCTAATCCTAAGTCCAAGAGGTCCATAACTCTGAAATGCCAAGGATAGTAACCAATAGTCCATAAAGAGCTTTAAGCCTTTTAATGTTTAAGTTGGTTATTAGGTGTCTTAATAAGAAAAAGAAAAGCTCAAGTGAGAAAAGATAAAATGACATAAAATAAATGCTCAAGTGAGCAAAGATAAAATGACATAAAATAAATATGCAAGTGAGCAAAAGGAAAATAGCATAAAATAAATGCATAAAGATAAAGGCATAAAGTAAAGTTAATGGTTAATGGTTAGTAAGTTAAATGTTAATAGTCACAAAGGTTTGATAACCTAATATTTAATGATGATCTTAGACCAAGGATAATGAAAACTTATTAGAGGATTGATAAAATCAAATCCTCCTAACAACAAGTTTCATAGATATTGGACTAAAGATAACCAATCAACCATACTTGGGCTTACAAATATAAAGTTTGGGCCACGAATGATCATTTTCTGAATCAGGACAAATTTAGTGTTATGTTAAGCAATCGTAAGTGGACTTATGTAGAATTCACACCTATTTTGAGGCCGATCAATAACAATGTATGTACCATACATGTTAGAGACATGGTATAAACCAAGCTCCTAAAACATGTAGCACAAGTAAACATAAAAATAAAGAATAAGAGAGATGAAGAAGATGAAATCCAAGATAAATGATCAATGATTATTGAATATTGAACTTATGTCAAAGTTGATGAATACTTATTAGAGGATTGATAAAATCAAATCCTCCTACAATAAGTTTCAAAGGTCTTGAACCATAGTTCAATAATCAATCATACTTGGACAATTTCAAGCATAAAGCTTGGGCCGCAAATGATCACTTAAATAGGAAATAAGAAGGGGATGAGATGAAAGGGAAAGGGAAATGAAATAGAGATAGACAAAAGTTAAATCCCACATTTGAACCAAAGAATTCATCAAGCTATCATTAAAATCATTCATCCATTTTGGTGGAGTTTAGCTCAACACCCAAGATCCAATGATGTTAAGGAAGCTTGTGATTAAAATTCACATGGTCCAAGATCATCCAGAATATACATAAAAATAAAATTGCAATTAAAACAAAAATATTATAAAAAAAATTTAAAAAAAAATTAAATTGGAAATAAAAGGGGGAAAACCAAATCACAATCAAAACTTAAAATAAATGGGATCCAGAGGCATGGAAAAATCAGAAATACCTCAAAGTATATTCATAAATTTTTATACATTTTTTAAAAGTCAGAAACTATTTTTAAAAATTGCAAAATTAAGTAGAATAAACAAAAAATCACAAAAAATAGCAAAATTGAAAATAAAAATTAAATGAGGTGACCAACAATTGTCAAGATGTCATTGGATCATTCCATAATTTTCTAAGAATTTTTAAAGATCTGAAAATATTTTTAAACAATTAAAGCAAGTCAAATAAAGAGAAAAATCATTAAAAAAACCAAATCATAAAATAAAATCATGAAAAAAATAAAAAATCAGAAAGAGAATATTCAATAACATTTTTGTGATTTTCTTCATAATTTTTGAATTTGAAATGAATTTTTATGATTTTTGAACTTTAAAACAAAAATAGAAAAAAAATATAAATCACAAAAAACAAGAGACGTCAGATTCATCTCACTTAAACACGCTAGCATATCTGATGGATGGGAGGTGAGGGATCATGGTGGATCTGAGTCAAAACGCGTGCATGTAACACACAAAAGTTAAGTCACTCAAAATAAAACAATTGGCGTGCCTTCGTTGGTTGAAGAATGACACGTAGGTCGTCTTCAACCTCTAGCCATCTGCAAGTAGGCCGTAGGCCAAATCCTTCAAATGGTAAAATTAGACATTCACACTGGTATCAGCAAATGTGTCTCTTCAAGATGATTTCAACCATGTGCTCACGAAAAATGTATTTAAATCACAACTCAGTCGTTTTGGAAATTACCAGTGAGAAAATTCAAAATTGAATTTGAAAATTCAAGTATGAAATCACCATGGAAATTCAAACCAGGAGAAGCATACACTTCAGAGAAGAAGGGACTACATCATAAGCATTTATTTGAGTTGATTTGGTTGAGAAATCTACATGAACAAAGTTCAACTTGTAAGCTCTGAAAATGAACTTATGTAGCTTGATTCTATGCTTGAATTGCTTAGTTTTTGTTGTGAAAAGTTTGTATGATGATCAAGAATGAAGAATCAGAAGAGAGTTTTGAGAAAGAAGGCTTGAAATGAAGAAATGGATTTTCGAATTTCAAGCTTCGAGTGTGACTTTGGAAAGGTTATTCTGGTTATCTAAGATTGAGGAAATGAATATAATATGATGCTCTATTTATAGGGAAATGATTCATGAGTTCATACGTGATGAAGATTTATTAAGAAATCCCCAAATGACCTATAATGTTTTCAACTATTACATAACTTTCCATACCTTTTTATATCTTGATCTTTGAATCAAAGTTGTAGTATACATCCTCAAGTTTATTGTGAAAAATTAATGAGATCAAAGTGTTGTACCCCAATTTTTGCCCCTAAGATCCCTATATCATTTCATACCATCAATACACAAGATCGTGCATTACGTTTTGGATACTTCTTGTAAGGTATCTTATCTTTAAGTTTGCTCTTGAGAGGTCACCAAGCACCTTGAATTGTGTGTCTTGTATATATGTGTTTTATATTCTACTGGCCTCTAACCAAAATCCAAAAATATGTTTTGTTTATTTTGTTTCTTGTAACACAGGGTTTGCAATCAAGAAATTCAGGTGATGACTCTCCGATTAGGGTTATGGTTTGTTCAGGCCAAAAATAGTTCCCAAAAGCTTATGGCTAAGAGTGGTGATCTATAATCTTAGGTCACGTTATCCTCGAGTTTCATTCAGCATGGTTAAGATGAGTCTAGTTTCTTAATTCTCAAGATTCTTCGAGATAGGTTCATGTGTTTATTTCCATGCCTTCTTTGACGTCTCAAGTTCATATGTGATTAAAGGTATCTTGGATTGTAAAAAAAGATCAAGTTCGCGAGTCGATTTGAAGTTGTCGGACCAAAAGTCAACATTTGCAAGTTTGAGTTAGAATGATCATAACGTCCTTATTGTTCAATTTTTTTGAGTGATTCTTCGAGCATATGAATCTCCTTGACATCATCTCCAGCTTCTCTTTACAAGTCAAGAGCTATTTATATGTAGAAGGCCATCAAAAGTTCGAGTGCGTTAGAGGTCATTTTATGACTTTGGCCTATTTACAAGTGACTTTCGTCCAATTTTCAAAGATCATAATTATTTCAATCTTCATCATTTCGGGTTAATATTTTTTGCATGATACACTTTAAGATGTTATTGCAAGTTTACATCAGGGATCAAAAGTGAATTGGGTTTATAGGGCCATGAAATTTAATAAAACATTGCAGGTCACTTTTTGGGGCTTAATAGTTGATTGGACCTATATTTGTCATTTTATGCCATGTTTTTTTAGGTGATTTCTTGCATTGAGGTTTTAGGCACCAAGTTCTTGAATATTTATTTTATTCAGAACATTTGATTCAATTTAAGATGGAAAGATAATGCGACGGGATTAATTGGAATCTAAGATACAAGATTAATTTCATTCATGTAAATTATTTTGAAACTCAAAGGCAAGGCATTCATCATTTCTTCAAGACATGCAATTCTAATTTATGATGGATGGAAAATATAAATTTCAAAGTTTGAATTTGAAGGAAATCTATTACATGTTCAAGGGTTCTAATTACTTCATCTTATTATCATAAAGTTTAAGCCATTCATGATTCGAAAGTGGGATTTAGATCTAAACATGATGCATTACATTTTCGATACTTTGCTTCTCAAATTTCAAGTTGATTCAAGAATCTTAAGCCTAAACTCTAAGTCATTTTGCACTTAACATAAAGAAGGTAATTTGTTGTGATATTCATGCCATACAAGAGAATTCAATATTTCTTTTGGTTTAAACTTCAAAAAGTACAGCATTCAAGTTTTATGAATTAAATATTTCAAATATCATTCAAGACATTGTTTCAAGAATTCGAATCTCATTCTTTTCTCAAGAATTCAAAGTTTCTACAACAAACAATCAAATTCAAGAAGAAATTTACATAAATTTTAAATTATCTCAAGTTTTCTTTCTATGCCTAATTGCAATATATATCATCAATACTTCAGAGTATGATTCAATTCCTATGTCTAAGCTTCAACATCAATCCTACACGAGAAGCCTTGGGGTTCAACAAATCTTGACTCTAAGTTGTAATTCATTCTTCAAGACTTCATCATCCATGCCAAGCTTCATGAGAACCAACAATTTTTTTCTTCTTGTTCTCAATAATCACCATTATCACATGAAACAAGAAAAGATAAAATGGTTAGCAACATGATTATCAAAACAAGAACAAGATTCCATGCAAGGTTTCTTTGCCAAACTCATCATGAGGGTTTGTGATGGGAATCTGAAATTTAGGGGGATGCATACAATCATGTTCAATCCCAACAAAAATCCTCATACAAAGTCAGTTTCTAAGTGATAAATCATGGGTCATTTCTCTTATAGCAAATCATAAAAAGAAACATTTGTTTTAGTTCACAAAAAGAGGTGCGAATAGAAATATCTCAAAAAGGCTCAGAATTTTATCATAGCCAATTTTCACAAAAAAGGAAAAGTCAGCCTCATGCTTTTTCATCTCAAAATCAGAACCACAACTCATTTTTCAAATCACAAAAAAAACATGTGATTTTGGTTCACAAAAAGAGGTAAAAAGAAAGAGGCACAAACTGCAGCAGTACGGACGTACAAAAAAATCACAACTCAGCCCAAAGAAGTAAAAATTCATAGTCAGTGCAGTAACATGTGCACATATTAGAAATAACAGATCATAAATCACATCTCTATGTAAGTACGAAGTGCGATATGTAAGTACAAAGTGCGCCTAAGAGGGGGTGAATTAGGTACTTTAAAAATTCTGGTTTTAGTGATGATGGATCTTATTTTTCTGGTTAACGGTGAGTTTAAGAAAGCTTTAAAATGCAGAAAAATAAAGAGACACGGGCGATATATCCTGGTTCCCCTTACGTCTGAGAGTACTCCAGTCCCCTTTCAATATGAAAGAGATTTCCTTATTGTGGCAAACTTAAAAAAGAACTACCAAACAACCAAGAACAATCCTCTTGGATTTTCACTAAGTCAACTATGAGAACAATCCTCTCAAAGTGACTACACTTGTATCCAACAATTTTGGAAAGACAGGATTTTAAAATCACTTAAACTTATTTCCAACAATCCTGGAAAAATAAGTAAGTAACTATCAATATTTGAGTTTGAGTGAGTTGAATAGTATTGATCACTTTGAGTGATTTAATAATGTATGATCTTCTCTTCCAATAATATTATTGTACAATTACTCAAGATATAATTGCTCAAAGTTTTCTTTAATAATGTATGAAAATATGAAGAAAACTTATGCATGAAAGTGAAGGAATGCTTGAGTTTGTATTTTGAAAATTCAGAAAATATTTATGGAAGAGGTGTTGAAACAGATTTTGAAAATGAATATTTATATGTTCATAACACCCTTTTGAAACATCATGAAGTTCTGAAAATGTATCATGAACAAATGCAAAGTTTGAGTGAAAGGTTTCAATGAAAAGGTATGATGAACAATCATGTGAAAAGCTGTTGTTTTTCAAAATCGTGCAGCATGCAATCGATTGCACCCTTTGTGTAAATCGATTGCACAAGGTTTTTCAACAGCTATATTTTCAATAAATTTAAGTGTGCAATCGATTTCACTAGCAATGTAAATCGATTGCATGTAAAGTCAGTAGCAAAAAGTAAGTGAGTGCAATCGATTGCACAAGAAATATAAATCGATTGCACTGAGAAACAGAAGCAAACATTTTGAAACTTTTAAGTATGCAATCGATTGCACAAGCAATGTAAATCAATTGCACAGAGAAACAGAAGCAAAAGATCTGAAAAATTGAAGCATGCAATCGATTGCACTAAAATGCAAATCGATTGCACTCAAGTGAAAAATGAAATTTTAACTTTGAAAAAATTGAGTAATGTTTTTTAAACATTTCTTTTTCATCAATGAGCATATATATCTTAAGATCAAAGTAAGTAATATTATTATACCTTGAAAGTTGTTGAGAGCTTGAACTGAAGATGTTGTCTTTAGATGCTTTGTGCTTGATCATAAATCTTTTCCTCCTTTGTCAATCATGGTTTGTCTTCATCAAAACAAAAGATCATTTTAGAAGCTTGATTTTACATTCTCCCCCTTTTTGATGATGACAAATAATCTTGCTTTATGCGATGTACTTTCCAGAAGAGCTTCTCCCCCTAAGATGCAAAACTCCCCCTATGTATGAGAAGGTTGAAATCCTTTGTATTTCTTCATCTTGGTTGGAGAGTACCTTAAAAATTAAGACAAGGAAAAATACAAGCATAAAGTACCACATCTTTCTCCCCCTTTGACATTATCAAAAAGAAGGGAAAGATGCACAAAACAAACAATAATAGAGCAATATATCGAAAAAAAACTTGAAATTAAACAAGTAAAACCAAATGTTTAAGGATTACACAGAAAATTGAATAAACAAAACATTGAATAACAAGACAATGACATAACAAAAAAAAGAGTTAGCCAAAACTTCAAGGGTGATGCATGTCCGGGTGGTTATAGGACCAAGAGCCTTGATTCGGGAATTGTCGTTGATGTGGGGGTTCTGTTTAGTGTTGAGGAGGTGCAGCTGGATTATTTGGATCATATGGTGGAATATGAAGATGAGAGTAAAGGTATGAAAACTGTTGATTCACATCTGTGCGGAAGTTATTTATCCGGGTTGTAGTGGAATCATTTATCACACTCCATTGATTGTTGATGTTGGTGTTCATGGAAGAAAATTGTTGAGACATGTAATCCATAAGCTCTTGATTGCTTGGACCAGAGGGAGAAGTAGGTGGAGGAGGCACAACTTCACCGCCTTTGACTTCTTGGTCATTTCCTTCATCGCCGACAACATCTTCACCAATGTAAGTGATGGTTTTTGTTTCCGGATTGTAATGCACGCCCATCTTGGAGTCAACATTCTTGATGGAAATCTTGTTCAGATTTGGATCCATATTCACCTTTTCAAACCCAGCAAAATCCACACCAAATTCCTCCATAATTAAAGTAACAAAATAAGCATATGGAAGAAATTTAAATTTTGTATCAACTCTCAGCATATGCACCATTATAAGCCTTGCCCAGTTTACACTTATCCCTTTCTTTCTTGCATAAATTAGCTGCATTTCCAAGTCGGTAATAGTGCAGTGGTTTCCAGCTCTTGGAAACATAATATAGACCAAAAAATAATGATATAGGAGGTCGTCTATATAGAGGTTACCTGCACTCCAGGAGTCTCTGGATGGAATTACTCTGCCAAGACCACGAATCCGTTTGGCGCGGAATTCAGCTTCACTTAACCGCCCAATGTTGTAAAAGAAATCCTTTTTCCGGTAGTCATCCCATATCTCATTTTCAGGGTCATATAGGGAACTTCCAGTGTAAGGAATATGAATTATCTCACCAACAACCTGAGGAGTTAGAGAGATACGAGTACCCGGCATATATGTGACCATTTTGCCTTTTTAGGATCTTAGATTGCTGAAATACATTCTTACCAAATATGGGTAATATGGACCGAGTGAAGAAATTAATGGTTTGAGACCATAAGCAGCTAGATCATTTTGAAAACAAAAGCATTCTTGTGGAAAGGAGGATAGCATACCATATTTGGGGTTGGATACTATTTTCGTTTGAAAGTCTTTGGTGAATCTACTTCTTGCTCTTCGGTGACAGATGAAAGCAATGGATTAGATGTTGAATTAACCTTTTTCTGGGTATGGAGTTTTAGGGTTTTGGGGATTTTAGGTTTTGTGAGAGAGAAAGGTGTTTGTGAACTGAGATTTGGAAATGATTTGGGTAGATATGGAATGAGTGGATTGTATTAAAGTGTATTTGGCTTGGGAATATGAGAGAGAGGAATTATGACCAACACAATTTTTCTGTCATAAAAGCAAGTTGTTGTAGGTGCAATCGATTTGCATTTCAAGTGCAATCGATTTGCACATAAACAGAATCAAAATAAAACAGAAACGTACAGAGTTCAATCGATTTGCATTGATTGTGCAATCAATTTGCACTTGAAACAGAATGGACAAAATTGAAAATACTCAGTGAGCAATCGATTTACACTCTTTGTGCAATCGATTTTCATCAACAAAAAAATGTACAAAACCAAATTTTTCTTAAAAATTTAAATACCACATAACATATATTCACATATAGCATGTATAAACATATATAAAATTATAGCAAGGATAGAATGCACCTTATAAGTCTTGTTCATCAAGTATGCCAAGCTCTCGTCGAATCTTGTAGAACGGTTCTCTTTCCAAAGGTTTGGTGAAGATATCGTCAAGCTGATCATGAGTATCTACAAAGGTTACCTTGACATCTCCTTGTAGAACATGATCGCGGAGGAAATGATGTCGTATGTCTATGTGTTTAGTTCTTGAATGCATGGAAGGATTCTTCGTAATGTTAATTGCACTTGTGTTGTCGCACCTTAGAGGAATGCACCCTAGATCGAGTCCGTAGTCACGAAGTTGTTGTTTTTTCCACAAAATTTGAGCGCAACTACTACCCGCTGCAATATATTCAGCTTCGGTCGTGCTAAGAACAACGCATGCTTGTTTCTTGCAGGCCCATGATACTAATGCATTACCAAGTATGTGACAAGTACCACTTTTGCTTTTTCTATCCGTTTTACAACCTGCATAATCCGCGTCAGAATAACCAATTAAGTTGCAAATACTACCTTTAGGATACCACAATCCGACATTCAGTGTTCCTTTGAGATACTTCATGATCCTCTTTACCGTCGTGAGATGAGATTCCTTTGGGTTAGCTTGAAAGCGAGCACAAAGACAAACACTAAACATTATGTCAGGACGGATGGTCGTCAAATACAATAAGGAGCCAATCATACCTTGATACTTAGTGATGTCGATGGAAACACCTAATTCATCTTGATCAACATATGAACCAGAACCCATTGGTGTAGACATTGCCTTACAGTTATCCATGTCAAACCTTTTCAAGAGTTCCTTGCAATATTTGGATTGGTTGATGAAGATGCCATCTTTTAGTTGTTTGATTTGAAGTCCAAGAAAATAGTTCATTTTACCCATCATGGACATTTCAAATTCTCCTTGCATCATTGCTGAAAATTCTTCACACATTTCTTGATTTCAAGAATCGAAAATGATGTCATCAACATAGACTTGTTCTATCAAAGTGTCATCTTTGATTTTCTTGATAAATAGAGTCTTGTTAACTTTGCCCTTTTCAAAACCTTTTTTGCATAAGAAGTTGCTTAAACGATCATACCATGCCCTTGGTGCTTGTTTTAATCCATAGAGAGCTTTTCTCAATTTAAGTACATGAGATGGATTCTTGAAATCTTCGAACCCCGGGGGTTGCTTAACGTAGACTTCTTCAGTGATATATCCATTCAAGAATGCGCTTTTGACATCCATTTGGAAAAGCTGAAAATTTAATGAACAAGCATAGGCAAGTAAGAGACGAATAGATCTTGCTTTGTTGCGAACAATTATTCCATTCTCGTCAAATTTATTTTTGAACACCCATCTTGTTCCAATAATGTGTTTGTTTCTTGGCCTAGGGACAAGTTCCCAAACTTGATTCCTTTCAAATTGATTCAGTTCTTCTTGCATAGCGATAATCCATTGATCATCGCCTAAGGCTTCATCAACTTTGGAAGGTTCAATTTGAGAGACAAACGCCATGTTTAGGAAAGCATCCTTGAGATTTAATCTTGTTGACACACCTTGACTGATATCACCAATTACTTTATCAATAGGATGATCTCTATGAGTTCTCCATTCTTTTGGTAGATCATTGAGAGTTGATTCTTGTTGAGGTGATTCTTCGTGTTGAATGGGTTGATCTTTGGAAGAATTTTCTTGAGGACCTTCTAGTATTTCATCATCATCATTATCACAAACAACATTATCCTCCTTGGAGGGGTTAGTTTCATCAAAAGAAACATGTATAGATTCTTCAATTGTCAAAGTTCTTTTGTTGTATATTCTATATGCCTTACTAGAAAGAGAGTAACCAAGGAAAATACCTTCGTCAAATTTCTCATCAAACTTACCAAGGTTATCTTTGTCATTGTTTAAGACAAAGCATTTGCATCAGAAGATGTGAAAGAAAGCAATGTTTGGTTTCCTCCCTTTGAAGAGTTCATATGGAGTTTTCTTTAAGATTGGTATAATGTTAACTTTATTGCTAACAAAGCATGCCGTGCTCACCGCATCCGCCCAAAAGTATTTTGGAAGGTTTGAATCGCTAAGCATTATTCTAGCAAGTTCCACAAGAGACCTATTCTTTCTTTCTACCACTCCATTTTGTTGAGGAGTCCTTGGTGCCAAGAAGTTGTGAGATATTCCATGTTCTCCATAAAATTCTTTAAATAGAGCATTTTGGAATTCTCCGCCATGGTCACTTCTTATTGAGGCAATTGTGAGAGACTTCTCATTTTGAATTTGTTTAGCATATTTCTTGAACGCCTTGAATGCATCACTTTTCTGCACTAAAGAGAATGTCCAAGTATATCTAGAGAAATCGTCAACAATAACCAAAGCATATACATTACCTCTGAAACTCCTTGTTCTCGATGGACCAAATAAGTCCATATGTAACTATTGAAGTGGCCTTGTAATGGACACCACATTCTTAGATTTGAAAGTTGATCTAGTTTGTTTCCCTTTTTGACAAGCATCGCATAGCCTATCTTTGACAAAATTTCTCTTAGGAAATCCATTGACAAGATCATGCTTGATTAATTTATTCAAGTGTTCCATGTGAATATGAGCAATTCTTTTGTGCCACAGCCATGAATCATCGTTGTTCGCCATGAGACATTTAACCTTCAAAGATGGATCATCAAGGGAAATCATGAATATATTATTGATTATTTTACCTTTAAGTATAACCTCATGAGTGACTTTGTCTTCTATCAAGCATTCATCCTTGGTGAACTTGATTTTGAAGTCTTTGTCACAAAGTTGGCTAATACTAAGAAGATTGTGCTTTAGTCCTTCAACATAAAGAACATCTTCAATAGATGTGAAAGGTGGAGCACCAACTTTGCCTTTGCCTAGGATTCTTCCCTTATTATTGTCTCCATAAGTTACAAAACCCTTGGCCTTTAGCACTAGATTTGAAAATTGGTTTATGTCTCTAGTCATATGCTTTGAACAACCACGATCAAGATACCAAAGGTTGCATGTGGCCTTCAAGCATACCTGCAAAACAAATTAGGTTTTGTTAGGTACCCAAGTTTCTTTGGGTCCTTTATAATTAGTGCCTTTATTTATCCACACATAATACCCACTTGCCACACTAAAGTTTCTAACATAGCAAGAATTAGGTGTATGGCATTTAATGCCACAATAAAAACAAGTAGGTTCAAAGTTACTTCTATATCTAGAAGGATAAGATTTCTTTTTAGGAAATGTTTTCTTTTTAGGATAGTGATGAACTATTTTAAGTTTGCTCACTTTCTATTTGGATGATTGATCACTAGCCTTAACAAAGATAGTTTTGTTAGAACTTGGTTTTGAAAACTTTGAATATCCAAGTCCACTTTTATCATTGGAGTATCTTTATTGGCTAAGAACACCTTCCAATCCAATTTGGCCTTTTTCATATCTTTCAATGACTCTTTTTAATTGGACAATTTGGAAAGAGAGTGAATCACAATTTTTGCATACAAAATTATGTTTTTGTTCATCACTTGATTTTTGTTTTTCTTCTTTGAAATCTTTTTCCATAGAATCACATTTTTCTTCTAAGGATGAAATTTGTTTCTTTTGTGATGAAATAGTTTTATACAGAATTTTGCATTCATTCAATAGCTCATATATAGCACCTTGTGCATCACTATCAAAAAGAGAAAATTCATTACTAACCTCATTGTCTTCATCATCGGAATGGTGTGAGGCCATCAATGCTAGATTTGCACTTTCATCACTATCGGAATCGGATGAGGAACTTATTTCATTATCCTCCCATGTGGCATAAGCCTTTTTATTCTTGAATCCCTTTTTTTCTTTTGAAGCCACCTTTCTTGGAGAGTTTTGGACAATCCAAATTGATATGACCTTGCTTACCACATTCATAACATGTTATTTCTTGTGTTGATATGGAAGCTTCTTTTTTCTTAAATTGTTTCTTTCCTTTTGAATGAGAAAAGGGTTTGTCATTTCTACCAAAGAACTTACCAAGCCTTTTAACAAGAAGCATGACATTTTCATCTTCTTTCGGATTGTCTTCCTTTTCAACTTCCTTGGAATCTATCTTCAAAGCAATATTCTTGGATTTCTTCTCTTGATTTTCATGCTTTTCAAGTCTTCCGAGTTCCATTTCATATTCTTGAAGTTTTCCAAACAATGTTGCGAATGTCATGTTGGAGAGACTTTTCTTTTCTGAAATTGCCATTACCTTTGGTTGCCATTCCCTAGTTAAGGACCTAAGTACTTTCAGATTTAGTTCATCATTCGTCAAAGCTTTACCAAGAGCACTTAGATGATTTGTCAAGTGCACAAATCTCTTTTGTAAGTCAAGAATGGTTTCTCCGGGCTGCATTCGAAATAATTTGTATTCTTGACTTAAGGTATTTAGTCTTGATCTTTTTACTTCAACCTTTCCTTCATGAGTTTGTACCAAGGTATCCCATATTTCTTTTGCTGTCTTGAATGCCGAGACACGGAAGAATTCATCCATGCTAAGTGCACCTTGAAGAAGGTTTATTGCCTTTTTATCATAGAGAACTTTCTTCTTATCATCATCTTCCCATGCAGTTTTAGGCTTTGATGAGCAAACATCATTGATTACCGTTATAGGGATAAATGGACCATTTTCGACGGCATCCCATATTTTTTCTCCTTGTGCTTCTAGATGTGCCTTCATGCGTATTTTCCAGAAGTCAAAATATTCACCACAAAATAGATGAGGCTTGTTGTTACTACCACCATCTCTGAAAACGGGATTTTGATTTGTGGAAGCCATTCTGGATCTTTTAGGAACAGGTTACCTATAACCTGCTC
Organism: Vicia faba; assembly: GCA_948472305.1. NCBI lineage: Eukaryota > Viridiplantae > Streptophyta > Magnoliopsida > Fabales > Fabaceae > Vicia > Vicia faba. The sequence goes on from OX451740.1 coordinate 288,154,884, forward strand.
TGATACCAATTGTAAGTACGAAGTGCGCCTAAGAGGGGGGTGAATTAGGTACTTTAAAAATTCTGGTTTTAGTGATGATGGATCTTATTTTTCTGGTTAATGGTGAGTTTAGGAAAGCTTTAAAATGCAGAAAAATAAAGAGACACAGGCGATATATCCTGGTTCCCCTCAAAGTCTGAGAGTACTCCAGTCCCCTTTCAACATGAAAGAGATTTCCTTATTGTGGCAAACTTAAACAAGAACTACCAAACAACCAAGAACAATCCTCTTGGACCAAGAACAATCCTCTTGGATTTTCACTAAGTCAACTATAAGAACAATCCTCTCAAAGTGACTACACTTGTATCCAACAATTTTGGAAAGACAAGATTTCAAAAACACTTAAACTTATTTCTAACAATCCTGGAAAAATAAGTAAATAACTATCAATATTTGAGTTTGAGTGAGTTGAATAGTATTGATCACTTTGAGTGATTTAATAATGTATGATCTTCTCTTCCAATAATATTATTGTACAATGACTCAAGATATAATTTCTCAAAATTTTCTGTTTAATAATGTATGAAAATATGCAGAAAACTTATGCATCAAAGTGAAGGAATGCTTGAGTTTGTATTTTGAAAATTCATAAAATATTTATGGAAGAGGTGTTGAAACAGATTTTGAAAATGAATATTTATATGTTCATAACACCCTTTTGAAACATCATGAAGTTCTAAAAATGTATCATGAACAAATGCAAAGTTTGAGTGAAAGGTTTCAATGAAAAGGTATGATGAACAGTCATGTGAAAAACTGTTGTTTTTCAAAATCGTGCAGCATGCAATCGATTGCACCCTTTGTGTAAATCGATTGCACAAGGTTTCAACAGCTATATTTTCAAAAAATTTAACTGTGCAATCGATTGCACTAGAAATGTAAATCGATTGCATGTAAAGTCAGTAGCAAAAAGTAAGTGAGTGCAATCAATTGCACAAGAAATGTAAATCGATTGCACTGAGAAACAAAAGCAAACATTTTGAAAATTTTAAGTATGCAATCGATTGCACAAGCAATGTAAATCGATTGCACAGAGAAACAAAAGCAAAAGATCTGAAAAACTAAAGCATGCAATCGATTGCACTAAAATGAAAATCGATTTCACTCAAGTGAAAAATAAAATTTTAACTTTGAAAAACTTGAGTAATGTTTTTAAACATTTCTTTTTCATTAATGAGCATCTATATCTTAAGATCAAAGTAAGTAATATTATTATACCTTGAAAGTTGTTGAGAGCTTGAACTGAAGATATTGTCTTTAGATGCTTTCTGCTTGATCATAAATCTTTGCCTTCTTTGTCAATCTTGGTTTGTCTTCATCAAAACAAAAGCTCATTTGAGAAGCTTGATTTTATACGATACGCAAGTATCAAAAACAAAAAAAAAAACTACGAATCATTCAACCACAGAAAAACAAATTATCACCCTTCTTCTATAAAAAAAAATTGTTATCAGAGTATTTCAACAAAAAGATATCAAACATCAAAACCCAAAGGTTGTGAAAATATCCAAACCCTAATTGGTAATCATCATTTTCCAAAGCAAACAAACCCTTCAAAATTGAAAATCGCGAGGTCGAGAGAAGGAAGAAAAAGAGATAGTGTTACCGTCACGAGGCCGAAAGAAGGAAGAAGAGAGATACCGATTTTCGTCGCGATCAGAGCGTTTAGGGTTTCCAAACCCCCTTAAAGATCTACTCATAATCATCAAGTTTCTGCAAAAAAGAGCCAAAGATTAAAGATCAGAAGTAGAAAGAGAATCAAAATATGTAAAAAAAATGGCAATCATAGAGGTCTGCGGCGGCACCGTCGTGGAGTTCATAAGCTCCACCGCTAATATTCATAGCAACCACCGCGTGTTCTTATACAACCACCGCGTGTGATTATTTTTTTGTTGGAATTTATTTATGATGTTTCTGGTCATTCAACTAACCTCTAATTCCTAACAATTGACTTTATTTTGTGATTTTACTTTATGCTTTTACTTTAAGCACAATTATTTTAGCATTTATATTTCATGATATTTTTATCTTTGCTCACTTGAGCATTTACTTTTATGTCATTTTTTTATTTTGCTCACTTGAACTTTTCATTTCTTTTTGAAGATACCTAATAATCAACTTGAACCATAAAAACCTTTAATGTTACTTGGACTACTTGGTTACTATCTTGGCATTACAGAGTGATGGACTTCTTGGACTTAGGATTAGAGACTTTGACCTACCTTGAGAACTTGTGACCTCAACTATTATTTTGTCTAGAGCTCTTGGGGTTTACCTCAAGACATTGGGTTTTTTATTTGCTTTGTGTGAAGGTTATTGTAATTACATGCTTTGTCTGTGATCGAGAATTCATCTGTATACAACCATTACTCTTCCCAATTTTTGTGAAGACTTAATGCAATTGAAGCTTGGTTTGCTTAAGAGGTTTATTATCTTTGCTTGTTTTGTTTCAAATCCAAAGGATGATAATTCTACATTAACTCATTGTGTCAAGTGTTGGCTTCTTGTTGATAGACGATTCTTTTCCCTAGCTTTTACCTTATGCTTTAGGATAGTCCCTCCATCTCCTCACATCTTCTTTAATTTCAAAAATCTTCTCCCTCCTTTTGAAAACTCTTCTTGTTTTTTAAACTTGAACCACTTTCACAATAAACTTGGACTTAGGTCCATGTCTTTTAAAGATATTTTCTTAATCAAATTTTAACCAATTTAATAATACTTTGACATTTTTGTGAGAAGACTAAAAGTCAATCAATCTCATTCAAACCATTTTGCCACTATGGCTCTTTGCTTTAAAATTTTCTCAAAAGATTAAACACTTCTCAATCTTTGTAGTGATGTGAGCTATTATACTTCCACAATATATATTGAAGTGAGATATTTTCCACTTGGATGTTGAGTGAGGCTTTGTTGATTTTAAAATCTAATCTATATCCTCCACTTTGAGATGACGCAAATTCTCCTTTCTCTTAATTGTGGGTAGTAAGTATATTTTCCACTCGGATAAGACGATGATGTCTTGTCTCTTAAAATTAACCAACACACTTGTGTTTTAAAAATACTTCTTTTCTCATCCCCACAATCTATTTTTTGTATACAACACCTATAGCCAAAATACACAAATTTACAAAGAGGTTCATGCGGAGTACGATAGATGTTTAGGGTGCTAATACCTTCTCTTTGCATAACCAACCCCCGAACATAGATTCTCTCCCCATCTTTTTGGGTTATTTGCTCTTTTCCCATTCCTTTGGAAACAAAAAAGCGTGGTGGCAATTTTTATTTGATTTGTGAGAGTTAAGTCAATCTAATGGCTTAGTCTCAACATTTCTACTGCTACAGGAAAAATGGCGACTTCACTGGGAAAAGATCGACCTATTGCTGGTCCATTCCTAAGTTGGTTGAGCCTATCTTTGTTTATTTGTGTATGTGTTATTATTTGTTGTATATTATGTGTTGTATATATGTTTGTCTTGATTTTCCTGGTTTTCAGGGTGCGTGGTGATTTCTCATAAGTCATATACCCAGACTTGGGCAAACTTAAGATAGGACGAGCGGTATAGTCATGTTAACTTTGAGGGAGTAATACAAAAAAAGAGACATGAGATCCCCCACTCAGTGGAGGACCCTTTGATTGTAGTGTCGTTTATCGAGTAATTAGTAAGACATGCTACTTTCGACCTGGGAGCCTACTGAAACTGAGGACCGTAGAACCTTTAACCCATATTGGCCTTTTAGGTGTAGTGATGAAGGCATGAAGGAGTAATTAGGAAATAGTTGTCACACGATACTACGCTCGGACGAGTTTTTCCTGAGAATATTGTTAATTACCGAGTCAATCGGGACGTTGGTAATATTCGAAGGAAGGATGTAGACTCTGGGAACCTCTTAGAACCTTGATTCGGCAGGTGATAAACTTTTAGATCATACCTTATGGGTAATACCTTTGACCTCATGCTCGTGACGTCAAACCTATGAACCATATGCTTGTGATCTTGTGTGTGATTGTAGCATCATGCATCCATGCACCCATGAGAATTTCTTTAACCAAATTATCTAGGAGCTTAAGACTTCTGTTTTGCAAACATCACAAGTTTTGTAATTATGAATTTTGGAAAGAGTACTCCGAAGTACAGTGTCAAGAGTCCTGATTCAGAAGAATTGAGAAAGCATGAATCCTTTGTATCTAGTCCTCGGGATTTCAAGTCCTCCTAGATGTCTTAAAGATGGATTTCTCCTAGTTATCTTAGAGATGAATTTCTCCACACCTTTGATCTAGTTCCTCAATTCTTTGTGCCGACGATTTATTTTCCCGATTATCAGCAAAATAGAAGAGGAGAGAAGAGTGCAAGAGGATTTATTTTCCTTTAACATTCCAAATTCAAGATCAAGAAGACCTTACAACACGGTGTTGGATCGTCTTTGGATGCAGTTCATATGGACCTAAGGATTTATCTTTCTCTCTCTCTTCTGTACAGGATTAGTGAAGTTTTGTACTTCAAATGTAACCCTTCCAGTATTGAAATGATTTTTTTCAGTTATCCCAATTGTGTCTTTTAATTGATGTTTGCAATTTGTTTATAATGTTCCAAAGTTCTTCGAAAACTTGGTTTTAAAAATTTTAAGCAATCATTTGCATTGCATAGCATGTATCATTCTCACTTTTGTCTTGATTTCAAGAGTTTCCTGGAGTCTTATCCTCTGCTCTTCGTCTTCAGAGGTCAAGTTATCGCGTCAGTGCAATACTCGTGCTAAGAGAAGATGGAAATTATTAAGCAAGAAATATTTGAACACCGTAAAGAGATAACTACTTTGAAGGCTGGTATGGAACATCTGACTATTTTAGTTAAAACTTTGGTTGTTGTCCAAGTCAATACTTATGGGAAGGAAGAAGAGATGGCAAAGGTCTTCACAGAAATTCTGAAGTCATTCTTTCATAACAAGGTGAGAGTTTATGCGCCCAGCAATTTCCCTGAAAAAGTGTATATGGGAGTGCTTCTAGAATAGGATGTTCAAAAGAGATGTTCGTTTGAAGATGATGACTCAGCTAGTGGTGTGAAGAAGTTTGATAAAAGATTTTCCAAGAACAAAACCAGGGAAAGAAACAATTATCGTAAGAATCAACATGTTTCCCCTATCATCTATGTATTCAACTTACCTACGTTGCTTCAGTTTTTCAACATAATCAGCAAGTCCACGATCAGAGGAAAACTCAGTTTGATCGTATTCCAACAACCTATAGAGTTGTTTCCTGTCCTGTTGTAGAGAAATTTGGTTCAGACCCGAACTCTACCAAAGATTCCTTGGTACTACAAAGCTGATTTGTCATGTGCCTTTCATCAGGGAACCCCTGGGCATAGTATCGAACATTATTTTCCATTAAAAGCTGATGTCCAGAAATTGGTCAGAAGTGGCATCTTGTCATTTAAGGATATTGGTCTTGAGGTTCAAGTCAAGTCTTTTCCGAAGAATAAACATGATTGAAGAATACCCTGAAGTATAAGGGTGATTATCCTTCTCAATTTATTAGCATTTTTTACTGCTTTCTCATTTGTAATTTTTCTTGTTTATCATTGCATTATTTACGTGTAAGAACTTGTTTGCATTTGAATGATTATCTTAATACAACGAATATGTTCGTCTTGAAGAAACCCATTTGTTTCACTCGAATATGTTTCCAACTTTAAATTTCTTTTTGCATTATGATACCAACTTGTTATCCATTCTCTTTCCTAGGCAGAGATTGGAGGGAGGGTGATGATATTAAAACGCAAAATTTCTGGTTGTATGCTTTTGGATAAAACCTTGTTGATGATGTACAAGCATTGTTTCAAATTCCCAAACACCAGAGATATAAGGGAGGGAAACCCTCGTTAACCCCTTTGAGCCTTGAAGTATGAGTTTATTTTTCTATTTAGAAAAACCCTCATATTTAACTCAGGGCAGGGTAGTGTTCAGTTAATCTGATTGAGTATTCAAATCTCATCAAGAGGTGTGCATCGAAGGATACAATAATGGTTATCCTTCAAGAGGTTGAGGAAATTCAAAACTGAAATGTTTAATCTTTGCATATCACTAGTGTGCATCAAAATAAAACGTTATCCTAATGGGTATCTCTCACACATCAGGAGATCAACAGATGACGATACAATAATGGTTATCCTTCATCTATCCAGAAATGGGGCAATCATAATTCTTCCAACAAGTCACAAATGAGTCGAAGCCACGCAACATGTTCAAAAAGAAAAAAGAAAAAGGTAATATGAATAAAAATAATGATGATGAAAAAGAAAGAAACAAAAATCCTCGTTAAGTCGGAACTTGAAAAAAAAAGTCACTTAAGCAAAAGTCAGGGCATCCCGCTGCACTTCAGAGTCAAAGTCAAAAGGAATTTGTCCAGAAAGCAAGGAAGAAATTGAAAGCCTGAAATGCGATAAAATATTACAGCATGAAATCCTAATCAAAGAACAGATTCGTGTGATAAGAAACCAAAAAGAAGCATAAATGAGTGACTTGCATGTCCAAAGAAAACCTTGTTTGATTTCTCAACCATCTCGAAATTTCTTTTGAGAGATGAACGTTCGTGTCAAGTTAACTGAACTTAGGACTGGAGAACATCATGAAGGGGGTGGGAACCAAATATTTTGAGCCTTAAATCTTTTTCTTCTAAAAACCGTTAACCAGGCCACATTCCAACCCTCAAAAGTTCTAATTAAAATAGGGTTTATTTTAAAAGCATACTCCAATGAGATAGTATTTCCTGACTCCCATTAGTTTTGCTAAATTATTATGATTGGTATCATATGCTTTTGTTATCTTTCATACAAAAAAACAATGTCGCATCCTGGCTAGTGATTCGTTCACAAGGTTTTGTGACATCTTTTCAAATAAAATCTTCAAGACTTACATAACTGTTGCATTAGAATCATCATTCTTAGAATAAACATTTTTTTGCTTGTAAAACAATTGCTTGATATCATGGAAGTTTATATTTGAGTATCAGCAAAGGGCATGTCGCCAAAAAGAGTTATTGAGCCAAGAGGATGCAACATTCATCCAATCTAGGGTAGTTACGCCGAGATTCGACAAATCTCTAGAAGCTTGTTGGTCAGGAAGATTATCTTAAAGTCATCCAATCTAGGGAAGTTACGTCGAGATTCGACAAATCTCTAGAAGCCTTTTGATCAGGAAAGTTATCTTAAAAGCATGTAGCCAAGGGCAAGTTGTGAAAATTACCTTGATCAGCACGATAAACTTGGGACACCAGATTTGTTTCCAAGGGCATATCCAGATTTTGTCAAGATAGTTGATAGGTCTACCTCAAGCCGAGAATCTTCCTCAAGCAGGATTGTTTCTCGTGATATGCTTTATAGATGCGTGCCTGGCCTCCTCTCTAGTTGTTGATCAGTTAGTGAGTTTCCTCTAGGATGTGGTGTGGTGTTGGGTTTTATTATCCTATATTCCCCAGTCAGGTCTTGTTGCAGACTTCTCCAGCTGAGTGTGATTCTTTCCCCAGACAGTTGGTGATCAAACAAAGGTTTAAACAAGATATGAAGACTTCGCTCATTTGATGGAATTATTTATCCCTTTTTGTATTTAGAATTGATATGGAATCTCTTGTAGAGCATTTCTCCCTCCAGTTACGACATTATTGTTGTTATGTGCTCCCCAAGTAGCTAGACAAGGGCAGTATATTTTCTAAGAAGTTTTGAGACAGCTATCAAATTTCTGGGTTTTTTCTCACCAGGGGTTGAGTCTGATCTAAAATCCCCATAATTTTGACTTCTTTCTATAATACTAACTTCTTGATTCCCCGAAAGATATCCCTTGATTACTCTTGCTGATATGTGCATGATTCTCTTTTTCTTCTTTCCTCGGGTAGTTGGAGCTCATACCAATTGATGTATGGTGCAGTATTGGGTTTGTTATCCCACTTTCCCCAATCAAGTCTTGGGTTAAATTTCTCTCCAGGTCGATTATTTTGATTTCGGGTTTGCATGGTATGAAGTATGTATCCTGTTTTCCCCATTAAGGTCTTTGCTCACATGATGAAAGTCTTTTTCCCTTTGAGTGTTGAGATGGAATCATTTTCAAAACATCTCCCTTCGCAGTGCTAGCATTATTATTTTTGTTTGTTTCCCAAGCAACCAGACAAGGGCAATATCTTTTCTAAGAAGTGTTGAAACAGTTGTCAACTTTTTGGGTTTTCTCCCGCCAAGTGCTGGGTTTGATTTAAAATCCCCATAAGTTTGATTTCTTGTTGTAATGTTTGACTTCTTAAATCCCCAAGAAAGGCTGAGATAACGGGTCTCTCTGAAAATTGCTACCCCCATGAGGTTTCACAATTTCTCCCTAGAGAAGTTGGTGCAATCATCACTCTCAGTATTGAATAATGTATCTTAGGTCCCCCTCGATGATGTAGTGTTTCCCTCCTCGATGGAGTTAGTACGTGATACTCAATCGATGTTTTGAAGATGTGGTTTTCATTTGCCTTATTGAAATCAATATTGCAATCCTCTGTAGAAATACAGACCTAGAAACATTTGTTTTCCCCATTGAAGTCTGTGTAATATCCCTCGGTGAAGCATGGAGGAGGATGTTACATCCCTGTATCTGTACTTATTTATTGTTATGATTTGATTATTTTCGGAGTATGATCCTTCCCTGTGAATTTAAGCCGTGAAATAGGAATTTTTTTCCTCGATTGGTGCTTACTTTCTTACAAAATCTTCATACTGGATCTGATTTAGCCGAGTATTGACTTTACCCAAGTTGGGTTTGTCTTGTTATTCCTTGTGTTATGTGTTTGTTTTGTCAGCATATACATAATAACATTCATACACACATCATTCATAGTGGAACTTAAAATTCATTGCTCATCTGCATTCATTAATATTTTGTTGGCATATTACCCTATTTTACAGGGTTATGTTACTCTCTCTCTCCAATAGAGTGTCAACCTTAAGAAGAAAGTGTATATCCTTTCAATTTCCCCACTGAGTTAGCCCTCGTGGAAGATTTTTGCTTTATCCTTCCTATTCAGTTCTTTATCTGAGTGGAATGTGATCCCCTTTTGAGTTTATTCCTCATGAGGTGTTATTTTGGTTGACTGTTTCATTCCAGTTTATTTTTGGTTTGAATTGGTGGTCCCCTGCAACATTATTATTTTAATTTCTGCAAGTTTTGAGCCCTAGTTTGAGAATGTGCATTTATTTTGCACGTGAATATTTTAGCCCCTCAACAGGAATATTTTGACATTTCCCCAGGAAATCATTATTGCAATTCCTTCTCATAACAGCAAGTGGCTGGTCTCTTTATTTGAGCAATCTGTTCTTCCCCAGTAATTCTGTTAATTCCCAGAGAAGATTCATTTGTTACTCCAATGAATGGTAGCCTTGTCATTATGGAAGGTAGTTTGCTGTTGAGATTTGTTACTCCAATGAATGGTAGCCTTGTCATTATACAAGGTAGTTTATTGTTGAGATTAGTTACTCCAATGAATGGTAGCCTTGTCATTATGGAAGGTAGTTTGTTCTTGAGATTTGTTACTCCAATGAATGGTAGCCTGCATCATTATGGAAGGTAGTTCATTACTGAGATTTGTTACTCTAATGAATGGTAGCCTTTTCATTATGGAAGGTAGTTCGTTGCTGAGATTTGTTACTCCAATGAATGGTAGCCTTGTCATTATGGAAGGTAGTTTGTTGTTGAGATTTGTTACTCCAATGAATGGTAGTCTTGTCATTATGGAAGGTAGTTCGTTTCTGATACTTGTTACTCCAATAAATGGTAGCCTTGTCATTGTGGAAGGTAGTTCGTTGTTGAGATCCTTTACCAATGAATGGTAATCTCATCATTATGGAAGGTAGTTCGTCGTTGAGATTCACACTACTTTGAAGAAGTTCATTTGTCCCCAGTCATAAGTATTGATGCTAATCATTTATTACCTACCCTAATATTGGTATTTACTGGTATTATCTTACCACTTCTTTCCCCGGTGGGTCGATGTTACCTTTTTTTGCTATCTCCTCAGTGAGTGGATAGTTCGTAGTCATCTGTCAATCACTATTATCCTTTATCTTCTATCCTCAATCTTTGAGTTGATGACACCTTATCTCCTCTTTAGGCTTTACCTCAATAAAATCGATTCTTTTGTTCACCAGTAATTTATTTTCCTGGTCGGATTCTTCTTTTGATCCTTGTTTTTTTCCCTACATCCCCAGTGGCGTCTTGTGTCACTTTTAAATTTTTCCATTTGCATTCGTAATCATAAGCATTGCATGGAATCTTAGGGCCAAAAATAGGGCTTGTTTTATATTTAAGTATCTCCAATCGCGTCGACATGAAGATTTTAACCTTTACATCTTCGGGTAGAAGACACTTAAATAAGGGAAGTTGTTGTACCCCAATTTCCCCCCTAAGATCCTTATATCATTTCATACCATCAATACACAAGATCATGCATTAGGGCTTGGATACTTCTTCTACAGTATCTTATCTTTAAGTTTGCTTTTGAGAGATCACCAAGCACCTTGAATTGTGTGTCTTGTATATATGTGTTTTATATTCTACTGACCTCTAACCAAAATCCAAAAATGTGTTTTTTTTATTTTGTTTCTTGTAATACAAGGTTTGCAATCAAGAAATTCAGGCGATTACTCTCCGATTAGGGTTATGGTTTGTTCAAGCCAAAACTAGTTCCCAAAAGCCTATGGCTCAGAGTGGTGATCTATAATCTTAGGCCACGTTATCCTCGAGTTTCATTCAACATAGTTAAGACGAGTCTGGTTGCTTAATTCTCAAGATTCTTCTATATAGGTTCATGTGTTTATTTCCTTGCCTTCTTCGAATTCTCAAGTTCATATGTGATTAATGGTATCTTGGGTTATGAAAAAAGATCAAGTTCACGAGTTGATTTGAAGTTGTTAGGCCAAAAGTCAACATTTGCAAGTTTGAGTTCGAATGATCATAACGTCCTTCTTGTTCAATATTTTTGAGACATTCTTAGAGCATATGAATCTCTTTGACATTATCTCTAACTTCTTTTTACAAGTCAAGAGATAATTATGTGTAGAAGACCATCAAAATTTCGAGTGCATTAGAGGTCGTTTTGTGACTTTGGCTTATTTACAAGTGACTTTCATCCAATTTCAAATATCATAATTCTTTCAATCTTCATCATTTCGGGTTAATTCTTTTTGCACGATACACTTTAAGATGTTATTGCAAGTTTACTTCAGGGATCGAAAGCGAATTGGGTTTAGAGGGCCATGAAATTTAATGAAACGTTGCATGTAACTTTTTGGGGCTTAATAGTTGATTAGACCTATATTTGTCATTTTGTGCCATGTTTTCTCTTTTGAGATGATTCCTTGCATTGAGGTTTTAGGCACCAAGTTCCTGAACATTTATTTTGTTTAGAACATTTGATTCAATTTAAGATGGAAAGATAATTCAAGAGGATTAATTGGAATCCAAGATACAAGATTAATTTCATTCATGTAAATTATTTTGAAATTCAAAGGCAAGGCATTCATCATTTCTTTAAGACATGCAATTCTAATTCATGATGGATGGAAAATAAATTTCAAAGTTTGAATTTGAAGGAAAGCTATTACATGTTCAATGGTTCTAATTACTTCATCTTATTATCATAAAGTTTAAGGAATTCATGATACGAAAGTGGGATTTATATCTAAACATGATGCATTACATTTTTGATACTTTTCTACTCAAAGTTCAAGTTGATTCAAGAATCTTAAGGCTAAACTCTAAGTCATTTTTCACTTAACAAAAAGAAGGTAATTTGTTGTTATATTCATGCCATACAAGAGTATTCAAGATTTATTTTGGTTTAAAATTCAAAAAGTACATCATTCAAGTTTTATGAATTAAGGATTTCAAACATCATTCAATACATTGTTTCAAGAATTCGAATCTCATTCTTTTCTCAAGAATTCAAAGTTTCTACAACAAACAATCAAATTCAAGAAGAAATTTACATAAAATTTAAATCATCTCAAGTTTTATTTCTATGCCTAATTTCAATATATATCATCAATACTTCGGAGTATAATTCAATTCCTATGTCTAAGTTTCAACATCAATCCTACACGAGAAGCCTCGGGGTTCAACAAATCTTGACTCTAAGTTGCAATTCATTCTTCAAGACTTCATCATCTATGCCAAGCTTCATGAGAACCAAAAATTTTGTTCTTCTTGTTCTCAATAATCACCATCATCACATGAAACAAGAAAAGATAAAATGGTTAGCAACATGATTATCAAAACAAGAACAGGATTTCATGCAAGGTTTCTTTGCCAAACTCATCATGAGGGTTTGTGATAGGAATCTGAAATTTAGGGAGATGCATACAATCGGGCTCTATCCCAACAAAAAGCCTCATACAAAGTTAGTTTCGAAGTGATAAATCATGTTCCACTTCTCTTATTGCAAATCACAAAAAGAAACATTTGTTTTGGTTCACAAAAAGAGGTGCGAATAGAAATATCTCAAAAAGGCTCAAAATTTCATCATAGCCAATTTTCACAAAAAAGGAAAACTCAGCCTCATGCTTTTTCATCTCAAAATCAGAACCACAACTCATTTTGCAAATCACAAAATAAAACATGTGTTTTTGGTTCACAAAAAGAGGTAAAAATTAGGAGACACAAACTGCAACAATACGGACGTACAAAAAAATCAAAGCTCAGCCCAAAGAAGTACAAAGTCATAGTCAGTGCAGTAACATGTGCCCGTATCAAAAATAACAGATCATAAATCACAGCTCAGCCTAATAGAAAAATCAACAAAGGCTTATTATCAGAAAGTCAGGTGCTATGAACTAAAGGTTCACACCAACACAGCAAAACCAAATTCCAATCAGTATAAAACAACAAAAATTGCACATAAATGGGAGAGTGATACACAAGTATCAGAAACAAAAAAAAAAGCTACGCATCATTCAACCACAAAAAACAAATTATCACCCTTCTTCTATCAAAAAAAAAATTGTTATCAGAGTATTTCAACAAAAAGATATCAAACATCAAAACCCAAAGGTTGTGAAAATAGCCAAACCCTAATTGGTAATCATCATTTTCCAAAGCAAACAAACCCTTCAAAATTGAAAATCGTGAGGCCGAGAGAAGGAAGAAAAAGAGATAGTGTTATCGTCGCAAGGTCAAGAGAACGAAAAAAAAGAGAAGCATTGTTATCGTCGCGAGGCCGAAAGAAGGAAGAAGAGAGATACCAATTTCCGTCATGATCGGAGCGTTTAGGGTTTCCAAACCCCCTTCAAGATTTACTCTCAATCATCAAGTTTCTGCAAAAATAGAGCCAGAGAATAAAGATCAGAAGAAGAAGGCGAATCAAAAGATGTAAAAAAATTGGCAATCGGAGAGGTATGTGGCGGCGGCACCGTGGAGTTCATAAGCTCTGCCATGAATATTTATAGCAACCACCGCGTGTTCTTATACAACCACCGCGTGTGATTATTTTTTTTGTCTTTTATTTATGATGTTTCTGTTTGTGTAAAAGGCGGAGAGAAAGATATGAGAGCAAGAGGACAAGCGCTGATGAAAGAGAGACTAGAGTCTCTTATGATTAATTTTTGTTTTTTTTATGTTTTAATTAATTAAATCATTAATTAACATACTAATTCGGCGGTGACAAGTGTCACCGCCTTGTGGTTTCATTTTTCAATTCAATGCAGGCATCCTCACCATAACAAATATGTATATCCCTTCATCATCTTCATATACTGCATATCAAAATACAACGCCTCAAGAGGATGCAGCTCACGGAAGACTCTCTGGATCTGTTTACACTGGATCAATGCAGCCTGCTTGTTAGGCCTTGGGCATTCTTGCTTCCAGCACCCCCTCCAAACTACTAATATCAAGCCCATTCATTTTTTTGTTTCTTTATTTTTTTGTATTTTCTTTTGTATTGTTTTAAATAATTTTCTATATCAAATAAAAAATAAAATAAAAAATATTTTTTCTTATCTTGAAAAATAATTAAACTAAAAATTTTATTATTAACTATTTTGGTAAATAAAAAATGATTTAGTTTATTTAGTTACTTAATTAATTTTGTTCGGATTGTATATTATCGATTCGTTTCATCTCCTCCCTCTTCATCTCATCCTCTTCTCACTTGTGCTACATGTTGTTGAAGAATAATTTACATATTATTTCTCCGAACATACGGTACAAAGATTTTTATTGACCGGCCTCAAAATAGGTGCAAATTCTACATAAGTCCACTTACGATTGCTTAATATAGCGCTAAATTTTGTCCCGATTCGAGAAATGATCATTCGTGGCCCAAACCCATGTTTGTAATCTCAAGTATGTTAATTTGAAACCTTTGATCCAATAACCTTGAGATTCATTGTTAGGAGGCTTTGGTCTTATCAATCCTCTAATGAATCTTCATAAGCTTTGGTCAAAGCGAATCACTTAAATATCGTTGATTATTATTTGTCACTTCGAGAATTTTAAATGAATGATATACTTGACAAAAATTAAATGAAACTTGTTGTTGAGAGGCTTTGGTTTTATCAATCCTCTAATGAGTTTCAAATGTAAGTTTCAAGATGATCATTCAACTAACATCTAATTTCAAACAATTGACTTTATTTTGTGTTTTTACTTTGTGCTTTTACTTTAAGCACATTTATTTTAGCATTTACATTTCATGCTATTTTTATCTTTTCTCACTTGAGCATTTACTTTTATGTCATTTTTTTATTTTGCTCACTTGAACGTTTCATTTCTTTTTGAATATACCTAATAATCAACTTGAAACATAAAAAAATTTAATGTTACTTGGACTACTTGGTTACTATCCTTGGCATTATGGAGTGATGGATTTCTTGGACTTAGGATTAGAGACTTTGACCTACCTTGAGACCTTGTAACCTCAACTGTTATTTTGTCTGAAGCTCTTGGGGTTTACCCCAAGACATTGGGTTGTTTGTTTGCTTTGTGTACAGTATTGTGATTACATACTTTGTCTGTGATCGGGAATTCATATATATACAGTCGTTACTCTTCCTAATTTTTGTGAAGACTTAATACACTTGAAGTTTGATTCTCTCAAGAGGTCTAGTATCTTTTCTTGCTTGGTTTCAATCCAAAGAATGGGAATTCTATCTTGACACATAATGTCAAGTATTAGCTTCTTGTTGGTTAGATGATTCTTCTCCTTAGCTTTTACCTTATGCTTCAGGATAGTCCCTTCATCTCCTCTCATCTTCTTTAATTTCAAAAGTCTTCTCCCTCCTTTTGAAAAATCTTCTTGTTTTTTAAACTTGAGCCGCTTTCACAATAAACTTGGACTTAAGTCCATGTCTTTTCAAGATATTTTCTTAATCAAATTTTAACCAATTTAATAATACTTTGACATTTTTGTGAGAAGACTAAAAGTCAATCAATCTCATTCATACAATTTTGCCACTTTGGCTCTTTGCTTTAAATTTTTCTCAAAATATTAGACTCTTGTCAATTTTTATACTGATGCGAGCTATTATACTTCCATGATATATAATGAAGTGACATATTTTCCACGTGGGTGTCGAGTGAGGCTTTATTGATTTTAAAATCCAAGCTATATCCTCCACTTTGAGATGACGCAAATTCTCCTTTCTCATAATTATGGGTAGTAAGTATGTTTTCCACTTGGATAAGACGATGATGTCTTGTCTCTTAAAATTAACAGCACACTTGTGTTTTAAAAATTTTAAAGTTGAACTACGAGTACCCTGATCCCCTATTGCGCGGAAGGTGATACATATGCACTAAAGGTTCGCAACCGCGACCGGTGCAAAAATTATAAAAAAAATACTTCCTTTCTCATTCCCACAATCTATTTTTTGTATACAACACCTATAACCAAAATACACAAATTTACAAGGAGGTTCTTGTGGAGTATCGTAGATGTTTAGGGTGCTAATACATTTCCTTTGCATAACTAACCCCCGAACTTAGATTCTCTATCTCTCTTTTGGGATATTGCTTTTTTCCCATTCCTTTGGAAACAATAAAGCGCGGTGGCGATTTTTATTTGATCTGTGCGAGTTAAGTCAATCGAATGGCTTAGTCTCATTATTTTTGCCGCTACATAAAGAGATAAAAATTGACCAAGTTATGACCCTTGGAAGTCAAGTTAAAGAGTTCAATGGCTTTTTCAAAGGACTTGTAATCTTCTTCAAACTTAAATGATCTTACACTCAAAATTGGCTTTAGATCTTTATAGAGAAGTTGTTAAGGAATCTTTGATGAGAATCATGATTTTGGAATCACTTAAAAATCTCAAAAATTGAGCAAGATATGGTCTTAGAAATTTGACAAACCCTCACTAAAAAATTACAAAAGTGACTTGTAACATTCTTTAACTTTTGATGATTTTCCTTGCACGGTTCGATCTTGTCATGTAAAGAGAATTTGTTGGTAAGGATGATAAGAGTCCATGGAAAAAATAACCACTTCAAAATATTGAAAATTAAGAAAACTATGAACTTGTGACCATAGAATCAAGGACTTGCCAAATTAGGTCAACCACCTTAAATCAATTTTTCTTTTGATCTTTGCTTGCAAATTAGGGCATGACTAATCACATTAGACCTTGAAATGTGTTCTATTGAAAAACACTTGATGAGAAATCTCAGTGCTTGATGAAACTTGTTGAAGAAGGCTGAAAAATAAACACATGAACCTCTGAAGTTTCTTGATGAATTCACCCATTAACTTTGAGACAATATTGACCAAAAGAAATTGCGAGAGTCCTCAAACAATTAGAACTTTGATACCATAATCATAACCTTGAAGTTCAAGCAATTAAAATCCACTAAATAGCCAATTGACTGAGAATCATTGATGTCTTTCAAAATGTACTTCTTTACTACATTGTATCCTTTACCTCCTATATTTATATAAATGTTTTCCATTAAAAAACCGAATTTACTTAGTGGGTATGCATTTATAATACATTAACTAAACTACAAGTTAAACATGCAACAAACAAATATAATAGAAATTAAAAAAAAGTCAAACATGAGCAGCTTACAATTTAAAATAAATAAAAAAAGACTTTGTAATCAGCTGAAAGTCAGCAGTTATTAAATAAAACCAAATGCATGTTAGTATGTTATATGTAATATTCTATATTAGTATATTACACTATTCCCCCTATGATGTAGGATGTTGTTTTCACACATATAATTTTAGATGTGATACGCAGTTCGACACTAAAAACTATTTAAATTGATTAAAGAAATCTTTTCACGTGGAATATATTTTTAAAATTTTAAATAAATTTTTAAAACTTTGAGTGATAAAAATCAATGAGGTATCCGTTTAATTAGTGTTAATTAAGAGTTTGATAGTGTAAGAAAGTAGAATAATACCAAACTAAATCAAGCATGAAAAAGAAATATGAAATAGAAATATTTACGAATTGCAAATAGAAAAGAAATATGAAATAAATGAAGCAAGATCAACCAAATCAAGCATGAAAAAGACAGGAACAATAAAAACACATAATCATGTGGTAAGCCATAATGGAAAGGGGACAATAGCCACAATTTAGGACTCACAAATTTGCATGGTTATTTCTTCATTTTCCCCTATGGAAACAGAATGGACTCATTAATTGAAACCAGTCAATTAGGATTTGAACGTTGCATGTGATCTTTCTTCTCAATGTCAAATTTAAGAGGTTGAAGCAACCCTTTGGATTATTTGGCCCCACTATAGTAACTTTGTTGGTCCTAAACTATTTAATTCCATTTATATTTGAGAGTTTTTCCATGATCTTGTAAAGTTTATAACATATGTGTTGGAAGTAAGATATTTTTAGAAGTTGTTATTAGTTAGAAGTAGAAGATTTTGAAGTGATTGTTTCGCGTGTTTAACTTTTGAGGTTCTGGTTGTTTTGTTACCTTAACTATTAAGTTAATTTAGTCTTTAAATTACATTTTGTAAGGGTCTACGTAATAATTTATTTTATGTATAAATAGACTAGTGGTAGTTGTCATATATAATTAATCTTTTTTATAGTTTTTGTAGCTGTCATTGCAGAGCAATAAATATATTCTCTCATTGTTTTTGTATTTCATCACCTTGTGCACCAACAATTGGTATCTAGAGCTCTAGTTCGAATCCACAGGGAAACACGAGTGAAACAGTGAGGCGTTGTGTGATTGATTTTGTTTCTTGAATTCGTGTTGAATCTTGAACGAAATCGTAACGGAATCACATTTTCTGATTCTGTGGGATTGAGAAACATTGTGTTTGGTGAGATCTGAGTGACTTGCATAAGATTGAAGATGAATGAAAATGATAGTCTGAGCACTAAATTTTCAGTGTTCGATGACGAGAATTAGAATCGTTGGATTATTCAAATGGTGACATATTAGTAAAGAAGGTGAAGCTTCAGTCTCTAAGAAAGCGGTATAAGAATCTCAACATGAAGGACAACGAAAATGTATCCGAGTACATCTCCAGAGTAATTCTGATCACTAATGAGATGAAATCTTGTAGAGAAATCCTTTCTGAACAAGTAATCATTGAGAAGATATTGAGGTCTCTTACCCCTTAATTTTATTACATTGTTGTAGCAATTGAACGTTCTAAAGATCTGGACACCATGAGAATAGAAGAGTTGTAAAGCAGTCTATTGGCATGAGAGTTGCGTCTAACTGAAAGAAATTCTGAGAGAGAGGTTGAGCAAACTCTGAAAGTTTCTTTTGTCAACAAGGACTAGAAGCAGAAAAGTCATGGTAGGTCTCAGAAGTCAGAATCCTTCTATTCTGATGAGAGGAAACATCAGAAGGGAAAAGAGAAGTATGATAAGAGAATATTCTAATGTTACTATTGTAATAGGTTTGACCAATTTGCTAAAGAATGTTTGTTAAACAAAGAGGAAGCAAAAATAGCCAGAGGAGATTTCAATGATGAACCTGTATTCTTGATGGCTTATGAATATGATGAGGAACTTGTGCGATTTTTGTTTTCTGATTCTGAAGGAGAAGAAGAATATGACTTAGAATCAGAAGATGGCTTTGAAGATTATGAAGATGAGTCAGAATCTGAGGTTTCTGAAGATGAGTCAGAGTTAGAAGATGACTATGAAGCTGAAGACAAGTCAGAATCTGAAGGTGATTCTGAATCTGAAGGAGAATCAGTACATGAGTCAGAATTTGAAGAATATTCTGCTTCTAAAGATAAATCAGAACCAGAAGGTTCTCAAGGTGAGTCAGAGTAAGAAAATGAAGATGATTCTGGAGATTTTAAAGATGAGTCCGAACTTGAAAGTTCTGAAGATGATTCAGAGTCTGAAGGTGACTCTGAAGAAGACAAAGAAGAAGAAGACTTTGAAGGCGAGTCAATTTCTGATGGTGAATCTGATTCTGATCCTGATTTTGATGATGATCTAAAATCTGGTGGTGATCATGCTTATAGAAGGGAAAACTCTGAAGACGTAGGTTCTAGAGGACAAGCTTCTGGAGATGATCATGTTTCTGGTGAAAATCATATCTCTGAAGGTGGACCTTCTAAAGGAAGAGCTTATGAAGGTGGACCTTCTGAAGGCGATCCAACTTTTGAAGATAATACTTCTGAAGGTTGTGGTTCTAGACGAGGTCCAAAGGCTAATAAAGGTGAAGTTTCTAGTGGTAGTTGAACTTCTGAAGAAAGTCCAGAAGAAGATACAGTTCCAAAATTAGAAGAAGAATTTGAACAAGTCCATAGGCCACGACGAATTGCAGAGTTTAACATGTTGCAAGATACTTAAGGGGCTATGAGGTATGAAGTGTTATTCGTTTCTAATGTGAAGACTGATGCAAAACTGATATGTTATTCAGACTTTGATTGGTGTAGAGATAAGTTTGACGGGGGAAGTATTTCTGGATACTTGTTTAAGTTTTTGAGATGTCATATTTCTTTATGTTCCAAGAATCAATCTATTGTTGAGTTGTCAATCTGTGAAGCTGTCAAGGCTTAACAGTTTATCCGTTTGAGAAATGAAATTGGTGTTGCAGATTTTGATTAGCTGAATATGAATTAAGGGATGGTGTTGAAAGTAAGTCATATTCAAAAGTTGTTATTAGTCAGAAGCAGAAGTTTCTGAGGTGACTATTTCAGAAGCGTGTTTAACTTCTGGAGTTCTAGTTATTTTGTTAGCTTAACTATTAAGTTAACTTAGTCTTTAAATTTACCTTTTGTTAAGGCCTACATGACAATTTACTTTGTGTCTAAATAGATTAGAGGTAACTATCATATATAATTAATTTTTCTTACAATTCTTATAGTCGTCATTGCAGAACAATAAATATATTATCTCATTCTTTCTGTATTTTATCACCTTGTGTATTATCAATATTGAGACGAAAGAAGATGTGTGAAAAGAAGTAGTAGTAAGCAAGTCTTGAAAAAGGGAAATAATGATCATTGAATGATGAAACGTGGTATGTGGAATTGGTCTTTACTTTTAGAGCTAATAATGTTATATAGTAATATTGTGCTTCAAATAAGTGATAATGGATTGCCTGTTGTTTGTTGCGGTTACAGTTATTTATTTATAACTGCATTCCATTGTCGTTTATATATATATATATATATATATATATATATATATATATATATATATATATATATATATATATATATATATATATATATATATATATATATATATATATATATTTTACTAAAGGAGTAAACAATCAATTTTGTCTTAACTTGAACGGTCACTCTTTAATAATTTACTTCTTAAACAATTAAATTAACTAAAAGATTTTTAAACTATTCGCCTATCAAACTATTTAGCTTCTTTTTAAATCTTCTGTTAAGATGATTATCGTTATTGTCCATAAATTATAAAAGTATATTAGTTTAGTATTTAGAATATCATGAAAAATAAATTTATAGTCATTTAATTTTTTATTTATTATAGACTCATTTTTTTCTCTAATCTACAATCTCCTCTCTAACTACTCCATTTCTGAATTGCTTCTATGTATGTGTTGTAGAAATGTTTGAGGTGAAATAATATAATTTTTGTTTGTAGAAATATTGAAGTGAAATAATATAATTTTTGTTAGAGTTGTTCGGGGTCAATACAAAGGAGTATTTTTACATTTAAAGACTCTTTTTTAGTAATATATTTTTTATGAGCAACACACTATATATTCATTAAAAATTTTAAGATGATAGGTGTGTGAGTTTTTCCATTTATAAATGTTCAATTCCCTATATTTCTAATCAATATAAGACTTTCACACACTACTTACACTTGTTATTCTCAACACTCTCCCTCAAGTGTGAGTCTATCCACAATACTCTCCCTCAAGTGGAAGCTTCTTTTATCCACATACACTTGTATCACTGTTGACACTTTTCAATGGCACATCTCTGACAAAAATTCCGATACAATTAAGTCAGACCCTTTACTCGAAATCAAAGGCTCATAATACCATATGTTAGGGCTATTCAGATGTCAACATGAATGAATATTTTTACACTTGTCGACTTTCCTTTTGAGAAATGCACCTTTTTGAGAGACACATCACATACTCACCTAAAATCTTAAGGTGATAGATGTGTGAGTTCTCCTACTTATTATTCTTCAAGTCTCCATATTTCTAACCAATGTAAAACTTTCTTACATTACTCATTATCACGAAGAGAAAAATTGAGATTAAGCTATTGATTAACTTAACTCGAAAAATATGAGTCAACTCAGAACTTTATTGTTTCCAAAGGAAAGAAAAAATATCGAGAAATATCAATGCGAAAATAAAAGAAAAAGAGAAATCTGGATACAGTGGTTGATTATGCAAAGAAAAGGTATTAAAACTCCTCACATCTATGGTACTCCATAGAAACCTCTTGAAAATATGTGTTATGATAAAATCTGGTTGTTTGCAAAAAGATTGGGGTGATGAGAAAAGAAGTATTTTATTATATTTTTTACTCGTCAAGACTTCAAGAGGTTGTGCCTACGTATCCTCATAGTGCAATAAAAAAATTAGAGCCTCGTACTCTGTGGTAAAAATAACCACAAAAATGTATTAATTGGTTTTAAATTGAAAAGACATTTCGTTGTATTTGAGTGAAAAATACAACTTACTACCCACAAGTATGGGGAGTGAGAATTTGCATCATCTTGATATGGGGAACTTTTACTTGGACTTTCTCACAAGCATGTCTCAATATTCAAGTGGAAAATGCCAATCAATTCACAATATAACGTAGAAGTATAATGGTTTCATCACTACTAGAATAGACTAATATTCAATTTTTGAAAGTGTTTTAAAAGAAAAGTGCACAAAAAGAAGTTTGGTGACGTTTGTCTTTTTTAGAAGTTTTTAAAAGAGTTGGAATATGCTTAAGTGTTTTAGCATTTATTAAGAAAAATGATTTTCGAGATCACTTGACAGGGTCAAAGTTTATTAAGAAAGGTTTGAAGTTTGAAATAAGAAGTTTTGAAAATAGGAAGAAATTTTGAAAATTGAAGAAGTGGGTAGGAGATGAAGAGACTATCCTAAAGCATAAAAGTAAATGACATGAAATAAAAGGTCTCATTGTAAGGTATCACAAGAGAAAGCCTTTGTGTGTGCAAGTGTACAAACCACAAGATAGAGCAAGCATTTAACATTGGTCAAGATGAAACATTCCCTTCCTTTTAAATTGATCCACAAGATAAAAAAATTACACAAGCAAGCATATAAACAGATAAATCATCAAGAGCAAGCAATGGAAGCAGATGAACATCAAAAGATCTAGATGAAAGCCAAGGTCACAAAGCCATAAAGAGAGTTACAAGTCTTCAAGGAAAGATCAAAGTTATCTCAGAATAAGGCTAAATCTTGAATTGATGTTTAGAGGTCCAGATGAATCCCAAAGTCTCAGATATAATCACTCCAAGCAAATGAGAGCACTAAGTCATATGGTCCAAAATCCAAAATATTACTCAAGTAAGGGATAATAACACAAATTCCACAAGATCAGATGACAAATTTTAAGGGTTTTAGCCATTTTATCATGTTTTTGTTCTTTTTGAAGAAATAAAGCAAGAGAAGAAAGAAGATAAAAGACATAAAGTAAATAAAAAATTATAAGAATGTAAATGACATGAATGTAATGACATTACATTATATTGCAATAAATGTAAATAGCTTAAAAGTAATTGTTAGCACAATTAATATGTCAATATTAATGTTAATGAGAAATCAACCGAGTCTGGACAATTTAGTGTTAAGTTAAACAATCGTAAGTGGACTTATTTTAAAGTCACACCTATGTAAGGCCGATCAATAACAATTTATGTGTCAACATGTTAGAGGAATTATATAAAATCATCCTCCTAAAACAATGTCACACAATGATCAAAACAAAATCAAAAAAGAATAAGATGAAGAAGAGAGAGAGAGAGAGAGAGAGAGAGAGAGAGAGAGAGAGAGAGAGAGAGATGATCAAGTACACTTGAATTTGAACAAAGGATCATCTATTATCAATTTCAACCATTCAAATGCACAATGCAATGGGATAAACTTATCATTAATCTAAAGTACCAAAAATGATCAAATGGTCATTTAAATTATAAGTTTGAAACGATGAAAGTTCAATCAACCAAAACATCATTCAATAACCAACTGATATTGATGAAGCATTGATCAACCAAGTCATGATCCAAAGTCAAACAAAAATAGATCAAAAATACAATTAAAAAAAGATTTTAAAATTGATTAAAAATTGAAATTAAAAGGAAAATTTTAAAGAGGCATAAAAACATCAAATATATTGCCAAAATATTTGAGAAAAATCAGAAATATTACAAGTAATTAGATCTCAAAAGTTGGAGAGATAAATATTTAAAAATGAATAAAAATTAATTATTAAATGAAAAGTAAAAGGAAAATAGAAAGAAAATAGCAAAAAATGCTAAAAATGATTTTTAAAATCCGAAGAAAAAAAAAGTATATATGTGTGTGTGTGTGTGTGTGTGTGTGTGTGTGTGTGTGTGTGTGTGTGTGTGTGTGTGTGTGTGTGTTTGTGTGTGTGTGTGTGTGTGTGTGTGTGTGTGTGTGTGTGTGTGTGTGTGTGTGTGTGTGTGTGTGTGTGTGTGTGTGTGTGTGTGTGTGTGTGTGTGTGTGTGTGTGTGTGTGTGTGTGTGTGTGTGTGTGTGTGTGTGTGTGTTTGTGTGTAAAACAAATGGAAAATAAAAATATCCAACAACTAGCTGTGTGGTGTGTGGTGATTGGTATGAATTTGAATCTTCCCATCAAAGCACGCGAAGCCTGCGCCCTCTTCAACCTTTGAACGAATTTTGCAGATCTATGAACTCTAAATTTTAACCTCAATCAACACATGGTTAAAATTCTACTCATGTCATTGTTCATGTATCTCTGTATTAGAGTCATTGATTGGCTCTAAACAGAGAGAATTTGCTCAAAAACACAGAAAACCCTAAGTGCTTCAAAGTAAAATTAAATGACTAATACGAAGAATAAATTCAAGGTAAGGAAGGGGTTTAAATCAGTGAATCAAGACAAAGAGCGTTGTAACTCATTTGTTTAGAAATGTAACTTGTATCTACCTTTCTAGTTGAAGCTTCGAAGCTTAACAATGGTGAGATCGAGCTAAAAGGTTGTAGGTGGTTTTGAACTTCTGTGCTGGTTCAGTTAGCTTCAGATGATGCCGGTGAGTGATTATGGGAAGAGATTTGAATTTAAAACAAGTTTAATTTGAAAAAAAAGGGTTTTTGGTTTTGAAGCTCTTTAGGAGTGAAAATGGAAGAAGTTTTATGGATGTTGTTGTACCCCAAAATTTCCCCTCTTAATTTCTCAAAGATTCTCTCACAAGATCTCCATTGATTCAAGACTGCACAAGGTTTAATCAGCTCAAGATACCTCCTCAAAGACAGATGACTCAAAACTAAGGTTTAAGTTTGTACAAGTATGTGATACGGTGGGAGAACTGACTTGAGGTTTTGTGTTTTGTGTTTGCAAATGTTTCGATTTAGCAAGAGTCGCCACCGACTTTTTATTTTATCCAAAGGAAAGGTCAAAAAGCACAGGAAAGACCTTTGAGATTTTTTCTTGGGTTTGGGGGGTAGATTATGAAATTGGAAGGTGCAAGCACCCTTTTCATACATGGTTATCCACGGGCTCTTAGTTACTTGTTTAGATCACTTGCTTTTGCTTTTCAATTGTTTGAAATGGTGCTTTGTGTGTGGTTTTGAAAATGTTTTGAAAGGAGGCCTTTGTTTAGGCAACCTTTGTAATGATTCTTGTTTGAATGTATACAAAGGTGTTTGTCTTTTGAAAAGATGTTTCAATGTTTGAAAGTGTGATTTGAGAAAATGTTTTGAAATTGTGTTGTGAGGTGTGTTTGAAAATAGCAAGGATGTTTTTTTGCAAGTTTTGATCAAGTAACTAAGAGTTGTCTACCCTATCTACTCAAGAGTCTTTCCTACACATTTTTAACCCTTTTGACAGTGTTATTTTACCATTGCATTTGGTAAACAACCTTGTATTTGGATGTTAAACGGGACGGACGCGGGTCATCGTATTGACCATGATAGCAATAGTACTAAGTATCTTTAGCAATTTTTCTGAAGGACTAGACCATTTTTGTATAGGCAAGCAAGATAGCGTCATAGAGGGACTATGATCTTTTTTTTTTTTGCCAAGATACTCAACATGCATACCATGGCCATTTTAAAGGCAACAAGTGGATGAAACCCTAGGGGTGCATGTGTGCATGGTGTTATCATTTTCATGCATTTTTATCTTGTATTAGGTCTAACTATTTGTTTTGATTTTGGATATTGCATACAAACCCTAATCTCTATCATGGCATATTTGAAAGCATAAATGCGTAAAATAAATCTACGACTATTACAACATTGATATGGGGAGGGGGATACAATTTTGAATGGGGAGTATTTGCAAGAAAATAAAACCCTAAGATTTACTATTACATCCAAATTGAATTCTTTTCATTAAATATTAAATAAGCAATAAAATATAAACATGCAAAATATTATGAATATGCAAGAAATGTTTTTATTTATTTTTATGTGTGTAAAAATATAATTTTTAATGTGTTAAAAAAAAGAGAAAATAAAAAGTTATTTTTGTTAAGAGAAAAACCCTAAATTTTGTTTTAAGAAAGTATATTTATTAATATTATTTATTAATGTATAATAAAAAATAAAAAAATATATACAAGTGTCAAAAAATAAAAATATATTAGAAAAATATTATTTTTAATAAGGGTGGAAACCCTAGTTTTTTGTTTTAAGATAATATATATTATATTAATTATTTTATGTACAAGAAAATAATATAAATATATACAAAGATATTTAAGAAATAAAACATGTGGAAAAATAATATTTTACATGTATAAATAATAAAAATAAAAATATATAATATTTCTATAATATTTATAAGTTTTTATTAAAGAAAATAAAAGTATATACTATTTAATATTTATTTTTATGTCTAAAAAATAATAAAAAATAATGAAATAAAATGTGAAATTTTATGAAAATGTTTTTGATATTTTTTTATGTTTAGAAAACATAAAATAAAATCAGAAATGAAAAATAAATAGAAAAATGCAAAATTATAATGAAATGGGCCAGGGGGTGCAAAAAGCAGGTCAGGGGTGCCAAAAACAAGCCAAAACAAGCCCTGCCCAGTTACAACTTCATCTTCAACCTTTGAACAAAAATGCGCGCCTGTGTACAAAATCTGGAAATCCTGCATACGTGCTCTAAAGCAAAAACTCATAACATCAAAGTCATAACATTTTTCAAGACGATTCCAACCATATAAAGAACTTAATTTAACTCTCAAAGACCAGAGAGCATTTCTCTGGCCCTAATTTCTAACCTAACTTTTTCAGGAAGTTCATCAATCAAATTCTCTTAGCACACTTAACTTAAATGAAATCTATGCATATGTACAACTTAAGGGCTATGAATACTATATTTTTTATTCACAAACCTAAGCCTAATGATTCCTAAATAGAGAGATAGGAAGTTGAAAAATACCTATTTCAGTTGGACACGAGTATGGAAATGTAGAGCTTTTCAGTGAGGCCCGAGATGCTTGGGAGCTTGCTTGAACTTCCTCTGACCTTCCCCAATGCTTAGTTTGCTTTGGATTTGCTTGAACAAGCTTGTAGAAGTCAACCTGCACAAGCTGAAAAACAGAAATGCTGAAGCTTGCAAATGGAGTTACAGTCAATGGCCAATGGTTGGGATAACTCAGGTGGGATATATGGAAGGTATTGGAACAGGTTTGGGGAAAAATGCACGAGTAGTTTTTGTTATGCAACTCAAAGTGCAGAAATTGCCCTGTTTTGAAAGAGGAAGGTGATTTTGTGTTTTGGAGGGCTTAAGGGATGAATGGCTCGTGTTTCTTGCTCAAGGCAATGTGAAAAACTTGTTTCAAATGCTTACAAGAGTTGGTTATAACAGATGCTCAAGTTGAAAGTTTCACTAAGTTAAAAGTTTCATGGACCCTTGTTCCAAAATCATAACTTGAGATCCAAGCTTCTTTTGGGAAAACTTTGTGAATCAAAGTTGTAGATTTTGTGGAGGACTACAACTTTCATGTTGGGAGTTTTGTTTGAATCCAATTACATCATGGTGAAAAAGTTGGGCAAAGTTGGGAAAAAATAAGAAAATTTCATAACTTAGAAAAATTCAAAGTTATGAAAATTTTTCAATTTTAAACCCTAATTTGCAAAATTAGGTTTCTTGATGAAAAATTTTAATGTTTTGACTCGTCTTGATGAAAAATGACCCTTGGCACTTGATTTTGACTAAAAAGTCAAAGTTTGACTTTTCAGTGTACAGTCAAATTTTGATCAGTTGACTGAAAAATTCATTTGTCAATCCAATGCATTTGGGATCTTTTGAACCTTGTGAATAGGTAAAGATGATTCCATTGAGTCCTTGAATCCATGCTTGAACCCAATTTGCCATTGGCTAGGTGAAAAAAAATAAGAAATTGCCCTTATACAGTCAAAACCCTAAAAATGACCATTTTGCCCTTTTGATGATCTGATCAAATTTCTTGAGAAGTTGTGGTCCAAACTTGATCAAATGGTTCATATGAGTCTATAATGTTGATGTGGATCAAAAATTATGAGGTTTGACTATAAATTGGCCACAGCTGACTTTTTCCCCAATACAGTTGATTTCTAAGTCAATTGTCCAATTGACTGGGCAAAAATTTGATTCAAAGCTTGAAACTTGGTAGAGGCAATCTTATAAGTCCAACATGAAGTATGAAAGTCACTTTGAGCATTGAAAGTCTAAAAATCCCTGTGCAAGCTCAAACCCTAATTTAGGTCATCAGTGCAAGGATATGCCTTGAGCAGAGCAAACCCTAATCCTGTCTGGAGTTCAAAGAGTCTTGTAAGGGGAAATATTGATAAAATGAGAGGGAAAATTTTGGGGTACAACAGCTGCCCCTGTTCAATCTTCTTGAACCTGAAGAGTTAGATTGGCGAGTTTGCCTTTCATGACTCGAAGGTAAAAGATGATTGGACACTAGAGTGCCCGTAAATTTGCACTCGTCAAAATGTAAATGAGGGAATGAGCTTAAAGATGCCATTTGGAGATGGTAGAATATTGCTGGAGATGGGCTTAAAGATGCCATCCAAGACTGTTTGTTGAAAATCAGGAGAATGAACATCAGAATAGTGTCCGTATCTGAAACGTATCTGAGTTGTATCTGGAGATTGGATTCGTATGAGCAAAAGAATGGTGTCCGTGTCTGGAGCGTATCCGAGCTGTAACCGTATTTGATTCTTGAATGATTATCAGAATTACTGCCGTGTCTGGAGTGTATCTGTATTGTATATGAATTCTGAATGGGTGACAGAGAAACATCTGTGTATGGAGCATTTCTGGGCTGGGGATAAATTCTGAATGAGTGGTAGAATGGCAACCATGTCTGGTGCGTATTTGGACTGTATCTGAAGTTGAGACCTGTATGAGTAGCAGAATGACTTCCGTGTCTAGAGTGTATCCATACTGTAACTGGGATCTGGACAAGTGACAGAATGATGTCTATGGCGAAGTGTATCTGAACCTGAGGTTGATAGTTGAATCTGAATGAGAAATAGAATGGCTTCCGGGTCTGGAGCGTATCTAGTCTGTATCTGATTGGTGAAGTCTGAATGAGTAGTAGAATGACCTCCGCGTCTGGGGTGTATCTATATTGTATCTGAATAAGAGATCTGAAGGAGTATCAGAATGACTTCCATGTCTTGGAGTGTATCCGTACTGTATCTGAAATCTTTGAATAGTTGTTAATGATAGATTTTAATCTCATCCTGAAAAGGGTAAAATGTTAGCTGAAACACAAAGTTATGTTGCATGACATGTATGATGCAATAAAATGTGTTCTATCAATGTTTATGATATATGAATGTAATGGATGCGCATGTAAGCTGATTAGCTGTCTTGCTGAGGAAAATAAATCCTTGATAGCTGGAGATAATGAAATCTTTGACTGCTGCCGGGGAAAATAAATCCTTGACCGCTGTTGGAGATAGAAAATCCTTGGCAATTTTTGGGGATTAACAAGAACTTTGACAACTTATGTGGAAATGTGATAATCCTTCATGACTTTCCTGGGGATATAGGGATCCTTCAAGTCTTCTTGGGAAAACTACTTGAGGAATCCAGAGAGTTTTGATGACTATGGCTGGGGAATAAGGAAAACTCTGACGATCTCTACTGGGGAATTGAAACCTTGGAGGCTTCCACTGGAGAAATGAGAATGAGAACCTTCGATCTGCTGGGAAATAACTCTGTGGGGAGAATGTTTATTATGTGGAAGAGTTTTCAAGAGCTTGGGTTGTATGCCAATCTACTGAGGAATTATCTGAAGCTGTCGTCTGGTTTAGTTATCAGGCTCTAAGATAACTTGCGGGAGAATCTTCTGGTTTTAAGACAAATCTCTGAGGAATTGGAGGAAACTAGATGGTCTTCCATCGGGGTCTGAGGGTTGAAGTTTTGGACTTCGTTGGGGAAGAAAGTTTCATCTTTACTGAGGGTTTGTAGTTCAAAGTTTTGCTCCGCTGAGGATTGGGGGTTTTGAAAACTCGAATCTGAGGGGGATTTTGAAACTTAACTCCGCTGGGGATATGTATTTCAAGGCTTTAGCTCTGCTGAGGATTTCTCCTGGAGTAGCCTAAAGACGTTTTCCCATACTTTCAATATGTCAGTAATTATTCTTTCATTTCGTTTTATTTGTATGCAGTGATTATATTCAAATGCGTATGCTCATTTAATAAATCATTAGACGTTTTCAAATAAAACATAAGCGTAAAAAGAAAGAAAAGGAAAACAAATTTCTGTACTTTGAAGTATATTTGTATTAACTTTGTGTAAGTATTTTGTACAAAGGGGACAGACATCCTAGTAAGAGAATGTTGTCATAAAATTGAGAAAAATTTATACAAAGAAAGATGAATATGTGTAACAATTCCATGGGGTTCCCATTCCGCTATAGCCTTCATAATTCTGAGTATCTTGTCCATTCGTTGCTTCGTCCGCAGATGATTGGATTGATCAGAAGCTTGGAGCTTGTCCGTGAAGAGATTGTCCTTAAAGTGATCCGACGAGACATAGTCATACGCTTTAATTCCCTAACTTTTGCCTGGATCGCCCTTTCGGATTTTCGATCCACCGGGAAACCCTTTTTTGCCCAAGTCGCCCTTTCAGGTTTTCAACTTGCCGGGTGTACATATTTTTTTGTTTTAACCCTAATTTTTTCCTGAACTGCCCTTTCTGGTTTTCGATTCACCGGGATGCCCATTTTTGCCCAAGTCGCCCTTTCGGGTTTTCAACTTGTTGGGTTGTTTATGCGTAGTATCTTTTGACTATGTCTGCGTTCACAGGGTGCGACAGGTCATCACCGTCCATGGTGGTCAGGATCATTGCCCCACCAGAAAAGATGTTTTTGATCACAAATGATCCTTCGTAAGTAGGAGTCCATTTGCCCCTGGGATCACTTTGCGGCAAGATGATCCGCTTGATTACAAGGTCCCCGACTTGATATACTTGTCTTCTGACTTTCCTGTTGAAGGCCTTGATCATACGTTTTTGATACGCCTGACCATGGAAAACAGCAGTAAGTCGCTTCTCGTCAATCAAGTTAAGTTGATCAAGCCGGGTCTGAATCCAATCGTCTTCACTCAAACCCGCATCTTTCATGATTCTCAAGGAGGGAATCTTAACCTCGATATGTAAAACAGTTTCCATGCCATATACCAAAGAAAAGGGTGTTGCCCTAGTTGAAGTGCATGCCGTGGTACGGTACCCGTGCAGAGAAAACGGTAACATCTCATGCCAGTCCTTGTAGGTTACTGTCATCTTTTGAATGATCTTCTTGATATTTTTGTTCGCGGCTTCGACAACACCGTTCATCTTAGGCCGATAGGGAGATGAATTGTGATGTTGAATCTTGAACTGCTCGCACAGAGCGATGATCATAGTATTGTTCAAATTTGTACTGTTGTCAGTGATGATCCTGTCGGGGATACTATACCAGCATTTGAGGTTTTGCTTGATGAAGCGGGCAACCACATTCTTTGTAACGGAGGAGAAGGAAGCTGCTTCGACCCACTTGGTAAAGGAATCAATGGCCACCAGGATGAAACGGTGTCCATTGGATGCTGTAGGCTTTATCTCTCCAATCATGTCGATTCCCCACATCGCGAATGGCCAATGAGCTGTTAAGACATTGAGAGGAACTGGGGATATATGTACCTTGTCCGCATAGATTTGGAATTGATGACAAGTACGGGAATGTTGATGACAATCAACTTCCATGGTAGACCAGTAGTAGCCTGCCCATAGAATCTTTTTAGCCATCATATGACCGCTTGAGTGGGTGCCAAAGGTGCCATTATGTAGTTCAGCCATGATCTGCTCAACTTCCACTTTGTCCATACAACGGAGTAGGACATAATCAAGATTGCGCTTGTATAGGATACCATTGCTCAGAAAGAACTTGGATGCGAACTTCCTTAAGAACTTTTTGTCGTTGACTGAAGCTCCTTCAGGGTATTCTTGTGCTTCGAGATACCTTTTGACGTCATGAAACCAAGATCGGTCCATTATTTCTTCGGTATTAATCTCGTGACAATGTGCAGGTTCTTCCATTCGTTCAATGGTGATTTGAGGAGCCTCATTATCCCAGTTAAGTTTAAACATGGATGACATTGTAGCTAGCGCATCTGCCAACTGATTCTCTTCTCGCGGGAAGTGCTCGAAGGTAATCTGCACGTAATGTGGTAACAATGTCAAGACATGTTCTTTGTAAGGGATGAGGTTAGGGTGTTTAGTATCCCACTCTCCTTTGATTTGATTGATAACCAAAGCTGAGTCCCCAAATACAGTCAAAGATTTGATTCCCAAGTCAATAGCAGCCTTGAGACCAAAGATACAAGCTTCATACTCGGCCATATTGTTGGTGCAGCTGAAGCAGAGTCTAGCAGTGAAAGGTGTATGGCAAACTTGTGGAGAGATAAGTACCGCGCCGATACCGTTCCCAAGTGCGTTGGAAGCACCATCAAAGTACAGGGTCCATCAGGATCCTTGTTCAGGTCTGTCATACGGTTTGTTTTCTTTAATGTTGCTCAAAGTCATGATATCCTCGTCAGGGAAATCGAACCTCATAGATTGGTAATCTTCGAAAGCTTGATGGGCCAAATGATCGGCTAGCACACTCCCCTTTATAGCTTTTTGGGTTGTGTATTGTATATCATGTTCGGTGAGGATCATCTGCCATCTAGCGATTCTTCTGGATAAAGCAGGCTTCTCGAAGATGTACTTGATCGGATCCATCTTAGAGATCAGTAAAGTGGTATGTGTCAACATATACTGCCTTAGCCGGCGAGCAGCCCATACCAAAGCACAACAAGTTTTCTCGAGCAGTGAGTAGCGAGTCTCACAGTCGGTAAACTTTTTGTTAAGGTAATAAATGGCATGCTCTTTTCGGCCAGACTCGTCATGTTGGCCCAGTATTCACCCCCATTGAATTCTCCAGGACAGTCAGATACATGATTAAAGGTCTTCCTTCGACGGGAGGCATCAAGATAGGAGGTTCCAGCAAATTCTCCTTGATTTTATCAAAAGCAACTTGACAGTCATCATTCCATTTAACCACCTGATCTTTCTTCAACAGCTTGAAGATTGGTTCACAGGTAGATGTTAGGTGAGAAATGAACCTTGCAATGTAGTTTAGGCATCCCAAGAAACCTATGACCTCCTTCTCAGTGCGAGGGGCAGGCATTTCTTGTATATCTTTGACTTTGGCAGGGTCAACCTCGATGCCTTTGTTACTGACGATGAATCCCAAAAGTTTACCGGACCTGACTCCGAAAGTGCACTTGTTAGGGTTCAGTCTGAGCTTGTATTCTTTCAATCTGACAAACAGCTTTTGCAGATGGTCGAGGTGTTCTTCTTCGATTTGTGAATGGGATATCATGTCGTCTACGTAAACCTCTATCTCATGATGTATCATGTCATGAAACAAAGCTACCATGGCTCGCTGATAGGTTGCCCCAGCATTCTTCAGTTCGAATGGCATCACTTTATAACAGAAAGTACCCCACTGTGTAACAAAAGTAGTTTTCTCCATGTCTTCAGGGGCCATTTTGATCTGGTTGTACCCTGAAAATCCATCCATGAAAGAAAATACCTTATGTTGAGCTGTATTGTCAACCAAGATGTCAATGTGCCGTAGTGGAAAGTCATCTTTATGGCTAGCCCTGTTTAAGTCTCTATAATCCACGCACATTCTGACTTTGCCGTCCTTCTTAGGCACGGACACAATGTTAGCAACCCATTGTGGATAGGAAGTAACAGCAAGAAAGCCAACATTGAACTGCTTCATCACTTCAGCTTTGATCTTTTCGGACATGTCGGGCCTCATTCGGAGGACTTTCTGTTTGATTGGTGGACAATCTTCTCTTGTAGGGAGACGGTGAACCACAATATCTGTATCCAATCCCGGCATGTCTTCGTAGGACCAGGCGAATGAAGAAGTGAAAAACACAAGAAGGGGGGGGGGGGTTGAATTGTAAAACTGAAAACCAATGCAATGAACAAGATATTTTTATCCTGGTTCATTTGATCTCAAACTACTCCAGTCCACCCGTCAAGGTGATTTCGCCTCTCTCCAACGAGGTCTTAATCCACTATATTCAACTGAATATTAAAAACTGCTTTAACAACTGCTAAAGCCTTCTTGATG
The DNA here is from genome assembly GCA_948472305.1 of Vicia faba. Classification (NCBI taxonomy): domain Eukaryota; kingdom Viridiplantae; phylum Streptophyta; class Magnoliopsida; order Fabales; family Fabaceae; genus Vicia; species Vicia faba. The sequence goes on from OX451740.1 coordinate 288,189,227, forward strand.
CAAACCACAACCGGTTTGTCAAGGAAACACTTTCTTACAAAGAAGATAAATCTAGGTGTGTGAATGTTTTCTACAAAACTGTATCACAACTGTGATGTATACACAACTTAAGCATATGAAACTAGATTGCTAAACAATGATTGAGTAAGGAGATATGTAGCGTTTAGCAAACTGAGAGAAGGAAGATTATGATTAGCTTTTAGGCGTGTAAAATGTTGGAGAGCATTAGCCAATTCAATCTTCATAGTCTTGTTTATATAGCACTGAGATTGTTGAACGTTGGAGCAATATTCTTGATTCAATGCTAATAACAAACTTTCCTTATTGAGAAAATCTTGTCTAGAATGAGGCCGTTGGTAATAATTTGCTTTCAATGCACAGTACCGTTGCTTACTTAATGCATGTTCTGGCTTGGCTCATTCTGACTCTACTTAACTGCTGATGAACTGTTGTTTTCTTTATCAGAGTGTTGAGCGCAGTTCTGTTCATCAAGCTTCAACATACACGTGAGTTAATCTTCTGATTCTGGTATTCTGATATAGCAACTTCTGATGCTGATGTCAAGAACCAATATTCTGATGCTGATTAAGTGTGCTCTTGCTGATACCTATCAGAGTTTCTGCAAAGCAGAACGTAATATTTTCAGGTAGCAAATAGTTCATACATGAATCATATAAATAATATATCTTTTCATTTTGTTATCATCAAAACTTAAACATAGGGTAGTAGATTCAAACTTTGTTCTAACAATCTCCCCCTTTTTGATGATGACAAAAACTAGATATTTTTAATTGAAAATAACGTGAAAAAGATATCAGAGGTAACTGAATGATAAGATGTATCAGAGTAAGAGGTTATCAAAGATAAGGGATAAGAGTTTGAGAGATACTCCCCCTGAGTTTATTGCTTCCCTCTTTAATTCCAAGAGTTCTTCAGGATAAGATTATTATTGCCTTTCTTTGAACATCAGATTCTCAGAGTTTTGACTATCAGAGGCTATAGATCAGCATATCAGAGCAGAGCTTCAGATCAGCGTATCAGAGCTTTTCTTGTCAGAGCTTTGCTTTGGGTCAGAGTATCAGAGCTTTAGTCTTCAGAGTATCATGGAGCTTTCTTGTACCCGTAGACTTAAGCAAAACAGAAAACATATTCAAGTATATCAGAGTTAGAATGTTCGAGAATTTCTGTCTTAGTAATCCGTTATTATTTAAAATATCATTCTTGTTCTCCCCCTTTTTGTCAGCAATCAAAAAGTGTAAGTGATGTGCTAAAACAGTTAAGAGCAGAAAAACTTGTCATATTAAAAGGTTCAGAATCAAACAAAACAGTACAACAGATAATCAAAGAAAACATGAAAATGATATGAATGAAAAACTAAGGTTGGGGAGGAAGGCGTGTGAACAGGTTCTCCAGCATGGCTTTGATCTGATCAGCAGTCTCATTCTGCTTGTGTACCATGCTGACCACTGTGTCTATCTTGCTATCCTGCACATCCATCCTTTCTTTCATCTTCTGGTCATTTTCATCCATTCTTTGCTGCAGACGCATGTCATTCAGCTTCAGCTCTTCTAGAGTGAGGAGTGTTCTGAATGGCACTTGATACTGTTCAGATGATGCTTTCTTCTGAGAACCTGCAGAAGCACTGCTGGAGGTTGCCATGTTCACACTTTAGGGATTTTGAGAAAAACTGAGAAAAAGGGTTTGCAAGAGATGAACACAGAAAAATGCAGAGAATACTTTGAGAAATAATGAGAAACTGTAAAAGATTAAAGTGAGAGGTTAACGTGTTTAAATAGGGTTCAGAATATTTTGAAATTGTAAACGTTTTCAATAAAGAGGAATAAAATCATGATTACATTTTAAAAACATGATTACTTTCATTTAATGCTTGCTGATTTTGGGGGATTTGAGAAAGATACTTAAAACGGTTACCAGACATGTGTCTCAATGCACCCAGTCAGCGTTTTGCCTTCTCAGAAGCGTGCACGCGTTCTGCTTCAGAGATTTGCTGATGATTGGATGACACTTATTTGATGTAGTGATCAGCACGTCTGTCTTTGAGCTTAGACTCTCAGATCTTTAGACTTGCATCTGATACAATCTGCATGTTCTATCTTTCTGAAAAGAGATTGATCAGAAGTTCACAGTAAAACAAATACATTCTGAAGATAAATATATGGAATTAAACATTTTCACTCTGGGCAGATTTTCATGCTGAGATGTTTCAGAATGAAATTGAACCTATCTTCAGAAAGGGGTTTAGTGAAGATATCAGCCCATTAATGGTCTGTATCTATAAATTTTAAATTCAAAATTCCTTTCTGAATATAGTCCCTAATGAAGTGATGTTTTATTTCTATATGCTTAGCTCTAGAATGTAAAATAGGATTCTTACTTAAGCAAATAGCAGAAGTATTATCACAGAGTATAGGAATGTTACTCTCAAAAATCTGGAAATCTTCAAGCTGACTTTTCATCCAGAGCATTTGTGTGCTACATCCTGCTGCTGCTATGTACTCAGCTTCTGCTGTTGATAGCGCAATTGTTGATTGCCTTTTGCTGGACCAAGAGATCATATTTTCTCCCAGAAACTGGCAGCTTCCAGAAGTACTTTTACGCTCCACTCTGTCTCCAGCAAAGTCAGCATCGCAGTAGCCTACTAAACTGTAATCACTAGATTTTCTATAAAACAAACCCAGATTAGTAGTACCTTTCAGATACTTGAAAATTCGCTTAACAGCTGTTAAGTGAGATTCTCTAGGATCTGATTGGAATCTAGCACAAATACAAACGCTGAATAATATATCAGGTCTTGAAGCAGTCAGATAAAGGAGAGAACCAATCATACCTCTGTAGACTTTCTGTTCTACATTTTTTCTTACCTCTTCTCTTTCCAGAATGCACGTGGGATGCATTGGAATCTTTGATGGCTTACATTATGAGAGGTCAAATTTCTTCAGAAGATCTCTGATGTATTTGCTCTGATGAATGTAAGTTCCCTCTGGAGTTTGATTGATCTGAATTCCTAGAAAGAATTTCAGTTCCCCCATGAGGCTCATCTCAAATTCTGCCTGCATACACTTAGCAAATTTTCTTCCAAGAGAAGGATTAGTAGAACCAAAAATAATATCATCAACGTAAATTTGACAGACTAAGATGTCATTCTTAACCGATTTACAGAATAAGGTAGTGTCCACCTTCCCTCTGGTGAATTCATTTTCTAACAGAAAGTTACTTAGCCTTTCATACCAAGCTCTGGGAGCTTGTTTCAGACCATATAGTGACTTCTTTAGTTTGAAAACATGTTCTAGATGTTTTGTATTTTCAAAACCAGGGGGTTGGTGCACATAAACCTCTTCTTCTATATAACCGTTTAAGAATGCACTCTTGACATCCATCTGATACAGAGTGATGCCTCTATTAACAGCAAATGAAATTAAAAGTCTGATAGATTCTAACCTGGCGACTGGGGCAAAGGTTTCTGTATAGTCTATCCCCTCTTGCTGACTATAACCTTGTGCAACCAGTCGTGCCTTGTTTCTGATGACTTCACCTTGTTCATTTAGCTTGTTTCTGAAAACCCATCTTATTCCAATGACGTTGAATCCTTTTGGTCTGGGAACAAGATCCCATACGTCATTTCTGGTGAATTGATTCAACTCTTCTTGCATTTCCAGAATCCAGTCATTATCCAGAAGTGCTTCATCAATAGAAGAAGGTTCAATCAGAGACACAAGTCCCATGCGTGTTTCTTCAGAGTTTCTGAAGCTTGCTCTTGTTCTGATTGGATCTTCCTTTCTCCCTAAGACAGTCTCTTCTGGGTGATCCAAGCTTCTTCTGGGTAATCTCTTCTGAGGTTGATCAGCAGCTGTTGTAGGATTGCTAGCAGTGCTCCTTTCAGACGTTGAAGGAGTGTCTATGTTGAGAGCTTCTGATGACTTGTCTTTAGAACCTGTAAATTCAATTTCCATACCTGCAAAAACTTCATTCTGCTTTGACTTTTCAGAGTTAAGCTTATCATCAAAACGAACACTGATTGATTCTTCCACAATCCGTGTTTCTGTATTGTATACTCTGTACCCTCTTGAGCGTTCAGAGTATCCTAACATAATACACTTCTGTGCTTTAGAGTCAAACTTGTTCAAATAATTCTTTGTATTTAACATAAAACAGGTACATCCAAATGGATGACAATATGAAATGTTGGGCTTTCTGTTCTTCCACAATTCATATGGAGTCTTTTCCAGAATAGGTCTTATTGAGATTCTATTCTGAATGTAGCACGCTGTGTTTATTGCTTCTGCCCAGAAGATCTTAGCAACGTTTGTCTCATTGATCATGGTTCTGGCCATTTCTTGCAATGTTCTGTTCTTTCGTTCTACAACTCCATTTTGTTGGGGAGTTCTAGGACAAGAGAAATCATGCAGAATGCCTCTGTCATTAAAGAATGACTCAAAATCTTTGTTTTCAAATTCTCCACCATGATCACTTCTGACTTTAACGATTCTAAGATCCTTTTCATTCTGAACTTGGTTACAGAAGGTAACAAACACAGAGTGTGACTCATCCTTGTGTCTTAAGAACTTTACCCATGTCCATCTTCTATAGTCATCTACGATTACTAACCCATACTTCTTGCCACTGACTGAAGCAGTTTTAACTGGTCCAAATAAGTCAATGTGCAGAAGTTCTAATGGCTTAGAGGTAGAAACAACATTTTTAGATTTAAAAGAAGGTTTTGCAAACTTGCCTTTCTGACATGCTTCACACAGAGCATCTGAATTGAACTTCAAATCAGGAAGTCCTCTGACCAGATTGAGTTTGTTAATCTAAGATATTCTTCTCATACTAACATGCCCCAATCTTCTGTGCCAGATCCACTGCTCGTTGTTAACAGGCAGAAGGCACTTTACATTCTGACTTTTTAGTTCAGAAAGTTTGATTTTGTAAATGTTGTTTTTCCTCTTACCATTAAACAGGATAGTCCCATCTTTCTGACTAACAGCTTTACATGATTTTTGATTAAAGATTATATCATAACCGTTATCACTTAATTGACTTATGGATAACAGATTATGCATTAATCCATCTACTAGCAGAACATTATTAATAGAGGGAAGATTTCCATTACCTACAGTTCCAGAGCCAATTATATTTCCCCTCTGATTGCCTCCAAAGCCAACGTGGTCTCCAGGCTTAAGTTCCAGGCTTTGGAACATATGCCTTCTTCCCGTCATGTGTCGCGAGCAGCCAGAGTCCAAGTACCATGACTGGTGTTTCTGACTTGCTGCTAAAGATATCTGCAACATGTATTATTTTATCCTTAGGTACCCAGATTTTCTTGGGTCCTGATTTGTTAGTTTTACCAAAACTCTGGTTGAATTTTGGTTTCACAGAGTACTTACTGCTAGTGTATTTAATATCATGTGTGTGACCATACACAAAATGTGAATTCAGAGGAGTGTGTTTAATGGTTAAGTCCATGACATTCTTTGGTGTAGGAACCTTACCTTGGTATCCTATTCCTTTCCTGCCGTTTCTGCTAACTCCATAGATCATTGAAGCCATTTTGCTTCTATCTATGCTTTTAGCAAGGAACTTCTGGAAACTGTGATCATACTCCTTGATGATCTCATCAGCGTTGCTGGGAGTTTCAGAAATTGGTTCCTTCTGAGAGTTTTGTAAAGTATTTTCTAATTTTGAAATCTTATTTCTCAGCTCAGAATTCTCCAATTTGAGACTCTCAGTCTTATTAGAGTCAGATTCAAGATTCCTTTTCAGGTCTCTGAATTTAACTCTAATTTGCTGATACCTTTCCAGAATTTCATTAAGGCTTTCAGCAAGTTCAGCCTTGGTAAAATTAACAGCAAAGTTAGGAAATACCTCTTCAGTGTCTGATTCAGAGTCTGATTCAGAAGCTTCACTATCTTCTGAAATGTTAGCCATGAGAGCTATGTTTGCCCTCTCATCATCTGATTCTGAGTCAGCTTTAGACGAGTCAGAGTCATCCCATGTAGCCATGAGACTTTTCTTCTTTTCTCTTCCAAACTTCTTTTTGGGCTTTTCCCTCTGAAGCTTTGGGCAGTCACTCTTGTAGTGTCCTTGCTCATTGCACTCATAGCAGATGATGTCCTTGGTGTTTGGCTTTTTGCTACTTGAGGAGCCTTCAGATCTTCTGTATCCAGAAGAAGAATCTGTCCTTCTGTATCTGGAAGAGGACTCGTTCTGATCAGATCTTCTGGGATTCCTGAACTTCCTTTGCCTCTGCTTCCACAGTTGATTTACTCTTCTGGAGAGGAGGGAAAGTTCGTCTTCTTCTGATGAGGATCCATCAGATGTTTCTTCAACTGCCTGCAAAACTTTAGACTCAGATTTTTTGTTAGATTTCAATGCTAAAGGCTTACCTTGCTTCTGAGGCTCGTCAGCTTCTAGCTCTATCTCATGACTTCTGAGGGAGCTTATAAGTTCCTCCAGAGTAATTTTGTTGAGATCTTTTGCTAGCTTCAGAGCTGTAACCATTGGTCTCCACTGCTTGGGTAAACTTCTGATGATTTTCTTGACATGGTCAGCAGTAGAGTATCCTTTGTCCAGAACCTTGAGATCAGCTACCAGAATCTGGAATCTTGAGAACATTCTTTCAATGGATTCAGATTCTTCCATTTTGAACGCCTTATACTTCTGAATGAGCGCCAGAGCTTTAGTTTCTTTGACCTGAACGTTGCCCTCATGCGTCATTCTGAGTGAGTCAAAAATGTTCTTTGTTGTGTCTCTGTTGGAGATCTTTTCATATTCAGTATAGGAGATGGCGCTGAGAAGGATGGTTCTGGCCTTGTGGTGATTCTTGAAGTCACGCTTTTGTTGGTCAGACATTGTTTTTCTATCAATCTTCTGACCGCTTGCATTCACAGAGTGCGTGTATCCATCTGTCACCATATCCCACAGATCAGCATCGTGTGCCAGAAAGAAGCTTTCAATTCTGTCTTTCCAGTAATCAAAGTTTTCTCCATCAAAGACTGGAGGTTTGCTGCTGAATCTGTCTCTGTCCTCATGGTTGTCATTGCTGGTGTGAGAATAAGTTCCTGCCATTGTGTTTTTCTGACGCTGGATCTTGTACTGACACGGTTAAGTGTTTTAGCTCAGAACCAGGCGCTCTGATGCCAATTGAAGAAGTGAAAAACACAAGAAGGGGGGGGTTGAATTGTAAAACTGAAAACTAATGCAATGAACAAGATATTTTTATCCTGGTTCGTTTGATCTCAAACTACTCCAATCCACCCGTCAAGGTGATTTCGCCTCTCTCCAACGAGGTCTTAATCCACTATATTCAACTGAATATTACAAACTGCTTTAACAACTGCTAAAGCCTTCTTGATGCAAACCACAACCCGGTTTGTCAAGGAAACACTTTCCTACAAAGAAGATAAATCTAGGTGTGTGAATGTTTTCTATAAAACTGTATCACAACTGTGATGTATACACAACTTAAGCTTATGAAACTAGATTGCTAAACAATGATTGAGTAAGGAGATATGTAGCGTTTAGCAAACTGAGAGAAGGAAGATTATGATTAGCTTTTAGGCATGTAAAATGTTGGAGAGCATTAGCCAATTCAATCTTCATAGTCTTGTTTATATAGCACTGACATTGTTGAACGTTGGAGCAATATTCTTGATTCAATGCTAATAACAAACTTTCCTTATTGAGCATATCTTGTCTGGAATGAGGCCGTTGGTAATAATTTGCTTTCAATGCACAGTACCATTGCTTACTTAATGCATGTTCTGGCTTGGCTCATTCTGACTCTGCTTAACTGCTGATGAACTGTTGTTTTCTTTATTAGAGTGTTGAGCGCAGTTCTGTTCATCAAGCTTCAGCATACACGTGAGTTAATCTTCTGATTCTGGTATTCTGATATAGCAACTTCTGATGTTGATGTCAAGAACCAATATTCTGATGTTGATTAAGTGTGCTCTTGCTGATACCTATCAGAGTTTATGCAAAGCAGAACGTAATATTTTCAGGTAGCAAATAGTTCATACATGAATCATATAAATAATATATCTTTTCATTTTGTTATCATCAAAACTTAAACATAGGGTAGTAGATTCAAACTTTGTTCTAACAGCGAAGATCTCAACATATTCATTCAACAGCTGAACTAAACGCTCCTTGACATTTGGTTCTAGGTTGGCACCCACTTTAACTTCTTTTTTGTCTTCCTCTGTTCCCAAGTTGATAGTCTCTAACAACTCCTTGTGAGGTAGAATAGCCCTTTCTTCCTGTTGCAAAAGTCTGGCCAACTCTCCAGGCACTTCACAGTCTTCATCACCTTCGTATTCGGCATGATTGACCAGATCTTCAGAGTCACTGAAGTCCATAGCAAAATTGTCACCCATGGAATCCGGGGTGGATGGGTACCTGCATTTTCTGAGCGTGGGTGTGTGTAAGGGATAGCCACCTTTAAACAAATAAAATGTAAAAAGAAAGAAAATGAACACAAAAGTTTATATATGAAAACGTCCATGATTCATTAAAAATGGCATATGAAGATGAAAAATCAAGCCCTTACAAATGGACCTATATGCCACGGGTAAGGCATAAGGCAAAAAGTGTATGAATTGTTTAAAAATTATTACAGACCAACAAAAAATGTTCAAAAGATAAATTACTGATTGATGAAAGTAATGGGAACAAAGTCTTTCGCCTCCCAGTTGTTCAGTCCTCCTTCAATAGTTGGAAAGATCCAGTCTTCAAAATTGCTTTCTTCTTCATCATCCTCTAAAGCATGAACTCCATGATGAGTGATTCGCAATGGCGGTCCTCCAACCCGGGAGCGACGCACAACCTTCTGACTAGCAGCAGTGAAACCCAAGCCGAACTTATCTGTCTTGTAAGGAAAATCTGGAAGTTGACCCCATGCTGTGCTTCCTCCTTCCTCGATCACAACCTTCGCATCTTTAAGGGATGATATTCGGGACACAGGTTTGGTAATGATGGGCACAAAAGTCATTGTCTTGGCTACCGCAATTTCAGGAGAAACCTCTTCAAAGTGCTGAAAGGGGGTCTCGATGAATTCACCATCTAATTCAACATAGCGGAACGAATTCAGATGGCTTATCATATACTCCTCCTTGCCACGAACTGTCACAATTTTTCCCTGGACTGGGTACTTAAGCTTCTGATGCAGAGTAGATGTAACGGCCCCAGAATGATGAATCCAGGGTCTTCCTAACAAGAAAGAGTAGGAGGGACGGATATCCATGACATAAAATGTGGAGTGGAAAGTTTCAGTACCCACTTTAATTGGGATGTCCACCTCCCCGTGGACCATCCGCTTAGAACCATCAAAGGCTCTTACAATGATATTGTTAGGCTTTAAGGTCAAACCTTCATAGTCCAATTTGTCCAACGCTTTCTTAGGCAAGACATTTAAAGATGACCCGGTATCAACCAGAACATGAGCAAGAGTAGTCCTTCTGCATTCCACCGAGACATACAACACGTCGTTTTGCTTCCTCCCCTTAGATGTTAGATCGGTATCGGAGAAGCCAAGACCATTCTCAGCGGTTAAGCTGGCTACACACTCCTGGAACTGGTCCGCGGAGGTTTCTTGAGGAACATGGGCCGTCTTCAGGAATTTGATCAAGGCTTTGGCATGAGCGTCGGAACAGAGCAATAGGGCCAGCATAGAGATTTTTGAAGGGGTTTGCCCCAGTTGTTCTACGACATCATAGTTGCTTTTCTTAATTATTTTTAAAATATCCTCCATCTCCTTTTGAGTGGTCTCGGGGATGACCAAAGGCTAAGCCCTCGTCCCGACGGGCGCTTCTTGGACCCCCTTACCTTTATCAGCGGCAACAACAGAGGGTACAACTACAGAAGTAACAATTTCTTCAATAACTGGACTTCGTACAGATGTGTTGACTGGCACAGGAGTAACCTTAGGAGCGTTTGAGGGTCCGAAGATTTCCCTTGGAGGAGCAATCTCCGGAGAGAAGATTCTTCCGCTGCGGGTGATCTTACTTGTCCCTGCAATATTTCCTATGTCAGGAGTCTCTTCATCAGAACTTTCTTTAACTGATTCAATCTGTTTAACACCGTGGTAGAAGATCTCTCCTCCATAGTTCCACGGTATTGTCTTGTTGGACTTGTATGGGATAGGCCCCGACATTGTTATCTTCAGAGGTACAAACTTTGGATCGAGTGTAATCTTAACAGGTCTTTTGGAGACCTTGGAAAGATTGTCGGAAATGGTGATTATAGCAACATCGTTGATTGGAGTAGGAGTAACAGGGGTAAAAGGAGTAACATGAGTTTTATTAAAGAGGATTTCTTGATTATCCATTAGGCGTTCGATGCCTAACTTCAACAGCGGACAATCGAATTGTAAGGATGAGCAAAGGTAGCAATCTTTTTCACAGCCCGGGAAAATCCCGGATTTCAACAGATTCATCTTGATTATTGGTAATGGAGTCATTAAGTCATCAACATCAGCAACATAGAGATCTTCTACAACAGCATGGACATTGTTACCATGTTTTGGCATTGGAGCGGATATCACATTAGGTTTTTTAGGTGCGTCAAACTTTACCTCCTTAGCATCTATTAAATCCTGGTTCTTATTTTTGAGGGCCCAACAATTGTTGGTGTCATGCCCCACACTGTCCGAATGATAGGCACACTTTGCATTTGAATGGTAGTAGGGAGAAGAGGTGTTTGGATTCTTTGGCGCCTCTTTCAAGCTTGTAAGGTTTAACTTCAACAGATGAGGGAGAACCTGAGCAGGTGTCATATTGATTCGGGTGAATTGCCGTGCAGGCCTTTCCACCCTTGCTTGGTTGGTTCTGGGTTGACTATTCTAAGGTTGATCAACTGTGGAATTCTGAATTATTACAGCCCCCACCGCTGGCTGACGCTCGACTCTTCCTTGACTTCTCTGGGAGTAAACATATGAGACTTCTTTCTTGGCTGGAAAGGTCTTCTTGATAGCAGCGGAAGCAGACGCATCCTTTTGAATTTTACCGCTCTTGATACCAGCTTCGACTCTTTCACCAGTCAGAATTAACTCGGTGAACCCCGCAGATGAGCTCCCGATCAAGTGATTAAAGAATGGACCTGACAGGGTCCCCAAAAACATATCCACAAGTTCTCTCTCAGACAATGGTGGTTGCACCCTTCCAGCCAACTCCCTCCACTTCTGGGCATACTCCTTAAAGCCTTCATTAGAGACCATACCCATACTCTATAATTGAGTACGAGTAGGTGCTAAATCCGCATTATACTGATATTGTCTGTAGAAGGCAGCAACCAAATCCTCCCAATTGTGTACATCAGATCTTTCAAGCTGGTAGAACCAATCCAATTGCGTACCCTCAAACTATCCTAAAAAAATTGGACCCACAGATCCTTATCAGAAGAATGAGGTTAGATCTTTCTGATGTAAGACCGTAGGTGCATCTTCGGACAAGACAAACCATCATATTTAGCAAATGTAGGCACCTTGAATTTAGGGGGAATCACAATCCCAACAACCAACCCTAGTTCCTCGAAATCCAGCCTAGGCACTCTTTGTACCTCCATGGCTGCCAGACGTTCTTCCAGATTCTTATACTTGTCGTCTGCAGGAGGGTACTGCTGCTCAGAGTAATCTTCATCCTCTTCTTCTTCTTCTTCAGCCTCAGACTCGGAGGGCACTGCAGCCCCCTTTCCTTTGCCAACCCCTTCATCGGATGTTGAGGGGAAATCCAGGACTCTTCTAGCTTGGTTCTCAAATCTTCTTCCCATAGTAGCCACGCCAACTCTTTTTTTCTTTTTCTCCTTCTCTTTTTCCTTTTCCTTTTCCAACAGCACTTTAAGATCTTCCTGACCCTTTGCCAAGGTCATGAGTAGTTGTTGGAACTGTGAATTCTGCGCTTGTAGATCTTTGACCGTCTGCTCTATATCCATCTTACTGAAATAAACAGTAGAGAGATAAGGAAACCTGGTGTGAAGACCTGCTTATGCATATGATGAATGATATGTATTCATGTAATGCATTCAAGGGTTCAGAAATTCAAATTTGTTGCAAACAAAAAAGAACGCACGCCATATTAATAAGATAGAATTTGTTAGCACATAAGTGCCGCATGGGCAAAATAATACAAAATTCTAATGTAAAAAGACATTGCGCATCCTTTTCGGTGCTATGTAGGTGTTGAGAGTCTGCTCTTCGTGGAGTCGACGAGTAAGTTCCAAAACCTTCTTCTCACTGGCGTAGAAGCTGTCTTCAAAAGTGTTTTGTTCTTCCTTGAGCTGTATGCAACTTTTCCAACAATGTTGGCATGTCGGGATGTAGGAGGGTGTATGGAACCTCTCCTTCCATAATAGGCTCTTTGATCATAGGCAGAATGTAGGGGTAAGTCATCATAAGACTCTGGGCGCGGGTTCGTACCCACTTGAGGTAAGGCTCAAGGGGGATGGAATTCTTGTGCCCCAGTGTCTTACTGTCCACTTTGTTGGGAATCCTCCAAGCTCGGATAAACCTTTGTCGAAGTCCTTGAGCGTCATTGTCGAAGTCAAAAACCAAGTCTGGAATCAACATGTCATGAGGGCCATCCCTTCGGGCATACCCAAATTGTCTCAGAGCCAAGCAGGGGTTGTAGGTGATGCCTCCCCTAATGCCAAGTAGTGGGACATTAGGGAATTCCCCACAACAAGCAATGATGACGACATTTTCTCTGGACCGAGAACACCAATGAACATCAGAATGTGTAAGAGTCATCAACCGTTGTGACCACCTCAAGCCTTGTTCATTCTTCAAGACTGACTGGGGAAGGTGAGAAATAAACCACCTTGCTAGAAGAGGAGTACAACACATGAGAACACCCCTTTTCCTCATTGTTCATGTGTAAAATGAGTGTAGGATGTCCCCAAGCAATGTAGGCACAGGATTCCGAGATATGAAAATCTTGACAGCATTCACATCTATAAGCTGATCAGGGTTTGGGAACAAAACCAACCCATAGATGAGAAGTGCTACAATCTCCTCTAAAGCTTGTAGATCTAGAGAATTCCAGCATTCTTGTGCCTTCTCGAACATAAACTTTGCCAAGAAACCCTTGACACCACTTCTGGTTTCCCAATGACCTTTGATATCAGATGGTTGCAAGTGTAAGGCTTGAGCAACATCTTCAGGCTTTGGTTCTCTTTTCGTACCGTTGTAGGGTAGTTGATGGAGAATAGGAATCCTCAGGAGTTGAGAAAATTCCTCCAAAGTAGGCACTAGTTGGTAATTAGGAAATGTGAAGTAATGGTGTAGGGGGTCAAAGAACTGGAAGAGAACTTTCACCATGTCTTCCTCAATGTTGGAGTTGACCAAGTTGAGAAGTCTACCATGTTTTTCAGTGAAGGGAGAATTCTCTGGAATCTTGGAAGACAGCTCCTTGAGTTGAGGAGGGATTCTCACAAGGTTGACTTGGATTGTTTTCCTGCAGAGTGATTCCATAACCTATAAAACAGGAACAAAGATGAAGATCCAAACCCTTGAAATAGTTAGTGGATGCATATGATGCTTTATGATGTTCATGATGTATGCACAAGTATATGTACAAGCAAGTCATACAAATTCCTAGTTTCAGGCTTGCATGGGGTTTCATAGGTAAGTACCCTCTTGAAGTTAGTTGGCTCAACCTGTCCTATAAATAGTAACAGGGTTCTAAGGAGCTCAATATCACCAGATTATTTTCTGTGTTCATTGTTTCAGTTTAGCCACTTAACTGGCGACCGAAATATTCCAAGAAAAACAAACCTCAATGAGTGTAGTATCGAGTATCTACCAACTTCGGACTATACCAAAGTCGGTCATCTCACTACCCCTAAAAAGGCCAAGATGGTCAAGTAAAGGTTCTAAAAGTCCATTAGTGTTTCATGACATCACTCAGCGGCCCCGTATTCTCTTTGATTAACTCAAAGGCTATCGGTACCCACAAATATGTTGCACTAATATAGCTATTGCTTCAACCATGTCGGTATACCCCGCACAGTTTCCACAACATATTGCTATTTACCTATGAATGTTTCCCAAATCCGGGTAGAGGATTTCAAACCCAAACAACAGAACCAAATGTAAAGTAATCAAAGCAAACAAATTAAGCATGTAAAGGTGATCTAAACCCTAAGGTAACCCCACTTTTAGATTATCCCCAGCAGAGTCGCCAGTTCTGTGATACGGTGGGAGAACTGACTTGAGGTTTTGTGTTTTGTGTTTGCAAATGTTTCGGTTTAGCAAGAATCGCCACCGACTTTTTATTTTATCCAAAGGAAAGGTCAAAAAGCACAGGAAAGACCTTTGAGATGTTTTCTTGGGTTCAGGGGGTAGATTATGAAAAGGAAAAGTGAAAGCACCCTTTTCATCCATGGTTATCCATGGGCCTGTTTAGATCACTTGCTTTTGCTTTTCAATTGTTTGAAATGGTGCTTTGTGTATGGTTTTGAAAATGTTTTGAAAAGAGGCCTTTGTTTAGGCAACCTTTGTAATGATTCTTGTTTGAATGTATACAAAGGTGTTTGCCTTTTGAAAAGATGTTTCAATGTTTGAAAGTGTGATTTGAGAAAATGTTTTGAAATTGTGTTGTGAGGTGTGTTTGAAAATAGCAAGGATGTTTTTTTGCAAGTTTTAATCAAGTAACTAAGAGTTGTCTACCCTATCTACTCAAGAGTCTTTCCTACACATTTTTAACCCTTTTGACAGTGTTGTTTTACCATTGCATTTGGTAAACAACCTTTTATTTTGATGTTAAACGGGACGGGCGCGGTTCATCGTATTGACCATGATAGCAATAATGCTAAGTATCTTTAGCAATTTTTCTGAGGGACTAGACCATTTTTGTATAGGTAAGCAAGATAGCGTCATCGAGGGACTATGATCTTTTGTTTTATTTTTTTATTTTGCCAAGATACTCAACATGCATACCATGGCCATTTTAAAGGCAACAAGTGGATGAAACCCTAGGGGTGCATGTGTGCATGGTGTTATCATTTTCATGCATTTTTGTCTTGTATTAGGTCTAACTATTTGTTTTGATTTTGGATATTGCATACAAACCCTAATCTCTATCATGGCATATTTGAAAGCATAAATGTGTAAAATAAATCTACGACTATTACAACATTGATATGGGGAGGGGGATACAATTTTGAATGGGGAGTATTTGCAAGAAAATAAAACCCTAAGATTTACTATTACATCCAAATTGAATTCTTTGCATTAAATAATAAATAAGCAATGTTTAAATAAGCAATAAAATATAAACATGCAAAATATTATGAATATGCAAAAAATGTTTTTATTTATTTTTATGTGTGTAAAAATATAATTTTTAATGTGTTAAAAAAAAGAGAAAATAAAAAGGTTTTTTTGTTAAGGGAAAAACCCTAAATTTTGTTTTAAGAAAGTATATTTATTAATATTATTTATTCATGTATAATAAAAAATAAAAAAATATATACAAGTGTCAAAAAATAAAAATATATTAGAAAAATATTATTTTTAATAAGGGTGGAAACCCTAGTTTTTTGTTTTAAGATAATATATATTATATTAATTATTTTATGTACAAGAAAATAATATAAATATATACAAAGATATTTAAGAAATAAAACATGTGGAAAAATAATATTTTACATGTATAAATAATAAAAATAAAAATATATAATATTTCTATAATATTTATGAGTTTTTATTAAAGAAAATAAAAGTATATACTATTTAATATTTATTTTTATGTCTAAAAAATAATAAAAAATAATGAAATAAAATGAGAAAATTTATGAAAATGCTTTTGATATTTTTTTTTTATGTTTAGAAAATATAAAATAAAATCAGAAATAAAAAATAAATAGAAAAATGCAAAAATATAATGAAATGGGCCAGGTGGTGCAAAAAGCAGGTCATGGGGTGTCAAAAACAAGCCAAAACAAGCCCAGCCCAGTTACAACTTCATCTTCAACCTTTGAACAAAAACGCGCGCCTGTGTACAAAATCTGGAAATCCTGCATACGTGCTCTAAAGCAAAAACTCATAACGCCAAAGTTATAGCATTTTTCAAGACGATTCCAACCATATAAAGAACTTAATCTAACTCTCAAAGACCAGAGAGAATTTCTCTGACCCTAATTTCTAACCTAACTTTTTCAGGAAGTTCATCAATCAAATTCTCTTAGCACACTTAACTTAAACGAAATCTATGCATATGTACAACTTAAGGGCTATGAATACTACATTTTTTATTCACAAACCTAAGCCTAATGATTCCTAAATAGAGAGATAGGAAGTTGAAAAATACTTGTTTTAGTTGGACACGAGTATGGCAATGTAGAGCTTTTCAGTGAGGCCTGAGATGCTTGGGAGCTTGCTTGAACTTCCTCTGAGCTTCCCCAATGCTTAGTTTGCTTTGGATTTTCTTGAACAAGCTTGTAGAAGTCAACCTGCACAAGTTGAAAACAGAAATGGTGAAGCTTGCAAATGGAGTTACAGTCAATGGCCAATGGTTGATATAGCTTAGGTGGGTTATATGGAAGGTATTGGAACAGGTTTGGGGCAAAACGCACGAGTAGTTTTTGTTATGCAACTCAAAGTGCACAAACTGCCCTGTTTTGCAAGAGGAAGGTGATTTTGTGTTTTGGAGGGCTTGAGGGATGAATGGCCCGTGTTTCTGGCTCAAGGCAATGTGCAAAACTTGTTTCAAATGCTTACAAGAATTGGTTATAACAGATGCTCAAGTTGTCTAGACTTTTGCACATTTCTTGGTTATGAAGCAAAAGGTGGGAAGTGACCAAGAGCAGGTCTGTACAGGCTAGCTCTAATCCTGCATACATTTTGTGAGCTTGACCCCAAGTTTGTGGATTTGGTTTTCTGTCCAAGATTTGGTTCAAGGCTCAAGAGATGCAATTTGACATAAAGCAAGTTTTGACAAAAATGGCAATGTTGCCTTTTTGCTATTTTTGGATTAATCTCTTGTGTAAACCTCTAATGATTAGAAAAAAGCTTCAATCCATTGGGTTTCCATTTAATTCTTGAGTGTGGAAGGGTTTAGAGACCTGTAATTAAGTATACACAATGCTGGATGGAAATTGCAACCTGTGGCAACATGAAACATGCCATGGATCAAAGTGAGTTTTTGCCAAATTCAAACCTTCGATTCTCCATAACCATAAATGATTTTGGAGAGTTATTGGACATTTTGGAAAGCTTGTAACATGATATACAATCCATCTTTGAAATGAATTTTTATATTCCAAGTGAAACTAGGTGAAAAATTTCCATGAAGATAGGTCAAAATCCTGCCTAAACTAGGACAAAATTTCACTAAGTTAAAAGTTTCATGGACCCTTGTTCCAAAATCATAACTTGAGATCCAAGCTTCTTTTTGGGAAAACTTTGTGAATAAAAGTTGTATATTTTTTGGAGGACTACAACTTTCATGTTGGGAGTTTTGTTTGAATCCAATTACATCATGGTGAAAAAGTTGGGCAAAGTTGGGAAAAAATAAGAAAATTTCATAACTTAGAAAAATTCTAAGTTATGAAAATTTTCAATTTTAAACCCTAATTTGCAAAATTAGGTTTCTTGATGAACAAGTTTAATATTTTGACTCGTCTTGATGAAAAATGACCCTTGGCACTTGATTTTGACTAAAAAGTCAAAGTTTGACTTTTCAGTGTACAGTCAAATTTTGATCAGTTGACTGAAAAATTCATTTGTCAATCCAATGCATTTGGGATCTTTTGAACCTTGTGAATAGGTAAAGATGATTCCATTGAGTCCTTGAATCCATGCTTGAACCCAATTTGCCATTGGCTAGGTGAAAAAAAAATAAGAAATTGCCCTTATACAGTCAAAACCCTAAAAATGACCATTTTGCCCTTTTGATGATCTGATCAAATTTCTTGAGAAGTTGTGGTCCAAACTTGATCAAATGGTTCATATGAGTCTA
The DNA here is from genome assembly GCA_948472305.1 of Vicia faba. Classification (NCBI taxonomy): domain Eukaryota; kingdom Viridiplantae; phylum Streptophyta; class Magnoliopsida; order Fabales; family Fabaceae; genus Vicia; species Vicia faba. Next base: position 288,207,199 of record OX451740.1, read on the forward strand.
TAATGTTGATGTGGATCAAAAATTATGAGGTTTGACTATAAATTGGCCACAATTGACTTTTTCCCCAATACAACTGATTTCTAAGTCAATTGTCCAATTGACTGGGCAAAAATTTGATTCAAAGCTTGAAACTTGGTAGAGGCAATCTTATAAGTCCAACATGAAGTATGAAAGTCACTTTGAGCATTGAAAGTCCAAAAATCCCTGTGCAAGCTCAAACCCTAATTTAGGTCATCAGTGCAAGGAGATGTCTTGAGCAGAGCAAACCCTAATCCTGTCTGGAGTTCAAAGAGTCTTGTGCGGGGAAATCTTGATAAAATGAGAGGGAAAATTTTGGGGTACAACAAAGTACAATTGGAACTTTGATGCTTCATATGATTTTCATGGATCATATTGGACTCTCAAGCATCTGGTCGAAGAAAGGAGGAAGAGGAAACTGTCGAAAGGGCAAAGCATATCGAAAGGAGTGTTTGCAGATAACAGTTCGAATTCAAAATATGGTTTAGGATGTTTGAACCACATGAATGATCGAAAAGGAGCGATGGGCAAATTTTGACAAATCGAAAAAGAGAAAGCTCGCTTCGATCCACAAGCTTTGATTGGGCAATGGCTTCTGTTGTACCCCAAAATTTGCCCTCTCATTTCTCAAGGTATTTCTCACAAGGATTCTCAAAGTTCAAGCTTGCACAAGTACAATTGGAGGAAACTGTTAAAAAGGGCAAAACAGTTAAAAATAATCTTTTCAACAAAATTGGAGAAAAATAAGTTTTCTTCGATTTCCCTTGCTTCGATTGGATTTTTGTTCGCCTGCAAGTTTACTTCGACTCACAAGGCTTCGATTGGAATTTGGTCTCCTTCAGGCCTTCTTTGATTTCCCTTGTTTCGTTTGGACTTTAGTCTCTTTCAAGACTGCTCCGATTGGACTAGGACTTCTTTCATGCCTCTTTCGATTCATAAGACAGTAGCATCCTTTGTGCCTCTTTCGAATCTGGACATTTTGGCCTCCTACATGCACCTTTCGTTTGGGCATGTGGTTCCTTCAGTACAAGCTACTGGTCACACCCTTCGTTTTGGCACATGAATCCTTCAGCACAAGATTTTGGTCAAACTTTTCGTTTGGGCACATGAATCTTTCAGTACAAGCTACTGGTCATACCTTTTGTTGGGGCATGTTGGTTCCCTTCATGCAAGCTTCGTTTAAACATAGATATTTTGCATGTTGGCATGAAGTCACAAGGCAGGGACCCCCTATGTACACTCTTTCGTTTGGCCACATGTAACCCCTGGCAGGCAAGGCTTCGATTGGACAAGAGCCACCTTCACACAAAGCTTCGATTAGAGTTTTGGTTTCCTTCGAATCAACATCTTTCAAACCCAACTCTGGATCCTTCGAAGCAAGTTTGAGCAAATCGCATAGCCTTACCCTACTTGTCAGACTATGTTGCTTCTAAATCTTTACTTAATCAGAAGCTTGTACAAAGGATAAAAGCTTTGTCTATTGGATAATACTATTCTTGGTTAAAACAGCAAAAGCTACGTACCATTTTTTTCATAGAGAGTAATTTTATCGCAAAAGCAGCTTCCAACCTGATTCATGTCTGAATGAAAAGCAGTGCCAGAAGCACAAGTCCAATCTTCTGCCAGCAGGCCCCCAATTGTACTGGAAACATGGGAACAACGAAAAAGGACAAGACTTGTTTCACCTTTAACCAAACCATGGTTTGTCATCATAGAAACCTGGTTACTTCAAACATGTTTATTCTTTTCTCTATAAATAGAGAAGCATTTGCAAGCTCAAAGGAGGATTTTTTGGCCAGAGGAACGAATCTCCAAAATTTTCTCAAACACAATAAATTTCTCAAATACTTAAACACTTGTGAAAACAAAAACCCATAATCTAACACTTACCTCTTTCGATTCTGGAAAGTCCCACACATTTTTATTCCCTTTCGAATCCAGTAGAAAAGACATCTCATTTGTTTTTCTCCTTCGAATCAAGCAGTAGAAAACGATGCCTTCACTCCTTCCCTTCGAATCCAGGGACACTCAGGGCAGCCACTCAAATTCCAGCATACGCTCCAGTCTCAAGCAAGGTAAGTAACTCTAAACCTTGAACTTTTTGTTTCTTGAATAACATGTAAATAAAATTCCTTTTCGTTTCAAGCATGTACATACTATTTTTCTTCTTTTCATTCCCACCCTTTTAATATGTTTTTTCAGAGTTAATCCTTTCGCTTTGCTTCTTGTTTACTTAAGCATGCATTAAAGTACTAATCTGGCCCCAAGATGATGCTAGCATGGCCTTAGGCCTTGTTTCTATTTAACATCTCAAATGAAAGAAATAGGAATTAGGAAGTAGGAAATGAAGCTTCTGGCTTCTACACTAAGTCCAGGCCCAGAAGAAAGGCACCCCCTTCTGCTTTCAGTCCCCATTCGAAGAAGGCGGCCAGAAGGCACGCCTACACTGAGTCACGCCCATACAAAAGACACTCCCTCACTGCTTTCAGTCCCCAGTCGAAGGAGGCAGGAAGGCAGATTCCAACTTGCATTGGTTCCAGGCCCAATCGAAAGGCACATCATGCTGACCCCCTATGCCTCAGTCGAAAGCCACACCTTCACCCCTTTCAGGCCAAATCGAAGAGAGCCAGAAAGTGCAGAATCGAAGGGTTTTCTGCCTCAATCAAAATACCTTCATTTTTCATGCTTTTATCTTATTTTTTGCTTTATATTTTCATGCAATTCAATATGGTTGTAATAGTGTAGGATTTTATCTTTCTGCAATTTATTACTTCTGTATGCTTGCTAGTAAATAGGGCATGTATGGAAAGATAAAAACAACAAGTAGAAAACCCCTAATCAAAGACTAAATGCATGCAAATCAAACACTCTATTCACACATGTACCCTTAGGGTAATTCCACTTGTTGCCTCGGAAAAATAGTCATGTCCCTCAAATATGTGCATTTTAGCAAAGACCCTCGATAAAAGATCGTAGTCCCTAGATGACCCTCAATGTTGCCTTCATTAAACGATCCAGTCCCTAAATGACATTGCTAAAACGTCTCATAGGTTTCCTTCTATGACTATACAAATGTCCAACGGTCATCCCTTCACATCCAACGATGGGGCTTCTTACCAAATCAATGGTAAGATAGCAACATCTAAAGGAGGAGGAAAAGAACGTTTAAGACCTTTTGAATAGGTAGATTGCTCCTAATTGCTCGCTGGCTCACAACAAAAACATTACCAAACACTTTCATTTTCAAACATTTTCAAAAGACAATGCTTTGTATGCGTTCTCATAGAGACGAGAACCATTACAAAGACACCCTTTTCAAAATCACTTTCAAAAACACATTACACAAACACTTCTTTGAACTATTTTTCAAACAACACTTTGTATGCGTTCTTATGAGACAAGAATCATTACAAAGGCACGTTCTCCAAAATACTTTCAAAAAATCACACCACAAAGCACACTTTCAAACAAAAGTAAGTGATCTAGCAAGCAACTAAGAGCCCATAGATAACTACAGATGAAAAGGATGCTAATACCTTCCCTTTTCATAACCTACCCTCCGAACTCAAGAAAATATCTCTAAAGGTCTTTCCTGTTCTTTTCATCCTTTCCTTTTGGATAAAAGAAAAGTCGGTGGAAACTCTTGCTATCCGTAACATTTGCGATCAAACGCAAAATACCCAAGTCAGTTCTCCCACCGCGTTACAGCCTCCTTCGAGCAATTTTCTTTAATCCAAAAGCTTCGACTGGGCAGTGGCTTCCTTCGAGGAAACCTGCTTCGATCCACCTCTAAACTTGCTTCGATCCATATACTACACCCTTCGACACATATAATTTCGACACTATGGATTACAACTTTATATTCAAGTTTGCTTCGATCCACAAGCTTCGATTGGGCAATATCTATCTTCATGCTTGCTTTGATCCACAAGCTTCGATTGGGAAATGGCTATCTTCATGCTTGCTTCGATCCACAAGCTTCGACTAGGAAATGGTTTCCTTCATGCTTGCTTCAATCCACAAAGAAATGACTTCCTTCATGCTTGCTCAATCCAGAAAGCAATGACTTCCTTCATGCTTGCTTCGACCCACAAGGCAATGGTTTCCTTCATTCTTTCTTCGATCCACAAAGCAATGACTTCCTTCATGCTTGCTTTAATTCACAAAGAAATGACTTCCTTCGATCCACAAGGCAATGGTTTCCTTCATGCTTGCTTCAATCCACAAAGGAAATGGATTCCTTCATGCTTTCTTCGATACACAAGGATAGTTGGTTGGGGCATTTGAAGGCTGTGGATTTATGTGATCAAAATGAAAGGGTGAAGTATTCGATTCAAAGAATCAAGTTGAAGACAAAATCCATAGTCCATGCTACATGATCTTTCTTTGCAGGCCTCAAACTTATGTTTCACTCCACAATTACTTGTTTACACAATGAATTAAGCTCTTACCCATGTATTTAAAGTATTGTCCAAGCCAATTTTCCTTTAATGGCATAAAGTTGCCATTGCCATTTTTAGAAAAAAAAGCAGGCTTTATGCAATATGTAAATGCATTGAGCCTTGTGACCTTTATCTCTGATTGCAAGCAATATCAAAAGCATGAGTCAAATCTCCTGCGCCTAACAAGCATCAGGCCATGTTTATACTTGAGCTTGGGAACCATGAAAACTCATTGTGATCGGTGGAAATAGAACTGACTATTTAAAGCTGGATCGCGTATGTCGCGGAAGCAAGAGTCGTCACCGTCTTTTATTTTCTCCAACATGGACAGGACAAAAGCACAACAAAATTCCTTATGAGATAGTTTCTCGGTTCGGGAGGTAGATTTATAGAAAGGGAAGGTGTTAGCACCCTTTCTATCCATGGTTATCCATGGGCTCTTAGATACTTGCTCATTTGTATTTTCAAAAGTGTTTGCTTTTCAAGTGTGAGTGGGTTTGAAAAAGTTTCGTTTAAAGATTTCAGTTCGACTCTTGTATCAGTCCTCAAGAGTGTTTGAAAAATTGTTTTGAAAGCTTTTTTGAAAGTGTCGGTGTGAAAAGAGTTTTGTTTTGATTTTGAATAGAGCAAGTATCTACGAGTCATCTACCTACCCTAAGGAATTAGGCTGTGTAAATGTCCTTAAGGTAGTGCCATCCCATCATTGAGAGATAGGTAGCACCACCGTTGGAGGTGTTCGGGTCAATTCGAGTTTAGGGACAGTGTGGTCACCAGAGCAACAGTAGGACACCTTAGAAGCTACCCTTATGCCATTGATCCTTTTTAATTCTGAGGCAACCGTTTCGAGGCAACTGGATCATGTCATGGACATAAGGACTTACTAAAACGTCCTATACTCGACGACCACGTTTCGAGGGCAAGGCAACAGTGAGGCGTACCCTAAGAGTGGTGTGTGAATCTGTGTTATTTTCATGTTAATATTTGTCTTTGATCATGCATTTGGTGAGCTACGCATTGTTTTTAATTTAGGCCATACATTCTTTCATGCAATTATAATTTAAAAGTGCAGAAATTTAAATGCGGAAAGTAAAAGTCCTACGCTATTACAAGGCGCGGGTCTATACATCGCCAAATTAACAAAGACCCGTTTTAATAAAAATGCGGAAAGTAAAACCTAGTTACTATTACATGGTTTGAACAGTTACATAATATTCACAATAAAATAAAATAAATGCGCGAAAGAATAGAAATAGAACGTTCGAGGGCGTTGGACCCTTTTGAGAAATTAAATGAAATTAAAAAGCTAATTAATTATTTAATTAAGAAAAGAAATGTTTTTAGGTTTTTGTTTTGTATTTATGAAAAAAAGAAAATTAATTAGAAGTTAAATGAAACCCTAGTTCTAAGTATTTTTGATTATAAAAGAAAATATTAAAGTTTAAAACCTAATTTACACTAATTATTTTACGTATTTATTTACAAAGATATTTAATAATTAATAGTAATAATAATGAGAAAATTATTTATTTAAAGAGAAAAAAAAGAAAGATAAAAAAGTTAGAAACCCTAATTTCTACATATTTTATTTATTTAAGAAAAAGTGTTAAAATTAAAAAACCTAATTTATTAAACTAAATTTATTATTTAAAGTTTATTTACAAAAATATTTACTAAATAAATTAATTGACATATTTTAATTTCTGATATTTTTATTATGAAAATTAATTTTATAGATTAAATAAAACAATTAAAATGAATAATTGAAAAGAATAAAAGAAAAGAAAATTAAAAGAAGGAATACAAACAAGGAGGGGTGTCTGGCCCTTTTTGGAGGTTTTTGTAGAGTAATTTGGCCCATTAGACAAAAAGTCTTGTTTGACTTTCTGGCATCACGTGCGTGTTCATTGACTCCTGAGTACCGTGGTCTGCATTCTTTGGCCATTGGATTGGGTTTCATGGCCATTTGTGTTCTGGCCTCAACGTTCCTTAATCTTCTCAGGATGTCTGTCTCGCCATGTATTGATGTCATGCATAAGTTGTTCTTTTGACCATTTGGCTTTTGGCTTTTGGCTTTTGGCTTTTGGCCATTTGGCTTTTGGCTTTTGGCCATTTGGCTTTTGGCCTCAACGTTCCTTAATGAACCTGCATGGGATCCTGTCTAAATCTGCAGTGTTGAATCTCACGAACACATTAAATAAAATCATAAAATGCAAATAAAGCCAATATATGAAGAAATCTAATGTTTAGGCACAATATGGCATGCATGAATGATTATACCCTTTTGATCATGGAGATCAAACCAGCCTTACCCTTACTGAAGAAGTAGTGAGGTGTTGGTTTGTAACTGTGATGACTTGTTTGTAGTGAGAGAGGGATTTGTAATAAGGATTTCAAGGTTTTAGGGTTCTTGAAAGAATTTGATATTCTAACAGTGTTGTGGCAAGGTTTTTCTCTCTTTTTCTCCTCTCTGGTTTGTGTGAAAAGAAGGTGATTATATAATGGAAATTAGGGTAAAGAAAATGGGCTTTGAATGTGCAATTGGGCCTCCAATGTTCACTTGAGTTCGTCACTTTCCAGGCTAAATCGCAGGGACTTAAGTGAAATTTTTGAAGTTGAAATGTGAAAACAAAATGTAGCTGACATCGATAACTAACTCCTGTCCGAAAATCGGCTCAATCGGATAAACGGTGAATTAGTTATGAATTTTTGAAGTTTCAGCTCAGACAAACTTATTTTGGGCTCTAGTGTCGACTCTGACACGTTCTTCAATAAAAAACTGGTATTGATCGGAGCATAAACCGGTCTTGACTTTTGAAGCAAAGTTGTAGATCTATGAGTCAGTGACCTTGTGTAAAAATATGAGCCCAATCCGATAAAAATTGACCGAGTTATGAATTTTCGAAGTTTCGGCCCAGATGAAATAATATTCAGCATTCAGGATTTTCAGCGTGTCACGCACTCTGAGCAAAAAACTAAGGCCTTTTGAATACCATTTGAACTCAATACCTTCTGTGAAAATGTAGCCAACTCAATTTGTGAAATTTTGGCGCCGGAACCAGCTCGATACGATGAAAATCGACCAAGTTATGATTTTCTGAACATGATGCAAATAAACTTCTGTCACAAATTTTCTGTATGAAAATACTTGATAAATCCACATTTTTGAAGACCTTCTGATCGAAATTGGCTTCCAGCCGTGAGAGATGAAAACGTAGATAATGTCAAGACGGAATTTTGGCCACCAGAGCGGGTTCAAAACGAGCCACGATCTTCAAGTTATGAATTTTTTAGCGCGTAAAAACTGCACTTTCAACACACTTTTTCACCATATTTCTTCGAGAAAACTCACACATTCGGATACCTTCTTTAAAGAATTGACTCTTGAGCCGAACCTGAATTTGAGAATATTTTATCAGAGATATCTTGGCGAAAGAATACCTGAATATGACGCGCCGGGTTGGACTTGTGAATTTTTCTTGAAATATTTTGAGAAATATGGGAGGGCAAATTTTGGGGTACAACAGTTGCCCCTGTTCAATCTTCTTAGACCTGAGGATGTAGATTGGCTGGCGTGCCTTTCGTAATCTGAAGGTGGAAGATGATTGAACACTAGAGTGCCCAGAAATTTGCACTCACATAGTAGAATGTCAGCAGTGTGATGCAGGGAATGGGCTTACAGATGCCATTTGGAGACTGTAGGTATGTGGAGATGGGCTTATAGATGCCATCTGGAAGTATGATAATACCTTGTCGGGAATGGGCTTATAGACGCCACCTAGGTGTCGATCGCGTAAGAGATTCCTTAGCGAGAACTTGCGTACCTGAGAAAGAAAAATAATTACTTGGCCTGTTACAGGAGTTGATCTTCAAACTCTTTACGTAGATGTGCCCTTGCTGGATACAGGAATCGAATCTTTAAACTCTTCAGACGTGCCCTGGCAGGATACAAGAATCGAGTCCGGAGAATATTAGTCGTCAACAGATACACCCTGGCAAGATACAGGAATCGGATCTTCGAACTCTTCAGACGTGCCCTGGTAAGATACAAGAATCGAGTATGGTAATGTTAGTCGTCAACAGATACACCCTGGCGAGATACAGGAATCGGATCTTCGAACTCTTCAGACGTGCCCTGGCCGGATACAGGAATCGAGTCTGGAATTCAGAAAGGTTGGTGAGTTGTCTCTACTGACAGGTTATTTCCATGGACGGGTGGTCTTTATCGACGGGTGTCTATAACGACGAGTGTCTATAACGACGAGTGTCTATAACGACGAGTGTCTATAACGACGAGTGTCTATGACGACGAGTGTCTATAACGACGAGTGTCTATAACGACGAGTGTCTATGACGACGAGTGTCTATAACGACGAGTGTCTATAACGACGAGTGTCTATGACGACGAGTGTCTATGACGACGAGTGTCTATAACGACGAGTGTCTATAACGACGAGTGTCTATAACGACGAGTGTCTATAACGACGAGTGTCTATAACAACGGGTGTCTATAACGATGAGTGTCTATAACGACGGGTGTCTATAACGACGAGTGTCTATAACGACGAGTGTCTATAACGACGAGTGTCTATGACGACGGGTGTCTATGACGACGGGTGTCTATGACGACGAGTGTCTATGACGACGAGTGTCTATGACGACGGGTGTCTATAACGACGGGTGTCTATGATGACGGGTTGTATCAGAGAAATCTTTAGGCATTGATTTAACTAGATTTGTATTCTTTGACTGGGTTGGTCTCTTTTGACTGTGTTCGTCTACATAGCTTATCATTTAACTGTATCCTTCCTGAAAGGTAAAGGTCAGTCATATGCAATGCATGATATGGATCAAGCAATAATATTTTTCAACACATGAGATTGTATGATATGATGCGTATATGCATGTATCATGATGTATAACAATGTGATGTTTATGAATGTATCTTCGTCTAGGAAAATAGATCCTTGACGGATGCCGGGAAGTCAAATCCTGGGCTGATGTTGAAGAGTGAGATTCTTCGTTTCTGTTGGGGATGATGATTGCAAGAATACCGGTAGGAGAAGATGACTCTGTTGGGGAATAAACTTGGCGAATAGATTACTCTGCGAGGAGGTAACTCTGCGGGGAAAGAGAGGTACTTTGCTGAGGTTGATGAGGATAACTCCGCTGGGGATACCGTTGTTGTGCTCCGTTGGGAGTGAAGGTATCTTGGTCGCATTCTTCAGCTGAACATACCTTGGCACTTTGGTGGATAGAGCAACCGGATCATTTAGACAACTCATTATTGCCCCAGTTTCTGTTGGAGAAGAAGGTACCTGTGAAGGTGTTTGATGACTGCCGATTGACAAATCTTCTGGCAGGCAAGTGACAAGTTGTCGGGACATAGTCGTACGCTTTGATCCCTAATTTTTTCCTGGACCGCCCTTTCGGGTTTTCAGTCCACCGGGATACCCATTTTTGCCCAAGCCGCCTTTTCAGGTTTTCGACTTGCCGGGTGTACAATTTTTCATTTTCATCCCTTATTTTTGCCCGAACCCTTTTGGTTCGCCGGGAAGCCCTTATTTTTGCCTAGGTGTGTCAACCTAGCGGGTCTTTGATTTTGCATAGTATTTTTTCGATTATATCCATGCTCTCAGAGAGCAGGGAGGTGCCCCTGTCAGTAGTGTAGTGTTGCCATACTACCAGAAGATCTTTGTTTGATCGTCCAACGCTCCAAGTGATCCAGATGGAGATTTGCCCCGGGCTACTTGGCATTTGAGATATTCTCTGAATCTTGACTTAACTGCCCCAGATGACGGATAATGATCATGTCATGCCCCTTGTTTGGGGGTGCTTTTGTTCATCAGATATTCGTCGTGCGAGCTTCTATGCTGTTCAAACAAATAGTCGTATGCAAACAAAGTTATGTTAAAAATGCAAAGCTTATGTCTGTTTCGAAGTTTTTAAAAATGCATCTTTTAGTAAAACAAGCAAATTTTGTAAAATGTGATGTCAACTCGTTATTTTACCGCAAGCCTTAAGGAGTCAGGATACCTTTCGTAACAGTATGCTTTCGAACTAGACCATGCTTCAGCTAGGACTTTTTAGGGTTGTAACATGGTCTGATTCACGGTTTAAGAAACAAAGGATAAAGGCTCAAATTATATTTGTACCCACCCGTTCTTCGTGATGTTCTTCAATCCTAAACTCAACTAATCGTGCGTTAGACCTTGTTGAGTCTTTGCTTTGATATTCCAGTGATGATTCGGATGTTGACAATTTATTTTAAATAGGCAGTCATTTTTTGTCGAAGGTTTGTAAGACCTCCTTCTTTTTTTTGATTTTGTTATCCCTGTTTTTTGCCTGGACTGTTTCTTTTTGTATTTACAGTCAGCGGGATGCCCCAGTTTTGTAAGTCTCCTTCATAGTTTTTTGACTTATTGGGCTTTGGTTTTTTTTGTTTTGGTAATGACTGCCTGTCTTTATGGTTGTTCGGAACCATCACTGTCTTTTGCTTTGTAAGGACTTCTTTGGTGCCATTTGTTATGCACTTGGATCAACTGAGAAGACTACCCTACCCCAGGTTATGATTAAGGGTTTTAAATTTCGAGAAGAAAAACTCCTACTTCTTTGGCTCAGAGGGGTTGACGAGGGATTATCTTCCTTATAACTCCAGTGTTTAGGAATTGAAACAATGCCTGTACCTCATCAGCGGGGTCTGTTCAAAAGCATACTGTAAAGATCGTGGTATCGTTTTCGTCATCCTCCCTCAAGAGGCTTAGAATTTTCAATCAAGAGTTTGATCATCACAAAAATATGAAAACAGTTTGCATATAGTGAATACGAAATAATTACTTCAAAACAGACATGTGTAATGCATTAATGAAATAACCAAGTTTGACATGAAATAAAATGTTTGAACAATCGAAGAAAAATACAATCTTGAACATTCAAATGAACAAAAGTTTCCAATCCTAGCCATGTTTGGGCAAGGGAGCAGTGGTCACATCCAGAGTCTCTAGAGAGTCGAACTGGACTTCCTTCGCATCGATCAAATCCTGAACCTTGTTTCTCAAAGTCCAACAATCATCCGTAGCATGCCCCGGGCTGTCAGAATGATAGGCGCAGCGAACATTGGGGTTGTACCTTGAAGGTGTCCTGTTAGGATTCTTTGGAGGGTCCATGAGAGTTACCAACTTGGTTTCCAGCAGCTGTGGCAATATCTGTGACAAGGTTATGCCGAGGGGAGTAAATTTCCTTTTAGGTCTCTCTTCCCTTTGTTGACTGTGACGCTGAGGAGAACCGGCCGGCTTTGCAATAGTTACCGCGTTGACAACACTAGATTCTCTCTTGGATGGTTTCTTCTCAATGTTTGAGGAGTCACCATTATGTATTTTCCCCGACTTGATGCCAGCTTCTATTCTTTCCCCGGTCAAGATCAGATCTGTAAACCCAGCAGCAGAATTCCCAATCAGGTGGTTGAAGAATGGACCAGACAGGGTCCCCAAGAACATGTCGACGAGCTCGCGGTCAGTCAGAGGTGGTTGTACCCTTCCAACAAGGTCCCTCCATTTTTGAGCATATTCTTTAAAACCTTCGCCTGCACCCATAGACATTCCCTGAAGCTGAGTGCGTGTGGAAGCAAGGTCGGCATTGTACTAGTACTGTTTATAGAATGCAGTGGCCAAGTCCTCCCAGCTGCGGATGTTGGCTCCATTCAGTTGATAGAACCAGTCGAGTTGAGTCCCTGGCAGACTATCCTGAAAGAAGTGAATCCACAAATTCTTGTCAGCCGTGTAGGGCTGGATCCTCCTCGTGTAAGACCAGAGATGCAGCTTAGGACAGGATGCCCCGTCGTACTTGGCAAATGCAAGTGCCTTGAATTTGTGCGGGATTACTACCCCAGAAGACAGACCTAGATCTTCGAAGTCCAGGCCGGGCACTTTCTGTATTTCCATGGCACTTAGCCGGTCTTCCAACTGTTTATACCTGTCCTCAGCTGGAGGGTACTGCTCGTCATTGTAATCGGTCTCGTTGTCGGAGACCACTGGACTAGGAACCTCCCTTTCTTAGGGACTGTCTTTTCCAACAGATGGGGTAGTCTGCTCAACTTCATTTCGTGATCCATTCCCAGATTTGCGTCTAGGGTTGAACAACACCGTCCTCTTCTTCTTCTTTTTCGAAAGCAGGGTCTTCAGATCTTGTTGCCCCTGGGCCAAACTCATGATCAGCTCTTGGAACTGGGTGTTCTGAGCCTGGAGAGCCTTGATGGATTGCTCAGTAGATGTTTCCGGATTCATGATGAGACTGCTGAAATAAACAGCAAAGAAGGTAAGCAACCTGTAGAAAAAAGGGTACCTGTTATGCAATGATGTGTATGTATGCATGCGATGTTTTCAAGGATCTCACGGGGTAAACAAGAAAATTTGTTAAAATTAGAATCTGGTATCTTGATTGAAGTAACTTCGTGTTGTAGAGAGTCCTTCTTCAAGGGTCAAAGGCTCACCATATCCAGTGGGTCATAGCCCCTGACAACCTTGGCTAGAGGAAAATAAATCCCCTTTGCCCCTTTCCAGACATGTTGGTTCATCATGACCTGCATCACAAGCCCTTGAGATCCTTGAAATGGGTTAGTCCTTATGCGGGATGCATGCAATGGTATGATGTTATGCTATGCATGGGGTAATGTAGGTAAACCCTGTTATGAGTCCTAATTAAGGACTATAAACAAAACCTGCAAGAAACTCAAGTGTCAGATAACAAGCATGCAAGTAGTCAAGTATGAAAGCACACAAGTCACACCACAGCCCTTAGAGTTTAGGCCAGCATGGGGTCTGGGTATTACCCTCTTGAAGTTGGTGGGCTCAAACCTGTCCTATCAAAGTAACCGGGTTCTAAGGGTCCCAATATCATTGGATTGCTTTCATTGTTCATCGTTTCGAGTTAGCCACTGAACTGGCGACCGAAATATTCCAAGAAAACAACCCTTAATTGAGTGTAGTATCGAGTATCAACCAACCTTGGACTGCACCAAAGTCAGTTATCTCACTACCCTAAAGAGGCCAAGATGGTTCAATTAAGTTTCCTAAGGTCAGTTGATGCTTCACGACACCACGCGGCGGCCCCGTACTCTCCTTGACTGAACTCAAGGGTTACCGGTACACACCAAAGTGCCACATCAACGTAGCAGACTGCTTCAACCATGTCGGTATACCCCGCACAGTTCCCTCACAGTCTTGTTGCTACTTTCTAAGAAGGTATCCCCCAGATCCGGGTTAGGATCTATAGAACTCCCAAGACAGTACCCACAATAATAAAGCAAACAATTCAGACAATTGAAAACACAAATGATCTTAGTCCTAAGGTACACCTCACTTTAAGTTTCCCCAGCAGAGTCGCCAGTTCTGTGATCGGTGGAAATAGAACTGACTGTTTAAAGCTGGATCGCGTATGTCGCGGAAGCAAGAGTCGCCACCATCTTTTATTTTCTCCAACATGGACAGGACAAAAGCACAACAAAATTCCTTATGAGATAGTTTCTCGGTTCGGGAGGTAGATTTATAGAAAGGGAAGGTGTTAGCACCCTTTCTATCCATGGTTATCCATGGGCTCTTAGATACTTTCTCATTTGTGTTTTCAAAAGTGTTTGCTTTTCAAGTGTGAGTGGGTTTGAAAAGGTTTCGTTTAAAGATTTCAGTTCGACTCTTGTATCAGTCCTCAAGAGTGTTTGAAAAATTGTTTTGAAAGCTTTTTTGAAAGTGTCGGTATGAAAAGAGTTTTATTTGTTTTTGAATAGAGCAAGTATCTACGAGTCATCTACCTACCCTAAGGAATTAGGCTGTGTAAATGTCCTTAAGGTAGTGCCATCCCATCATTGAGAGATAGGTAGCACCACCGTTGGAGGTGTTCGGGTCAATTCGAGTTTAGGAACAGTGTGGTCACCAGAGCAACATTAGGACACCTTAGAAGCTACCCTTATGCCATTGATCCTTTTTAATTCCGAGGCAACCGTTTCGAGGCAACTGGATCATGTCATGGACATAAAGACTTACTAAAACGTCCTATACTCGACGACCACGTTTCGAGGGCAAGACAACAGTGAGGCGTACCCTAAGAGTGGTGTGTGAATCTGTGTTATTTTCATGTTAATATTTGTCTTTGATCATGCATTTGGTGAGCTACGCATTGTTTTTAATTTAGGCCATACATTCTTTCATGCAATTATAATTTAAAAGTGCGGAAATTTAAATGCGGAAAGTAAAAGTCCTACGCTATTACAAGGCGCGGGTCTATACATCACCAAATTAACAAAGACCCGTTTTAATAAAAATGCGGAAAGTAAAACCTAGTTACAATTACATGGCTTGAACAGTTATATAATATTCACAATAAAATAAAATAAATGCGCGAAAGAATAGAAATAGAACGTTCGAGGGCGTTGGACCCTTTTGAGAAATTAAATGAAATTAAAAAGCTAATTAATTATTTAATTAAGAAAAGAAATGTTTTTAGGTTTTTGTTTTGTATTTATGAAAAAAAGAAAATTAATTAGAAGTTAAATGAAACCCTAGTTCTAAGTATTTTTGATTATAAAAGAAAAGGTTAAAGTTTAAAACCTAATTTACACTAATTACGTTACGTATTTATTTACAAAGATATTTAATAATTAATAGTAATAATAATGAGAAAATTATTTATTTAAAGAGAAAAAAAAGAAAGATAAAAAAGTTAGAAACCCTAATTTCTACATATTTTATTTATTTAAGAAAAAGTGTTAAAATTAAAAAACCTAATTTATTAAACTAAATTTATTATTTAAAGTTTATTTACAAAAATATTTACTAAATAAATTAATTGACATATTTTAATTTCCGATATTTTTATTATGAAAATTAATTTTATGGATTAAATAAAACAATTAAAATGAATAATTGAAAAGAATAAAAGAAAAGAAAATTAAAAGAAGGAATACAAACAAGGAGGGGTGTCTGGCCCTTTTTGGAGGTTTTTGTAGAGTAATTTGGCCCATTAGACAAAAAGTCTTGTTTGACTTTCTGGCATCACGTGCGTGTTCATTGACTCCTGAGTACCGTGGTCTGCATTCTTTGGCCATTGGATTGAGTTTCATGGCCATTTGTGTTCTGGCCTCAACGTTCCTTAATCTTCTCAAGATGTCTGTCTCGCCATGTATTGGTGTCATGCATAAGTTGTTCTTTTGACCATTTGGCTTTTGGATTTTGGCTTTTGGCTTTTGGCTTTTGGCCATTTGGCTTTTGGCTTTTGGCTATTTGGCTTTTGGCTTTTGGCCATTTGGCTTTTGGCCTCAACGTTCCTTAATGAACCTGCATGTGATCCTGTCTAAATCTGCAGTGTTGAATCTCACGAACACATTAAATAAAATCATAAAATGCAAATAAAGCCAATATATGAAGAAATTTAATGTTTAGGCACAATATGGCATGCATGAATGATTATACCCTTTTGATCATGGAGATCAAGCCAGCCTTACCCTTACTGAAGAAGTAGTGAGGTGTTGGTTTGTAACTGTGATGGCTTGTTTGTAGTGAGAGAGGGATTTGTAATAAGGATTTCAAGGTTTTAGGGTTCTTGAAAGAATTTGATATTCTAACAGTGTTGTGGCAAGGTTTTTTCTCTCTTTTTCTCCTCTCTGGTTTGTGTGAAAAGAAGGTGATTATATAATGGAAATTAAGGTAAAGAAAATGGGCTTTGAATGTGCAATTGGGCCTCCAATGTTCACTTGAGTTCGTCACATTCCAGGCTAAATCGCAGGGACTTAAGTGCAATTTTTGAAGTTGAAATATGAAAACAAAATGTAGCTGACATCGATAACTAACTCCTGTCCGAAAATCGGCTCAATCGGATAAACGGTGAATTAGTTATGAATTTTTGAAGTTTCAGATCAGACAAACTTATTTTGGGCTCCAGTGTCGACTCTGACACGTTCTTCAATAAAAAACTGGTATTGATCGGAGCATAATCCGGTCTCGACTTTTGAAGCAAAGTTATAGATCTATGAGTCAATGACCTTGTGTAAAAATATGATCCCAATCTGATAAAAATTGACCGAGTTATGAATTTTCGAAGTTTCGGCCCAGATGAAATAATATTCAGCATTCAGGATTTTCAGTGTGTCACGCACTCTGAGCAAAAAACAAAGGCCTTTTGAATACCGTTTGAACTCAATACCTTCTGTGAAAATGTAGCCAACTCAATTTGTGAAATTCTGGCGCCGGAACCAGCTCGATACGATAAAAATCGACCAAGTTATGATTTTCTGAACATGACGCAAATAAACTTCTGTCACAAATTTTCTGTATGAAAATACTTGATAAATCCACATTTTTGAAGACCTTCTGATCGAAATTGGCTTCCATCCGTGAGAGATGAAAACGTAGATAATGTCAAGACGGAATTTTGGCCACCGGAACAGGTTCAAAACGAGCCACGATCTTCAAGTTATGAATTTTTTAGCGCGTAAAAACTGCACTTTCAACACACTTTTTCACCATATTTCTTCGAGAAAACTCACACATTCGGATACCTTCTTTAAAGAATTGACTCTTGAGCCGAACCTGAATTTGAGAATACGTTATCAGAGATATCTTGGCGAAAGAATACCTGAATATGACGCGCCGGGTTGGACTTGTGAATTTTTCTTGAAATATTTTGAGAAATATGGGATGGCAAATTTTGGGGTACAACAGTTGCCCCTGTTCAATCTTCTTAGACCTGAGGATGTAGATTGGCTGGCGTGCCTTTCGTAATCTGAAGGTGGAAGATGATTGAACACTAGAGTGCCCAGAAATTTGCACTCACATAGTAGAATGTCAGCAGTGTGATGCAGGGAATGGGCTTACAGATGCCATTTGGAGACTGTAGGTATGTGGAGATGGGCTTATAGATGCCATCTGGAAGTATGATAATACCTTGTCGGGAATGGGCTTATAGACGCCACCTAGGTGTCGATCACGTAAGAGATTCCTTAGCGAGAACTTGCGTACCTGAGAAAGAAAAATAATTACCTGGCCTGTTACAGGAGTTGATCTTCAAACTCTTTACGTAGATGTGCCCTTGCTGGATACAGGAATCGAATCTTTAAACTCTTCAGACGTGCCCTGGCAGGATACAGGAATCGAGTCCGGAGAATATTAGTCGTCAACAGATACACCCTGGCAAGATACAGGAATCAGATCTTCGAACTCTTCAGACGTGCCCTGGCAAGATACAGGAATCGAGTCTGGTAATGTTAGTCGTCAACAAATACACCCTGGCGAGATATAGGAATCAGATCTTCGAACTCTTCAGACGTGCCCTGGCCGGATACAGGAATCGAGTCTGGAATTCAGAAAGGTTGGTGAGTTGTCTCTACTGACAGGTTATTTCCATGGACGGGTGGTCTTTATCGACGGGTGTCTATAACGACGAGTGTCTATAGTGATGAGTGTCTATAATGACGAGTGTCTATGACGACGAGTGTCTATGACGACGAGTGTCTATGACGACGAGTGTCTATGACGACGAGTGTCTATAACGACGAGTGTCTATCACGACGAGTGTCTATAACGACGAGTGTCTATAACGACGAGTGTCTATAACGAAGAGTGTCTATAACGACGGGTGTCTATAACGACGGGTGTCTATAACGACGGGTGTCTATAACAACGACTGTCTATAACAACGAGTGTCTATAACGACGAGTGTCTATGACGACGGGTGTCTATGACGACGGGTGTCTATGATGACGAGTGTCTATGACGACGAGTGTCTATGACGACGGGTGTCTATAACGACGGGTGTCTATGATGACGGGTTGTATCAGAGAAATATTTAGGCATTGATTTAACTGGATTTGTATTCTTTGACTGGGATGGTCTCTTTTGACTGTGTTCGTCTACATAGCTGATCATTTAACTGTATCCTTCCTGAAAGGTAAAGGTCAGTCATATGCAATGCATGATATGGATCAAGCAATAATATTTTTCAACACATGAGATTGTATGATATGATGTGTATATGCATGTATCATGATGTATAACAATGTGATGTTTGTGAATGTATCTTCGTCTAGGAAAATAGATCCTTGACGGATGCCGGGAAGTCAAATCCTGGGCTGATGTTGAAGAGTGAGATTCTTCGTTTCCGTTGGGGATGATGATTGCAAGAATACCGGTAGGAGAAGATGACTCCGTTGGGGAATAAACTTGGCGAATAGATTACTCTGCGAGGAGGTAAATCTGCGGGGAAAGAGAGGTACTTTGCTGAGGTTGATGAGGATAACTCCGCTGGGGATACCGTTGTTGTGCTCTGTTGGGAGTGAAGGTATCTTGGTCGCATTCTTCAGCTGAACTTACCTTGGCACTTCGGTGGATAGAGCAACCGGATCATTTAGACAACTCATTATTGCCCCAGTTTCTGTTGGAGAAGAAGGTACCTGTGAAGGTGTTTGATGACTGCCGATTGACAAATCTTCTGGCAGGCAAGTGACAAGATGTCGGGACATAGTCGTACGCTTTGATCCCTAATTTTTTCCTGGACCGCCCTTTCGGGTTTTCAGTCCACCGGGATACCTATTTTTGCCCAAGCCGCCTTTTCAGGTTTTCGACTTGCCAGGTGTACAATTTTTCATTTTCATCCCTTATTTTTGCCCGAACCCTTTTGGTTCGCCGGGAAGCCCTTATTTTTTCATAGGTGTGTCAACCTAGCGGGTCTTTGATTTTGCGTAGTATTTTTTCGACTATATCCATGCTCTCAGAGAGCAGGGAGGTGCCCCTGTCAGTAGTGTAGTGTTGCCATACTACCAGAAGATCTTTGTTTGATCGTCCAACGCTCCAAGTGATCCAGATGGAGATTTGCCCCAGGCTACTTGGCATTTGAGATATTCTCTGAATCTTGACTTAACTGCCCCAGATGACGGACAATGATCATGTCATGCCCCTTGTTTGGGAGTGCTTTTGTTCATCAGATATTCGTCGTGCGAGCTTCTATGCTGTTCAAACAAATAGTCGTATGCAAACAAAGTTATGTTAAAAATGCAAAGCTTATGTCTGTTTCGAAGTTTTTGAAAATGCATCTTTTAGTAAAACAAGCAAATTTTGTGAAATGTGATGTCAACTCGTTATTTTACCGCAAGCCTTAAGGAGTCAGGATACCTTTCGTAACAATATGCTTTCGAACTAGCCCATGCTTCAACTAGGACTTTTTAGGGTTGTAACGTGGTCTGGTTCACGGTTTAAGAAACAAAGGATAAAGGCTCAAATTATATTTGTACCCACCCGTTCTTCGTGATGTTCTTCAATCCTAAACTCAGCTAATCGTGCGTTAGACCTTGTTGAGTCTTTGCTTTGATATTCCAGTGATGATTCGGATGTTGACAATTTATTTTGAATAGGCAGTCATTTTTTGTCGAAGGTTTGTAAGACCTCCTTCTTTTTTTTGATTTTGTTATCCCTGTTTTTTGCCTGGACTGTTTCTTTTTGTATTTACAGTCAGCGGGATGCCCCAGTTTTGTAAGTCTCCTTCATAGTTTTTTGACTTATTGGGATTTGGTTTTTTTTGTTTTGGTAATGACTGCCTGTCTTTATGGTTGTTCGGAACCATCACTGTCTTTTGCTTTGTAAGGACTTCTTTGGTGCCATTTGTTATACACTTGGATCAACTGAGAAGACTACCCTGCCCCAGGTTATGATTAAGGGTTTTAAATTTCGAGAAGAAAAACTCCTACTTCTTTGGCTCAGAGGGGTTGACGAGGGATTATCTTCCTTATAACTCCAGTGTTTAGGAATTGAAACAATGCCTGTACCTCATCAGCGGGGTCTGTTCAAAAGCATACTGTAAAGATCGTGGTATCGTTTTCGTCATCCTCCCTCAAGAGGCTTAGAATTTTCAATCAAGAGTTTGATCATCACAAAAATATGAAAACAGTTTGCATATAGTGAATACGAAATAATTACTTCAAAACAGACATGTGTAATGCATTAATGAAATAACCAAGTTTGACATGAAATAAAATGTTTGAACAATCGAAGAAAAATACAATCTTGAACATTCAAATGAACAAAAGTTTCCAATCCTAGCCATGTTTGGGCAAGGGAGCAGTGGTCACATCCGGAGTCTCTGGAGAGTCGAACTGGACTTCCTTTGCATCGATCAGATCCTGAACCTTTTTCTCAAAGTCCAACAATCATCCGTAGCATGCCCCGGGCTGTCAGAATGATAGGCGCAGCGAACATTGGGGTTGTACCTTGAAGGTGTCCTGTTAGGATTCTTTGGAGGGTCCATGAGAGTTACCAACTTGGTTTCCAGCAGCTGTGGCAATATCTGTGACAAGGTTATGCCGAGGGGAGTAAATTTCCTTTTAGGTCTCTCTTCCCTTTGTTAATTGTGACGCTGAGGAGCACCGGCCGGCTTTGCAATAGTTACCGCGTTGACAGCACTAGATTCTCTCTTGGATGGTTTCTTCTCAATGTTTGAGGAGTCACCATTATGTATTTTCCCCGACTTGATGCCAGCTTCTATTCTTTCCCCGGTCAAGATCAGATCTGTAAACCCAGCAGCAGAATTCCCAATAGGTGGTTGAAGAATGGACCAGACAGGGTCCCCAAGAACATGTCGACGAGCTCGCGGTCAGTCAGAGGTGGTTGTACCCTTCCAGCAAGGTCCCTCCATTTTTGAGCATATTCTTTAAAACCTTCGCCTGCACCCATAGACATTCCCTGAAGCTGAGTGCGTGTGGGAGCAAGGTCGGCATTGTACTGGTACTGTTTATAGAATGCAGTGGCCAAGTCCTCCCAGCTACGGATGTTGGCTCCATTCAGTTGATAGAACCAGTCGAGTTGAGTCCCTTCCAGACTATCCTGAAAGAAGTGAATCCACAAATTCTTGTCAGCCGTGTAGGGCTGGATCCTCCTCGTGTAAGACCAGAGATGCAGCTTAGGACAGGATACCCCATCGTACTTGGCAAAGGCAGGTGCCTTGAATTTGTGCGGGATTACTACCCCAGAAGACAGACCTAGATCTTCGAAGTCCAGACCAGGCACTTTCTGTATTTTCATGCCACTTAGCCGGTCTTCCAACTGTTTATACCTGTCCTCAGCTGGAGGGTACTGCTCGTCATTGTAATCGGTCTCGTTGTCGGAGACCACTGGACTAGGAACCTCCCTTTCTTGGGGACTGTCTTTTCCAACAGATGGGGTAGTCTGCTCAACTTCATTTCGTGATCCATTCCCAGATTTGCGTCTAGGGTTGAACAGCACCGTCCTCTTCTTCTTCTTTTTCGAAAGCAGGGTCTTCATATCTTGTTTCCCCTGGGCCAAACTCATGATCAGCTCTTGGAACTGGGCGTTCTGAGCCTGGAGAGCCTTGATGGATTGCTCAGTAGATGTTTCCGGATTCATGATGAGACTGCTGAAATAAACAGCAAAGAAGGTAAGCAACCTGTAGAAAAAAGGGTACCTGTTATGCAATGATGTGTATGTATGCATGCGATGTTTTCAAGGATCTCGCGGGGTAAACAAGAAAATTTGTTAAAATTAGAATCTGGTATCTTGATTGAAGTAACTTCGTGTTGTAGAGAGTCCTTCTTCAAGGGTCAAAGGCTTACCATATCCAGTGGGTCATAGCCCCTGACAACCTTGGCTAGAGGAAAATAAATCCCCTTTGCCCCTTGCCAGACAGTTGGTTCATCATGACCTGCATCACAAGCCCTTGAGATCCTTGAAATGGGTTAGTCCTTATGCGGGATGCATGCAATGGTATGATGTTATGCTATGCATGGGGTAATGTAGGTAAACCCTGTTATGAGTCCCAATTAAGGACTATAAACAAAACCTGCAAGAAACTCAAGTGTCAGATAACAAGCATGCAAGTAGTCAAGTATGAAAGCACACAAGTCACACCACAACCCTTAGAGTTTAGGCCAGCATGGGGTCTGGGTATTACCCTCTTGAAGTTGGTGGGCTCAAACCTGTCCTATCAAAGTAACCGGGTTCTAAGGGTCCCAATATCATTGGATTGCTTTCATTGTTCATCGTTTCGATTTAGCCACTAAACTGGCGACCGAAATATTCCAAGAAAACAACCCTCAATTGAGTGTAGTATCGAGTATCAACCAACCTCGGACTGCACCAAAGTCAGTTATATCACTACCCTAAAGAGGCCAAGATGGTTCAATTAAGGTTCCTAAGGTCAGTTGATGCTTCACGACACCACGCGGCGGCCCCGTACTCTCCTTGACTGAACTCAAGGGTTACCGGTACACACCAAAGTGCCACATCAACATAGCAGACTGCTTCAACCATGTCGGTATACCCCGCACAGTTCCCTCACAGTCTTGTTGCTACTTTCTAAGAAGGTATCCCCCAGATCCGGGTTAGGATCTATAGAACTCCCAAGACAGTACCCACAATAATAAAGCAAACAATTCAGACAATTGAAAACACAAATGATCTTAGTCCTAAGGTACACCTCACTTTAAGTTTCCCCAGCAGAGTCGCCAGTTCTGTGATCGGTGGAAATAGAACTGACTGTTTAAAGCTGGATCGCGTATGTCGCGGAAGCAAGAGTCGCCACCATCTTTTATTTTCTCCAACATGGACAGGACAAAAGCACAGCAAAATTCCTTATGAGATAGTTTCTCGGTTCGGGAGGTAGATTTATAGAAAGGGAAGGTGTTAGCACCCTTTCTATCCATGGTTATCCATGGGCTCTTAGATACTTGCTCATTTGTGTTTTCAAAAGTGTTTGCTTTTCAAGTGTGAGTGGGTTTGAAAAAGTTTCGTTTAAAGACTTCAGTTCGACTCTTGTATCAGTCCTCAAGAGTGTTTGAAAAATTGTTTTGAAAGCTTTTTTGAAAGTGTCAGTGTGAAAAGAGTTTTGTTTGTTTTTGAATAGAGAAAGTATCTACGAGTAATCTACCTACCCTAAGGAATTAGGTTGTGTAAATGTCCTTAAGGTAGTGCCATTCCATCATTGAGAGATAGGTAGCACCACCGTTGGAGGTGTTCGGGTCAATTCGAGTTTAGGGACAATGTGGTCACCAGAGCAACAGTAGGACACCTTAGAAGCTACCCTTATGCCATTGATCCTTTTTAATTCCGAGGCAACCGTTTCGAGGCAACTGGATCATGTCATGGACATAAGGACTTACTAAAACGTCCTATACTCGACGACTACGTTTCGAGGGCAAGGCAACAGTGAGGCGTACCCTAAGAGTGGTGTGTGAATCTGTGTTATTTTCATGTTAATATTTGTCTTTGATCATGCATTTGGTGAGCTACGCATTGTTTTTAATTTAGGCCATACATTCTTTCATGCAATTATAATTTAAAAGTGCGGAAATTTAAATGCGGAAAGTAAAAGTCCTACGCTATTACAAGGCGCGGGTCTATACATCGCCAAATTAACAAAGACCCGTTTTAATAAAAATGCGGAAAGTAAAACCTAGTTACTATTACATGGCTTGAACAGTTACATAATATTCACAATAAAATAAAATAAATGCGCGAAAGAATAGAAATAGAACGTTCGAAGGCGTTGGACCCTTTTGAGAAATTAAATGAAATTAAAAAGCTAATTAATTATTTAATTAAGAAAAGAAATGTTTTTAGGTTTTTGTTTTGTATTTATGAAAAAAAGAAAATTAATTAGAAGTTAAATGAAACCCTAGTTCTAAGTATTTTTGATTATAAAAGAAAAGATTAAAGTTTAAAACCTAATTTACGCTAATTATTTTACGTATTTATTTACAAAGATATTTAATAATTAATAGTAATAATAATGAGAAAATTATTTATTTAAAGAGAAAAAAAAAGAAAGATAAAAAAGTTAGAAACCTTAATTTCTACATATTTTATTTATTTAAGAAAAAGTGTTAAAATTAAAAAACCTAATTTATTAAACTAAATTTATTATTTAAAGTTTATTTACAAAAATATTTACTAAATAAATTAATTGACATATTTTAATTTCTGATATTTTTATTATGAAAATTAATTTTATGGATTAAATAAAACAATTAAAATGAATAATTGAAAAGAATAAAAGAAAAGAAAATTAAAAGAAGGAATACAAACAAGGAGGGGTGTCTGGCCCTTTTTGGAGGTTTTTGTAGAGTAATTTGGCCCATTAGACAAAAAACCTTGTTTGACTTTCTGGCATCACGTGCGTGTTCATTGACTCCTGAGTACCGTGGTCTGCATTCTTTGGCCATTGGATTGGGTTTCATGGCCATTTGTGTTCTGGCCTCAACGTTCCTTAATCTTCTCAGGATGTCTGTCTCGCCATGTATTGGTGTCATGCATAAGTTGTTCTCTTGGCCATTTGGCTTTTGGCTTTTGGCCATTTGGCTTTTGTATTTTGGCCATTTGGCTTTTGGCCTCAACGTTCCTTAATGAACCTGCATGGGATCCTGTCTAAATCTGCAGTGTTGAATCTCACGAACACATTAAATAAAATCATAAAATGCAAATAAAGCCAATATATGAAGAAATTTAATGTTTAGGCACAATATGGCATGCATGAATGATTATACCCTTTTGATCATGGAGATCAAGCCAGCCTTACCTTTACTGAAGAAGTAGTGAGGTGTTGGTTTATAACTGTGATGACTTGTTTGTAGTGAGAGAGGGATTTGTAATAAGGATTTCAAGGTTTTAGGGTTCTTGAAAGAATTTGATATTCTAACAGTGTTGTGGCAAGGTTTTTCCTCTCTTTTTCTCCTCTCTGGTTTGTGTGAAAAGAAGGTGATTATATAATGGAAATTAGGGTAAAGAAAATGGGCTTTGAATGTGCAATTGGGCCTCCAATGTTCACTTGAGTTTGTCACTTTCCAGGCTAAATCACAGGGACTTAAGTTCCATTTTTGAAGTTGAAATGTGAAAACAAAATGTAGCTGACATCGATAACTAACTCCTGTCCAAAAATCGGCTCAATCGGATAAACGGTGAATTAGTTATGAATTTTTGAAGTTTCAGCTCAGACAAACTTATTTTGGGCTCTAGTGTCGACTCTGACACGTTCTTCAATAAAAAACTGGTATTGATCGGAGCATAATCCGGTCTCGACTTTTGAAGAAAAGTTGTAGATCTATGAGTCAGTGACCTTGTGTAAAAATATGAGCCCAATGCGATAAAAATTAACCGAGTTATGAATTTGCGAAGTTTCGGCCCAGATGAAATAATATTCAGCATTCAGGATTTTCAGCGTGTCACGCACTCTGAGCAAAAAACGAAGGCCTTTTGAATACCGTTTGAACTCAATACCTTCTGATAAAATGTAGCCAACTCAATTTGTGAAATTTTGGCGCCGGAACCAGCTCGATACGATGAAAATCGACCAAGTTATGATTTTCTGAACATGACGCAAATAAACTTCTGTCACAAATTTTCTGTATGAAAATACTTGATAAATCCACATTTTTGAAGACCTTCTGATTGAAATTGGCTTCCAGCCGTGAGATATGAAAACGTAGATAATGTCAAGACGGAATTTTGGCCACCGGAACGGGTTCAAAACGAGCCACGATCTTCAAGTTATGAATTTTTTAGCGCGTAAAAACTGCACTTTCAACACACTTTTTCACCATATTTCTTCGAGAAAACTCACACATTCGGATACCTTCTTTAAAGAATTGACTCTTGAGCCGAACCTGAATTTGAGAATACGTTATCAGAGATATCTTGGCGAAAGAATACCTGAATATGACGCGCTGGGTTGGACTTGTGAATTTTTCTTGAAATATTTTGAGAAATATGGGAGGGCAAATTTTGGGGTACAACACCCATTCAATTGGATTTTTCGTTTTCAACCATGCCATAATTTGTTATCTTACAAATCTGGTTACTCCAACTTCCTAAACCTTTTCTCTATATATAGAGAGGTCATATTCTTGTTGTATTGAAAAACCTTCAAACACTCCCAAACTCTAAAAAAACTCAGAACCTGCACCCAAGCACAAAACTTGGTACATTCTAACTTCACACACAAAAATCTCAAATTCCTTTGTGCACTTTTGGCCTTTCGATTCATTAAGCTTCCATATACCAGCCTTAGAACACTCCCAAATCCCTAAAAAAACCTCTCAAGGAAGGTTGTGATCCTTTCGATTCACTCCTAGCTTCCGTATAGCAGTCTTTTGATTCAGTGACTTTTAAATAAAAGTAGTGATCCCACTAGATTCAGGGAAGTCCAGGAAAGCTTAATCTTGATTCAAACCATTTCTGAAAGTCATACAGAGCTCATTCGAATTTCACTTCAAGAGGTAAGATTTCTTAACGGTGATGTCTTGATATAAGCATTTTTAGCATATACAAATAAAAGAAAAGATGTAGATATCATATCTAGGAAGCTGACCATACTCTCAGTTTTGATTTTCATTATTTATGTCTGAAGAATTTCAACTCTAACCAGTTAGGTTTTGATTTTGGTACTGAAAAAGTTCATGCTAACCTTCGACCCATACCTTTTGAAAATTATGTGGTTAGATTCGTATTCAAATTTTAGGCAGGTTTGATGTTTACCTCTTTCGATTTGGCTGAGAAATGAAGCTTTTCGAAGCTTTTATAAGTTTGACAATGGTGATATACATCCCTACGCGCGAAGGAAGAAGATGAAGCCATGTTCAAACATTTAGAAACGAGTTCATTTTATACCTAATCAAAGTTATCTTATGAACAAATTAAATAGACCACCCCAGTGGTACAAACAGCGCGTGCGGAAGGCATTTATGTGTAAGGTCCTGGGTTCGAGCCCCAGCGAGACCTTTTATATTTATTTTTTCATTTTTTTCCAAACTAACATGCAGGTTTACAACATTTGAGTGTTGGATGTCTTGAATGGAAGGTGTGGAGAACCTGAGTTCAAACCTTGGCAGGACCAAAACAAATATTTATCACTTGTTTTATTTTCATCTTTCTTAACAAACTTCAACATTTTTCCAACCAATAAAAACAACTCCTTTGAGTTTATTTTTTGCACACTATTTATTTACAATGTCTATTTTATGAATATATAAAAATATCACAAAAAATATTTTATTTTCATATTTATTTTAAAAAAAAACCATTCCCTTTCCATTTCTATCCTTGTACATCATATACATTTTAATTCTTGTACATTATTCTAGTTCAATATAGTTGTAATAGATCATTAGGATTTAATTTCTTGCAATCCACATTTGTAAATTTGAACACCCCATCCCCAAATGATGTAATAGCGTAGTAAATTTACTTTCCGCAATTTATCGCTTTCATATAAATGCTAGTAACTTAGGGTTTGTATGGAAAGATGAAATCAATGCTTAGAAAACCCTAATCTAAGATAAATCAAGCATGAAAAAATAAACACTTGCATACTTCCACCTTTAGGGTTAACTCCACTTGTTGCCTTATGAAAAATAGTCATAATATGCATGTGAGACATCTTAGAAAAAACAATAAAAAATACAAGATCATAGTCCCTCGATGACGCTTTAAATGTTTCCTTCAAATGATCTTAGTCCCTCAAGAGAAATTCTAAGATATCTCACAACATTGCTATTCATGACTGTGATACGGTGGAAGAATCGACTGTTATACTGGTTTTGCTTTTGTATTCGCAAATGTTGCAGTAAGAAAAAGTTGCCACCGACTTTTCTTTTATCCAACAAAGGAAAGGGTGAAAAGAACAGAAAAAGACCTTTCAAGAGTTTTCTGAGTAAGGGGGGTAGATTATGGAAAGGGAAGGTGTTAGCACCCTTTCCATCCGTAGTTATCTATGGGCTCTTAGATGCTTAGCTCATTTTGAAAATGCCTTGTGCTTTGTGTGTTTTGAAAAGTATTTTGAAATGCCTTAGTGCGGCGATTTGCTTTATGATAACTCTTGTATCAGTCCTCAAGAGTGTTGATAAAGCATTTTTGAAAATATTTATAAGTATTTTTGTGTAAGTGTAAAAGTTTGTTTTTGAGAAAGCTTCTAGGAACTATCTACTTATACTCGAAAGGTTTGTTCTTTTCCTCCTTTCCTTTAGACAAGGCTAACCTACTATTAGTTAATAGGTAGCCATAGTCGTTTGGATGTATGAGGGACATTCGTGGGTCATCGTACAGCTATAAAGGCAACATATAGAGACGCTTTAGCAATTTTGTTTAAGGGACTAGATCATTTACCTAAAGGGAACGCCGTAGGGTCATCGAGGGACTATGATCTTTGGATCCGAGGGTCTTTGCTAAAGCGTCCCTACTTTCGAGGGACATGACTGTTTTATTTTCCGAAGGCAACCAAAGTGGGGGGGTATCCTAGAGGTGTATATGTGCAAGTGTGTTGTATTCAATTATTTTTTTCTTTTGTGTTAGTTTTTCTAGTGTTGCTTTTAATCTTGCCACACAATCCTATTAGTCATACATCTAGCATTTAATAATTGCAGTAATTGAAAGTGCAGAAATATAAAACCTAGCTATTACAAGGCTTCAGAGAGGGGGATTATTACAATTCCAAAAACAGGGGAAATAAAAGTAGTAAATGTCCTACTAATCATCTATTACATCCCAATATACAGTTACAATAATAAAAGGAAGTGCAAAAGAATAATAACGTGCGAATTTGAAAAGGCGTCTAAAAATCCTAAGATATAAAAAATCTTTTTGTTGTTTTTGATTTTTATGAAAAGAAAATAAATTAAAAATAAAATAAAATTAAACCTAAATTCTAATTTATTTTAATTTTTTTGAAAATGAAGATGTTAAAATTAATTAGTTAGTTAATTCAAAAATTAATTTAATTAATAAAATATAATCCTAATTTTTGTGATGATTTATTTTATTTGATTGTTGATTTAAAGAGGGAACCTAATAAAAGAAGTGAGTAACACAAAAATAAAAATACAAGAAGAAAAGTCTTTCAATCCAAAGAAAAAAGGAGGGCCTTCGATCCAATGAAGAATGGATTTCGATCCAATGAAGGATGTTATCCTTCGATTCAGGGAAGGATGTGGCCTTCGATCCAGCAAGGGATATTGTTGGAGGCGTTTGATGGATTTCCTGTGGGGGGGCACTGAATCTGCAAGAAAAATGTTAACAAAAATAAAAGCATGACTTGGGTGTCGAACCCAGGTCCTTTCCCTTAATTCGACCTTCCCCTAATTTGACCCCCTGGAGTTCGAATCTGGATTTGTTTTCCCTAAACCCAGGCTTTGAGTTTCGAAGGAAATCTCATATCATGCCTTAACAATGGCACGATCTCATCCTTGTGCCTATATCTACATGTAGCTTGTTAAACATGCGCTAATGATGGTCCTGAACATAAGTTAAATGATTAAAACAACAATATATGACAAAAATGTGGCTTCAATTTTACCACCCTTACCAATCAGAGATTCGTGGATTTTGTGGCTTCAGGCGTGGGAACATTTGCTTATGGGCTGGTGTGGATTCCCGGATGTCTCAGGGACACGAATCTAGTATTCGTTGGGACTAAGGGTACCTGCAAAACTAATTTCGAACTATAAGATTTTTTGAATTTGGTATGCTTTCCGAGGCAGCGTGTGCGTGTAGTATTTTTGCGTGTCCTTTGGCTTGTAGAAGTGTTGTGT
Source organism: Vicia faba (assembly GCA_948472305.1). Classification (NCBI taxonomy): domain Eukaryota; kingdom Viridiplantae; phylum Streptophyta; class Magnoliopsida; order Fabales; family Fabaceae; genus Vicia; species Vicia faba. The sequence continues at coordinate 288,237,220 of OX451740.1, forward strand.
ATTTATAGGAGATGGAGAGAGGGTCATAGCATGGAAATAGCAAGGGAAAGCCATTTAACTAGGCTTTGAAGGCAAAATCAGACACATTAAAGGACTTCCTTTTTTTATATATTCCTACCCTTTTGAGCTTTGGGATGAACCTGGACCCGTTTGACTCCTTCGAATACCCTCAATCCTTGCTCTTCGATTGGCTCAGAGTTTCCTCCTTTGAATGGATCCAATCCTCATCATTGGGGATTCTTAGATTGAGCGTCTATTTGTCTTGGTAGCTTGATCTGAAAATTTTCAACTAACCCAATCGAAACTCTTTTCTGGCCAGTCGAAGCTTCTTTTGTCATGAATGTGATTGCGCAGGAGGCTTGGGCCCTGCAGCATGTAAGACCTTGGCCAACAAGCATTTTGAACCAAACTCATCAAAAAGCAAAACAAGCTTGTTTCCCACAATTATGTATCCTTCGAATGGACCACATGTATGTCCTTTGAAGGCACCATTTGTGTGTCCTTTGAATGGACCAAATAAATGCTTCTTCGAATGAACCATATGAATGCTTCTTCAAATGGACCATATGAGTGCTTCTTTGAAGGGACCATCTTGTGTGTCGAAGTATGGAAAACTATGTGTTGAAGGTTTTTAGAGGTGGAGTTAGAGTAGGCCTAAAGATAGACATTACCCAGTCGAATCTTGCATGTATATAGCCATTGCTTTGTGAATCGAAGGTCGGTTGAAAGGGGACCTTTGCCTTGTGGATTTAAGGCAAGTTAAGGAAGCCTTTTTCCTTGTACGCTATAGGCACGCACAGAGGAAGTCATTTCCTTATGGGTCGAAGCACACATGGAAGAAATTCTTTCCTTGTGAATCGAAGGCATGTAGGAAGTCCTTTGTCTAGTGAATTGAAGGCAAGTCCGGAGAAGCCCTTTGCCTTGTGAATAAAAGGCAAGCATGAAGCAGCCTTTGCCTAATGGATCCAAGGCAAGTATGAAGAAGCCTTTTCCTTGTGAATCCAAGGAAAGCATGAAGAGGCCTTTTGCCTTGTGAATCAAAACAAACCTGCAGGAGGCCATTACTCAATTGAAACAAGCGTATAGGAGGTTACTGCTTGTGAATCAAAGCAAACTTGTAGGGGGCCATATGCCCAAATGAAACATGTGGACCAAAGGTTGCTCGAAGGGGACCCAACGCTCAATTGAAGCTGGTGAACCAAATCTTGATCGAAGGATTTCAGATGCCCAATCGAAGACTTTGAAATCAAGGCTAACTTGAAAGATTTCAGATGCCTAATCAAAGACTTTGCTCTGATGCCAATCGAAAGACACTTGATTAGATGCCAATCGAAAGACACTTGATTATCTTCAAAAGTTTTATTTTCTTTAAGCAAGTTCTTGTAACCACCCATGTAAGAGAAGATCTTGGAAAACATGAGAGGCCAAATTTTGGGGTACAACAATGACTATACGATGACCCACGCCCGTGCCTTTACATCCAAAGATAAGGCTTCTTACTAATTAATGGTAAGATAGCAATGTCAAAGGAAGGAAGAAATGAACAAAATACTTTTGAGTAGGTAGAACGTTCTTAGTTTCTTGCTCACAATCCATCTTCAAAAACAAACATCTTTTCAAACACACCAAACACTTTCAAAAACATGAAATATTTTCAAAAAGTCCAACACTTTGTATGCATTCTTATAGAGACGAGAATCATTACAAAGTTTGCCTAAACGAAGACGCTTTTTGAAAATACTTTCAAAAACACCAACACATTTCAAACAAAGCAATTTCAAAAAAGTGATCTAGCAAGAAACTCAGAGCCCATAGATAACTATGGATGAAAATGATGCTAACACCTTCCCTTTTCATAATCTACCCCCGAACTCAAGAAAATATCTCAAAGGTCTTTCTTGTTCTTTTCACCCTTTCCTTATTGGATAAAACAAAAGTCGGTGGCGACTCTTGCTATCTACAACAATTGCGATCAAACGCAAAACAACCAGGTCAGTTCTCCCACCGTATTACAGAACTGGCGACTCTATTGGGGAATACTTAAAAAGTTGGGTTACCTTAGAGCTAGATCATATTTACTTGCTTTCATTGTTTGTTTTGTTTGCTTTACATTTATGGATCATTGCTTAGGTTATTGTTAAATACCCTACACCCAGATCTGAGGCACCTTTTTTAGGTAAGTAGCAATAGATCGTGGGGACTGTGTAGCGTATACCAACATGGTTGAAACGATGGATACGTTAGTGTGACACATTTGTTGGTACCGGTAGCCCTTGAGTTTAGTCAAGGAGAATACGGGCCCGCTGTGTGGTGTCATGAAGCACTAACTGACCTTAGAACCTTTAATTGAACAACTTGGCCATTAGGAAGTAGTGAGATAGTTGGCTTTGGTTCCGACCAAAGATTGGTTGATACTCGATGCTACGCTTATTGAGATCAGACTTTTGGGATATTTCGGTCGCCAATAAAGAGACTTGCGTTGAAATAATTTCCGATGAAGAAAGATCAATGATATTCAGATCCCCTAGAACCCGGTTACTTTCTAGGACAGGTTGAGCCAACTAAACTTCAAGAGGGTACTTACCTATAAACTTCATGCAAGCCTAAACCTAAGGACTTGTTTTCTTTGTGCATATATGTTTGCTTGTACATAAACATCATGACATCACACCATAGCATTTTTCAATAACCATTTCAAGGATCTCAAGGGCCTGTGATGCAGGGACATGTTGAACCAAACGTCTATCAAGGGGAAAGAGGATTTGTTTTTCAATAACGAAATGATGTCAAAGGCCAAAGCACAGTAACTTGAGTCAAAGGCTATGACCCACTTGACATGGTGAGCTTGATTCTCGTAGAAGGACATTCAACAATACGAAGTTCTCCAATCAAGGCTGCAGTCAAAGTTTAACTTCTAACATCTTCTTGTGTTTACCCCGTGAGATCCTTGAAAATATTACATCCACATACCATGCATCATATCATGACAGGTTTTTCCCTTACAGGTTTCTCATCTGCTTACTGTTTATTTCAGTAGAGATGGCTCTAGAACAGACTGTCGCAGATCTTCAGACCCAAAATTCTCAACTTCAAGAATTGTTCTTGAACCTATCCAAGGGGCAAGAAGAAGTGAAAGCACTCCTCATTGAGAGCATGACCAAGAAGAATCTTGAAGACAATCGGGACGACCAGTTAGAACGATTACAAACTGAAATGGCAACAATGAAAGTCCAGATGATGGGGAAAATGGTGGGTAAGATGGCTCTTATCCAAAACTTAGCTCGAGGACAAGAAGCACTGAGAGCCCTTGTCAACAAGCTTCATCAAGACTGGTGAAACCATATGGAACAAACAACTATAATTGGGGATCGAGTCATTAATCAGCCTCCGATGAGACAAGAAGTTGGTTTGGTCGAGAGAACACCCTCCAAAATGGCTAATATACCAAGAGTCCAACAACAACCTCTCCAACCACGACAGGGTGGTCAGCATAAACAAGATATGCCCAAAAGACAATTTACCAAAATCAACATGTCCTTGGATCAAGCATTGCATCATATGTTGGAAGCCAAGCTGATTACATTAAGGGAGCCTCCTCAAAAACCTAAGACTTATGCTCTCAACTAAAAATACAATGAAAGGTGCACATACCACTCCAACAGTCAGGGACACGACACTAACCACTATTGGGCATTGAAGAACAAGATTCAAGACCTAATCGATGAAGGATCATTGGAATTTGCACAAGATGGTCATATTGAATTTTTTGTCGTCTCTCAAAGGCACACCATTTGAGGTGACCAGTTTAGGCGGAGAAATTTTTGTTCATTCGAATTTTCAATTGTAATTTCTTTGTTTGTTTAAACACTTATCTTTATGTCAGACTTTGGTTACTTCATTAATGCATTGCATATGCTTGTCTTGAATTAATCCATTCGTTTTCATTATATTTAAACTGTGCTTTTATTCCCTTGTTTTCGTGATATTCAACTCTCGTTAAAAGTTGCAAGCCTTTAGAGGAAGGATGACAAAAACAATGCCATAATCTCATACAATATGCTTTTGGACAGAACTTGCTGATGATGTACAAGTGTTGTTTCAATTCCTAAATAGTGGAGTTATAAGGAATATGATCCCTAGTCAACCCCTTTGACCCAAAGAAGTAAGAGTTTTCTTTTTCACACAAATAAAAACCTTTAATCAAAACTTGGGGCAGGGTAGTTTCTTAGTTAATTCAAATGTGCGTTCGGTCACAAGCTTTCACGTCATATAAAATGAATGACATCAAGAACATCCTTCTAAATCAAAAGACGGTGATGGTTCCCTATAAAATAGGCAGCCATTATCTCTCAAAAGAAAAGCCCACTGAGTCAAAACCTACGAAGGAGACTTAAGAAAAACCAGGACATCCCGCTGACTGTAATCTCAAAACAGTCAGACAAAAATCAGGGATAATAAATAAAAACGAGGTCACTACAAATCCTCGACAACATGAAAAATGTTACAAAAATGACTGCCTTCTCAAATAAACTTCCAATATTCAAACCATCACCCATATATCGTTCCATATTTTGTTGGGAGATAAACACACAATTAACTGAGTACAAGGTTGAAGAACATCATGATGAACGGGTTGGATACAAATAAACTTTTAGCCTTATCCTTTGTTTCTTAAACCGTGAACCAGGCCACGTTACAGCCCCTTAAAAGTCCTAATTGAAGCATGGGTAAGTTCGAAAGAATACTGTTACAAAAGGTATCCTGACTCCTGAAAGGCTTACTGTAAATCTTGAGTTGAATTCATATTCTTACAAAATTCTTATATTTGCTAAAAATGCATTTTCAAAACTTCAATACAAACATAAACTTTGTATTGTTTGAATACTGCTGTTTGCATATGGCTATTTGTTTGACAATAGAGAAATTTCGTACGACAAACATCCAATGAATGAAAATTCTCTCAAAGAACAGAATCAATTCAAAATTGGAAGACGCCTCCAATGAAAAATCTCCCATAATCATGGGGTCTTGAGAGGTTACTGTCCAATTCATATGGGGAAGTCAAGTCGAGATTCCAAGAAATCTCTCATAAAGTCCTGAATAGCCAGGGGCAGGTCTCCATCTGAATCCCTTGGGGCATTGAACATGAATTCCACTAAAGAGTCACGTACGACCAAGCAAACATTTTCTAGCAGTGCTACAACACTTACTACTATGGGCAATGACAAATCCCCACAAAGTCCCTTTCATAAGGTGATTCACCTTGAAGTCGCCAGAGCCACCTCTATAAGGTTATCCCCACAGAATAATCTTCACAGATAAGGGTCAAAACCCCTCAAGGCCAATTCATGGATATCCCCATAAAGTTGGATCCATGCAATCCCCAGTTAGAGTTTCAGTCTCTGGAAAACCTCTCCCCAACCGAGTTTGTCTCAAGAAGAATGCTCGAGGAGTTTTTCCAAAAGAAAACACCTCCCCAGCAGTTCGTCAAATATTCTCTTTAATAGAGTTTATTTCCCCACAAAACTGCAAATTCCCCAGTAGAGTTTGCCACTATCCCCAGTGAGTTGCTGCAAAGCCTGGAATCCGACCAGATAACAGTTAACTTCTTTGTCCCTAGCAAGTTGGTGTGAAACCTGGAATCTGACCAGATAACAAACTAACTTTCAAGAGGTAATTCCCCACTAGAGCAATGGACGACTAGAACTCCTGAACTCTTTTCCTCAAGCAGTAATCAACACTCTCCATAGAGTCTTCTCAAGAAAAATCAACATTCCCCAACAGAATTCTCCTCAAACAACAGAACAGGAATCCCCAGCAGAAACATCCTAAAACAAGGTCTGAAGAGGAGCGTACTCTTCATCCTTAGTAGCAGTCTGGGATTTCATTTCCCAAGGCCACCAGCATTTGTCAAGGATTTATTTTCCTATAAAAAGACACACTTCAACAACATTTCACATTTCATACGTCATATCATATGCATACGAAACACATATAGCACAATCTCTTTTATTTTGAGAACACCATTACACAATGAATTGCATACAGCTAACACTTTACCTTTTTAGGAAAAGATCAATCAACAGATAGTTATCATCAACATTTTTCAACAGGTCCAAGATTAGTTTCTGAAGCAAGATAGAGCAACTACCTACGTGACCAGATGCAGCTTTACACGGGCTCATCATGAAGCAATCTTACACGGGTTCCTTCTGACTTCCAAATGCAGCTTTACGCGGGCTCATCATGAAGAAATCTTACACGGGTTCCTTCTGACTTCCAAATGCAGCTTTACACGAGCTCATCATGAAGCAATCTTACACGAGTTCCTTCTGAGTTCCAAATGAAGCTTTACATGGGCTCATCATGAAGCAATCTTACACGGGTTCCTTTTGAATTCCAAATGCAACTTTACACGAATTCATCATGAAGAAATGTTACATGGGTTCCTTCTAATTTCCAGATGCAGCTTCACACGGCTCATCATGAGGCAATTTTACACGGGTTCCTTCTGATTTCCAAATGCAGCTTCACACGGGCTCATCATGATACCAATATTACACAGGTTCCTTCTCATACATTTCCAGATGAAGTTTCATACAGACTCAGACTAAAGCAACCCTACTCAGGTTCCTCCTCATAATTTCCAAATGAAGTTTCACACTGACTCATCCTGAAGCAACCCTATCCAGGTTCCTTCTCATATATTTCCAGATGAAATTTCACACAGACTTGTCCTGAATCAGCCCTACCCAGGCTCCTTATCGTATATTTCCAGATAAAATTTCACACAGACTCATCCCGAAGCAGCCCTACACATGTTCCTTCTCATGAATTTCCAGATACAATCCCACACAGATTCATCCTAAAGCAATCTTACACGAATTCCTTGTAATACATTTCCAAACATGACTTAACGTAGGTTCATTCCAGCATGTCATTCAGAATTAAATCGACCAAAGATTTATTCTGATACTTCTCCCAGTTACAATCAAGCTTAGACTTAGTCTAATTTCTATCAACAATCACCTTTAGATGGCATCTATAAGACCATCTCCGACAACTCTCCATCATCTCTCCAAATGGCATCTTTAAGCCCATTCCCTATACAATTAACTAACACATAGTCGAGTTCAAATTTCTGGGCACTCTAGTGTTCAATCATCTTCTACCTTTAAGCTAAGAACGACGGCGTGTCATCCTTGCTTTTCAGGTTTAAGAAGATTGAACAGGGGAAACTGTTGTACCCCGAAACTTTCCCTCTCAATTTCTCAAAGATTCTCTCATAAGATCTCTATTGATTCAATACTGCACAAGGTTTGATCAGCTTAAGATACCTCCTCAAACACAGATGACTCAAAACTAGGGTTTAAGTTTGAACAAGTACAATTGGACCTTTGATGCTTCATATGATTTTCATGGATCATGTTGGGATCTCAAGCATCAGGTCAAAGAAAGGAGGAAGAGGAATCTGTCGAAAGGGAAAAGCATATCAAAATGAGTGTTTGCAGATAAAAATTCAAATTCAAAATTTGGTTCAGGCTGTCCGAACAACTTGACTGATCGAAAAGGAGTGATGGGCAAATTTTGAAAAATCGAAGAAGAGCAAGCTTTCTTCGATCCACAAGCTTCGATTTGGAAATGGCTTCCCTCGAGCAGTTTGCCTTAATCCACAAGCTTCGACTGGGCAATGGCTTCCTTCAAGGTAACCTGCTTCGATGCACCTCTAAACCTGCTTCGATCCACATACTAAACCCTTCAACACACATAGTTTTGACACTATAGATTACAAGTCTATCTTCAAGTTTGCTTCGATCCACAAGCTTCAATTAGGCAATGTATATCTTCATGCTTGCTTCAATCCACAAGCTTCGATTGGGCAATGGCTATCTTCATGCTTGCTTCGATCCACAAGCTTCGACTAGGAAATGGTTTCCTTCATGCATGCTTCGATCCACAAAGCAATGACTTCCTTTATGCTTGCTTCGATCCACAAAGTAACGACTTCCTTCATGCTTGCTTCGATCCACAAGGCAATGGTTTCCTTCATGCTTGCTTCGATCCACAAAGCAATGACTTCCTTCATGCTTGCTTCGATTCACAAAGTAATGACTTCCTTCATGCTTGCTTCGATCCACAAGGAAATGGTTTCCTTTATGCTTGCTTCGATCCACAAGGAAATGGTTTCCTTCATGCTTGCTTTGATCCACAAGGATAGTTGGTTTTGGCATTTGAAGGTTGTGGATCTATGTGATCAAAATGAAAGGGCAAAGTATTCGATTCAAGGAATCAAGTTGAAGACAGAATCCATAGGCCACGCTACATGATCTTGCTTTGCAGACCTCAAACTTGTGTTTCACTCCATATTTACTTGTTTACACAATGAATTAAACTCTTACCCAAGTATTTAAAGTATTTTACAACCCAATTTTCCCTTAATGGCACAAAGTTACCATTGCCATTTTTAGAAAAAAAAGCAGGCTTTATGCAATTTTTCAATGCATTGAGCCTTGTGACCTTTATCTCTAATTGAAAGCAATATCAAAAGCATGATTCAAATCTCCCCCACCCAACAAACATCAGGCCATACTTGTACTTGAGCTTGGGAACCATGAAAACCCATTCAACTAGATTTTTCATTTTCAACCAAACCATAATTTGTTATCTTACAAATTTGGTTACTCCAAATTCCCAAACCTTTTCTCTATAAATAGAGAGGCCATTTGAAAGTTAAAGAGGCCAGATTCTTGTTGTGTTGTAAAATCCTCAAACACTCCCAAACTCTAAAAAAAACTCAGAACCTGCACCCAAGCACAAAACTTGGCACATTCTAACTTCACACACAAAAATCTCAAATCCCTTTGTGCGCTTTTGGCCTTTAGATTTATTAAGCTTCCATATACCAGCCTTAGAACACTCCTAAAGCCCTAAAAAAACCTCTCAAGGAAGGTAGTGATCCTTTCAATTCACTTCCAGCTTCTGTATACCAGTGTTTTGATTCAATGACTTTTAAAGAAAAGTAGTGATCCCACTAGCTTCAGGGAAGTCCAGGCAAGTTTAGTCCTGATTCGAACCATTTATGGAAGTCATACATAGCTCATTTGAATTGTACTTGAAGAGGTAATATTTCTTAACTGTGATATCTTGATATAAGCATTTTCAGCATATACAAATATAAGAAAAGATGTAGATATAATATCTAGGAAGCTGACCATACTCTCAGTTTTGATTTTCATTATTTGTGTCTGAAGAATTTCAACTCTGACCAGTTAGGTTTTGATTTTGGTACTGAACAAGTTCATGCTAACCTTCGACCCATAACTTTTGAAAATTCTTTGGTTAGATTCGTATTCAAATTTTAGGCAGGTTTGATGTTTACCTCTTTCGATTTGGCTGAGAAATGAAGCTTTTTGAAGCTTTTAGAAGTATGACAATGGTGATATACACCCCTGTGCGCGCGAAGGAAGAAGATGAAGCCATATTTAAACATTCAGAAACGAGTTCATTTTATACCTAATCAAAGTTATCTTATGAACAAATGAAACAAAGCACCCCAGTGGTACAAATAACGCGCGCAAAAGGCATTTATGTGTAAGGTCCTGGGTTTGAGCCCCAGCGAGACCTTTTGTATTTATTTTGTCATTTTGTTTCCAAACTAACATACAAGTTTACAACATTTGAGTGTTGGTTGTCTTGAATGGAAGGTGTGGAGAACCTGGGTTCAAACCTTGGCAGGACCAAAACAAATATTTATCACTTGTTTTTCTTTCATCTTTCTTAACAAACTTCAACATTTTTCCAACCAATCATAATAACTCCTTTTGAGTTGATTTTTTTCACAATATTTATTTACAATGTCTATTTTATGAATATATAAAAATATCACAAAAAATATTTTATTTTCATATTTATTTAAAAAAAAAAACAAAATCCATTCTCTTTCCATTTTTATCCTTGTACATCATATATATTTTAATTCTTGTACATTATTCAAGTTCAATATGGTTGTAATAGATAATTAGGATTTAATTTCTTACAATCCCCATTTGTAAATTTGTACACCCCATCCCCAAATGATGTAATAGCATAGTAAATTTACTTTCCGCAATTTATCGCTTTCATATAAATGCTAGTAACTTAGGGTTTGTATGGAAAGATAAAATCAATGCTTAGAAAACCCTAATCCAAGATAAATCAAGCATGAAAAAATAAACGCTTGTACACTTGCACATCTAGGGTTAACTCCACTTGTTTCCTTATAAAAAATAGTCATAGTATGCATGTGATACATCTTAGCTAAAACAATCAAAAAATACAAGATCACAGTCCCTCGATGACGCTTCGAATGTTGCTTTCAAATGATCTTAGCCCCTCAAGAGAAATGCTAAGATATCTCATAACATTGCTATTCATGACTATATGATGATCCATGTTCGTCCCTTTACATCCAAAGATAAGGATTCTTACCAATCAATGTTAAGATAGCAATGTCAAAGGAAGTAAGAAATGAACAAAAGAATTTTAAGTAGGTATAATGTTCTTAGTTGCTTTCTCATCTTCCATCTTCAAAAACAAACATCTTTTCAAACACACCAAACACTTTCAAAAACATGAAATACTTTCAAAAAGTCCAACACTTTGTATGCATTCTTATAGAGACGAGAATCATTACAAAGTTTGCCTAAACGAAGGCGCTTTTCAAAAATACTTTCAGAAACCACCAACACATTTCAAACAAAGCAATTTCAAAAAGTGATCTAGCAAGCAACTAAGAGCCCATAGATAACTATGGATGAAAAGGATGCTAACACCTTCCCTTTTCATAATCTACCCCCCGAACTCAAGAAAATATCTTAAATGTCTTTCCTGTTCTTTTCACCCTTTCCTTATTAGATAAAAGAAAAGTCGATGGCGACTCTTGCTATCCGCAACAATTGCGATCAAACGCAAAACAACTAGGTCAGTTCACCCACCGTATTATAGATGTTCAAGCTTGCAAATGAAGATAAATGGTCCTCAATTTATAGGAAACTCAATGAGGTCATGGTACGAGTGAAATTAGATCTATAACGTGTGACCCAAGTTGAAAAATTCCAATTTGAAATATGTGTGAGAAGAAGGATGAAATGCGTGACTTAGGCATGAAAGCAAGTAGTTTTGCACTCTTCTTTATACGTTTTGAAAGGACAAATAATTTTCAAATGTGCTTGGTGGTCCCAAGTGAAGTTTTGGGCAATTTCTAATCACGGGTCATACGTGTAAAACAGAGTTCTTGACACCAATTTGGAGCTTAGGCCAAATGAGATTCACTTCTGCATTTTGATATGTACCTCGTGCCAAATGATCTTCTCATGATGGAGAATCAAATGCAAAAATATTCATATCAAAAGGATGTTTGAGTTGAAAAGGGCACGAATGACAAGTTCAGGTCATGATCTGAATTCTAGGTCAGGCAATAGGTCAAACCAAATTTTGGACATGCTTTTGTGCCCACATGGGCATCTTGGAAAGTTCCAAAATTGAGGTCCTTAGGGGCAAAATTGATGCTTTACCCTTGAAACAAAGTTGTATAGGAGATCAAATATGACATTTGGCTCGAAGTAGATTCCAAAAATGTTGAGAAATAAGAGAGTTATGGTTTTTGGACTAAGTGACATGCCATACTTGATTTTAGGTCAACCAAACATGTATCAACTTGTGATTTTTTTCTAGTTTCTTGCATCCAAAGTCCTAATGATGAACACTTGAGCACCGAATGAATGATTCTTGATTGTCCTTTGATTAATCTTGATAATTTCTTGAGAATTGGATGAAGAGGGCATGAAAATAAATACATGAACCAATCTTGAATCAACTTTGAAAACATGCACTAAACTTGAACTTATTTTGATCAAATGATGTTGAATGAAGCTCGACATGAATATGACCTATGATTATAGGTTATGCCTTATAGTGAAATATCTTAAGGACCATTTGTTGACCAAACTTTGACCTTTATAACCAAAACCCTAATTTAACAATCCAATCTTGATCCTTTGATTGCAAGTCCCTACCTTATATAATAAGAAAAGAGAGCCACACATATTTTTGTATTTTTAATAAGGTTAGCAAAATTAAAATGCAAACAAGCATAGATACAAAAAGAAACACAAAGGGTGCTTGATGATCTCCCACAAAGCTTGAACCAAAAGGGATAAGAAGTTAGGAGGATACCATGCTTGTGATCTTTATTAGATGCAAATGATATGATAGGTGGAATCTTAGGGGTAAAAATTAGGGTATGATAGTCACATTTTTTATTCTCAAAAACTTCTAGACTATTAGATTATGCAAAAAGATAAAAATAGATCAAAGTTGTTAAAAAACTTAAAAATATTTGAATTTTTATAAAACAAACACAAGTTGAACATTACACTATAGATAGTTAGGGCTTACTAAGATAATAGACCATGAGCCTATTTTGAAAACAACACTAAAATGTTAAGATTGAGTTAAATACTAACTGCACGCCTTTACTATAAATAAAAGTCTATTAGCATAACTAACCTTTTCTTTCTCTTGTGGGTTTATTAGGGTGCACATTTACTTTCTTAACAATATTTATAGACCCATTAAGAACTTTGTCATCAAGGTTAATGTATGTAGTGAATTGTGGTATCCAATGATTAGAGGTTTAGGAGCAGTCTTGTCACTTCAAGGTTGTTTGATTCTTGAACATATTCTTCTACCTCTTCAGTGAAAATATTTTTGAAATGTAACAATAAAGGACAAAAATAAGAACTAGGATCATAACCATAACATGATATCAACAAAAAAACATGGAAAACAAGGTGTATACGAGAATAAATTGGAAGACCCAATTCCCAGGCCAGTACTCCCACACACTTAATAATATTAAAAGCCTAAAAATGATTTCCCAATTTCTGAAAAGTTCTTCTACTAACTGTTTGTTGGAGATATGGTTGTACACGTAACAAAACTAAGTTGCAAACATTAAAAGTACTATAAACCATTTTTATTTGTTTTTACTTCAATTTCCATGTGAGAAGATGTGATGTATTTAAGTGTAGTTTTCTAGATTAAAAACCTCTTTCAAAAATATACTAAGACAAAGGTTCACAACAAAAAAATATAGACATGGGAATCCCGTGTAGACGACACATTTCGACTGAGAATTGGGAAGCAAGGTCATTAGTTGAGAAATTTGTTGGTAAGACAATGCAATGCACAAACTTGGTTGGAAGAACATAAATCATCCAAATGACAGTGTGATTAAAAGAGGATTGGTAAGTGTGTGATAAAGTCCATGGTAAGTTCTTCTCAAACTAAGTTTAGTATTTCTAAAGGTTGTAGCAAGACTTTATTTTATTTTGTGTTTGATAATTAGTCTATTGGCATACAGAATGGTGTTCAACAAAGTTCTTTACACCTTCATATAGATCTGACCAGGAAAATGAAGTTGGCAATCTTGCTATAATGGGCTTAACACCACAATGACTCGCAATTGGAGTGTAATAGTACTCACGAACAAGGATTTTATGAAGCCTTAGAGGTCATGTACAAAATGTTTATCTTTAAAATAGAGTAATCCCTTTGAAAGCGTATCAAACACTCAAGCTAACGTCCTTAAAAAATAAAATTCTATTTGTGTGATTTAATTTATCTATGTGTCTTTTTTTATTAATTTGTATTGTTTAATTTGAAATTAATGAACTACTTTTCTTTCTGAATATGTATTATAGTTTAAGGGCATTGTTTGTTTACCAATGATACCATAAGAGAAAAAAAGATTCCAAATTCCAGATAAAATAAAAAGAGCTCAATTGTTATGGATGTTTTAAATGCAGATTGTCAAACAACAAAGATAAATGATATCTAATTAATGTATACTAAACTTTCATAAACCTTAACAAGTAAGGTTTGATCCTAACTATTTCATTGTTTACATTTTCCTTGTTATTGATTGTATCGGTAGCAGTGAAAAATTGGAGATTCAACTATTGATTAACTTAACTCACAAAACAAGAGTCGCCACCATACTTTATTGTTTCCAAAGGAATGAGAAAATAGCGAATAAAATCCACAGAAGTTTATAAAGCAAAACTAATAAAACAAAGAAAACTAGGTATGGAGGTTGGTTATGCAAAAGGAAGATGTTAGCACCCTAAACATTCATGATACTCCATGAGAACTTCTTTGAAAAATCGTGTATTTAGCTAAAAATGTTGTTTGTAAAAAAATATCATAGAGATAAGAAAAGAAATGTGTGATATGGTGGCAGAATCGACTGCCAATTACTGGTTTGCGTTTTTTGTTTGCAAATGTCGCGGTAAGCAAGAGTCGCCATCGACTTTTCTTTTATCCAACAAAGGAAAAGGTGAAAAGAACAGAAAAAGACCTTTTTCGAGATTTTCCGAGTAAGGGGGGTAGATTATGGAACGGGAAGGTGTTAGCACCCTTTCCATCTGTAGTTATCTACGGGCTCTTAGGTACTTGCTCATTTTTGAAATTGCTTGTGTTTGTGTGTTTGAAAAGCTTTGAAAAATACCTTAGAGCGGCGATTCACTTTATGGTAATTCTTGTATCAGTCCTCAAGAGTGTGATAAAGTGTTTTGAAAACTTTTGTTTGAAAAGTATTTGAAAGTGTGGTGTGAAAATTGGTTTGTCTGAGCAAGTACCTAATAGTTATCTACCTATTCGAAAAAAAGACTGTTCTTTTCCTCCTATCCTTTAGACCGTGCTATCCTACTATTAGTGAGTAGGTATCCCTAGTCGTTGGATGTTGAGGGACTATCGAAAGGGACGTAATGGTCATTGAAGGAAACATGTAAGGATATCTTAGCATTTCGAAAGGACTATCATCATAAGATCATTTATCGTAGGAAAATCGAAGGACATTCAAGGACTATGATTTTTATGATGATTTTAAACTGAGGGTCTTTGCTAAGAGTATCCCTACGCTCGATGGACATGACCATTGTTTCCGAGGCAACCAAGTGAGGTAATACCCTAGGGGTGCAAGTGTGCAAAAGTGTGCTTTTTTCAGATATTTTATCTTTGATATTAGTGATTTATTGATTAATTACTCATACATGCCTAGGTTGCTAGCAATTTATATGCAGGTATATACAGAATATAAAAGCGAGAAAATAGAGGTCCTAAGCTATTACAAGGCTTTGTGTAGATACATAAGGAATTGACTGAAAATAAAATGCATAAATAAAACCCTAAATAAGCTATTACAAATCGAGCGCAATTACATCAATAGTAAAAATTAATTGTACGGTAAAAATAATTACGCGTGAGAATAAAAAATTGAGATAAGTTTGAAACCCTATAAAACCTAATTTGATCATTGAAAATATTTTTAGGATTTTTATGAAAAAAGATTTGAAGTTTGACCTAATTTTTTCTAATTAATTTTAATTAATGAAACAAACTAAAATTGAGGAAATTAATTGATTTACAAAAATTAATTTATTGAAAAAGGATAAACCCTATTTTTTGTGATGTTGATTTTATAGTTTTATGGAAAAAAAATTGATTTAAACAAAAAATAAACTAACTTAAATAAAACAAAATTAAAAGGGAAAAAGAGTAAGCCTGAGGGGTGTAAACCCAAATTGGAGGGTGCATGCTGAATTTCTGCTCAAAGCTCAATCTAGTTGGCCCATAGCTGCATTGGATCCCGTGTAGTTGTCCCAAGGGTGTCCACCATGGAGGCTTCATTGAAGGCGTTGGATCTAGGCGCTGATTGATCCAAGGATGAGGATCAGGAGGCCTATGGTGTGCGCGCTTGGAAAGATAACATGGGATCTGCAAAGAATTGTTAGGAAAAATAACATGTATGAGGCAGGGCTCGAACCCCTGACCTCCTACACACGCGTGCTGAAAAGCCTTCTCCTTTGCCACTGAGCCATTTATTCAATCATTAATATTAACAAGCAACATGTATTATATGTGATGAAAAGTAAGTGGTGGTAATAAAAATGCGCAAGAATTCAAACGGGCCACTCAGGTTTTGACACGTAGTCATCTTCTTCATTGAGACTATCGTTTTAGCCTAAAGGCTTTACCTACAGACAACACTGTAACTATAAACCTGTATATCTCAAAAATCATGATTACGCAATATAAATTCAAACCAAATATGCAGATCAATTGGATTTGGTCTCGTGAGTATAATGGTACTCATCGTTTGTCCTGATTTTGACTGAAATAAAAGATCCTAAAACGAAGCTTAAAACCCTAGCAATGGCATTTAATTGAATATGCATCAAAACATATAGTTAATCATGCAGATATGTTCTAAATAATCATACAAACATGAATATCTATTTAAAAATCATTGATCATGCATATATTTCAAAGACCAGTTTCAAGAACCATGGCAAACCGTGGTACCTATATATACTATTTCTTGATGTGTTAATGTGTGAGAGTGGTCCAGAAAGCTTCCAAATACGCTTGGGAAGGGAATGGAGTCCTTGAAACGCCTTGAATCTCCCTCTAGAGCAAAACTCGATCAACACTTTTTGTCAAAATTTTGAGCAGTCTTGTGTGTTTAACACAACCAAAATTTCTCCTCCTTTGATCAGGGTTCGTTGTGTATATATAGTAGAATGAATTAGGTTAACAAATTTGAACTGAATCTTCAAGATTGAGTAAAAATATTTGATTTATCTTGCATCTTTTGTTTCTAAAATAGCCAAGTCTTTGTTGTTTTTATTCCAATGCATTTTCTTCTACTTGCCAGCCTGTTTCATTCTTTACTTGATTGAGAAAATCTCCTTTCGATTATGGGCTTTCTGGCTTGTTTTGCAACAAATCCCAACTCCATTCCTTTGAATTCCTTCCTTACTTTAGTTCTAACTAATCAGGACCTTCCTCATTATAAACTTGCTCTCCTTGATGGTTCTGACTTCGAATTGTGCCAGCTTCAGTACTAAAGTTCCTTCGATTGGATCACCATTTGCTTTGATTTCCTGCCTTTTTTAAGAGAAGTCTCTAATCGAATCAGCTCTTGTGGTATTGTGACCCAAGAAGGCAAGACTCTGGCATGGACGTATTTTCAAAGTGCCCTCTTGATGGCCTCTTTCAAATGGCCTGGAGGGAGTCCTTCGAAGGGTCCTTGTCCAAGTACCAATCGAAGGGTATTTATTGGGATATCAAACGAAGATTCCTTTGCTACGCCAATCGAAAGGCTTTGACACAATGCCCATTGAAAGGATTGTCATGAGGCCAATCGAAAGGCCTTTTGTAGATGCCAATCAAAGGACACGTTGTAGATGGTAATCTAAGAGCGCTACATAGATGGCAATCGAAGGATGCTATATAGATGGCAATCGAAGAGCATTTTGGAGATGCTGAACAACACTTAGTAGGTTCCAATTGAAAGGCACTTTGTAGTTGCCAATCAAAGAGCCTCATTAATAGAAAAATCGAAGGGAGCTTAGAAACAGGACAATCGAAGGAAACTTAGAAACATCATTTGAAAATTTTCCTTGTCTTCAGGCCAAGGTTTGTGACCACCTATGCAAGAGGAAAATCTTGGAAAAATATGAGAGGACAAATTTTGGGGTGCAACAGCTGCCCCTGTTCAATCTTCTTAAACCTGAGAATGTAGATTGGCTGGTCTGTCTTTCATGATCAGAAGGTGGAAGATGATTGAACACTAAAGTGCCCAGAAATTTGCACTCGTTTGAGATGATACTTGAATGTGTAGATAGTATTGGGAATGAGGTTATAGATACCATTTGGAAAAGATGACAGAAGATCACCGGGGATGGGCTTAAAGATGCGATTAGAATGTGACGGAGAGTCATCAGAGATGGGCTTAAAGATGCGATCCAGAACAATGATATTTTCATGAGATATCCCTTTGTGGGTATTCCCGCTTTTAGTGTTAGAGAGGACTCCGTTGAGGAATGTTGGTCTCTATTTTGAAACATGGAGTTTTAGGAGCTTTAGTTGTCCGTTACTCTAATGGGGAGTCATCACTTGATTGAAGAGATGGAAGTGGACTGCTATCTGGTCGTGCTCCAGGCTTCATAGCGACTTGCTGAAGATAATAAGGCTGACTGTTATCTGGTCATGCTCCAGGCTTCACAGCGACTTACTGGGGAGATGAGATTAGACCTTTATCTGGTCAGGATCCAGGCTTCACAGTGTCTTGAATTGTTGATTGACTATTATTAAGTCAGTTTCCGGGCTTCATAGCTTTTTTAACTGGAATAGAAATCTTAGTATCAATTTGACTGGACCAGAGAAAGGTCTTGGATTGTTTTCAGCTTGGGTAGAAATCTTAGTGTCGATTTGACTGAACTAGAGAAAGGTCTTGGATTGTTTTCAGCTGGGATAAAAATCTTAGTATCGATTTAACTAAATGAGAGAAAGGTCTCGGATTAACTTTGACTGGCATAGTAATCAGGAGAATCTTAGTAGCGATTCAACTGACCCAGACGAAAGTCTTGGTGTATCTTCAACTGGAATAGTAATCATAGAGATCTTAGTGTCGACCTGGATGATCTAGAGAGAATATTAGGTTAACTTTGGCTGGCATAATAATCAGGAGAATCTTAGTAGCGATTCAACTGACCCAGACGAAAGTCTTAGAATATCTTCTACTGGCATAGTAATCAGAGAGATCTTAGTGTCGATCTGGCTGATCCAGATAAAATCTTAGGTTAACTTTGACTGGCATAGTAATCAGGAAAATCTTAGTAGCGATTCAACTGACCCAAACGAAAGTCTTAGAATATCTTCTACTGGAATAGTAATCAGAGAGATCTTAGTGTCGATCTGGCTGATCCAGAGAAAATCTTAGGTTAACTTTGGTTGGCATAATAATTAGGAGAATCTTAGTAGTGATTCAACTGACCCAAACGAAAGTCTTGGAATATCTTCTACTGGAATAGTAATCAGAGAGATCTTAGTGTCGACCTGTCTGACCCAGGGAAAATCTTAGGTTAACTTTGACTGGCATAGTAATCAGGAGAATCTTAGTAGCGATTCAACTGACCCAGACGAAAGTATTAGAATATATTTTACTGGCATAGTAATCAGAGAGATCTTAGTGTCGATCTGGATGATCTAGAAAAAATATTAGGTAAACTTTGACTGACATAGTAATCAGGAGAATCTTAGTAGCGATTTAACTGACCCAAACGAAAGTCTTGGTACATCTTCCACTGGAATGGTAATCAGAGAGATCTTAGTGTCGACCTGTCTGTCCCAGGGAAAATCTTAGGTTAACTTTGACTGGCATAGTAATCAGGAGAATCTTAGTAGCGATTCAACTGACCCAGACAAAAGTCTTTGTACTTCTTCCACTGGAATGGTAATCAGAGAGATCTTAGTGTCAACCTATCTGACACAGGGAAAATCTTAGGTTAACTTTGACTGGCATAGTAATCAGGAGAATCTTAGTAGCGATTCAACTGACCCAGACGAAAGTCTTGGTACATCTTCCACTGGAATGGTAATCAGAGAGATCTTAGTGTCGAGCTGTCTGACCCAGTGAAAATCTTGTGGGGACATCTTTCTGAGGATAATCCTAGAATAGCCCTTCGTTAGACGTAGCTTGTTGATTTGATTTTTTCCTTGAAAGGTAAAGGGTTAGTCGTATGCAATGTCATGATGTATGAAATGCATTGCGATGATATTCTCAAAATAAATGAGATTGTACTGTATGCAATATGTATGCGCATGCCATGATGTATGAATATGGGATGCTATTGTAGTAATTTTAGTTGGGGAAAATAAATCCCGAACTGCTGCTGGAGAGCATTAGGAAGCTGAATTCTTCATTTCCGCTGGGGATGGTAAATGGAGATGACTATGCTGGGGATTTACTCCTTTCTATTTGCGAATATTCTGCCGGGGAGAGACTCTGCCTAAGAATAACTTTGCGGGGGAATAACTATGTTTGCGAGAGGAGATACCTTGCTGGAAGATTTTGCCGATTTAGAGAAATAAACTCCACAGGGGATGAACATCCGTAGCTGGAGAAATAAACTCTGTTGGGGATTGAGCTTCCGCACTCAGAGAAATAAACTCTGATCGGGAGAAGGCTTTAAAAATCGTTTACGATTTTAAAACTCGACTGGGGAATATAGATATCGGCTTTCTGAAAGAACTTGGCTGGGGAAAGTAATTCCTGTTTGGGGAAGCAGAGATCAAAACCTTTGGTTGCCTCTACTCTGTGGGGAACATAGACGTCACAGGGAGCATGTAGTGGTGAGTTAGTCTCAAAACTGTCTTTGCCCCTGTACCTACTGGAAGGAGTAACTGTCGGAATTACAAATTGTTTTTTAGACTTTGCCCCATTCCTTAAGTCATGAGCAATTGTCCTTCTATTTCTTATGCAAATATTTATGAATAGAAATCATATTCAAATGCATATGTCAAGAATAAGTCATTGGACGCTTTTGCAAAACAAAACAGAAAAAGAAAAACAAATGGTTTTGTAAAAATGACTTGTATTAATTTCTGAAGTCTGCCTATAACAGGCGTTGTGTACAAAGAGGCTGACGTTCTAGTCGGAGAACACCTCCGTGAGAGTAAAGACTATACAAACTAGTGTACAAAGAGAAGAAAAACATCTATGTATAATAATCCCATTGAGTTTCAATTCTGCTATTTCCCTTATGTCTTGGAGCATCTCATTACTTTGCTACTTGTCCGAAGCTGACTGGATTGATCGGTGTCGTTTGAGCTTAAAGTTGATACTAAAGTCTGATTGCAAGGTGATCCAATGGGACATTGTGATATGCTTCAAATCCCTAACTTTTGCCTGGACCGCCCTTTCGGGTTTTCAGTCCACTGGGATACCCTTTTTTGCCCAAGTCTCCTTTTCAGGTTTTCGACTTGCCGGGTGTACAAATATTTTTTTTTGTTTTCATCCCTAATTTTTTCCCGAACCCTTTTGGTTCGCCGGGATGCCCTTATTTTTTCCTAGGCTAGTCAATCTAGCAGGTCTTATTTATGCATAGTATCTTTTCACTATGTCCGCATTAACAGGGTGAGGAAGGTCGTCACCATCCATGGTAGTCAAAATCATGGCTCGTCCTGAAAAATGTTTTGGATCACAAATGTCCCTTCGTATGTGGGAGTCCATTTTCCCCTGGGATTACCTTGCGGCAGTATGATGCGCTTGATCACTAGCACCCCGACTTGATATACTTGGCGTCTGACCTTTTTGTTAAAAGCTTTGATCATCCGTTTTGGATACATTTGACCATGAGAGACAGCAATGTGTCTTTTCTCATCAATCATATCCAGTTTATCAAGTTGAGTCTGGATCCAATCATCTTTGTTCAAACCCGCATCCTTCATGATTCTCAGAGAAGGGATCTGTACCTCAATAGGCAGGACAACCTCCATGCCATATACTAGAGAATAGGGTGTTTCCCCTGTCGACATTCGTGTGGAGCTGCGATAACCATGAAGATAAAATGGTAACATCTCATGCCAGTCTTTGTATGTCATTGTCATATTCTGTATGATTTTCTTGATGTTCTTGTTAGCAGCCTCCACAACACCATTCATCTTCGGCCGATAAGGGGAAGAATTATGATGCTGGATCTTGAACTGTTTATAGAGTTCGGTGATCATCGTATTGTTGAGATTCGTACCATTGTCAGTGATGATCCTATATGGCATACCGTACTGATAAATTAGGTTATGCTTGATAAACCGCGCCACAATGTTCTTGGTAACAGTAGCAAAAGAGGCAATTTCAACCCACTTCGTGAAATAATCGATGGCCACCAGGATGAAGCGATGCCCATTGGAAGCGGTGGGTCTAATCTCTCCGATCATGTCAATGACCCATATTGCAAAAGGCCAAGGAGCCGTCAAGACGTTCAAAGGAACCAGAGGTACATGCACCTTATCAGCATAGATCTGGCATTTGTGACAAGTTCAAGAATGCTGATAGTAGTCTGCTTCCATAGTGGACCAATAGTATCCTTCCTGTAGGATCTTTTTAGCCATGGTATGTCCACTCAAATGGGTGCCAAAGGCACCTTCATGTAAATCTGTCATAATCCTCTCTGCTTCGCTCTTGTCTACGCACCAAAGTAAAGTAGAGTCATGGTTGCGCTTGTAGAGGATTCCATTACTGAGGAAGAACTCTGCGGCGAACCTTCTCAAAAACTTCTTATCATTGACAGATGCCCCCTCGGGATACTCTTGAGCCTCGAGATACCTTTTTACTTCATGAAACCAGGGTTTGCGCTTGTAGAGGATTCCATTACTGAAGAAGAACTTTGCGGCGAACCTTCTCAGAAACTTCTTATCATTGACAGATGCCTCCTCGGGATACTCTTGAGCCTCGAGATACCTTTTTACTTCATGAAACCAGGGTTTTTCTGCTAGTTCTTCAGTGTCAATCTCATAGCAGTATGCTGGTTCATCTAACCTCTCAATAGTGATCCGAGGAGCATCGTTGTCCCACCTGACCTTGAACATAGATGACATGGTAGCTAGCGCATCCGCTAACTAATTCTCTTCTCACAGAAAATGTTCAAAGGTGACCTCTTCAAAGTGTGGAAGCAATTACAGCACATGCTCTTTGTACGGTATGAGATTCAGGTGCTTTGTATCCCATTCTCCTTTGATCTGACTTATCACCAAGGCTGAATCCCCGAAAAAGCTCAAGAACTTGATCCTCAAGTCAATAGCAGCTTTGAGACCCATGATGCATGCTTCATACTCCGCCATGTTGTTGGTACAGTTGAAACATAATCTGGCGGTGAAAGAAGTATGACAACCTTCAAGAGATATAATTACAACACCAATGCCATTGTCGAGTGCATTCAAGGCTCCATCAAAAACCATAATACATCGGGATCCTTCTTCAGGTCATTCATCTGGTCCAGGTTTTTCATAGTCAGTCACTAGCATAATATTCTCGTCCGGAAACTCAAAATTCATGGACTGGTAGTCATCCATGGTCTAATGAGCCAAATGATCAGCTAGTACACTTCCCTTGATTGCTTTCTGGGTCGTGTATTGGATATCATATTCGGTCAAGATCATTTTCCATCTTGCTATTCTCCCGGAGAGGGCGGGATTCTCAAATATGTACTTGATTGGATCCATCTTAGATATCAACAAAGTAGTATGGGTCAATATATACAGTCTCAATCGGCGAGCAACCCATGCCAAAGCGTAGCAAGTTTTCTTGAGCAGTGAGTATCTTATTTCACAGTCAGTAAACTTTTTGCTAAGGTAGTATATTGCGTGCTCTTTTCGACCAGACTCGTCATGCTGCCCCAACACACACTCCATTGAATTATCTAACACTGTTAAGTACATTATCAAAGGTCTTCCTTCAGTCGGAGGCATCAGAATTGGTGGTTCTTGAAGGTATTTCTTGATTCTTTCGAAGGCAGTCTGGCATTCGTCATTCCATTTTACCACTTGAACTTTCTTCAGAAGCTTGAAGACTGGCTCACAAGTAGCAGTTAGATGGGAAATGAACCTGGCAATATAATTTAGGCATCCCAAAAAGCCTCTGGCCTCCTTCTCAGTGCGAGGAGCCGACATCTCTTGTATAGCCTTTACTGACAATAAAACCTAGCAGTTTACCAAACCTCACCCCAAAGGTGCACTTGTTTGGATTCAACCTCAGCTTGTGTGTCTTCAACCTATCAAACAACTTTTGTAAATGATGAAGGTGCTCTTCCTCAATTTGAGACCTGGCTATCATGCCATCCACATATACCTCTATCTCATGGTGAATCATGTCATGAAGCAAGGCGACCATGGCTCACTGGTAGGTTGCCCCGACATTCTTGAACCCAAACATCATCACTTTGTAGCAGAAAGTGCCCTATCTTCTCCATATCTTCGGGTGCCATCTTGATCTGATTGTAACCAGAGAAACCATCCATGAAGGAAAAGATCTTGTACTGTGCGGTGTTGTCAACCAGAACGTCAATGTGGGGGAGTGGAAAGTCATCTTTGGGGCTTGCCCTGTTCAAATCTCTGTAGTCCACACATATTCGTACCTTACCGTCTTTTTTAGGAATCGACACCACGTTGGCCACCCATTGGGTATAAGAGGTGACGGCTAAGAAACCAGCGTTGAACTGCTTCATAACCTCTGCTTTGATCTCCTCTAACATTTCAGGGCGCATGCGA
Organism: Vicia faba; assembly: GCA_948472305.1. NCBI lineage: Eukaryota > Viridiplantae > Streptophyta > Magnoliopsida > Fabales > Fabaceae > Vicia > Vicia faba. Next base: position 288,261,370 of record OX451740.1, read on the forward strand.
CAAACCTTCTGTTTTACCGGAGGGCAATCTTCTTTAGTTGACAGATGGTGAACTATACTATCATGCAACATTTGTATCAACCGTTATTCGATATTAAGCCTCATATTTGCGCCAATCTTGACCTCTTTTCTGTCTACCTTTGTGCCCAAGTTTATTGTATCAACTAGCTCTTCATGAGGCTGTATAGCCCTTTCTTCCTACTGTAACAGTCTAGCAAGTTCTCCAGGTACCTCACAATCTTCCTCACCTTTGTACTGGACTTGGTTGATCGGATTTCGAAGTTATAACTGGAAATAGAAAAACTGTTATCAATGGGATCCAGAGTGGATATGGATCTGCAGTTTTATACGTGAGTGTGTGTAAGAGCATAACTGTATAGACAAAGTAAAAGTAGAAAAGAAAAACAGAGAGCGCAAAATTTGTATGCTTAAACGTCCAATGCTTTATTAATGCCATATGAAAGTGAAACATGATAACCCTCACAAATAAACCAATGTGCCCCGGGTAAGACACATGGCCATAAAGTTATATTGTTTATTACATATCCAAAAAACAAGAAAGACAATTACTTCTGAACAAAAGTAATCGGTAAAAAATCTTTTTCCGTCCATTTACTGGGTCCACCGTTGGTATTAGGCAAGATCCAGCTGTCCATGTCATTGTCACCGTCAGCATCTTCCATGGCGGAGACAACTTCAATAGCATTGATTCCTGAGCCGTGCTTAGGCATGGGTGCAGTTATAACATTTGGAATTTCAGGGGCATCAAACTCAATCTCCTTCGCCTCAATAAGGTCTTGTACCCTATTTTTCAAAGCCCAGCAGTTGTTTGTATCATGCCCTGGACTTTCAGAATGATAAGCACAGTGGGCATTTGGATTGCAGCGGGGAGAGGTAGTGTTGGGGTTCTTTGGCGCTTCCCGCAAGGTTACCTGATTAGATTTCAAAAAATGAGGAAAAACTTGGGATAAAGTCATATTTATCCGGGTGAACTGTGTTACCAGCTTTTCTGTTCTCTGCTGATTATTCCTCTGTTGAGTGGGTCCAGACTTAGGGATCATGACAGCCCCTACCATATGACGACGTTCAGTTATGTCCTGATTCTTTTGATTGTACACAACATTAACCTCTTTCTTCCCGGAAAATGGCTTCCTTACGACACTGGAGGATGCTTCCTTTTGGATCTTACCATTTTTAATTCTAGCTTCCACTCTTTCCCCTGTCAAGATTAATTCACTAAAGTTGGCCGAAGAACTTCCAATTAGGTGATTAAAGAATGGACCAGACATGGTACCCAGAAACATATCCACTAACTCTCTATCAGACAGGGGATGCTTGACTCTTCCTGCTAAGTCCCTCCATTTTCGAGCGTAGTCTTTAAAGCCCTTGTTTGAACCCATAGCCATACTTTGGAGTTGAGTACGGGTGGGAGCAAGGTCTGCATTATACTGATACTTCTTATAGAAGGCAGCAGCCAAGTCTTCCCAATTATGAATGTTAGCCCTCTCCGGCTGATAGAACCAATCTAGCTGAGTTCTGGATAGACTATCCTGAAAGAAATGGACCCATAAGTCTCTGTCAGCAGTGTGAGGCTGTATCTTCCTCACATAAGATCAGAGGTGCATCTTGGGACACGAAACCCCATCGTACTTAGCAAACAATGGTGCCTTGAACTTTGGCGGAATAACAATCCCAGACACCAAACCTGGCTCTTCAAAGTCCAGCCTAGACACTTTCTGAATCTCCATTGCACTCAGACGCTCTTCCAGCTGTTTGTACTTTTTGTCAGTCAAAGGGTACTGCTCTTCATTGTAATCAGTCTCATTATCAGATTCCCCCGGACTAAGGTCTTCCTCTCTTGTCTCACCCTCTTGGTTCTCTCCTTCCTTGGATGAAGACGTCAGATCAACCACTTGCTTTAACGGTCCTTTGAATCTTCTTCCCAGATTTATCACACCAACTGTCCTTCATGGCTTCTTGGTATTGTCTTTAACAATCAAGGATTTCAGTTCTTCCTCCCCTTTGGATAGATCCATGATCATCTGTTGGAATTGTGTGTTCCGAGTCTGTAAATCTTTCACAGTTTGTTTGAGAGTCATGGCTGAAATAAACAACGAAGAGGATGAGAAACCTGCTTTGACACCTGTTTATGCAATGATATGTATGACATGTGTATGCAATGATTTCAAGGATTTTGGGAAATTTAAATTTGTAAACCAAAATGTAACAAAGATTTTATTAGTAGAATTCAAAATACAATTGCCTTTTAGGCGTTTCAATTGAAGGTTCAAAAAAAACTTAAAACAAAATCAGGTTTCCCATGTGTGATCGGTGGATCTGGAACTGACTGTTTAACGCTGGTTTGCGAAATGTCGCGGAAGCAAGAGTCGCCACCGTCTTTTATTTTCTCCAAATGAAAAGGACAAAAGCATAGAAAAATTCCTTTATAGAGATTGCTCTCGGTTCGGGAGGTAGGTTATAGAAAGGGAAGGTGCTAGCACCCTTTCTATCCATTGTTATCCATGAGCTCTTAGATACTTGCTCATTGTGTTTTCAAAATGGTTTGTTTGCTTTTCAATGTGGGTTTTAAAAAAGTTTCTTTGAAGATTCCAGTTCGACTCTTGTATCGATCCTCAAGAGTGTTTGAAAAATTGCTTTCGAAAGCTTTTTGAAAAGGTGTCGGTGTGAAAAGTATTTTTGAATTTGTTTTGAAATTTAGAGCAAGTATCTAGAGTCGTCTACCTACCCCTAAGGAATTCGTCTGTGTAAATGTCCTTTAAAGTAGTGCCATCCCACCATTGAGAGGTAGGTAGCACCACCGTTGGAGGTGTTCGGGTCAATTCGAAGTTCGGGAAGATACCTTAGAAGCTACCCTCATGCCAGGTTCCCGGATCATGAGGACTTACTAAGACATCCTCTACTCGACAATCACCTTTCGAGGCAAGGCAACAGTGAGGCATACCCTAGGGGTGGTGTGTGATTTGTGTGTCGTTTTCATTTATTTTGTCTTGTCATGTCATAGGTGATCTACGCGTTTGTTTTTATTTTTGTCATTCATTCTTGCATGCATTTATTAACAGTTAAAAAGATGCGGAAATTAAAAGTTCTAAACTATTACAAAGGCGCGGGTCCACATCGGCAAATTTAATCCACGACCCGATTTGACAGAAAATAAAGGAAAGTGCGAAAAATTAAATTTACACGGCTTTGGGAGAATTACATCAATATTTAAAAGAAGGAATAAATAAAATGCGCGAAGAGAATAAAAAATCGCAAGCGAGGGCGTTGGACCCTTTTTAATGAAATTAAATTATGATTATTAAATTAATGAAATTAAAATGAAAAAGAAATTGTTTTTTGAGGTTTTTGTATTTATGGTTTTTTATGAGATTTAAACGAAATTAAGAAATTAATTAATTAACCCTAATTCTACAATTTTGATTTATTAAGAAAAACATGTTAAAGTTAAACCTAAAATTAATTTAACTATTTACATGATAATTTAATTACAAAAAATAATATTTAATAATTAATTATGGTGAAAAAGAAAAAAGAATAAAAGTAATTAAAACCTAATTCTACAAATTTTAAGTTTATTAGAAAAAATATTAAGATTTAAACCTAAATTTAACCTAATTAGTTAGTGAGATTTATTTAAAAATATTAAAATAAAATATATTAGTTTTTGTCTTTTCTGATTTTTTGTTATTTTATATTTTATGAAACTAAATTAATTTAAAGATTAAAATGGAAATTAATTAAATTAAACAAATAATAAAAAAATAATAGAAAAAGAAAGTGAACACAAACCCTAGGGGGTGCTAACCCCAAGTGGAGGTTTTATCCCAGCAATTTGGGCCCAATGCTTATGGTCTTTGTTTGACTTTTTTGAGAGCGTGTGGGTGCATTGACTGAGGCACATCATGTTCTTCAAATCTCCACCTTTTGATTGGGATCATGAGATGCGTGGCATGCCTGGATTGTGAGTTGCATGGTGAACACTGAAGCTAGAACTGCATAGGATCATTATTAGAAAAATAACATGGAATGGAAAGGGGGACCTGGGGATCGAACCCAGGTCCTAGAGATTACCAATGCACATGCCCGCCAACCGCGCTGCTGTGTTCCTTTGTATATTATATGACCAATAAACATTATAAAATAAAACAAACGTTAGTGCCCTTTTTCCGCGCGAAATTCAAATGAACCAACCAACGCCTTACACCTCATCTTCTTCTTCCTCGTTTGTGTTTTTTGCCTGAAACATAAAAGAGTTAGCGGGGGTTTTGAACCCCCCCAAAATATGCACTTTTCAATAATAGCGAATAGCCCAGATGACCACATAAATTAGGCGCGAGGGGTGTATTATATTCGTCCAAGCTCTCTGATTTCAACCATGGTATTAAGGTGTTCTAATTTTACAGTATTCAGAAACACCCAATTTCAAGTTTGAAGAACCCTAGCTGGCTTTAATGGTGAAATCACGTACAATGCATAAAAACTCAATCAAACTATATGGTTAGCTTCAAAATCAATCAATTAGTGTAAATCAGTAAAGAAAACACATGAAAAATGCATAAAATTCATGATACGATTATGGATATTTTCGTGAAAAGTTTGACTCTGATATACCAATTCCTTGAGTATGGGACAATGTTCTTGATTGGAATAGTCTCCTGGTAACCTTGGCAAGCTAATGGAGTGGTTATTTGATCTTGAAAAGCCTTGCAATCGTGATTTCAGTTCTTGAGTTTTTCACAAAAAATGCAAAAGTGTTTCTTCAATTCTGGCGCAGCTCAGAGGTTCTTTGGAATAGGGTTTGCATGAGTATATATGTGTGAATGATTAGGGTTCAATTTTTGGTCCAAAGAATCAATGAATTGATGGAGAGAATATTTGATTTTCCATGCATATATTTTCAATCTTTTACATGCATATTTGCTTCAAATCATGTCCAATTACCATGATTCTTTCCAAATATGATCATGCACGAAATCTTGAGGCTATTTCATGTATAAAAAGATTTGATTGCATTGGTTTGGTATTTTCCACATATTTATTTTAATTAAATGAATTATTGGCAATTAAAAATTCAAATAAATAAATACAAATGATGAAAAACTTCCCTTTGGGCCAAATGGTCGTGCACATGCTTTGGATGATGGATCCTGGAAGAAAATGTGGCCCATTAGCAATTTTAAGACCTTTGAAGCAATGTTGACTTTTCAAAATATCCAAAAATTTCCCAACTTCCACAAGGCATATCTTGCTCAATTTTTAAGCTTTGCTCATGTTCTTGGACATTTTGGAAAGGTCTTGAAGTCCTATAACCAATGACTTTGGTCCCATGTCATTTTGATTTACCAATCTCAAGTTATGGCCTTTGACTTAAAGTCCCTTTTTGTTGACTTTTGAAAATGACCTATAATGTTGAAATTGATAACTTTTTGTGAGAGCATTTCTTGGACTTGGAGTGTGAAGAGGAGTTGTAGTAAATGTCTTTCTCTTCAAAATGAGCTTTGGATGGAATTTTTCTGATAATCCATGTGGAAGTTATGCCTTGGTCAAGTTACAGTTGACTTTTTCAACTGTCCAAATATGGAAACTTTTGCATCTTGAGACTTTTTGAGCCAAGCTTTGAAGATCATGATCAAGAATTGATCAAATGATGTTTGTGGCTTCAAAATGAGATGTTGACCAAAAATTTGAACTTTTGACTGTCAAATGACCATTTTGCCCCTACAGTTGACTGTAGTGCAATTAGGGTTTTTGACTGTGCAATTTTGTGCTGTAAGTCTTGAAACTTGGTGTGAGGATGCTTGACCATATTTATAGGCATGTGGGACTTGATTGGACCCTTGGAAACTTAATTTTCTTTGCCAGAACCAAAACCCTAGTTTTTGACTGTTAGGAGGTCTTTGAACTGTGCAACCCTTGGGGAGATTTTGAAGCATGCTCTTTGCAATTCTTGAAGAATATGGGAGGGAAAATTTTGGGGTACAACAGTTGCCCCTGTTCAATCTTCTTAGACCTGAGGATGCAGATTGGCTGACATGCCTTTCGTAATCCGAAGGTGGAAGATGATTGAACACTAGAGTGCCCAGAAATTTACGCTCACATAGTAGTGTGATGGTGGGGAATGGGCTTATAGATGCCATTTGGAGATTGATGGATAGGATGATGGGCTTATAGATGCCATGCTAAGAGATGATGGGAGGTGGATGGGCTTATAGATGCCATCTGGATGTTGATCGCATAAGAGATTCCTTAGCGAGAACTTGCATACCTGCAAAAGAAAAGGATTACCTGACCCGTTACAGAAGTTGGTCTTCAAATTCTTTGTGTAGATGTGTCCTGACTGGTTACAGGAGCTGGATCTGGATCTTCAAAAGGTGATGAATGAACTAGGGTTGGTTATTACCTCAACAGGAACGGTGAGAGAACCTTAGGCGACTTCAACCTCAACAGTAACGCTGAGAGAATCTGGGGACGATTACTACCTCCGCAGTATCGGGGAGAGAACCATAGGCGACTTCAACCTCAACAGTAATCATTGAGAGAATCTTGGGCGACTTCAACCTCAACAGTAATCATTGAGAGAATCTTGGGCGACTTCAACCTCAACAGTAATCATTGAGAGAATCTTGGGCGACTTCAACCTCAACAGTAATCATTGAGAGAATCTTGGGCGACTTCAACCTCAACAGTAATCATTGAGAGAATCTTGGGCGACTTCAACCTCAACAGTAATCATTGAGAGAATCTTGGGCGACTTCAACCTCAACAGTAATCATTGAGAGAATCTTGGACGACTTCAACCTCAACAGTAATCATTGAGAGAATCTTGGGCGACTTCAACCTCAACAGTAATCATTGAGAGAATCTTGGGCGACTTCAACCTCAACAGTAATCATTGAGAGAATCTTGGGCGACTTCAACCTCAACAGTAATCATTGAGAGAATCTTGGGCGACTTCAACCTCAACAGTAATCATTGAGAGAATCTTGGACGACTTCAACCTCAACAGTAATCATTGAGAGAATCTTGGGCGACTTCAACCTCAACAGTAATCATTGAGAGAATCTTGGACGACTTCAACCTCAACAGTAATCATTGAGAGAATCTGGGGATGATTACTACCTCCGCAGTAACGGCGAGAGAACCACAGGCGACTACAACCTCAACAGTAATCATTGAGAGAATCTTGGATATCTTCTACTGAGTCTTCATCAGAAAAATCTGTTAGGGGTCGATTTAGCTGGACTAGAGAAGGCCTTTGACTGGATAAGAAACAGAAAAATCTTAGGGTCGATTTAACTGAACCGGTCTAGATCTTGAAATCTTCAACTGGATAAGAAACAGGGAGATCTTAGGGTCGATCTGACTGAACCAGAGAAGGCCTTTGACGGGATAAGAAACAGGAAAATCTTAGGGTCGATTTAACTGAACCGATCTAGGTCTTGAAATGTCTTCAACTAGATAAGAAATAGGGAGATCTTAGGGTCGATCTGACTGAACCAGAGAAGGCCTTTGTCTGGATAAGAAACAGAAAAATCTTAGGGTCGATTTAACTGAACCGGTCTAGGTCTTGGAATATAGTTGAGAACTTAACTGGATCTTTCCTGCAAGGTAAAAGTCAGTCATATGCAATGCATGATATGGATCAAGCAATGATGTTCTCAACATAAATGAGATTTGTAAGATATGATGCGTATATGCATGCTGTAATGTATGGAAGTGCGATGTTTATGAATATGTGTTTGTCATCTAGGAAAGTAAATCCTTGACGGGTGCCGGGAAGTCAATCCTGGGCTGATGTTGAAGAATAGACTTTGCTTCCGCTGGGGATGATAGTTGCAAGAATACCAGTAGGAGAAGATAACTCCGTAGGGGAATAAACTTGGCGAATGGATTACTCTGCGGGGAGAAAAGTACTCAAGCGATCTTGCTGGGAAGCAATACTCTATGGGGAGAGAGGTACTTTGTTGAGTTGTTGATAATAACTTGCTGGGGATACCCTTGTTGTGTTGGAAGTGTTTATATACTTTGCTGGGGGATAAGAAGGCTTCGTCGAGGACGATCTTTCCGTGGCTTTTGGATGAGGATAACCCAGTTATATCCTGGTAAGGGAATAACTCTTTGAATAAAGCCGGGAGACGCGTTCGTGCTCTGCGAGGATAAGCTTCCAGAATCTACTGGGGATAAGCTTACTGCTTGGGGAGATGGATTCCAACTTTCCTGGGGAAACTGGATTGGACTCTCCTGGGGAAGTTTTGAGATGTACTGGAAGTAACTCCACTGAATGTTTGATATGCCGCCGGGGAACAATCTTTAGATCAAGACTGTCGGGGATGCTTGTTAAGAATGTCCGTAGACTGCTGGGGAATGTTGAGATCTGCGGGGGGTACCCAACTTCCTTGAGGTTTGATAATAGCTTCGCTTGAGGAGAGTGTACTAACTTGCTGGCTCTCCCTCTGGGGAATTGAGATGTACTGGTTATGTTCTTCAGCTGAACCTACCTTGGTACCTTGAGGGGTTGAGCAACTAGATCGCCTGGACGACTCGTTATTGCCCCTGTTTCTGAGGTGAGGGAGGAAGACCTGTGAGGTGCTGATAGTTGTTGATTGACAACTCTTCTTCTGGTAGGCAAGTGACAAAATGACGGGACATAGTCGTACGCTTTGATCCCTAATTTTTGCCTGGACCTCCCTTTCGGGTTTTCAGTCCACCGGGATACCCATTTTTGCCCAAGCCGCCTTTTCAGGTTTTTGACTTGCCGGGTGTACAGATTTTCATTTTCATCCCTTATTTTTGCCCGAACCCTTTTGGTTCGCCGGGAAGCCCTTATTTTTGCCTAGGTATGTCAACCTAGCGGGTCTTTGATTTTGCGTAGTATTTTTTTCGACTATGTCCGTGCTTTCAGAATATAGGGAGTTGCCCCTGTTAGAAGTGTTTTGTCATGCCACCAGAAGATGTTTGATCAGGCAAGATTCGTTGTTGGAATGCCCCAAGTGACTCAGACGGAGATTTGCCCCAGGCTATTTGGCCTTTGAGAGATTCTCCGAATCTTGATTGGATTGCCCCAGATGATGGACCATGATCATGTCGTGCCCCTTGATTGGAAGTGCTTTTGTTCACTAGATATTCTTCGTGCGAATTTCTTTGCTGTTCGAACAAAAAGTCATATGCAAACAAAGTTACGTTAAAAATGCAAAGCTTATGTCTGTCTTGAAGATTTTGAAAATGCATTCTTTTCATAAAACAAGTGATTGTTTGTAAAACGTGATGTCAACTCCGTATTTTACCGTAAGCCTTAAGGAGTCAGGATACCTTTCGTACAGTATGCTTTCGAACTAACCCATGCTTCAGCTAGGACTTTTTAGGGTTGTAACGTGACCTGGTTCACGGTTTAAGAAACAAAGGATAAAGGCTCAAATTATTTGTACCCATCCCCTCTTCGTGATATTCTTCAAACCTGAACTCAGTTGATCGTGCGTTAGACCTTATTGCGTCTTTGCTTTGATATACCAGTGACGGTTCGGATACTGACGGTTTATTTTGATCAGGCAGTCATTCCTTTTTTGTTGAGGGTTTGTAAGACCTCTTTCTTGTCTGATTTTTGTTATCCTTTTCTTTTTGCCTGAACTGTTTCCTTTTTTGGAATTGTAGTCAGCGGGATGCCCCAGTTTTGTAAGTCTCCTTCATGGGTTTTGACTTAATGGGTTTTTTTACTTTTTGAGATAATGACTGCCTGTCTGTATGATTGTTCGGAACCATCACTGTCTTTCTTTGTTTTGTAAGGACCTCTTTGGTGCCATTCGTTATGCACTTGGATCAACTGAGAGAACTACCCTGCCCCAGGTTATGATTAAGGGTTTTAATTTTCGAAAAGAAAACTCCTGCTTCTTTGGCTCAGAGGGGTTGACGAGGGATTATCTTCCTTATAACTCCAGTGTTTAGGGATTTGAAACAATGCCTGTACTTCATCAGCGGGGTCTGTTCAAAAGCATACTGTAAAGATCGTGGTATCGTTTTCGTCATCCTCCCTCAAGAGGCTTAGAATTATTAATCGAGCGTTGATCATCAGAAAAAATATGAAAATAATTTGCATTTAGTGAATACGAATATATTGTTTCAGAACAGACATATGCGATGCATTAATGAAATAACAATGTTTATCATGAGTAAATGTTTGAACAAAAGAAAATTGCAACTTGAACATTCGAATGAACAAAAATTTCTCAATCCTAGCCATGTTTTGGCAAGGGAGCAGTGATCACGTTGGGAGTCTCGGCGAGCTCGAACTCGATCTCTTTAGCATCGATCATGTTCTGAATCTTGTACTTCAGTGCCCAACAATCCTCAGTATCGTGCCCCAGGCTACCAGAATGGTAAGTGCACCTTGCTTCTGGGTTGTAATTTGGAGAGGAAGTCTTTGGATTTGCAGGAGGGTTGATCACCGCGATCAGGTTCATCCTTAACATGTGCTGCAAAGCTCGTGACCATGGCATGTTGATGTTGGTGAATTGTCTCTTAGGCTCGTCCGACCTATTCTGATCAACCCGCTGTTCTTGGCGAGGTCGTTATTGGACCTGTGAAGTAGTAGCAACTCAGAGAGGTCTATTCATTGGACCCGACCTTTGCCCTCTTGGAAGCTGTTCCATGACCTGGTCTCTGATTTGGGCTGGTTGCTTCATGCCTTGAGGAAGCTGACTGATCATGGCCCTCAGCTCTCCTTGCTCCTGAGCTAAACCTTGAATGAGGGCCCTTTGCCCCAGCATCTGGGTTTTCAATGTGTCTACCTCATCTTGTAGACGTTTCAGCTGCTCGTCCTTGTCATCTTCAGGACTCTTTCTGATCAGATTCCCTATGAGGAGTGTCCTCAACTCTTCCTGCCCCTTGGATAGGCTTAGGAAGATCTCCTTGAACTGAGTCTCTTGAGTGTGAAGGTCCTGGTTATCTGGTTGGGGAGCCATTGCTGAAATAAACAGCGAACAAGGGTAAGTGACCTGCAACAAGGGTACCTGTAATGCAATGATATGTATGATATATATGCAATGTTTTCAAGGATCTCGCGGGGTAAACAAAAATTGTTAGAACTAGGTAGCTTGATTGAGGGAACTTCATGTTTGCTGAGAGTCCTTCTTCAAGGGTCAAAGGCTCACCATATCCAGTGGGTCATAGCCCCTGACTTTAGTCATCATGTCTGGTTTTGATTTCCAAACAACCTTGGTTAAGGGAACCTTCTTCAAGAGTCAGAGCTCACCATATCAAGTGGGTCATAGCCCCTGACAACCTTGGCTAGAGGAAAATAAATCCCCTTTGCCCCTTGCTGGGATAGTTGATTCACCATGACCTGCATCACAAGCCCTTGAGATCCTTGAAATGGGTTAGGATGTATGCAATGGTATGATGTTATGGTATGCATGGGGTAATGCAAGCAAACCCTGTTGTGAGTCCCCATTAAGGACTATAACCAAAACCTGCAAGAAATTCAGTACACTCTGTTATGGGTCCCAATTAAGGACTATAAGCAAAACCTGCAAGAAACTTAGTAAACCCTGTTATGAGTCCCAATTAAGGGCTATAAACAAAACCTGCAAGTAGTTCATGTGTCAGGTAACAAGCATTCAAATAGTCAAGTTGGAAGGCACACAAGTCACACAAGAGAAAGCCCTTAGAGTTTAGGCCAGCATGAGGTCTAGGTATTACCCTATTTTAGTTTGTTGGTTCATACCTGTCCTATCAAAGTAACCAGGTTCTTAGAGGATCCCAATATCATTGACTACCCTCAATCGGTCATAACTCCAACATCGCAATCTTTTCTTGTGGCCAGAACCATCACGAGAGTTTAGCCTCAATGGGCGTAGCATACTGCTACTGTTCTAATGGCCAAGTTGTGTCATTTAAGGTTCTAAGGTTGTTGGTGCTTAATGACTCCTCAGAAGACCCATATTCTCCTCGCTGCAACACAAGGGATATCGGTACAGACCAAGGTGCCACACCAACGTAGCCACTGTTTCACCCGTGTCGGTCTACGTCGGACATGTCCCTCACAGCTTATGCTACCTAAACAGGGTATCCCCAGATCCGGGTTAGGATCTATGTAACTCCCATGCAACCCACAAATTTAAAGCAGACAAGTCAATACAATTGAAAACACAGTTATGAACTAACCCTAAGGTACACCTCACTTTATAAAGATTTCCCCAACAGAGTCGCCAGTTCTGTGATCGGTGGATCTGGAACTGACTGTTTAACGCTGGTTCGCGAAATGTCGCGGAAGCAAGAGTCGCCACCGTCTTTTATTTTCTCCAAATGGAAAGGACAAAAGCACAGAAAAATTCCTTTATAGAGATTGCTCTCGGTTCGGGAGGTAGGTTATAGAAAGGGAAGGTGCTAGCACCCTTTCTATCCATGGTTATCCATGGGCTCTTAGATACTTCCTCATTGTGTTTTCAAAATGGTTTGTTTGCTTTTCAATGTGGGTTTTAAAAAAGTTTCTTTGAAGATTCCAGTTCGACTCTTGTATCGATCCTCAAGAGTGTTTGAAAAATTGCTTTCGAAAGCTTTTTGAAAAGGTGTCGGTGTGAAAAGTATTTTTGAATTTATTTTGAAATTTAGAGCAAGTATCTAGAGTCGTCTACCTACCCCTAAGGAATTTGTCTATGTAAATGTCCTTTAAAGTAGTGCCATCCCACCATTGAGAGGTAGGTAGCACCACCGTTGGAGGTGTTCGGGTCAATTCGAAGTTCGGGACATGGTGATCACCAGAGCAATGGGAAGATACCTTAGAAGCTACCCTCATGCCAGGTTCCCGGATCATGAGGACTTACTAAGACATCCTCTACTCGACGATCACCTTTCGAGGCAAGGCAACAGTGAGGCATACCCTAGGGGTGGTGTGTGATTTGTGTGTCGTTTTCATTTATTTTGTCTTGTCATGTCATAGGTGATCTACGCGTTTGTTTTTATTTTTGTCATTCATTCTTGCATGCATTTATTAACAATTAAAAAGATGCGGAAATTAAAAGTTCTAAACTATTACAAAGGCGCGAGTCCACATCGCCAAATTTAATCCAGGACCCGATTTGACAGAAAATAAAGGAAAGTGCGAGAAATTAAATTTACACGGCTTTGGGAGAATTACATCAATATTTAAAAGAAGGAATAAATAAAATGCGCGAAGAGAATAAAAAATCGCAAGCGAGGGCGTTGGACCCTTTTTAATGAAATTAAATTATGATTATTAAATTAATGAAATTAAAATGAAAAAGAAATTGTTTTTTGAGGTTTTTGTATTTATGGTTTTTTATGAGATTTAAACAAAATTAAGAAATTAATTAATTAACCCTAATTCTACAATTTTGATTTATTAAGAAAAACATGTTAAAGTTAAACCTAAAATTAATTTAACTATTTACATGATAATTTAATTACAAAAAATAATATTTAATAATTAATTATGGTGAAAAAGAAAAAAGAATAAAAGTAATTAAAACCTAATTCTACAAATTTTAAGTTTATTAGAAAAAATATTAAGATTTAAACCTAAATTTAACCTAATTAGTTAGTGAGATTTATTTAAAAATATTAAAATAAAATATATTAGTTTTTGTCTTTTCTGATTTTTTGTTATTTTATATTTTATGAAACTAAATTAATTTAAAGATTAAAATGGAAATTAATTAAATTAAACAAATAATAAAAAAAAAATAATAGAAAAAGAAAGTGAACACAAACCCTAGGGGGTGCTAACCCCAAGTGGAGGTTTTATCCCAGCAATTTGGGCCCAATGCTTATGGTTTTTGTTTGACTTTTTTGAGAGCGTGTGGGTGCATTTACTGAGGCACATCATGTTCTTCAAATCTCCACCTTTTGATTGTGATCATGAGATGCGTGGCATGCCTGGATTGTGAGTTGCATGGTGGACACTGAAGCTAGAACTGCATAGGATCATTATTAGAAAAATAACATGGAATGGAAAGGGGGACCTGGGGATCGAACCCAGGTCCTAGAGATTACCAATGCACATGCCCGCCAACCGCGCTGCTGTGTTCCTTTGTATATTATATGACCAATAAACATTATAAAATAAAACAAACGTTAGTGCCCTTTTTCCGCGCGAAATTCAAATGAACCAACCAACGCCTTACACCTCATCTTCTTCTTCCTCGTTTGTGTTTTTTGCCTGAAACATAAAAGAGTTAGCGGGGGTTTTGAACCCCTCCAAAATATGCACTTTTCAATAATAGCGAATAGCCCAGATGACCACATAAATTAGGCGTGAGGGGTGTATTATATTCGTCCAAGCTCTCTGATTTCAACCATGGTATTAAGGTGTTCTAATTTTACAGTATTCAGAAACGCCCAATTTCAAGTTTGAAGAACCCTAGCTGGCTTTAATGGTGAAATCACGTACAATGCATAAAAACTCAATCAAACTATAGGGTTAGCTTCAGAATCAATCAATTAGTGTAAATCAGTAAAGAAAACACATGAAAAATGCATAAAATTCATGATACGATTATGGATATTTTCATGAAAAGTTTGACTCTGATATACCAATTCCTTGAGTATGGGACAATGTTCTTGATTGGAATAGTCTCCTGGTAACCTTGGCAAGCTAATGGAGTGGTTATTTGATCTTGAAAAGCCTTGCAATCGTGATTTCAGTTCTTGAGTTTTTCACAAAAAATGCAAATGTGTTTCTTCGATTCTGGCGCAGCTCAGAGGTTCTTTGGAATAGGGTTTGCATGAGTATATATGTGTGAATGATTAGGGTTTAATTTTTGGTCCAAAGAATCAATGAATTGATGGAGAGAATATTTGATTTTCCATGCATATATTTTCAATCTTTTTCATGCATATTTGCTTCAAATCATGTCCAATTACCATGATTCTTTCCAAATCTGATCATGCACGAAATCTTGAGGCTATTTCATGTATAAAAAGATTTGATTGCATTGGTTTGGTATTTTCCACATATTTATTTTAATTAAATGAATTATTGGCAATTAAAAATTCAAATAAATAAATAAAAATGATGAAAAACTTCCCTTTGGGCCAAATGGTCGTGCACATGCTTTGGATGATGGATCCTGGAAGAAAATGTGGCCCATTAGCAATTTTAAGACCTTTGAAGCAATGTTGACTTTTCAAAATATCCAAATATTTCCCAACTTCCACAAGGCATATCTTGCTCAATTTTTAAGCTTTGCTCATGTTCTTGGACATTTTGGAAAGGTCTTGAAGTCCTCTAACCAATGCCTTTGGTCCCATGTCATTTTGATTTACCAATCTCAAGTTATGGCCTTTGACTTAAAGTCCCTTTTTGTTGACTTTTGAAAATGACCTATAATATTGAAATTGATAACTTTTTGTGGGAGCATTTCTTGGACTTGGAGTGTGAAGAGGAGTTGTAGGAAATGTCTTTCTCTTAAAAATGAGCTTTGGATGGAATTTTTCTGATAATCCATGTGGAAGTTATGCCTTGGTCAAGTTACAGTTGACTTTTTCAACTGTCCAAATATGGAAACTTTTGCATCTTGAGACTTTTTGAGCCAAGCTTTGAAGATCATGATCAAGAATTGATCAAATGATGTTTGTGGCTTCAAAATGAGATGTTGACCAAAAATTTGAACTTTTGACTGTCAAATGACCATTTTGCCCCTACAGTTGACTGTAGTGCAATTAGGGTTTTTGACTGTGCAATTTTGTGCTGTAAGTCTTGAAACTTGGTGTGAGGATGCTTGACCATATTTATAGGCATGTGGGACTTTATTGGACCCTTGGAAACTTCATTTTCTTTGCCAGAACCAAAACCCTAGTTTTTGACTGTTAGGAGGTCTTTGAACTGTGCAACCCTTGGGGAGATTTTGAAGCATGCTCTTTGCAATTCTTGAAGAATATGGGAGGGTAAATTTTAGGGTACAACACCATGGGTGATTTCTCTTCTCCCCGAGATAGACATTGAGGCTTCTTTCCTCATGAAGTTGCTTCGTGATCTCTAAGACCTTCCTCTCATGGGCATATAAATGGTATCTAAAGGTATCCCGCTCTTTCTTCAGCTGAATCCAGGATCTTTGTAATTCCTCAAGATCAGTGGGCATGTCAGGATGAAGAACCGTATAGGGAATATCCCCTTTAGTAATAGTCTTCATGATCCCTGGTAAGATGGCTACATATGACATCATAAGATTCTGAGCATGAGCTCGTACCTATTGGAGATAAGGTTCCGTAGGAATGGAAGTCTTTGGCCCTAAAGTTTTAACGTCAAATATGTTTACCATGCCCCAAGCTCGTATGAACCTCTGGTGATACCCTTGAACATCATATTTATAATTAAACATAATGCCCTGGATAAGCATCTCGTGAGGACCATCCCTTCAAGCATAACCAAATTGTTGCAGAGCTAGAGAAGGATTATAGGTTATGCCTCCTCTAATGCTAATTAGTGGGACATTAGGGAATTCCCCGTAGCGGTCAATAGTAGAGACATCTCCCATAGATCGGGAATACCAGAGAATATCCGTGTGAGAAAGTGACATTATCCTTTGCGACCAGACCAAAACCTCTTTATTCTTCAGTGTTGTTTTAGGGAGGTGAGAAATAAAACACCTCGAAAGCAATGGCACACAACACATAAGAATCCATTTTTTCTTCGTGGTACGAGTGTGGAAGGTATGCAAGATATCTCCTAGTAAAGTGGGCACCAGGTTGCGAGAAAGGAAGACATTGATAGAATTCACATCTATGAGCAAGTACGGATTAGGGAACAGTACTAACACATATATGAGAAGGGCCAAGACCTCCTCAAAAGCCTGGAAGTCCAATTCATCCCAAAACAACTGAGCCTTCTCTATTAGGAACTTCGTTAGAAAACCCTTAACTCCACTTCTTATTTCCCAGTTGGATACAACATCGGACCATTTCAGGTTTAAAGTTGCTGCAATAACCTCCAGCTTTGGAGCTTCTTCCAAGCTGGTGAAAGGAAACTGATCCAAAATAGGTATACCCAATATCTGAGAGAACTCTTCAATGGTGGGTACCAACTGATAGTCTGGAAAAGCGAAGCAATGATGCTTAGGGTCAAAGAACTGAAAAAGCACACTCATCATCTTCTCATCAAAACCTGAGGTAACCAGATTGAGGAGTTTACCATAGTTCTTGTCAATCCTTGTAGTGATGCAAACAACTATACTTCTAAAATATATAGTGAAGATAGATATTTTCCACTTGGGTGTTGAGTGAGGCATTGTTTATTTTAAAATCCAAGCCATATCCTCCACTTTGAGATGATGTGAATTCTCCTTTCTCATGATCGTGGGTAGTAGGTGTGTTTTCCACACGGACAATGATGATGATGTTTTATCTTATAAAATTAACCAACACATTTGGGTTTTAAATTTTTGAAAGAGGAACTACGTGTACCCTGATCCCCTATTGCACGAAAAGGTGGTACGTAGGCACTAAAGGTTCGCAACCGCGGCGGGTGCAAAAATTGTAAAATAAATATATTTCTTTCCTCACCTCCACCATCCATTTTTATATATACAACATTTTTTATAGCCAAAATATATAGATTTTTACAAAGAGGTTCCTGCGGAGTACCGTAGATGTTTATGGTGCTAATACCTTCCCTTTGCATAACCAACCCCCTTACCTTGAATATTTCCCCCTATTTTTGGGTTATTCGCTCTTTTCCCATTTCTTTGGAAACAATAAAGCGCGGTGGCGATTTTGATTTTGATTTTTATGAAGTCTAGTCAATCCAATGGCTTAGTCTTGAACATTTCTACCGCTATAGAAAAATGGCGACTTCACTGGGGAAAAATTGACCTCTTGATGGTCCACCCCTAAGTGGGTTGAGCCTATCTTTGTTTATATATATATATATATATATATATATATATATATATATATATATATATATATATATATATATATATATATATATATATATATATATATATATATATATATATATATATATATATATATATATATATATATATATATATATATATATATATATGTTATTATTGTTTTATGTGTTATATGTTGTATATATGTTTGTCTAGATTTTCCTGGTTTTCATGGTGCTTGGTGATTACTCATAAGTCCTATACCCGGACTTGGGAAAACTTTAAGATAGGACGGGTGGTATAGTCATGTTAACTTTGAGGGAGTAATCCCAAAAAAGGAGGCATGAGATCCCCCACTCAGTGGAGGCCCCTTTGATTGTAGTGTCATTTACCAAGTAATCGGGAAGACGTACTGCTTTCGACCTGGGAGCCTGCTGAAACTGAGGACCATAGAATACCAAACCCATCATGGCCTTTTAGGTGTAGTGCGGAAGCTATGACGGAGTAATCCGGAAATATTTGTCACGCGATACTACGCTCGGATGAGTCTTTCTTGAGAATATTACTAATTACCGAGTTAATCAGGAAGTTGCTAATATTTGAAGGAAGGATGTAGACTCTGGGAACCTCTAGAACCTTGTTCGGCAGGTGATAACTTTTTAGACCAACACCTTATGGGTAGTACCTTCGACCTCATGCTCGTGACGTTAAACCTATGAACCCTATATGCGTAATCTTGTGTGTTATTGTTGCATCATGCATCCATGCACTCATAAGCATCTTTTGAAGAAACCATATTTCAAGGGATTTAAAGGTTGACTATTTGTGAATATCTCAGGTACTTTTAACCATGGATTCTGGAAAGAGAAAGACTGGGAAATACAGTTTCAAGGATCCCAAGATAGATGACTTGATCAGTCTAATTCCCGAGATCGAGTGTTCTGCAGACTTTCAGAAGAAGTATGGATCCGTTATTCCTCTCATGAAGCTGAAGATGAAAGAGGGTATTCTATCGACCTTGGTCCAGTTCTATGATTCGACGTATCATTGTTGTACTTTTCCCGACTATCAGTTGATGCCTACACTGGAGGAGTATTCTTATCTATTAGATTTACCTGTTATTGATCGTGTTCCTTTTACTGGTTTGGAGGGTGTGCCAAAATCACATGAGATAACTGCCTTGATTCATCTGGGGAAGTCTGAGGTGGAAGCCCATATGACTACTAAAGGAGGAATTAAAGGATTACCAGCTCAATTCTTATTGGAGAAAGCTCATTACTTTGCTAGAATGAAGAGTACAATTGCTTTTGAGGCCATCTTTTCCGTACTTGCTTACAGGTTGTTCTTATTTTCTAATGTGGACAAATTTGTCGACATTAACGCTATCAGGATCTTCATGAGTGGAAACCTAGTTCCTACACTATTGGGTGATGCTTATTACTCTATTCATCTTTGGAATTATTATCATGGGGGGATGATTATTTGTTGCACGCCTCTGTTATACCGGTGGTTTATCTCTCATATGCCTCAGTCTGATGCTTTTTGGGATGTCAAGAAGGAACCCTGTTGGGCTCATAAGATCATGGAACTTACTCACTCGAATATTGATTGGTATCATCGAGCTTACCAGGATATAGAGATTATTAACAGTTGTGGTAGTTTCCCCAATGTACCTCTTCTTGGTACAAAGGGAGGAATTAATTATAACCCTGTTCTTGCACGACGATAGCTTGGTTATCCGATGAGATATAAGCTAAATCGTATTCATTTGAGTAGTTTCTTTCAGAAGGAAGGGGAAGACCATAGGGAAGCTAGGGAGCAGATTGTGAAGGCCTGGCGTCACATTCATAAGAAGAGTAGGAAGGATTTGGGACCTAGGGGTGATGTTTCTTTGGAGCCATATCTTCAATGGATCCGATCGAGAGCCATTCAGTTAAAGATGGCGTATACCCAGGAGACACCCATGCCTGATCTATTTGTGAAGACCACCCCTCCCTTATTAGATGACCTAGAAGAGCTGCAGCTTGCTTTGGTTAGGATGCACCAGGAAAGGGATGCTTGGAAGAACAAGTTCCAAACTTTATAAAGTTCCTACAGAGCAGACCTGAAGGAGAAAGACAACTTGATTGAGATTATTGAGAGTTGAGCGGTAGAGTCTATAGAGAGGCAAGGGGATTTATTTTCTCCTAAGCCTCAATCAGGTACTGATCACTCACTTCTTGATTCAGATGATTGGAAGGAGGTTGCCACCAGTATGTGGAAGAAAACCAGAGGTTGAAATCTCAAATTTCCAGACTCACGGGGAAGCGCTGTCGTACCCTAAATTTGCCCTACCTTTTTCTACTTTCGTCTGGCTTTGAACTTTTCATCCCATTCGCACCATGTTCACTAAGTCATTTGCATATCCCGCATCTCATGGAATCAGGCACCTTGGTTTGAGGATTTAGGGTTGTGCCCTCTTTATGTCTAATTTTTTTTTGAAGTTCTCTTATCAGGTAAAAGGGAAATTCATCTGGTTCTCGATTAGTGGATCATGGAATAAATTTTGTCATGGATTTCTTTCTCGTCAAGTTACGAGGTTGCTTCTCGCTCAAATTCATCAAAGCTTGGATTAGGGTTTATTTCCCTATTTTTTGGTCAAGACGCTAGGGTTTTGGGTCCTTGATTTTTGTGAAGATGTTTCTTTTGCCTACCTCAAAGATAACTCAAAGTTCAGTTCATTAGGTAAAGGATTTCATCTCCTCGCATTTCAAGTTTTCTTCTTAAAGTCTCTAAGCCACTGAGTCGAGAGTTTGAAGTTTAAGTTGACGAATGTGGAGTTTGGGCACGAGAAATAAGGTTGGGGGTTCATGACGATCAAGGCATATTTTGGTTGCTTAAGTCACAAGTTACTTGTGATGTGAGTGTCAAAGTTAATGTTCTGTTTGAGAAGAGTAAGTTTGGTTCAGGCGTGATATGAAGATTAAGGTTTAAGTGACCATTGTTTTGGGATCGAATTAACCAAGGGGAATTAAATTCTTAAGCATTTATTTTGTTCAAGAGTTTGATTGGAATCTGGAAGATGAGGCGCATGATTGCTTGAAATACAAGTTACAACAATTGTTCGTGATCTCTTGAAATTCAATTTACAAAGGCAAGATGTGCATTCAAATCATTCAAGTAAGAATTTCAAAGTTCAAACAAGATTCAAGAGTTCTCTAATTTTTTTTTGTGCAACAAATTCCTCACTCGTACGATTTAAAGAAATGTCATTCAAATTACATTTTTGTGGACAATTTACAAGAGGGATACCAATTTGAAATCATAAGTTACAATTGTTGTTTACAAAGCAAAAAAAAAGTGTTTCTTCTTCAATTTTCTGTTGCTTCCTCTTCAAGAAACTCGTTCACATTCTTTGGTATCCATGGCCTCTTCATATCTCAACTTCGCTTTGGCCATCCAATTCTCGTGGTAATGAAACAAGACAAAAGAAAAAAGTTAGCGAGCATCGTGAAAAAATTCCAAGCAAGAATTAGTTGTTAAAAGAAATTCGCGTTTCATCATTAGGGTTGGTAGTTGGAATCAGAGATTAAAAGGGGTTTATTTTTAATCATGAGACATTTTCTCCCAATTGCAAATCACAAAAAAGTTGTCCTCTTTGGTTCACAAAAAAGAGAAAAGGAAAAATTGCAAACGTTTTCTTGTTGCTAAAGCAAAGCACAAAGCTGCCACAAACAACTAGCTAAACAGGTAGCAAAAAAGGCAGCAAAACAAGCAGCAAAACAAGTAGCAGAACTGCTAAACAGGCAGTAAATACAAAACAGCCAAGCTGCCAAACTAAAGCAACACTACTAAACAACAACAACAAGCAAACAAGACATAGCAGAACAACAAAAATAATAGGCAGCAACAGGACAAGCATAACAGCGCATCAACAAAGCTGCAAAGCAAAGCAGCCAAAGCCAAATGCACCAAAAGAAAAACATCATAGCAACAATTCACAAAACAATGCAAGCTATCAAGTAGCTCACAACACCCTATTGTGTCATCATGTTCCTAAAAAGTACCAACCCTTCATAAATTTTCAAAAAAAAAGCAAAATGGCTTTCATCATTGAAAGATAAAAGAAGAAGAGAGATAAGGTTTAGAAAGATGTCACCCAGAGCATAACAATCCAAGCATAGGTCTTTGTCCCCAAACTGCACAACCTGTATAAACAGTCTAAACATTGCACAAAATCAGTAAGACAAAACCTGCACTCAAAAAGGCCACAAGGTCAGCTTTCCAAATTTGTTCAAAGGTGTTCTAATTTCCCCCCTAATTTCCACCTCTAGTTTCATTATAAAAAAGGGCCACTGTTTCATTGAAGAGGACGCGGTTGTGTAGAAAGAGAGAGAACTTAGCCAGCAAAACCAAGAAAGAGTGATTTTATACAGCCAAGCAAACCAAGAGAGATTTTTCACACAACCAACATAAAACCAAAAAAACTAGCATAACCGAAACGACATCAACCAAAAAACTAGCAACCAGAAAAAAAACATATACTGTAAAACCAGAGAAAGAATAACATCTACCCACCATAAAACTCAACAGAAAAGCCTTCACCAAAATTCCTTCACAAACAAAAAGAAAAATACCAAAGATTACATCTACAGAAAATCAGCAAAAGCCTCCACACCAAAATCACATCACTCTCTATTTTTTTAAACCTTACCAATACAACAAGAACTAGCGGACATTGCCATAACTACATTGTTCCACAAACTGAAACGACACATACTCCGCTATCAATCTGCAAGCAATCCATAAACTTGCAACAGAAGGAGCAGCACACTCATATCCCGAATGGCCAAAACTCAGAATTTCAGCAAACGGGGAAGGACCTAAGGAGCTTACCTCTGGTTTTCTTTATTACCTTATCGCCGACAACTAAATCCTTGGACTAGCTCCAAGCGTGTAAGTCCTATCCTTTTCTTCAAATATGTTGGCTGTGGCTTTAGTTTGATGATGTCATTATATTTTCTTTTCAGATAAGCCTTGGAATAGAAGTGCGAGGGGGCGTTAGGCCATTGTCATCGATGAGAAACAAGGGAGTAAGACTGTAAAAAAGAATTTGTTAATCCACAATCTGTCACAAAAGACACACATATAACTATTTCATAAATACAGAAAAAACTTAAAGGACGTGTACCTCTCGCCCTAAATCCAATCATTGTCTCAGAACTGCCATCGCCGTCTCAGTACCACCGAGTCAGCCTTCGAACCTCTCTCCCATCCATCGACCACCATATCCGGTAATCCAACCGCAGCCCGCGAAGATCCTTAAGCGATTTTCGCGTCCATCGCCAACACTAACACAAACTTCAGATTCATAGAAACTCAGGGAAAGGAAGACGAACAAAGATAGGAGAGGACAAAGAGATGAAGGAATTGTGAGAGAGAGAGGCGTTGATCGTGTGTCATTAGGGTTAGCATTCAACCCGTTTCGCTTAAGGGGTCAGCTGGGTCCGGACTCTGCTGACCCGGTCCGACCCAGCTGCTTTGTTTTTTTATTTATTTATTTTTAATAATCTTTGTACAGAATTTGGGCCTTAGCCCAATCCGGATTTGCATTATGTCCTTGGCCCAACAAGTCAATTTTACCTATTTTTCTTTATATTAGAACAACATAATTACAAATAATAAAATGTGTGTGTGTGTGTTAGTTTTAGGTTGATTAGTAATTAGTTTTTTTTTAATTTTATTATTTGTTTAAAATAATTTTTATTTTATTAAAACATATTTTATCTTATTAAAACACATTTTATTTTATCATTTATTTAAAATATATTTTACTTTATTATTTGCTTAAAATACATTTTATTTTATGATTTGTTCAAAATATATTTTATTTTACATTTTATTATTCATTTAAAATATATTTTATATAAATACCAAAATTATCCTGTTAAAAAAAATGTATATCAGTATAGATAAAAAATCAAATATATGTAGAACTAATTTTAATTTTCTTTATATACTAGAATAATTTTGGTAAAAGTTTTTTAACTTACTCTTAATTTCTTTCTTTATTTATTTATTTAATTAAAAAAACCATAAAAACGTTCAGAATTTAAATTTTCTTTATTCGTTTGCTTATTCAAATCTTGATACAATACTCCCTTAGGTAACTCCATGAGGCGATTAAATCCCGTTTCTATCGCTTTATGTCAAAGTAGACTTTTAGCTCGCCACTGTACATGACAATTAGGTTTTCTTAGTCCCCCTCATAATATTTTTCTTCTTTTGTAATTAAAACTTAACATTCACAATTCAAAAATCCAAAAACACTTTTAATCATTACTTGAGTTTATTTTAAAACTCGCAAAACACTCAACAAATCAAAATTCCCCCAAAGGGCATGTTATCTTCGTTCTACCGCGATACCGGCCGTGCCTATTGCTAGAATGCGTGCGTTAATGTTGCCTACTAAAAAATAAACAAACCAACAATTCTCTAGAGGAACTACGATGTTCTGATTCCTTCATTGGATACGTAGGCAAAGAGTCGCGAAACCCTCACGAACGCAATAATAAAAAACCATTGCTTTCCCCTAAGAAAAGTATACACCCTTTAAGACAAACAAACAAAATATATCTCGTTGAGTACAACGGATGTGAAGGGTGCTAATACCTTCCCCTCACATAACTGACTCCCTTACCCTTTCTCTTGGCCGCAAGACCATCTTATCCATTCCCTTGTGGTTTTATCGATATTTCCCCTTCCTTCGGGATAAATAAAGTTCGGTGGCAGGTCTGTGTTTTCTGCTGGTAGCTTCAAGCGCCAACGTATAGAGTGATCTCCATCGGTTCTTTTTCTCATTGTTTTAGATTGTATTTTCATCTTGTACTTGAGATCATTGAAACTTGTAATCCATTTTGGAGGTATTATAATAAAAAAAAATTCAGTATTTCAAAAGAGTTATTACTTTGATGTTTGCAATATGTCTATAAACATTAAATCCCTTGAAATATTAAATAATAAAGTAAAAATAATCATGTGCATTACATGTCATGCATCATATTGCACATATTTCTTGCATTAGTTATGCATACCCAGGTGTCTTACCAAGCTTCTTTACTTTGTTCGGCAAGTTGACTCATCACTACAACACTCGGGATAATCCCAAAAAGAAGATGGACAACTTAGAACAGGAGAATCACGAGCTGCGTGAGGAAGTTTTTGCTTTGAAGGCCGGCATGGCCAATCTGACTACTCTGATGGAAGCTCTGGTGGCTGCTCAGAATCAGCCACCGAGTGTTCAACCTCAACCAACAAGGGCAACTACTGAAGATCCGGTTGTTCCCATATCTTCCACTCCTGCTATTATTCAAAATTGCATACCTCAAGGTTATCCATGGGGAATGCCAGAGAATTTTTCACATGAAGCTTTCAATCTTGGTCCTCAAGATACTCCAATGGTTCAGACTATTGTTACTCCGACACCTCCTATGGTGCATGTTGTTCCTGCTGCACCTCCTTCGGTAAATATGATTTTTTTTGTTAATGATGATGTGTGTCGTCCTTTCCCTCCGCTGAGTGAAGACTTGGGTCTTTATGACAGAATGGATGATTTTCAAGAGCAATTTAACAAGATGTAAAGAGAGATGAAGGCCCTTAGGGGAAAAGAGCTATTTGGGCAAAATGTGAATGAGCTATGTTTGGTCCCAAATGTTAAGATACCTACTAAGTTCAAGGTCCCGAAATTTGAGAAGTATAAGGGCAACACTTGCCCTCGTGCTCACCTGGTGATGTACGTGAGGAGGATGTCTACCCATACTGATGATCAGCGTCTGCTGATTCACTTTTTTCAGGATAGTTTGACAGGTGCTGCGTTGAAGTGGTATATGAGTTTGGACAACGCTAATATCCATACTTTTAATGATTTGGGAGAAGCATTCATTAAACAATACAAGTACAACATGGACATGGCGCCTGACCGTGACCAACTTAGGGCTATGGTTCAGAAAGACAGGGAATCATTCTAAGAGTATGTGCAGAGATGGCGTGAGGTAGCCGCCCAAGTGATTCCTCCCATGGAAGAGAAGGAGATGACTAAGATTTTCTTAAAGATGCTGGGTGCTTTCTATTACGAGAGGATGGTAGCAAGTGCGCCAAGTGACTTTAATGAGATGGTAAGAATGGGTATCCGCTTAGAAGAGGTTGTAAGAGAAGGTCGTTTGACGAAGAGTGAAGGGTCTGGAGGTGTAAAGAAGCCATCATATAGGTTTACCAAGAAGAAAGAGGGAGATGCAAATCCTGTTATGCAAGAGAGGAGGGTAAACACTCCTAGAAGGAATTATTAGTGTCATCAGCAAGTTGCCTCAGTTACTCCTGTTGTGAGTGCTGCTCCAACTACTGTTGCTTATCAGAGACCATCCCAGCAGGGGAATCAAGGGTATAATTAGAGAAGAGAGAGTTATGACCCTATTCCCATGAGCTATACAGAGCTACTACCAGCATTGATTCAAAAAAAGTTGGTCCAGACACGACCACCTCCCGCCGTACCATCACCATTTCCTTGGTATTACAAGGCAGACCAAACGTGTGCTTTTCATCATGGAGCACCAGGGTATAGTGTTTAGAATTGTTATCCTTTGAAGAATGAGGTACAGAAATTGGTAAAGTCTGGTGTTCTATCTTTCAAGGACATGGGACCTAATGTGAAAGATAACCCTCTACCCAAGCACGGGGGAGTAAATGTTGTAAATATGGTGGCCGGTTGTCCAGGTGACTTCCGGACTTTTGACATTAATCTGGTTACAGGGGATTTGGTGAAAATGCACGCAGACCTCTGTTAATTTAGCTACTATACGCATAACCATATCAGTTGTGCTACTTGCAATACAAATATACATGGTTGCGATAAGATAAAGGTTATTTTACAGGAGATTATGGATGAGGGCATCTTCCACATAATCAGGCTTAGGGAAGAGTATGAAGAGGAAGTGAACATGGTTTCTGGATATCCTGGTGAATTCAGAATTTTTGATGTGGAGTATATGAATGAGGATCTCGTGCAGTTACATGCTACCGTCTGCCATACGACTGGTCAGGTGGAACACCAATATGGATCTTCCCTAGTTTGCTGTCGAGATCCCCGAGGATGTTCAATCGTGAAGAAGGGTGTTCAGTTGCTATTAGACAATGGAACTATCAAGATCACAGGTCAGAGGGATGGTTATCATGAGGTTGATATGGTTGAAGTTTATTTAACGGAAGAAGAGTCAGAGGAAGAGTATGCCTCCGTGGATGAGTATTTCTTTTCAGACGAAGATTTGTTTTCCAGAAATGACTTTTTGATGACTGATTGTGTTAAAGAATGGGTAAACGTCATTGTGCCTTGTTTCGGTGCACCCGCTCATTTTGAAGTGGAGTATCATAGCAAGCCAGCTATTACCCTATTGGTAATTAGTTTGTTAGGTCCTATCCCCTACAAATCAGATAAGGTTGTGCCTTACAAATACAACTCTACAATCTTAGAAGACGGGGTGGAAGTTTCCATCCAGCCAATGCCCGATGTTGGAAATATAGCTTAAAATAGCAGGGTGACCCATAACGTTCGTGTGTTTGCGCCGGTTGTTCGGAGAGATGTTGCTGTTGGAAAGAAAATTGCTGAGAATGATAAACCTAAGAAGACTACATGAGAGACTAGTGGAGCTACGCTAGAGAAAGAAGTGGATGATATTTTGAAGATAATTAAGATGAGCGACTACAGAATTGTAGATCAGTTACTGCAGACTCCTTCAAAGATATCTATCTTAGCTTTATTAATGAATTCCTCTGCTCATAGAGAATCCTTGATGAGGGTACTGGACCAAGCTTTTGTGGAGAGTGACATGCCAATAGATCAATTCAGCATCGTGATTGGAAACATTATGTCATGTAATAACTTGAGTTTCTGCGGTGATGAATTACCAGAAGAAGGAAGGAATCACAACTTGGCGCTCCACATATCTATTAACTGCAAGAATGATTCACTATCCAATGTGCTGATTGATAATGGATCCGCGTTGAATGTTATACTGAGGAGTACTCTCATGAAGTTGAAATATCAAGGAACACCTATGCGCCCAAGTGGCATCATTGTGAAAGCATTTGATGGGTCAAGGAAATCTGTCATCGGTGAAGTGGACTTACCTATCCATATAGGACCATATTTGTTCCAGATAACCTTCCAGGTCATAGACATTATTCCCGCTTATAGTTGTTTGCTAGGACGTCCATTGATACATGAAGAAGGGGCTATCACTTCAACTTTACATCAGAAGCTAAAGTTTGTGCATGAAGGGAAGGTAGTGATCATAAATGGGGAGAAGGCATTATTGATATCTCATTTGTCCTCTTTCAGTATTGTAGAAGCGAATGAGGCTGCTATTGGAACCCAGTTCCAATCCCTATCCGTCGACAACATAAGGAGAAGTGAGAATTCCATGGTTTCGCTGAAGGATGCACAACAGGTTGTGCGTAATGGTCATAATGCAGTTTGGGGATGAATCATGGATCCACTCGTGAACAAGAATAGAATCGGTTTGGGTTTCTCTTTGAAGAACGACATAGGTGAAGGTTTGAAGTCAAATTCTACTATGGGCAACTATCATGATATTTTCCGCAGCGGAGGCTACCTCCATCCAACTGATTCTGGAATTAATGTTGTTTAGGAGGATGAAGCAGAGCAGGAAATGCCGAATTATGTGACGCATGGAGTCAGGGTTCAGAACTGGGTCACCATTAATGTTCCCTCTTGCATACATATTTCAAAGTAATTTGATTTGATTAATCTTTTTTTTCTTGAAAGGATTTCACTCTGCCCAAGGTGAAAGTATTAATGTTGTAGGGCTTATATGTTGGCTGTGACTTTTAAGATCATTAATAAAAGTTGTCTTTGCTTCCCGAATTATATTTTTATTTCCTGCTTTTTCTTGGAAAATGGTAATAAAAAATAAATAAAAAAAAACTTTCAAAATAAATAATAACTGAAATTCAATCTGCATGATCACTTTTTATATGTGTTAGTTTCTAAAAGCAATCATAAATCATATGTGCAGATTAATTTAAAAACCCGTTGAATACAATGACCCTGCACCCTCTCCCAACTTTGAGTGTCCTGTGTATAGGGCTGAAGAAGAAGATTATGATGATATTCCAGAAGAGGTCTCACGGTTTCTTGAGCACGAGGAAAATACCATTCAGCCATATAAAGAGCCTTTAGAAGTGAGGAATTTGGGTTCAGAAGAAGATCCGAAGGAAGTCAAGATTAGAGCATCGTTGCATCCCGATGTGAAGAGAGGGTTGACTCAGTTGTTGGAAGAGTATGTGGATATTTTTGCTTGGTCTTACCAAGATATGCCTGGTCTAGATACATATATTGTCGAGCACAGTTTTCCGTTGAAGCCAGAGTGTCTGCCAATTAAACAAAAGTTGAGAAGAACTCACCCAAATATGGCAGTAAAGATCAAAGAGGAGGTCCAAATTAGATTAATGATGGTTTTCTTGTGACGTCAGTGTATCCTCAATGGATTGCCAATATTGTCCCAGTACCGAAAAAAGACGAAAAAGTTCGCATGTGCGTAGATTATAGAGATCTAAATAAAGCTAGTCCAAAAGATGATTTTCCATTGCCTCACATCGACATGTTAGTGGATAGCACAGTAAAATTCAAAGTATTCTCGTTCATGGACGGATTTTCCGGGTATAATAAAATAAGAATGGCTCCATAGGACATGGAAAAAACAACGTTTATCACACCCTGGGGAACATTCTGTTACAGAGTGATGCCCTTTAGGTTGAATAACGCTGGTGCAACGTACCAGAGGGCTATAACAACCCTATTCCATGATCTGATGCACAAGGAGATTGAAGTATATGTTGATGATATGATTTCCAAATACCAAACTGAAGAAGGGAATATAGAAGATTTGTTGAAGTTATTTCAGCGTTTGAGGAAGTATCGTCTCCGCTTGAATCCTAATAAATGCACCTTCAGTGTTCGATCGGGGAAGTTGTTGGGTTTCATTGTTAGCCAGAAAGGAATTGAAGTTGACACGGATAAAGTCAAAGCAATTCAAGAAATGCCAGCACCAAGAACTGAAAAGCAAGTCAGAGGTTTTCTCGGGCGTTTGAATTATATTTCCAGATTCATTTCCCACATGGCTGCAACATGTGAACCGATCTTTAAGTTGTTAAAGAAAGATCAAGTTTGTGTGTGGGTGGATGACTGCTAAAGGGAATTTGAGATTATTAAAGAATATCTTCTTAAACCTCCTATCTTGCTCCCTCCCGTAGAAGGAAGATCGTTGATTATGTATCTGACAGTGTTAGATAAATCCATGGGTTTTATTCTGGGACAACAGGATGAGACAGGGAAGGAGGAGTTTTCCATTTATTATCTCAGTAAAAAATTCACTGATTGTGAGTCGCGGTATTCCATGCTGGAAAAAACATGTGCTTTGGCCTGAGTGGCAAAGCGTTTGCGGCAGTATATGTTGAATCACACCACTTAGTTGATCTCCAAAATAGATCCAATCAAGTACATTTTCGAAAAGCCTGCTCTTACTGGGAGAATTGCCCGCTGGAAGATGTTGTTATCTGAATATGATATCTAATACCGCACTCAAAAGGCTATTAAAAGTAGTGTGTTGGAAGATTATCTTGCTCACCAACCAGTGGAAGATCACTAGTCCGCAGAATATGAATTCCCCGATGAGGATGTGATGTTCCTGAAAGTGAAGGATTATGATGAACCATTACCTGAGAAAGGTCATGACCTTGAATCTCGTTGGAGTATGATATTTGATGGAGCTGTGAATGCTTATGGTAAAGGAATTGGTATTGTGATTGTCACTCCTCATAGATCACACATTCCTTTTACTGCAAGGTTAACATTTGATTGCACTAATAATATGGCAGAATATGAGGCTTGCATCATGGGTCTCGATGAAGCTATTGATCTCAAAATAAAAAATCTAGATGTGTATGGTGATTCAGCTTTGGTAATAAATCAGATTAAAGGAGAATGGGACACTCGTCACCCTGGCTTGATCCCTTACAAAGATTATGCTAGAAGATTATTACCCTTCTTCAATAAAGTTGAATTCCATCACATCCCTAGAAATGAAAATCAAATGGCGGATGCTCTGGCAACTCTGGCTTCTATGTACCAAGTGAATACTTGGAATGATATACCCCGAATTATGGTTCAACGGATGGATAGGCCCGCTCATGTGTTTACAACAGAGGAGGTAGCAGATGAAAAACCCTGGTATTACGATATCAAGCATTTTCTTCAGACTCAGGAATACCCGATTGGTGCGTCGAGGAAAGATAGAAAGACATTGAGAAGATTGGCAAGCAGTTTCTTCCTCAGTGAAAATGTGTTATACAAGAGAAATTATGACATGGTCTTGCTCAGGTGCGTGGATAAACACGAAGAAGACATGTTGATGCATGAGATTCAAGAAGGTTCATTTGGCACTCATGCCAATGGACATTCGATGGCTAAAAATATGCTAAGGGCGGGTTATTATTGGTTGACCATGGAATCTGACTGTTACAAATTTGCAAATAAGTGCCATAAATGCCAGATTTATGCAGACAAGGTCCATGTACCTCCGACGCTTCTCAATGTGATTTCCTCCCCATGGCATTTCTCAATGTGGGGTATTGACATGATTGGGATGATAGAACCCAAAGCTTCGAATGGGCGCCGTTTTATATTGGTAGCAATTGATTACTTCACCAAATGGGTGGAGGCTGCTTCATATGCCAATGTTACTAAGCAGGTGATGGTGCGATTCATTAAGAATAACCTTATATGTCGGTATGGTGTGCCAAGTAGAATTATCACTGACAATGGCTCGAATCTGAACAACAAAATGATGACTGAACTGTGTGAAGAATTCAAGATTGTTCATCACAATTCATCTCCATACAGACCAAAGATGAATGGGACTGTTGAAGTCGCTAATAAGAATATCAAGAGAATTATCCATAAGATGGTAATTACTTATAAGGATTGGCATGAAATGCTCCCTTTTGCTCTGCGTGGATATTGAACATCTATCCGCACTTCAACAGGAGCAACCCATTTCTCTCTAGTGTATGGAATGGAAGTTGTACTCCCAGTCGAGGTAGAGATTCCCTCGTTGTGTGTGATAATGGGAACCAAGCTGACAGAGGCTGAATGGGTCCAGAATAAGTTTGACCAATTGAATTTGATTAAGGAGAAGATGGTGATAGCTTTGTGTCATGGCCAGTTATATCAGAGAAGAATGAAGAAAGATTTTGATAAAAAGGTCAAACCTCATGAATTTAGAGAAGGCGATCTCGTGCTTAGGAAGATCATGTCTTTCAACACTGATTCTAGGGGCAAGTGGACTCCCAATTTTGAAGGCCTGTATGTTGTTAAGAAAGCCTTCTCTAGCAGTGCATTAATTCCTGAAACTATGGATGGCGAGGAGTTCCCACGTCCCATGAATGTTGACGCAGTCAAGAAATACTTCGCCTAAAGAAATAAAAGAACAACTTGCTAAGTTGAAAACCTGAAAGGGAGGCTTAGGCAAAAAATGAGCGTCTCGGTAGGCCGAAAACCCGAAAGGTCGGTCTAGGCAAAAATTAGAGACCTAAACAGAATAAATTTCCCACTAAGTTGAGAACCCATAAGGGCAGCTTAGGAAAAAGTTAGGGATTTTCTTGGCAAGTAACTACGTCAGACAAGACTTGATCGTTGAAGCAACAATCTTCTCGGATCCTCACCATACTTCAACAGAAGCTGCTGCTCAGGATTTTAAAATTTGTTAGGGGGGATAGTGGTCATTGTATCTCAATGTATCTTTTCCATTATGTATTGCCATTTCCCAAACTTTGTAATCATCTATGGAGTCTCGCTATTCGCAGACTACCATTCTATTAATGAAATTCGAACTTTTACCCAATTCTTTGTATTTCTTATGTTATTTAGCTTGCAACGATTTCATTTATTACTGATAATAACTTTCAAAGCAAAGAGATTAAATAACAACATTGATTTTTTTTTATAAATATTTTTACAATTTACTTTTACTTTGAGATTTGTGATGAAACAATGACAACAAAAATGGTGATCCCATGAATGGACAAACTCCAGTTGTTTTGAGAAGCTTTTGTTCCCCTCGGGAATGTCTACTCTGGATGTTTTCGCTGCACGAGGCTTATAATTCCGGTATCCTCGGTCAAGTTTGGATTCATTTCTCCTTTTTTCTGAGTTTTCATGTCGAGAAGTTTCAATCCGCATTTTCTCCAGTGAAGTGGGTCTGAATTCCCCAATGAATGTTTGGATGTTTCGTTGTCAGTCTGCTTTATTTGAGACTGGTCTTACAATCTCCAGTAGGCATGTTACTTTTGAGAAACACTGGTTTCCCCGATGAAGCCTGAAGAAGGATGTTCTACCCCGGTATTTGTTTGATTTGTATACCTCCGGATTATGTTTCTCCTCAGTAAAGTTAAAAGCAGACATTAGGTTTTGATTCCGCAGTTGGCCTTTACCTTTCTTGGAATGATCATCTTGGTTAAATTTTAGCCCAGCGTTGTAGTGCCCGAGGCGGTTTTGATTGGTTGTTCCCAATGTTGTGTATCTGTTTTGTCATAATGCACACGATAACACTCATACATTCATACATGCATCATGCATAGCTGAAATTGACAAATCATTGTTCATTTACATTTGTTAATATTTTTGTTGACATATTACCCTGTTTTGTAGAGTTACGTTACCCTCTTTTCATTAGAGCGTTGGACTTAAGTAGAAAATGTACATTATTTCAAATTCCCTACTGAGTTGTCCCTCGTAGAAGATTTTTTGCTTTAGCCTTCCGGTACAGTTCCTTGTTTGGATGGATCTTGTTTTCTCTCTTGAGTTTATTTCTCAAAGGCTGTATTCTGGTTGACTGTTTTATTCCAGTTTATTTCTGCTTTGGATCCCCCCGACAATATTATTTACTTTGGAATCCTGAAAAACTCCAAGCTTTGTTTGGTGCATTTATTTTGCACAAGAATACTTTTTCCCCTTAGAAGGAATATCATGGCATCTCCCCAGGAAGTCATACCTCTTGCCCAAAAAAAGTCATTTCCTTTTACAATCCTCTGTGACCATAAATAGCAAGTCTCTTTATTTGAGACAGCTTATGTATTATCCTTTCCAAGTGGAGTGCCTTGGTTAAAGAAGAAGTTGAGATCCGTTCTAGGCGAAACACCAGAATATTGGGGAAACTTGTTATCTTTTTGCTATCTTCAATGAACGTTGATAGTTCATCGTCAATGAACGGCGGTGATATGATATATTCTCTTTCTACCTTCAGTGAAAGTTGGTAGGACATCGGCAGTGAACGTCAGTGTTTGTTATCTTTTTGTTATCTTCAGCGAACATTGATAGTTCATCGTCAGTGAACGAAGGTGATATGATATATTCTCTTTCTACCTTCAGTGAAAGTTGGTAGGACATCGGCAGTGAACGTCGGTGTTTGTTATCTTTTTGCTATCTTCAGTGAACGTTGATAGTTCATCATCAGTGAACAACGGTGATATGATATATTCTCTTTCTACCTTCAGTGAAAGTTGGTAGGACATCGGCAGTGAACGTCAGTGTTTGTTATCCTGTTGCTATCTTTAGTGAACGTTGATAGTTCATCGTCAGTGAACAGCGATAATATGATATATTCTCTTTCTACCTTCAGTGAAAGTTGGTAGACCATCGGTAGTGAACATCGATGTCTGTTATCTTTTTGCTATCTTCAGTGAACATTGATGGTTCATCGTCAGTGAACGGAGGTGATATGATATACTCTCCTTCTACCTTCAGTGAAAGTTGGTAGACATTGGCAGTGAACGTCGATGTTCATTATCTTTCTCTCTGCCGTCAGTAAACGTCGGTAGCTTCGCCTTCGGTAGAAGGTAATGTGTCCTTTGACCATTCTACCATCCTCTCTGATTCAGTTCTCTGGGTCCATCAGTGATTTATTTTCCTGGTGGGGGTGCTCCTTGTTCCTTTTATTATTGTTACATCCCCAGTGATGTTTTGCGTCTCCTTGGTCCTAATTCATATGCATTCATGATCATAAGCATTTGTATGGCATCTTAGGGCCAAAAATAGGGTTTGTTATATATTTAAGTATCTTCGATCGCGTCGACACGAAGATTTTTAACCATCGTACCTCCGGATAGAAGAAACTTAAATAAGGGCAGCTGTTGTACCCTAATTTTTTCCCCTAAGATCCCTTCATCATACCATGTTGATTCATTCACAACAATATCACACTAGGATTCTTGGTTCCCCTCCCTACATTTAATTTTTCCTTTTTGAGGGATTACCAAGCACCTTGACTTATGTTCCTTTTGTTATCATGAAGATTGTTTTGTTTAACTAATAAAAATGAAATATTGGTTTGTCTTGCTTGTTATCCATGTAGGTGAAGGCAATGATATTTAACAAGCTACCCCATGGGTTCATGAGTTTATTTCCATGCCCTATCCAATAAAAGCTTGAGAAGTTCAAACCTAGCCATTGGAGTGGTTTTGGAAGAATTGGCATGGCAAGGTTGCTTTGATTCATCATATTTCAAGGTTATTAGATGTGACTCAAAAGTACAAGGGGTTGATTGGAGAAGTTATTATGTTTGGACAAGGCCTTGTTCCTATTGGTCACAAGAGCATATTTCTCTCAAATTTCAAGATATGGAAGTGGTTTTGGTGGCTATGATTCCTTATTATCATCCTCAACAACTTTTATTCACAAACAAGAATATTGGTACAAGAAGTTTGTTCAAACTTGTCAAAGTTCCTCAAGGCATTTTCTTGATCTAGAAGCTAGGGTTTTGAACTTCAAAGGAGTATATCTTGCTCACCTTTTGGTATTTTTGAGTGACTCTAAAGACATCATTCTATTCAAAGGGTTATCAACAAATAACTTCAAAAGTTCCAAGGAGTTTAGATGTGGAAGAGCCTTGATGAAGAAGAAAGATTACAAGTCATTCAGATGAATCCACAATTTTACATAAGTGACTTCAAATGATCATAACTTGGTCAATTTTTATCACCTTGAGTCCATTATTTTTCCATAATTATCTTGAAGAGGTGAACTTTATGACTTCTTTTATGTGCAAAGTGGGAAAATGGATGGAAGTTTCCTTAAAGATGCAAAAGATTTTAGGTCATTTCATAATTTTTTTGCCAACTTCTACAATTCATAACTCTCTCAATTTTTAGAGATTTTGAATGGTTAAAGTCCCAAAATGTCATTCAAGAGATCTAATTCATGCCATATTTTTTGGTCAAGAGAAAATTCCAAGTGGAAGGCCATGTTTGGATGCAAGACATTATAGGTCATTTTTTGAAGAAGAATTTGAAATATTTCTAAGTATGGAAAGTCAACCCCTTTTCCTTAACTTTGACTCAATGCAACTTTCAGCTTAAGCATCCATTTGATTCCATTCTTTTTCCATTACAAAGCTTGTAACCTCATCTTTATAAAGCATCAAGAATCATTCCCTAAGACCCCTTGAGTTAAAAATGCCATTGATCAGAAGTTGGAACTTTGAAATTGAATTTCTCACCAAGTCGGAATTTTGAAATCCATAATGTGGCCTCTAATCACAAGTTTTCCACGCGTTTTTGCCTCTAAACGTGTTTAATGAAGTTCCAGATTTGTTTACACATCAAAACGCAAGAATTGGATGCGTTTTGATGAAGTTTGTATCACACTTCACTCGTGCATCAGGTGTGCAAGATTTCCCTCCAAAACGCATCATTCACACTTCCTTTTGATCCCATTTGCTTCTCCTATAAATACATGAACTATCCCATTCAATTTCCCAAGCTTGGATAGCCAGAATCACCCTGCCAAACTTATTTCACAACTCAGAATTTAGCAACTTCAAAATCCATTCTCGACCCTTTTTCAATCCAATTTTTCCCTCAATTCACCTTCCTTGATCTTCCCTGAAGCTAACCATATAATTACATTCAAGAATCGTGCCCTATACTGTTCCATAGAAGTCCAGTTTCAGAGCTCTGCAACTCAACTTCAATAGGTAGATTCCTTTATCAATTCTTCAAAACTCTGATATCATTGTGTTGCTCTCATTTCCCTGACTCTAGTTGCAACATTTACATTTCACTGGAAATATGTTTTGAACATGAAATTTCAAATCCCTTTTCAAAAATTTCCTTCCAAATTGCTTGAGCTACAACTTATATAAATTTGGCGTGAGGGTGTGGTTGTTTTCGTCTTGAAGAGACGAAGTGATTGGCATAGGTCTGAGCTTCTAATTTTATAGTTTGAGAGACCTGCAAATCACGTTGGCTGGAGGTTGAAGATGACCTACGTGTTATCTTCCAACCAATGATGGCACGCCACTTGTTATTTTTGAAAATCTGATTTATATTTGATTTTGTACATTATTCACTAATGATCATGATATGCACAGCGCGCCAGATCCCTTGGATTTGATTACTAACGCATTTTGACTCTCATCCAATGGTCCACATATTTTACTTTTATTTTCTTTTTCTGATTTTTATATTTTAATTGTTTTAAATTTCAAAAAATCATAGAAAATTCATTTTTAGTCCAAAAAATCTGAAAAAATTATGAAAAGTATTTTTGATTATCCTCTTTCTGGTTTTTATTTTTTCACAATTTAATTTTGTGTTTTGGTATTTTTTTAAATTTTACACTTATTTGATTTATTTTAAATGTTTAAAAATACTTTTGTACATTTTTAAATTCTGGAAAAATTATGGAACCTTATTTTATTTTTTGTTTCTGACTTTACCATTTTTATTTTTTTTTGGTTTATTTTACCCATTTATTTTAATTTTAAAAATAGTTTCTGACTTTAAAAAATTACCAAAAAATTTGTAAAACTACTTGGCCCTTTTCTGATTTTTCTATGGTCTTACTTTTCATTTCTTGATTAATTTGAACATAGTTGATATTTTTATCATTATTTTCTATTTTTAAAATATTTTTTTTATATATATATATTAAATGTGATATTATTTTGTAATTATTTTCTGGCTGATCTTGGGTTAGATTTTGGATCATGAACTTTGTTAACATCATTGGATCCATGTTATTGAGTTTAACTCCACAAAAAATGGATGAATGATTTTAATAATAGTTTGATTAAAATTTAATTCAAATATGGTTTATTTTTTTCCCCATCCCTCTTCATCTCATCCATTTTTTTATTGCACTAAATATTATGGGAGCATGATCTCTATATCATGTCTCAATACAAATGGTGCATAGATTGCTATTGACCGGCCTCAAAATAGGTGTGACTTCTATATAAGTCCACTTACGATTGATTAACATAGCGCTGAAATTTTGTCCCGATTCGAATAAATGATCATTCGTGGCCCAAACATATGATTGCAAGCCCAAGTATATTAATTTGATCTCTTTGATCCAATAACCTTGAGATTCATTGTGTGGAGGCTTTGGTTCTACCAATCCTCTAATGGATCTATAACACCTTTGGTCAACGTGGATCACTTAAACAATGTTGATCATTAAATGGTACTTGTGAGAATTCCAAATGGATGATATACTTGACAAAAAGCAAATGCAACTTGTTGTGTGGAGGCTTTGGTTCTACCAATCCTCTAATGATTTCCAAATTCAAGCTTCAAGATGGTCATCCAACTAACCACTAATTATTGACTTGTCTTACTTTATGCTTTTATTCTTTTTATGCTTTATGTACCTTTTACTTTTAGCATTTACATTTCATGCCATTTTCATCTTTGCTCATTTGAGCATATATTTTCTTGCCATTTTTATTTTGCTCACTTGAGCTTTTCTTTTCCTTTCTTAAGATACTTAATAATCAACATAAACCCAAAAAAATTATTTAATGGTACTTGGACTATTCGGTTACTATCCTTGGCGTTATGGAACATGGGACTTTTCTTGGACTTAGGATTAGAAACCTTGGCCTATCTTGGAAACCTTGTGATCTTATCTGATTATTTTGTCTGGAGTTCTTGAGGTTTACCTCAAGACATTGGGTTGTTTGTTTGTTTGTTTTTGTGTGCAGGTTTTTTTGTGATTACATCCCTTGTTTGTAATCTGCGATTCACCCGTATACAACCGTTACTCAGTCCAATTTTTATGAAGACTTAATACACTTGAAGTTTGGTTCTCTCAAGAGGTCTAGTATTTCTTGTCTTGATTGGTTTCAACCCAAGGAATCAGAATTCTATCTTTGCTTATAATGTCAAGTATTGGTTTCTTATTGGTTAGATGGTTCTTATCCCTAGCTTTTACCTTGTGCTTTAGGATAGTCCATTCTTCTCCTCCCGTCTTCTTTAATTTCAAAAATCTTCTTTCCCTTCTTGAAAACTCTTCTTGTTTTTGAACTTGAACCATTTTCATAATAAACTTGGAATTATGTCCACACATTTTCAAAACATTTTCATAAATAAACTCCAATCAACTTAATAATACCTTGACATTTTTTGTGAGAAGACTAAAAATAAATCAATCTCATTTCAAACCATTTTTCCACTTTAGCTTTTTATCTTTAAAACTTTTCTTAAAAGATTAAACTCTTGTCAATCCTTGTAGTGATGCAAACAACTATACTTCTACAATATATAAGGAAGATAGATATTTTCTACTTGGGTGTTGAGTGAGACATTGTTTATTTTGAAATCCAAGCCATATCCTCCACTTGGAGATGATGCAAATTCTCCTTTCTCATGATCGTGGGTAGTAGGTGTGTTTTCCACACGGATAATGACGGTGATGTTTTATCTTATAAAATTAACCAACACATTTGGGTTTTAAATTTTTGAAAGAGGAACTACGTGTACCCTGATCCCCTATTGCAAGAAAAGGTGGTATGTAGGCACTAAAGGTTCACAACCGCAGCAGGTGCAAAAATTATAAAATAAATATATTTCTTTCCTCACCTCCACCATCCATTTTTATATATACAACATTTTTTATAGCCAAAATATACAGATTTTTACAAAGAGGTTCCTGCGGAGTATCGTAGATGTTTAGGGTGCTAATACCTTCCCTTTGCATAACCAACCCCCTCACCTTGAATATTTCCCCCTCTATTTTGGTTATTCGCTCTTTTCCCATTCCTTTGGAAACAATAAAGCGCAGTGACGATTTTTATTTTGATTTGTATGAAGTCTAGTCAATCCAATGACTTAGTCTTGAACATTTCTACCACTACAGTGACCATGGGTCTTCATTTCTTGGGTAAGCTTCTGGTGATTTTCTTTACATGATATGTTGTTGAGTACCCTTTGTCCATAACTTTTAGCCCAACAACCAGAATTTGAAACCTTGAGAACATTGTCTCAATTGTTTCATCTTCTTCCATTTTGAAGGCCTCATACTTCTGGATGAGTGAAATAGCTTTTTTCTCTTTGACTTGCGTGTTGCCTTCATGCGTCATTCTCAAAGAGTAAAAAATGTTCTTAGAAGAATCTCTATTCGTGATCTTCTCATATTCAGTGTACGAGATAGCACTCAAGAAGATTGTTTTGGATTTGTGATGATTTCTGAATGTTTTTTTTGTTGATCTGTCATTTTCTTTCTATCGATCCTCTAACTGCTTTCGTCAACTGGATGAATGTAGACATCAGTTACCATATCCCAGAGATCAGTGTCATGAGCTATAAAAAAAACTTTCGATTTTGTCTCTCCAGTAATCGAAGTTCTCACCATCAAAGATTGGAGGTTTGTCGCTGACTCTATATTTCTCATCATGGTTATCATTGTTGTTGATCTGACTTGGTCCCACCATAGTGTTTTTCTTAATGGGACCTTTTCCTGACACGGTTAAGTGTTAGCACCCAAAACCAAGAGCTCAGATACCAATTGAAGGATAGAAAAACACAAGAAAGTGGGTTTGAATTAGGGTTTTCAAAAATTAAAACAGTATGACACGTTTGGTTATCCTAGTTCGTTTGAACTCAAACTACTCCAGTCCACCCGTCAAGGTGATTTCGCCTCTCTCAAACGAGGTCTTAATCCACTAATCAAAACTTTGATTACACACACAATCATAAAGACTACTATCAATGTCTTCTTGAGACTAAACCACAACTTGGTTTCCTAAGGTATTACAAAATATGAATAAAAAATATGTACAATAGTGTTTATAGAAAAACTATATCACAATTGTGATCTATACACAATGTTAAAGCACAATGAATGGATAAGAGAGAGCTTGTGAAAATATTTCTTTGTATGCGCAAGTGTTGATTTGATCACTGTTCAAGACTCCTTTATATAAATGAAGCATATGAGACATGAGAAGATGATTTTGGAAGGTTGATAAAGAGTTGTTAATGTACTTTCCAAAAATAAAGATCTTGTCTGGTACTAGTTGTTACTATTTGATTTGTAATGATCGAATTGTAACGCATCAGAACTTGATTCTTTAACAACTAATCAGAGTCTTAGCATGAAACTTTGGTGCTTCGGGAGTTTTAACATTTAGAACTTCTTTAAGTGTGATATATCAATAGTTGTACATAAATTCTTACCAGGTCTTCTAGTGTAATTTTGTTTACCGACTTCTATGCTTCTTTATCAGAACCTCTCTGCATATTCAAATAAATTATCATGTATTTTTTATCATCAAAACTATTATTAAGATGCAGAACCAAACTATGTTCTAACACCTCCAAGGATGAAAAATCCAAAGGAAGAAATTCCATCCTCTATAAAAATAAGAAAAGGAATCAACGCAAAAGTCATGTTAAACCTAGGAATGCCTATGTGGCTTAGGAAAGAGACATTGAATCTTCAAGCAATGAGGAATCTGTTGATGATGAAGAATTGGCCAACATTTTCCTTTCAACTCGCTTTAATAATAAAAGGAAGAAGGAACACAAATTATCTAAGTACGATGAAGTGTGTATCTCTGGTCATTATCCTAAAGATAAGAAGAAGGATTCTAAATCATATAGAGGCGATGAGCATCATCAAGGAGGTAAGGAAAACAAGGTAAAATTTTCTCAAAATAAATACGTTGATGGATTATCTCATCTTGATTTACTTGACACTTTTGAAAATATCAATAGTGAAGCTATTGAATCATTTAAAAAGTTGGCTTCAAATAGTTTTTTTTTCATATTTAGAAGCAAAAATTTCAGAAACAGAAAAGAAAATAGAAGCTTTAACGCACACTTTAGTAGATATTCATAAAGTCAAAAATTAGATGGATGACAACCCATTTAACTTTGGTTGTGATACTTGCTACATTTGGCAAAAAGAGGTTAGAACTCTTAAGGCCAAACTAATCAATGCCCAACAACCAAAGGTTTATTTTGCTATAGATCCAACAAAGTTTAATAAGCCTTGTTGAAAAGAAATTGAAAATAAATAGTGACGTCTCTCGGAATATAACTTGTTGAAAAGAAATTGAAAATAAAAAGTGACGTCTCTCGGAATATAACCTGTTATTACTGTTGTATGAAGGGACACACCATTACCAAATGAAAACTTAGGATATTTTTAGTACCTAACGGAATTTCTTAA
Source organism: Vicia faba (assembly GCA_948472305.1). Taxonomy (NCBI): domain Eukaryota; kingdom Viridiplantae; phylum Streptophyta; class Magnoliopsida; order Fabales; family Fabaceae; genus Vicia; species Vicia faba. The sequence continues at coordinate 288,303,798 of OX451740.1, forward strand.
TGGTCATTGTCGCGCCGTAAAAAAAAGTCGCCATTGAACTCTATTTATCCCAAAGGAAGGGAAGATATCGAGAGAACCCCAAAGAAAAGGATAAGATGATCTTGCAACCAAGAGAAAGGGTACGGAAGTCAGTTAAGCGAGGGGAAGGTATTAGCACTCCACGCGTTTGTGGTACTCCACAGGATCCACTTTTGTTTGCTCTAATCTGAGGGTATATAAAAATCTATGTCTAAAGCTTAATGCTAAGAGGGAATGCATGTAAAAGAAAATATGGGGAAAAGAATGAATATTTACAAAGTTTTGCTCGCCTAGGCCCCACGACCTAATGCCTATGTATCCCTTTCGAGGAATCAAAGCGTCATAGTTCAGCTCACATGTTTTGGTTTGTTATATGTTTTTTTATCTCCAAAAGGGGTTTTAAAAGAAAAGCCAAGCCGAAAAATGAAGTTTGAATTAGTTGGTGTTTTTTACCTTTAAAAAGGATTTTTGTATTATTAGAGTGTTGTGAAGTTTGAAAGGAAAAAAATAGTTTTAATGCAAATGTAAAAGAGAAAGAAAAAAGTTCTAAGGGAGACTAACAAAGTAAGCCTAGAGTTATCATGAAAAGTTAATCTTATATTTGGGGATAAAAGGGAAATCTACCTATGTTAGCATGCACGGTTTGCAACCTAAGTTCTATCTCAATTCGCTTCCTAAGAATTGATAAATCCTATGGGGAGCATGTAAATATTCCATGAAAAGTAAACACACATCACACAAAGCTTGAGGTGTATCCACTCACTCAATTAGCACACACTTAACCAAGGTACTGTGTTACCAAGGTAATAAAGGAGAGGGAATCCTAACCACGATATCAGATCATCGAGGTTGGACAAGGGAAGTGTGACACCTAACCAAGATATCATGTAATCAAGGTAGGATAAAGGGTGGCTTAGCGGAGATATCAAATCATCAAGGCAAGAAAGAATGGGGGAAGTAGAAATTTCTTAACCGTGTTATCATGTTACAAAGGCAAGAAAGATGAGGGACGTCGACCCTTAACCAAGATATCATGTTATCTAGGCAATAGAAGAATGGCAATGAATTGTCACTGGCGAATAAAAACGTAACTAGGATATCATGTTATCGAGGTAGAAGATAGAAGGAAATAGTGAGATCACATTGAAGCGTTAACGTGTACGTCACGTGAGCTAATGAAAAAGTGTGGGGGATTGGTTACAAGTCCTTGTATTCCACTTGAATGACTCAATAACAAGAATAACACGATTCATAGCATCGACGCACGACACGATCTATGAATGACACGGACTAGAAATGGCGGGGACGATTGCAGACCCTCTACTCGCCTTGCCTTCTATGAGGACTTATCAATGGGGAATGGGAATGGGATGGCTTCATCGAGGTCTTTGGCACAAATGTAAATACACAGAATGGTAAACACGCACAAGTAGGAATTGCCTACTACATGTCTTTAAACAACGACTTGCCTCAAAGGGGCTACTAGAACATGCATCTCTAGTCCTAATTCTCATGGCATCAGAAAGCAATAAAGCATGCATCTCTATTCCTACTTCTCACGGCATCAGAAAGCGGTAAAGAATTTGAGAGATAAAAGGAAACATATGAGAATACCAATCAAACAATAGTTTGAAGAAAATCAAGCAAAAGCGGAATAATCCGGAAAAATTTGAGCAAGCTAGCATCAACAACACAATAGTCAGAATATGCATTGATCAATAAAGCACAACAGGAATGCGTGTCAGACACATCCGCAATAAACCGAAAACCTGCACACAAATTCACATGCTACAAAAATGCAAACATTGTATATTTCTCATGAAATGAGAATCAAGATATATCGTGTCAGAAGCGAATCCACAGATCTAATTCTTATCAATCACATAACCAACACTTTATTTATATGATTGAAAGCTCTCACGATGTACCTTGCACAAGTCAAAAAATGCATTAGTGATAACAAGAAACCACAATCAGAGTTATGCATTCTCAACACAATTCAATTTATGATTGAACCATTAAGAAATAGAAATTAAATGCATATTGGAAGCAAAAATGCAAACTTCGGGCAGCATCGTAATACCAAAACGAGTGTGCAAAAAGTCTAGACGAAATCGCATGAAAACAGAACGGTAGCTTCCAAACTTACAAAGAAGCTCACAAAAGTGTATATGATGAATTAAATCGCATTGCAAGTGCAAGTTACCATTTCGGGGAAGCAACACCATCAAAACATAAACCGCTCAAAAAATCACATCGGACACGGTAAAATTCGACCGTAATGGTCCACAAATGCACAAGGAAGCATGAATATTGATCGCGACTTTATGAGTCTATCGGGTGTAGTAACTGCAGGTGCACAGTCTATCACGTAGTTTTAAAAGATATCGAATCCACAATGACTGATGGTCAAAACTACTATTATCTAAGGGTTACTATGTAAAGCTAAGGCTAATTATAAAATTTGGTTTTCGCTTTTGATCGGGAATTAACTAAAATTTAATAATTAATAACGGGACACTGGTATGTATTTCGTCAACTTAAGGGATTCAGTAAATCATTGGGATTTGTTTTTAATATTAAAACACAGTTTCGGTGAAACTATTCGTTTAAAAACCCACGTGTCAAACTTCCGTTCTATTGAATTAGATCCTATCAGTTAAACTCGAAATGAGCGCTTCCGCTGTTTCATTTAAAACTTAAAATTATTTTTTGAAAACAAATAAGGTCCAATTAACTTTAAAGTGCTTCCGCTGTTTTTAAAATCAATTTTTTAATAACCATTATCCAGTTAAAACCTCAAACTTCCGCTCTGTTGATTTTAACCTTAGACTGTCTCTTACTTTCATACAAAAACAATTAAATATTCAATTGGAAATTAAAACCAGAAAAGTATTTTTTTTGTAAAAATAATAATGCCAATTAATTACTGAATTCTTTCGGTTAATTTTTACATACCAGTATTAGGGAATCTAGCCAGACATAATATAATTGCAGAATATCATAAAATTGAAATGTAAATTCAACATCGCATGCATAGTAATAAATAAATAAATTATGCTTATTAAAATAAGAACCTGAAAGTAAATAACAAAGTGATTAGTTCCAAATAATGTGTGTCCTCCACAAATCGGCAGAATTGACTTGTAGTAAAAATAACTTGAATTAAATTTAAGTAATCCTAGGAAATTTTGGAAGTCTGGAAACAAACTAGAGTTGAAGTATTTCTTCGATGTGGAAAAAATACTGCTTTGATGATAGGATTTTTATTGCTTACGGAATACTACGAAAAGTGGAAAAGTAATGCTGGAAATCCAACTGGAAAATATCAAACAGAATAAAATAAAATAATGTTGAATGGGGAAAGTAAAATTGAAAATAACAATATTGGGTAATTGTTCAAAGTGCCAAAGAGAAATCGAGCGTGAGTGAGAGTGGGAGAGCAAGCAATTTTTGGAAATTGCCTTCATATATATATTCCATTTAGTTGAGTAAAAATAGGTAACGTTCCACGATTCACGTTCCTCAAGCGTGGAGAAAATCCAGGAGAACATGCATTTTGTATGCTTCAGTGGCGAAAGGTTCGTAACTTCTTCCATTGTGGTGAGCATGGTGTGTATCATGATGTGGGCATATAATGAACATTTGTCCTGGTGGTAACGTGAGACGTGCCGAGGGGCACAGAAATCAAACTTGTCCCGTTCGTAACGTCTTGTGGCTGGCGGCACGCTTTTGTTTACAAAATGTTGTATTTTGCTGTTTTATAGCCATTTCTTCTTCATTTTTAAATTCTTTTTCTTCCTTTTCTTATTTATGCCTTGAAAATGCTAAGTACCTGAAATATGTTTCAAAAAATACAAAAAAGGGATAAAATGTGACATAATAATCGAGGAATCGAAAATTTAATCTATGTAATTCGGTCGGAAAATGCTATATCTTTTCATGTTATCAAACTCCCCTAAGCTTGAACCTTTGCTTGTCCTCAAGCAATAAAGTCAGTATAAAAACTAATAAGGCTCAAGTTAAATGCAATTTAATGATGCAATTCGAATCATAAGAGGCTACCAATGTTTTGCAGAAACGTAAGCTCAACATAACAGAAAAGATACGGTAATAACACTAAACATCCCCTATTGTGCAGACCAATTCCAGTCATGCCATTATAGCTCAACCTAATTCTTTTTGCTAAATTTTACCCGTTTTCATTCTAGCACAATCACATTAAGCTCTTTCTCTTTACACACACATAATAGAGTAGTCGGTTAGTGACTATGGTCCTTTTAAGCATGAGGTTGTGGAACATGAATATGGTAACCTCCTTTAATTTACCCAATTGAAAGTTGTGAGGGATCAAACCGTAGTCTGCCCTACCAAGTTCATTACCAGACATCTCTGAACCAACTGACAACAAGTTTTTATGTTATATCACGTAGGTACTACATCTGTTGGATTAAGTGACTGTGTGAGGGTCGCCTAACTTAATTGGTGCATTCCCTATTTTCTTACAGTAAAGCATATATCTTTCAAATACACTGGATCATTCACTTATGTTCATCGACTCCCTACGTAGTTTGTGTTTAAGACGGTGCTGACTGCTAGATAAACTACTCAGGGTTATTTTAAAGCTAAAGTTTAAGGTTTTGGTATAAAGGGTACTGAAATCGATCTAGTGCAATCTGGGAATTTAAAGTGTTACGACGGTATCCATCGTACTTTTGTTTCACTCAAAGCTTCTCATATATCTTTTGAAAAGTGAGCAACCTATATATTCTTCGAATGCATCAGATTATGCAGGTAACTAACAAAACTTTCTGTTATGGCTCAAGAAAATGGGAAATTAGATAACAATGGAACAATTTCATAAATGAACTTGAAAATACAATGATGTTTTTTATTACAAATGGAAATGAAAGAGAAACCTACTTAGAAAGCAACAAAGAGTTTCTAAACTAACTAACTCCCCTAAGCTTGAAACAAGCAATGTCCCAATGCTTTAAAAACAAAAAAAAAAGGAAATGGGAAGATAAACAAAGTCAATCTATTATTGTTCATTATCGCGTCCTCTTCCTCGTCCCCGTGCTCGTCCTCGTGTACCCAGAGGATGGGGCATAGCTACATGGTATATATAATCCTGAAAACCATCCATGCATACAGTCAAGGTCGTTATTTCCTCAGTTAATCTTGCAGTACGACACTCATTTCTTTTGTCATATTCTTGTTGTTGATTTTTCATGGCCAATATAAGTTGCATCATTGCATTTTGGTTGTTTTGCATAGCCTGCATTCACTCATCTAGTTCCATTATGGCATCCATAATGTCGTCATTTGAGGCCGGTACTCTTTATCTTCTTCTCCTAGGCCTAGTGGACATGCTTTCCACGTTTTCGGGAGGAGCTTGTTGTTCAGTGTCTCCTTGTTCCATTTTTACTCCATTTTATCCGCTTGGACATTCCCCTGGTTGCTTTGTGCATTATCTCCAGGTGCAGGAGCATCAAGGTCATAAAGCCACTTAGACAAGTCTGTAACATTAGTAAGCGCAAAGTTTGGCAAAATGATACTTGGAACTACCTTGTTGGGCACCATGAGGTTGTACCAACCATCTCTTCTGACCTTAATCAAGTGGTCAGCCTGATAGTTTTCAATGTCAATGAACGTGGGCGGTAGTGGTGGCAAATTTGCAAGCTTGTCTTCGAGGTGAAGGCCAAGTGCTGTAGAGGTCACTATCCCTCAAATGCAGAAAGGCGTAGATCCTATGGCGCACAAGGACTGGATATGTGATAGGAGGAAGGTGCTTGCTTTGATCCTTTGGTTGTGTTTGAAGGTACAATGGAGGAGGAACAACTCTTTAGAATTATCTTTGTTGTTGTTGATTCTTCCAAAACTGGTATTGGAGATGACGCGGTGGAAGTACCTTATTGCGGGATTATGGATGGATGAGGCATGAAATCCTTCCCAATTGTTCAGTTCCTCATTGGTAAGAACTTTCCAAAGCACGAAAGATGTAGATGCCCAATCAAGGTCTTCTGGAATGTCGTGGTACCATCCCTTCAGTAGGAAAGTGGAAGAAGGCACTTAGAGTCAATTGACTTACGGAATACTCATTGTTGAACATTCTAAAAGTGGTAGAGCCAGATAGGTGCTCGTTCTCGTCACACGACATGTTGTATAGGAACGAACTTAGAAATTCAAAAGTTAGCGACTCGTTTGTTGGGAGGTTTTGCATGCAGATGAACGCTAAGTCGGAGTGATGGAGTAACCACTGGATGCTATCGAGCAAGCCTAATTTGCGAAGGCACTCAATATCCACATATTGTTTCGGTACGATGAAGCGTTGATAGAACTTGAGGTACGGAGATCTTTGGTTCTCTCCAGCTTCTCCATTGCAAAATGTAATGCCGAAAAGATCTGGTTCAGGTCTGGAATTTCTTCGTGCCATTGTTGAAGAAAGGAAGGAAGATGGGTGAAAGTTTGTGTGAGATTGGGGATTTTGAATTGGTAATGGGTTTAGAGATGGTTTATAGAGATATATAATAATGGAATTAAGTGGGATTTAGTGGATTTTTATGGAAATGATAATGGGGAAGAGAAATAGGCAATAGGTTCAATGTATTGTGAGCAGCGGTTGAAGAAAATGGAAGAAAGAAGGGTTCTACGAGGGTTTATGTAAGAATACATGAACACTTCTGTATTATCAGTGTGTGACAGGGGTCACACATATGTGCCGAGCGGGACTGGGTTATGTGAAACGTGACGGGTGTCACGCTGGAGTGGCGAATGGAACGGGTAATAATTTCCAGTTCCGTTACTGGGTTATGTGAAACGTGACGGGTGTCACGCTGGAGTGGCGAATGGAACGGGTAATAATTTCCAGTTCCGTTATTAGGTATATTTTTTTTCAATTCTTATATATATATATATATATATATATATATATATATATATATATATATATATATATATATATATATATATATATATATATATATATATATATATATATAATACTAATGCAGTAAATAAATGAAATGAATAAAACTCATAATAAAACTGAATTGAAAGATAAAATTCTAAAAATATTGAAAAATAGAATTCCAAAAATTGTAAGAATAAAGTGTCAAATAAATAAATGAAAATCTAATAAAAGTTCTCTCTACACTTAAACAAAACATTGACTGAAATGTTTAAATCTGAAAAGGGAAAAAAATAATGCAGTACGTCTGGTAAATCAACCATGTCGGTCAAGCGATGCAGAAAAAATATGTTGATAAATATAATCAAGCTATTCGACTACCGTATCCATAAAGGCATGGAAGTCGATCCACAGAATAATAATATCGTCCTTCAATAAATCAATATTTAATTGGATGGCAGTTAAAGCAGGAGTAGGATGAAAGACGGGAGGCGGGGTAACAACTGGAGAGTCGGGGAAGTTTGAGCCAATCTGTTCGGGAGATGGGAAACCGTAGTAAAAGGGAGGGGTCTCAGGGTCAATATCCTCATCGAACAGGAAAGGATCGAGATGGTCATAAATCAAGGGAGTCTCAGGAGTGGGTGGTGGTAACACGTGTGGTGCGTCCCAATCATATAACCAGTTATTTCGGTCATGTATGCTTCTCCTAAGGCCAGGTAGGGTAAAAAGTGGCATTAACTGATTGTTAATGAGTAGTTCGAAGTTGCCTGGGCCTAGGTTTCCAATGATACCCCTATTGAAACAAAAATTTATATTCATAGGTTGAAATCTACCCGGAGGGACAAGGTTCAGCAGTTGTTGTCTTAACCCGATAGCATTAGCTATCATGATCATTAAGGCACCTATGAGAAAGGGTTCATTTTCTTCTCTTGCAAGACGGTGAAAGTTTGCTAGCATAAATGTAGCTCCATTTATGGGGCAGTTTTGCGAAGCGCAGAACATGATAAAAAGCCCAACTTTAGAAACAGTGGTAATGTTTTCTACTTTACCAAAAAGGGTGTGGGCTGGGATTTTATGGAAATATCTTAAAGTTGGGTTGTAGATGCTCTCATAATGCATGTCTTCAGGCTCAGGGTTACTAATGCTTAAAATGTCCCCCCAGAAATAATCTAGCTCTCCTACATTAAAAAGCTCTTCCTGGATTACGGTAAATGCATCTAGGCTATGTGGGAATCCTAGTAAATTTGCTACCTCTCTATGGGTGAAGGTTTACTCTATACCAAATAGTCTAAACCTAATCAGTCGTCTATTGAATCCCAGACCGTGTTCAAGTTTGTAGACAAGGTAGCTTAAGAACTGTAAAGTTAGTCTACGGTAAGAGCTAATTTTTCTCCTCAAAGCAGATGTATCCCATCCTATTTGGCCCAATAAAAACAGAACATTATCCCAAATCCCTAAGGTAATCATGGTTGGTCTGTCAGGGTAGGTACTTAATCCTATCTCCCTATCAGAAAGAGACTCAAACCTCCTTCTTTGATTCCTCCCTCTAAACACAATTCCCATCGTATCAACCAGATTCATCATGTTACTGTAGCTAGCTAATCAGAAAGTTAGCCTGAAGTAGGTTGGCAGTTAGAATTAATTTAGTAGCGGGCAAAATTAAAGAAACAATACTGCATATTTTAACATCAATAATAATAAAATCAAGAAAAGAAAAGCAAAAATAAGCAAAGTAAAAAGAAAAGACTCAAAGTTGGGTTGTCTCCCAAGAAGCGCTTTGTTTAAATTCGTAAGCTCGACATAACATGGGTATTAGTCTAACGAATGGGATGGAAGCGTATCTAGCCTAATTGTTGTGTAATATTCCTTGTTATCTATGCTATGATAATGTTTTAAGCGTTGTTCATTTATAATGAACGGTTTGAAACTCATTCCTTTGATTGCTATTGCACCATTTTGAAAAACCTTAGTGACTTTGAATGGATCAGACCATCTAGAGAGAAGTTTTCCCGAGAATAATTTAAGTCTAGAATTAAACAGGAGAACTATATCGCCTTCATTGAATTCTTTTCTAGATATTTGTTTATCGTGCCAATTTTTTGTTCTCTCTTTATATATTTGAGCGTTTTCATAAGCGTCTAGTCTAAGTTCTTCTAGTTCATGGATATCCAAAATTCCTTTCTCACACGCAGCGGTGTAATTTAAATTAAGGGTCTTAATGGCCCAATAAGCTTTATGCTCTATTTCTACCGGCAGATGACATGATTTACCATAGACTAGTTTGAATTGTGTGGTTCCAATCAGAGTTTTATATGTTGTCCTATATGTCCATAGAGCTTCATGTAACTTAGATGACCAATCTTTCCTAGAGGTTGCTACAGTTTTTTCTAAGATTTGCTTAATTTCTCTGTTGGAGACCTCTACTTGCCCACTTGTTTGTGGATGATAAGGTGTTGCGAAACGATGTCGGACTTCGTATTTCGATAATAATTTTTCTTGGATTTTGGAAATGAAATGGGAGCCACCGTCACTGGTGACGAGTCTCAGAACACCGAATCTTGGAAAGATTATGTTCTTGAAAAGCCTAACTAACTACTACTCGCGTGTCATTTGTTGGAGAGGCTACAACCTCGATCCATTTTGAGACATAGTCGACAACAACTAGTATATAGTGATTTTCAAAGGAAGACGGGAAGGGTCCCATGAAATCGATTCCCCATAGATCAAAGACTTTAACTTCTAGAATTTCCTTTTGAGGTATCTCATCGCGTCTAGAGATGTTCCCAGTGCGTTGGCATTGGTCGCAATTTTTAACCGTGATATGGATGTCTTTCCAAAGATTAGGCCAATATAGGCCATATTGTAATATCTTAGCGCATGTCTTTGATGTACTTGCATGTCCTACATAGGGAGCGGCATGACAAAGGAAAATTATGTTTTTGATTTCATGTTCGGGAACACATCAATGGAAAATACCATCGGCGCCTCTTTTGAAAATCAAAGGCTCGTCCCAATAATAATGTTTAAGGTCATGAAAGAATTTCTTCTTTTGTTGATAAGACATATCAGATGGAAGCACTCTAGTAGCCAAGTAGTTGACTAAATCAGCGTACCATGGTAGTATGGTTGTGGTGCATATTGCTTCCATAATTTCGTTTATGTTCTTGTCTTCAGAAGTTACAGGGTACTCAGTTATAATATTGTCTAATTCTAATTGGGCTACAAGGTGTTCATAAGGAAAATCATCATTGATGGGAATATGATCTGGTTTGATGCCTTCTATTCTAAAAAGGTAGTCAGCTACTACATTCTCGGTGCCTCTCTTGTCTTTTATTTCTAAATTGAATTCTTGTAGAAGTCAGATTCACCTTAGTAATCTTGGTTTGGCGTCTTTCTTACTCAAGAGGTACTAGATTACAGCGTGGTCAGTATAGATAATTATTCGTGCTCCTACTAAATAGGAATGAAATTTATCTAAAGCAAACACAAAAACTAATAATTCTTTTTCAGTGGTGCCATAATTCCTCTGCGTAAGATCTAGGGTTCTACTTGCATAGTAAAACGCATGAAGCTTTTTATCCTTTCTTTGTCCTAGGACTGAGCCTACGGCATAGTCACTGGCATCACACATTATCTCGAATGATTCGTTCCAATCAGGAGGTTGCATAGTAGGTGCTGAAATTAATGCCTTTTTTAGAGTTGTAAACGCGTCTAAACATTTTTCGGTGAAAATAAATTCAGCATCCTTCATCAGCAGTTCGGTTAGAGGTTTGGTTATTTTAGAGAAGTCTTTAATGAAACATCGATAGAAACCAGCTTGTCCTAGAAAACTTCTTATTTCTCTAACAGTTTTGGGTGGTTGAATATTTTCTATAAATTCGATCTTTGCTTTATCTACTTCAATTCCCTTATCGGATACTATATGCCCTAAGACAATTCCTTGTCGGACCATGAAGTGGCATTTCTCCCAGTTTAACACAAGATTGACACTTCTGCATCTTTCTAGTACCATTTCAAGGTTCAATAAACATCCCTCAAAATTTCCTCCACAGAAAGAGAAGTCATCCATAAAAACTTCCATCATGCCATCTAGAAAATCAGAGAAGATGGACATCATACATCTCAGGGGCATTGCATAATCCGAATGGCATTCGTCTATAGGAGAACATACCATAAGGACAAGTGAAAGTTGTTTTTTCTTGTTCGTCAGGATGGATAGGAATTTGGAAAAATCTGGAATAACCGTCTAAATAGCTGAAGTTAGAGTGTTCAACTAATCGTTAAAGCATTTGATCAGTGAAGGGTAAAGGAAAGTGATCTTTACGAGTGGCTTTGTTTAATTTTCTATAGTCGATGCATATTCTCCACCCAGTGTGAGTTCGTTGCGCTACAAATTCTCCTTTAGTGTTTCTCACAACTATCACACCACCTTTCTTAGGTACGACATGTACTAGCCTAACCCATTTATTGTCAGATATTGGGTATATGATTCTTGCTTCTAGTAGCTTTTCTACTTCCTTTTTACTACATCGCTTAGAATGGTATTTATTCTCCTTTGATGTTCCCTAGAGGTTTTACAGTCTTCCTCCAGCATAATATGGTGCATGTAGATATAAGGGCTTATTCCTTTTAGATCTGATATGTTATAACCTAAAGAGGTTTGGTATTTTCTTAGGACATTTAATAATTTTTCAATTTCTATTTGTCCCATGTCTGCATTGACTATAACTGATTGTTCAAGTTCTGTGTCTACGAATTCATATCTTAGGTCTTTTGGTAGCGTTTTGAGTTCTATGGAAAGCTTCTTTTGACAGGGTATAGGGTCAGAATTTAGCGCTAGGCATTCACTCAAATTTTCATCTTGATATTCAGGGCGCCAATTATCATCTTCGAGAATCGGGGGTATGGGAATCTTAAATACTTCCGAATAAGTGGTTTTTTGTTTCTCCAATTCTTTCACGCATTTATCGATTTCATCCAGGAAACAACATGAATCGTCGATGGCTGGTGCCATAAGGAATTTAGACAAGATGAATTCAACTTTTTCTTCTCTGACATCGAAAGTCAGTTTTCCATTTTTAACAACTATTATGGCTCCTGCAGTGGCTAGGAATGGTCTACCTAATATGATAGGAATATTGGAGTCTTCTTTAATGTACATGATTATAAAATCAGTGGGGATATAGAATTGTCCTATACGTACAGGGACATTTTCTAACATACCTAAAGGAAATTTCACTGATCGATATGCTAATTATACGGACATTCTTGTTGGTCTTAGTTCTCCCATATTGAGTTTCTTGCAAATTAATAATGGCATTAGACTAATACTGGGTCCTAAATCGCATAGTGCTTTGTCTATGACAAATTTTCCGATTATGCAAGGTATTCAGAAACTACATGGGTCTTTAAGTTTAGGAGGCATGTTTTGTTGTATTATAGCACTGCACTCAGCAGTGAGTAATACAGTTTTGTTATCCTCAAGTTTTTCTTATTGGATAAGATTTCTTTAAGAAATTTAGCGTAGGAGGGCATTTGTGTGATAGCTTCTGTAAAAGGTATGGTAATGTTAAGTTTTTTTAGAAGTTCAACGAATTTATTGAATTGCCCTATGTTTTTAGACTTAGCAAGTCTTTGAGGATATGCAATAGGTGGTTTATAGGGTGGAGGAGGCACATAAGGTTCTTCTTTTTCTATGGCCTCTTCGTCACCTTCTTTTTCTACTTCCTTTAGTTCAGCTTCTTTCTCAATTCCTTTTCCACATTTTTGGTACATGGCTAGGTTCCCGATTCTAGGTTCAGTTGGTCCGCCTAGTTATATCCCACTCTGAAGTGTTATGGAATTATCGTGTCCCTTAGAATTTGGTTGGGGTTGTCCAGGAAAATTTCCAGCAGGAGCAGCTGTAGCTGCTAGCTGTTGAGCCACTTGGGAAATTTGTGTTTCTAACATTTTGTTGTGTGTGGCAAGAGCATCAATCTTATTAGTCAATTGCTTAATTTGTTCACTGGTGTGAATGTTTTGATTCATGAAATCTTTTTTAGTTTGAGCTTGGTTGGCTACAATTTTTTCTATCATGATTTAGACGTTGGACTTCCTAGGGATATTTGGAATATTTGGTACATTTTGGGTGGATTTCTGAAATCCTGGAGGTGTAGTAGGAGCTTACCCTGGTGCGTAGAAAGTGTTATTGATTTTGTATGAAAATTTTGGATGGTTCTTCCAAGCAGGGTTATAGTTATTACCATAGGCGTTTCCTTGAGCATAATTTACTTGATCAACCGGTACTCCTGTTAAAAGTGGACATTCAGGCACGTTATACGCGTGAAGTCCGCATAGATCATAGGTTGGAGTTACTGCAGCCACGATGGCTGTGGGAGTTGTGGTCAAGCTTTCTATCTTAGCATTAACTTGGTCTAAGCTACTAACTTTATGCATATCGCTTTTCGTTTGATATTTCTCCATCATGATTCTATCGCTTCCCCACTGATAATGATTTTGAGCCATACTTTCGATAAGTTGATAGGCATCATGGTATGGTTTATCCATCAGTGCACCACCAGCAGCTGCATCAATTGTTAGTCTTGTGTTGTACAAGAGACCATTGTAAAAGGTGTGAATGATCATCCATTCTTCTAGACTGTGATGCGGATTGAGTCACAACATGTCTTTGTATCTTTCCCATGCTTAAAAAAGAGATTCACTTTCCTTTTGTTTAAAGTCATTAATATTGGCTCTAAGCATAGCTGTTTTACTTGGCGGAAAATATCGCGCTAGGAAAACTTTCTTCAATTTGTTCCATGTTGTAACGGAGTTGGATGGTAGAGACTGGAGCCATGCTCTAGCTCTATCTCTTAACGAGAAAGAAAAAAGACGGAGTCTTATTGCTTCAGGGCTGACTCCATTTGCTTTCACTGTGTCTGCGTACTGCACAAAAATGGATAGATGAAGATTTGGATCGTCTGTAGGACATCCTGAAAATTGGTTTTGTTGAACAGCTTGCAAAAGCCAAGGCTTTAACTCGAAATTGTTCTGTGTGATAGCGGGAGCAGAAATACTGTTGTGGGGTTCCTCTTGTGATGGGGCAGCATAATCCTTCAGAGGACGATTTTGGGTTCCTTCAGCCATTTTGGGGTCAGGAAGAGAAAAGTTAGGAAGACTGGTTTTGGGAAGATTATACTTGGCTTGGTACTCTCTGATTCAGTGTCTTATACTAACAAAACGCTCGACTTCGTCGATTGGTTGTTGTAATTCCTCATCTTTAGAGCGAGTATATGGCATACAATCGACAGTTAAAATTAAAATAAAATTGGTTGCCTTAGTCTATACTACGTAACAAGGGATTTATAGTATTTGACTAATTCAGTCCCAGGCAACAGCGCCAAAAACTTGATCGCGACTTTATGAGTCTATCGGGTGTACTAACTGCAAGTGCACAGTCTATCGCGTAGTTTTAAAAGATACCGAACTCACAAGGACTGATGGTCAAAACTATGGTTATCTAAGGGTTACTATGTAAAGCTAAGGCTAATTATAGAATTGGGTTTTCGGTTTTGATCGGGAATTAATTAAAATTTAATAATTAATAACGGGACACCGGTATGTATTTCATCAACTTAAGGGATTCAGTAAATCATTGGCATTTGTTTTTAATATTAAAACACAGTTTCAGTTAAACTATTCGCTTAAAAACCCTCGTCTCAAACTTTCGTTCTATTGAATCAGATCATATCAGTTAAGCTCGAAATGAGCACTTCCGTTGTTTCATTTAAACCTTAAAAGTATTTTTTGAAAAAAAATAAGGTCCAATTAACTTTAAAGTGCTTCGGCTATTTTTAAAATCAATGTTTTAATAACCACTATCCGGTTAAAACCTCAAACTTCCGCTTTGTTGATTTTAACCTTAGACTGTCTCTTGTTTTCTTACAAAAACAATTAAATATTAAATTGAAAATTAAAACCAGAAAAGTATTTTTTTTGTAAAAATAATAATTCCAATTAATTATCGAATCCTTTCGGTTATATTTTACATAACGGTATCAGGGAATCTAGCCAGACATAATATAATTGCAGAATATCATAAAATTGAAATGTAAATTCAACATCGCATGCATAGTAAGAAATAAATAAATTATGCTTATTAAAATAAGAACCTAAAAGTAAATAACAAAGCGATTAGTTCCAAACAATGAGTGTCCTCCACAAGCCGGCATGATTGACTTGTAGTAAAAAATAACTTCAATTAAATTTAAGTAACCCTAGCAAATTCTGGAAGTCTGGAAACAAACTAGAGTTGCAGTATTTCTCCGATGTAGAAAAAATACTGCTTTAATGGTAGGATTTTTATTGCTTATAGAATACTACGAAAAGTGGAAAAGTAATGCTAGAAATCTAAATGGAAAATATCAAACGGAATACAATAAAATAATGTTGAATGGGGAAATTAAAATTGAAAATAACAATACTCCGTAATTGTTCAAAGTGCCAGAGAGAAATCGAGCGTGAGTGAGAGTGGGAGAGCGAGAAATTTTTGGTAACTGCCTTCATATATATAGTCTATTTAGTTGAGGAAAAATAGGTAACGTTCCATGATTCACGTTCCTCAAGCGTGGAGAAAATCCAGGAGAACGTGCATTTTGTACGCTTCAGTGGCGAAAGGTTCGTAACTGCTTCCATTGTGGCGAGCATGGTGTGTATCGTGACATGGAGATATAATGAACCTTTGTCCCAGTCATAACGTGAGACGTGCTGAGGGGCTTAGAAATCAAACTTGTCCCGTTCGTAACGTCTTGTGGTTGGAGGCACGCTTCTGTTTACAGAAATGCTACATTTTGCTATTTTATAGCCATTTCTTCTTCATTTTTCCATTCTTTTTCTTCCTTTTCTTATTTATGACTTGCAAATGCTAAGTACCTGAAATATGCTTCAAAAACTACAAAAAGGGATAGAATGTGACATAATAATCGAAGAATCGGAAATTTAATCTATGTAATTCAGGCGGAAAATGCTATATCTTTTCATGTTATCAACTATGCATTGAGCAACTTTAGAAAAGCCATTTGCAAGGTATTTATAGTTCCTGGGAAGCAACTTTTACATATATCGGTGTCAAATGGAAACGATTTTAAAAACTCATAAACGGATGTAAAAACATGTACCGGTTCATGTATCATTTCTTGAAAACTACAAGCACTTTACAAACAAATCAAGTTCTCATAATTCAAGCAAAAACAATACAATTCAAGTGATAATGCAACTTATCGGATTTGAAGTTTTAACATTAAAAAATTGAATTCATCAACAAATCGATTTGAAAAGTTGCATTAACTCATGAATTACAACTTAAACTTCAACGGGATTCCATAATCGATATTAAATCTCAAATTCAATGTTCAAAAATCCATCATCAATTTACTAGAAAAAATTCAACATCAATATCGACTATGTAATTTCTCAACCAATTCTGGATTTTTACATTATCACAAATCAAGAATCAAATCATGTCAAGTACCTTCAATAATTCAATTCACATTAAAATCCAACTCAATTTATTCTCAATAAACAAGCATAGTTCAAGAACTCAATTTAACTCACACAAATAATGTTCAATTCATGTAACAATTCTCAACAACAAATAATCCACAAGAAGTGAATCAAGTAAAGAATTCAAGAGATTAACGATACTTGATCGGAGAAGGTGAGGTTAACCGAAAATCCGAATGAAGTGCGGAGTAGGGAGGCCGGAGAACTCGCAAAAATGACAGAGGGAGCTTCGATTGGAAGATAGAGGCGGAGACGAGAGGAGAAGTCGCGGTTTCACAACAACTGGAGGGAAGAAGTACTGCGTTTGCACGGTGGCCGGAGGGAAGTCTTGCGGTAGTGAATCGAAGCGGGAGGCAGAGGTCTTTGTGGATTGGAGGGAGAGGAGACAAAAATTGGAACTTGTGATTTTGATGATTTTTGATCTTGAGGTTATTGAAGATTTTTTATGTTCTTAAGAAAAATTGTAAGAAAAGTTGGATTTGATTCTTGAGAGAATAGAGAGAGATTTGTGAGAATTTTTTTGGAGTGAGTGAAGTTATGAGAGAAAATATGAATTTTGAACTTATATATTCCCTCGAATTGGGCCTTGAATTTGAATTTGTCAAGAGGTCATTGGATCCTTCCATAATTTTTCCTAAATTTAAAAATCAAGAAAAGTATTTTTAAACAATCAAAACAAGTCAAATAAAGTGAAAAAATCATAAAAAATACCAAATCATAAAATAAAATTGTGAATAAACAGAAATCAGAAATAGAAAAATCAAAAGCGGTTTTGATAATTTTTAGAATTTTAGAAATTGAAATGGATTTTTTATGAATTTTTGAAGTTTAAAACAATTAAGTCGAAAATAAGAAAATAAAAATAATGTCAAAATAATGTGGACCATTTTATCATAGTCAAAACGCGTTAGTAAACAAATCTAAAGGACCTAGCGCATTGTGCTTGATATAGATCTTAGTGAGAAACACGCACGATCAATTAAAATTGGACCAATGAAATTGAAATAATTGTCACGCTATCATTGGTTGAAGAACAACATGTAGGTCATCTTCAACCTCCAGACCCCAGCGCGTTGGTTTTTGTGAGTTCCTTCAAATTGAAAAATCAGAAACTCATAGTGGTATCATTGGATTCGCCTCTTCAAGACAATCCTACCCCTACCCTCGCAAAAAATTTATATAAAACACAGCTTACTCAATTTGGAAAAAACCAGAGAGTTTTGAAAATTTTAAAATAAAAAAATAGAAGCATCAAATGCATTGATTCACTAAACTTGAATTAACAACAAGCATCATTGAACATCATAAATCATTCCAGTAATTTAAGTTAGAATATTTGGTGCCTTAAACTACCTGAAAGAAGTCAGATGAATTTGCTCTGAAACTGGACATGGCTAGCGAGATTTATGAAACTTCAAGGCTTGGTTCTTCTTCTGTTATCTTCAGGGAAGTTCAAGGATGAAGAATTAGCAAATAAATTGGATTGAAAGATGCTTTAAAGCTAAACTCGAAGTTGTAGAATTGAGAGGTATGTGTCATACCCCAAAATTTTCCCTATTGACTTCTAACTAAATTATTCCTTATTAATGATATCCTTTTTAATTTGTTGTCAAATTATCATGGGGTGTGAATTTATAAAGGTAGGTGTGTTTCAACAAAGAGTTCATGGGATTTCTAAATCAGAAAGGCCCATGTAAATTTGTTGATCCGTTCAGCTTTTTTTGTTCAGTGAATTCAGACGCAGTCAAGAAATACTATGTATAAAAAGCTCACTAAGTTCGAACCCTAAAAGGGAAACTTAGGCAAAAAGGAGTGTCCCGGTGGATTAAAAAACCTAAAGGGCGATCTAGGAAAAAATTAGGGACATACACACAAATTATTATCCCAGTCGATTGAAAAGCCGAAAGGGCGATCCAGTCAAAAATTAGGGATCTTATTCAAAAATAAAGAACAAAAAGGCTGCAATCTAAGAACCACAATTACGACCACAAAGGAAAGGATTAATCCAAATCATTTGACTCAGAAGCAAAGGGGGTTGGAGCTATCAAAAGGATATTGGAGAAACAGTAGTAGCAATTATCATTTTCATTGCCATTTTCAGTTTTTTGTTAAACTTTTTGTAATTACTTCTTGTACTCTCGCCTATTCAGAGCGATATTTATCAATAAAACATTTACTTTTTCAAATCTTTCAATTGTGTTTTTCCTTTTCGGACTTGTTTGCAAATTATTACGATTATTTTTTGTGAATACTGCGTTCAAATCATTTTGGGGATTTGATAAATAAAAGCATTTGATATAACATCAAAAACCATACGGTTAGAAAAACATCAAAAGAAAATCCAGGCCTACGTTCACACCTACGTCCATATCTATGTCTACGTCTACGTCCACAACTATGTCAACGCATATGCTTGTGCCTACGATACCAATATGAAGATCTTGCTGACACCTTTCATCTTGTTCAAATAAATTCAAAGATACCAAAACAACACAACATTGGGGATTTGGTAACACAAAACCAATGGTTTAAAGGGAGAGAATATAAAAGAAAACATTTTTTTCATTACATTTTGGCGCATATACACATATGCGGTGCATATTTAAACATTTGGGGTATACACAAAATACTCGATGCATATATATTTTGGTTTCCATATTAATATATGACATTATGCATATACATCATACATGGAATTTTTCAAACACACTTTGGGTAAAACCAATATCTTGAGGCCCTTTGTCAGATTCTCAAAACAAAACATTTACCTTGGTTAAGAACATACACAATCGGTAAAACTATGATCTCATCTTTGATCTAGTTATCTAAGATTCAATCACCAAGACACTTTTAAATTATCTACCCTCTAGGTGGCGGTAGGTATGCAAATTCTTAGGATTATGTTATTTATCCTCTAGGTTGTGATAAATACATAATACTATTCTCGTGACATTTATCCTCTAGGTCGTGATAAACTCACAAAATTGTTCAATCATCTATCCCCTAGGTTGTGGTAGGTTTGCGGATTATCAGGTTCATATTATTCATTCCCTAGGTTGTAAAGAATACGTGAATCTATCTTCATTCCGTTTATCCTCTAGGTCATGGTAAAAGCACAAATTCTTCAAAAATATATCCCCTAAGTTATGATAAGTCTGCAAATTTTTAGGGTTATACTATTCATCCCCTAGGTCGTGATGAATAACGTAAGCCTATCCCTGTTGTCTTTTACCCCCTGGGTCGTGATAAACGCACAGGTTTATCCTTGTACTGTTTACTCCCTTAGTTGTAGTAAACATGACAAAATCTGCATAACTCATTACGCCAGTCTTCATGTGGAAATGTGTTATCAAACTCTGTTTTATTCATCCCCTAGGCTGTGATGAATAGACAAAATCTACATTATAAACCTACTATATTAGTCTCGAAGCATTAGTAAGTCAACTTTTTAATATTGTATTATTTACCTCCTAGGTTATGGTAAATATGAGAAAATGTTCTATCTATTTTAGGTATTGACGAGTTATTTGCGTCGTCGTGTCTAAGTCAAATCAAAACTTCGGCCCAAAACTCTGGTAAGATGATACATCATCATGTATGCCTATTTCCTTTGCGCTCTCGGGAACGATTTACAATGTATCCTTATAATCTTTTGTACAAATTTTGGGGTCTTCCATTATTTAATAAACCTCCAATTCGAATGCGTGAGACCTGCGTATTCTCGCACTATTCAATCGAAGCATTAGGGGCAGCTGTCATTAAATAGGGGCAGCTGTCATACCCCAAAATTTTCCCTATTGATTTATAACTAAATTATTCCTTATTAATGATATCCTTTTAAATTTTTGTCAAATTATCATGAGGTGTGAATTGATAAAGAGAGGTGTGTTTCAATAAAGAGTTTATGGGCTTTCTAAATCAGAAAGGCCCATGGAGATTTATCGATTCGTTAAGGTTCTTTTGTTCACTTTGTTATAATAAGGGAGGTGTGGTCTTTCTCTTTACTACACAGACCCATTCTTGGGGATTATTGTCCCATAAAAAGTTCTTTGAAGGCCCATTAGTTTTTTGTTTGGAATTACAAAGAGATATATTTTTTCTGCAGTCGGGCCAACAAATCAGGTTGTGGCCCAATGGTTATAGGGTATTATTATATTAATTTTCTAGAAGATTGACCGAGCCAACTCTTTTTTATTATAATTTTATTTTTATTGTATCATTATTATTAAAATTAATATTGTTTTTAGTATTATCATCATTTAAACATTTTTATTGATGTTATTATTAAAATTATAATTATTAAGACTCGTTGACCAGAGTTAAGCTAGGGTTTTCAAACCCAAACTCGCAGTGGCTCCCTGTTCCTGCTAACTCTTCATCAACTATAAGCACAAAAGCCCAACAAACGTCCACTATACAGATTAAGAAGGAAAAACGCATTTGTAAAATAAAAACAAATCCAATCTTTACAGAATCATATTATTACATCGTTCCCTGATAAATTACATACATTACAAGTAATATTATAAACAAATCTTTGAAAATATTATACAGAACCAGATCAAATCTCATAAGTCAAAACTTTTTACAAACAAATTTAAATCTTCCTAATTCCTAAATGAATTAAAAATTGTAACGACAATCATAAACAAAAATATTCCTAATCTATCTCTAACCTAAGACTATAAATAACCTAAAACAATTCTAAAGGAAGAGAAGAAAAAAAGATATGAAAGAAGAGGAGAAAAACAGAAGCAACATATCAGTCTTCTTGAAATCTGGGTTTCAACTTCTGAAACCCTAGATTTGTGTTGTGCCACCGTAATCTTCACGTCAGTGTCGTCGTACCTGTCAAACATAAACAGAGGAGAGGGATATTAGAAGGAGGAGCGGAAAACTAGAAAGGAAAATTATACGACCAGTTTCACTGTAGGAGAGGTAATCTTTAGCTTAGGGTTTTTAATTATTGAACGCTTGCATGATTGATGTTTGATTGTTGTGGTTCTGGAAAATTTGGGTTTCTAGGGTTATAGTTATAACCTAGGATTATGGTTCTTAGATCCTATAGTTAGAATTCATCCTATAGACCTAGGGTTCTTGGAGTTGTTTGAAGATCAGGGTTAGGCTTCATTGTTATTGTGTGTTCTGGATTTTGTTTTGATTAGGGTTCATCATGAACCCTTAGGGTTCTTAGGGTTCATAGAACCCAGATGAAGATGCATGATGGTTGTGATGAAGGTTTGAAGGCAGGCGGTGGCGCCCATATCCCGACGCCGGCTGAAGCAATTTCTGATTGGTGGCGCTCTGGGCTAGGCGATTTTCAGCATGGTGGAATTCTAGAGAGAAGGCAAAGCCTCTCTCCATAAATAACAAATGGTTTAGTTGTTTCATTGTAGAGAGAGGAAGAGAAAAGAAAAATGGTCTCTCATCCCTAGTGATTTATTTTTATAAACCCTCTCTGATTCTATTTTTGTGTATCCATGAACCTTACCGTACGCTTCCTATCACGACCCTTGGATTAGCATCAAACGATCCAAAAGCGCGGGTTCATCATAATCCCATAACCTCTCCCACACCTTGTCCATTGGATTTGGAAGCCGTTTTGGGTCTAGCCCATCGCTAATCTCACCCCCTTATTTCCTCAGTTTGCTATCACGTTAAGACATCACACCCCTTGTTGCATTCTAGGTCCAGTTCAATATCTGAACTTGGGCCCTTGCTGAACAAACATCTTATTTTACTGCACAGTTCAAAACCATACCCCCTTTATGATCTGGGCCTGAATTCAATATCTGAATTCAAGGCTCTACTTTCCACATCCCCTGATTATCTCAGCCCAAACAAACCGCCATGCGTTTTAATTAATTTTTTTTATATTATAATTAATATTTTTATATTTAATATATTTATAAATTCTGAAATTATTTTATTATTATCATAAAATTTAAATATTTATTTTTTATAATCCGTCCAAATATTTTTAATTACATTAAAATTATTTCTCTTCATGCATTAAAAATATTTCTATATATTAATACATTTAAAAAATACCTAACCAACATCAAATTTTTTTTTACTAACTTAATTAAATTTAAGAAAATCTTTAAAAAGGATTATGGAGATACTTCTAATCGACTGTGAACTTCGTCTAACAATTTCGCTATTTACACACCCAGGCTTGGTTCAAGGGAAATTCAAATGTCCTCGTAATCCATAAAAAACACCAACCAACCACAAACTACAAATTGGGACTCTGATTCCTCATACGAGGATATGTAGGCATACGACTAAAATCGTGCTGAGTTCCCCTAATAAAAATTAAAACCCTATTTCCTAAGCCGTAATCCTAAACCCTAGTATCCTTGTGAACAAGGTAGATGAGGGGTTCCTAACACCTTCCCTTTGTCTAAGACGAGTCAACAACTTAGAATTTCTGACTAAGTTAGCGTTATCCTTTATATTACCTTCTTAAAGATAAAAATTAAGGGTGGCGACTCTCATTTTCAAAATCGGTAACAACAGTTGGCGACTCTGTTGGGGACTCAACCCTAGGGTTTAGAAGAACTTCCTCTTAGATTTAGGGTTTTTGTTTGGATCTTTAATATTTTCAATTTTTGCTTTTATTTATTTATTTGCTTTCTTTCGTTTGGATTTATTTATTGGTGTCATATTATATTCATTGGATAATGAGATTTTAATTTTTTTAAAAAATATTTTTCAAAAAACCATTAAAAAGAAGGTTCGTGTATTAGCTAATGGGATACATCAACCCTATGATTTTATGTGATGACTTCGCCTAGAGTCGGTGGAATTTCAAAAAAGTAATACCTCTCAAGAGACATCCTCTTGGGTGATAGGACTTTGGAATGAACCTATGACTCTTTGTATAAACCTTAAACCAAAATCTTATGGTGAGACCTTTCATGACCTAGAGACGAAAGTTTCAGTCTACAAAGAGGCTCCACTTAAGGGAGGCCCTTGTGCCTTTCCCTCTAGTGTTATCCATGATACCCTTAAGGAAACCACCTTATGGGAAGGGTAGAATATACCCAATAAACTCTTGATCTGAATGTTCGATTCCTCTTGTTTCCCAAGCATTCCCTTAATTTCCTTTCTAGTTTCATCCTGCTTGTCTAACCTTTCCTTAAACACGGAATTTTCTTTCTTCAACTCCTCCAGATTCTTCAGCACAAGATAATATGATATGTTTCAACAGAAGAGACCACTTTCTCAGAACTTACTGCAGCTGATTCTTGCTTAGGAGTTTCTTTGACTTCCTTGCCTTTGTCTTGAAACATGACCAAAGGAAGAGGTTCAGGAGACGGTTCATTAAACTCTGATGTCTGAGGGGCTTCTCAGGGGTGCTATCTAGTAGAAGGAGGGGTTTCTTTTCCCAATGTCGCAGAACTTGATCCTTGAAAATATTCAGGCGATCACAAAAGTTATGTTGAGCTATTTCATAGCTAAGCTCCTTTAGCTTCATAGATTCAGAGTTAAAACATCTTCTAAACTGATTCCAGTAAGAATCAGAGGCAGTTGGATTGAGATTCTCCATGCAAGATAGTGTTAGAGAGTTAACCCATTCCTATATTTCTATTTTGAAAATCAGCAAAGATTTACCAACATCTGCTTTGGAGATTTTTGGTTTTTGTTTGGGAATGGAAATTTTTGAGAGCTTGTGACGAGATTGTCCCAAGCTTCTAAATCAATGATTATTCTAAGGGGATCTTTTGGGTAGTTATTTGGAGAGGGAGAGTCATAAAGGATTATAGGTGAATTTGGTGGTGTTTAAAGATAAGGAGATGGAAGATCTGTAATGGAGAAGGTTTGTGATGAAGTTGAGGGGATTGTTGGTGGTTGAGAAACCATGAGAGGGAAAGTGATGCGGGGATAGATGTCATGGTATCAAAATGAAAATTTGGATTTTCGGTTTGGGGAGCTTCAAACAATAGATCAAATTGATCAATATCAGAGAGAACTTGAGTAAGTTCTGGGTGAGTCTGATCAAAGTGGGTAGAAGGTGGATTAGTCAAAGGATTATTTATAGGTATTAAAGCATCAATATCATGGTCAAAATCATAAAAGGTTTGAGGAGATGGATATTCTGTGGCCTTTGGAGATGAGTGGGTTTCAGATGTTAATAAAAATACTTATTTAATAACATAAACAAAAGACAAGTTACCTTTCTTTTTGGCAGCTTTGGGGGTCTTCTGAGAAGTTCCTTCTCTAGCTGCTTTCCTTTTTCTTGATTTTTTGGGAACAACTTCCAAAGGTTGTTGCCTTAGATCAAGAATGTCCACATCTGGAGTTGTATCGTCACTCTTGCAGGCTTCCAGATACTTGGGAACAATTTCTGGAGAAGAATATGCTTGAGTGAAGAGAGAAAAATCCTTCAAAGCCACTCTTCGGGTGGTGATGACTTCCTTGGTGGAGATTGTTGGGTCCTTATTAATAGTTTCAGTAATATTCATCTTCTTCAGATTCTTGGCATTGAGAGGTTTACCGGCACAAGATTTCAGAGTGCTAGCTTGTTGAGCCTCAGTCAGATGTTTTATCAGTCTATTTTCTGTTAGAATATCTGAAATGAGTCTTATCAAAGGGATCCAATATCTCTTTGTTCTTTCTTCTTATCTTGTTTCTTTTACACTAGTCTTCAGATGGTTGAACAAAATATATGGAAGATGAACTTTTGCTTTGGTGGCGATGAAGTACAGAAGGTACTGCTGATCAATATTGATGTAGTCTAGAGAACTGGTAGGCTTCCTATGATTGATGTATCCTATAATCATTTTGGACCAAATTCTGAGGTAATCCTTCAGATATTTGATTTTGTTGGATGGTTGACTAGAAGTAAACATTTCCTTTGAGACCTTGGTTAGATCAGAACTTTTGTCTTCCATATCACTTCATCGAATACCGCCACCATCGTGACCTATGAGATTCCCAATGAGATCTTCAGTGATGATGATTTTCTTTCCTATAATGTAGGATGTTACCTAATGGTTTGAAGTTGTGTCATGAATCCAGAACTCTTTCACAAGTTTTGGAAACACTGGACCTATGAGGCGATCAAAATACTTTGTACAACCTTGGAACTCACCATCAGGGATTAAATCATACCCATTTTCCTCCATGCTTATGAAATCAACAATAAGCTCACAAAGAACTTCTAGAGAATCGATGGGTGTGAGGAGAGTTCTTGAGGGTTTAATGTACCTTTATTCATTTGAGGAGGAAGAACCATGAATGGTTTGTAGAAACTTGAGGAATATGATGAGATGAAGCCATTTGTTCATACAGACTCTTTTAGGGTTTTGAAAGATGAATAGTTTGAAGAGAGAAAAGTGACTGAGAGTGGAAGTGTTATACTGTTTGTGAAAAGAGTGAAGTATATATAGGCAACCGAAAGAAAATAGAAGTTTTAATTGAAAAGAAAAAGAATTAAAAGAAAATGATTACGAGCATTTAATGATTCCTGAAAAGAGGGATAGCGTGAGTGTGATCGGTGGATCTGGAACTGACTGTTTAACGCTGGTTTCGTGAAATGTCGCGGAAGCAAGAGTCGTCACCGTCTTTTATTTTCTCCAAATGGAAAGGAGAAAAGCACAGAAAAATTCCTTATTGAGATTAGTTCTCGGTTCGGGAGGTAGATTTATAGAAAGGGAAGGTGTTAGCACCCTTTCTATCCATGGTTATCCATGGGCTCTTAGATACTTGCTCATTTGTGTTTTCAAAATGTTTGTTTGCTTTTCAAGGTGAGTGGGTTTGAAAAAGTTTTGTTTAAAGTTTCAGATCGACTCTTGTATCAGTCCTCAAGAGTGTTTGAAAAATTGTTTTTGAAAGCTTTTTGAAAAGTGTAGGTGTGAAAAGAAGTTTTTGATTTGTTTTGAATTAGAGCAAGTATCTATGAGTCATCTACCTACCCTAAGGAATTAGTCTGTGTAAATGTCCTTAAAGTAGGGCCATCCCACCATTGAGAGGTAGGTAGCACCACCATTGGAGGTGTTCGGGTCAATTCGAGGGTTAGGGACAGTGTGGTCACCGGGCAATGGTAAGATACCTTAGAAGCTACCCTTATGCCATTGATCTTTTTATTCCGAGGCGACCGTTCCGAGGCAACTTATTCGAGGCAACTAGATCAATGGAACATAAGGACTCACTAAGACGTCCTGTACTCGACGACCACGTTTCGAGGGGGCAAGGCAACAGTGTGATCACCAGAGCAACAGTAGGACACCTTAGAAGCTACCCTTATGCCATGTTCATGGACATAAGGACTTACTAAGACGTCCTATACTCGACGACCACGTTTCAAGGGGCAAGGCAACAGTGAGGTGTACCCTAGGAGTGGTGTGTGATTTGTGTGTCATTTTCAGTTATTATTTGTCTTGATCATGCATTGATTATTCTACGCTTTGATTTTATTTTTGCATACATTCTTTCATGTGATTATTAGCAGTTAAAGGTGCGGGAATTAAAATGCGGAAAAATAAAGGTCCTACGCTATTACAAGGCGCGGGTCTACATCGCCAAATTAAACAAAGACCCGATTTGAATAAATAAAAAATGCGGAAGATAAATGTCTTAATTATCTATTACAAGGCTTTGGGGCAAATACATTACAAAAAGAAATAAAAATAAATGCGCGAAAAAGAATTAAAATCGAAGGTGCGAGGGCGTTGGACCCTTTAAAGGAGTTAATGAATTAATTAATTTAAATAAAGGAAAGAACTTATTTTTCATGTTTTTTGTATTTATGAAATTAAAGAGAATTAATTGGAATTAAAAGTTGGATAAAACCCTAGTTCTAAATTGTTTTTAATTTATTAAAGAAAAATGTTTAAGTTTGACCTAATTTAACCTAATTATTTAATGACAGTTTTATTTACAAAAATAATTAATTATTAATAATAAGAATAAGATGAAATTATTTTATTGAGAAAAAGAATAAAAATCTAAAACCTAATTTCTACCTTTTTTAGTTATTTAGAAAATACATTAAAATTAAACCTAAGATTAGACTAAATTGATTAACAAAATTTATTTACAAAATATTGATGAATTAAAAATTAAATGAAACATATTTTTATTTTTTAATTTTATGATTTTTTTGGTTTTATATTATTATTTGGTGAATTAATTAAAATAAATAAAACAAATAAATAAAAAAATGAAAAGAAAGAAAACAATATGCAAACCATGGGGGGTTCTTGCCCAGTTTGGAGGTTTTTTGTGAGAGTTTTGGCCCGTCAGAAACCTGGCCCCATTGACTTTCCATGTTTGTGTGAGGAGTGGTTGACTGGCGCATATGGTGATCTGCAAGTTCTGACCATTGGATTGGTCTCTGAAGACATGTGGCAAGCCAGATGGTGAGTTTGTTTGGTAGCCTTTGGATGAGAAGCTGCATAGAAACACTTGAAGCAAAATAATAGAAATTATTTGGGGGACCTGGGATTATGAATCATCCAATGACCATCAGCCACGCTAGCCTTCGTCTCCATTTGTGCCTGTAATAAAATGAGATAGCGGGGGTTTTAAACCCCCCCAAAACACCATATGCAGAAAATAGCGAATATCATATAGTAAAAAAGAAAAAGGGCGCGATGGTCAATTTCTACTCATTGGAAGGTCCTGATTTCAATGGTAGTGGTCTCGTGGTCCAATTTTTTCAGATGAAAGAAACCCCAATTTACAGCTCCTGCAACCCTAGAAAATTTCAATGGCATATTTTGCTACAGGCATGGTTAGGACAATTAAAAGACACCAAAAGCTTCAGTATGATCATGTTAGTGTAAAACAATAATGAAAAGGCATTGATATGGCATGTAAATTCAAATACGATTCAAAAAAATCTTATGAACAGGGCGACTGTGTTCTACCAGTTCTTGAGGTTAGGGGATGTGATTTTGATTGGGAAAGCTTCCTGGTAGTCTTGGCAAGCTTATGGAATGGTTCTTTTGCTTTGAAACACACTCTAGCTATGAAATCAGCTTTGAAGTTTTTTTGTGAAAAATGCCAATTTGTTCTATCAGTTTGGGCGCAGCCTAGGTTGTGTTCTTTTCTTGTGTTCACTTGTATATGCAATATGTAATGAGTCTTGATGAGAATTATGGCCAATAATGCAAGGCATTCAAACTTAAGATTTTCCATAAACCTCCATTAACAAACTTTCCATCTTTGCACCAAAATTTGAATTCTTGCTTGATTAGGCCTTGGTACGAATTTGGGATGTTGCATAATGATGATTCAAAGCTAATCAAAACCAAATATGTCCCTTAATTAACCTTCTTGATTTTTATTTGATTTTAAAGGATTTAAAATGAATTAAATCCAATAAAATCCAATAAAAATGTAAAAATTAATTTTAAATTTTGAAATAAAATGTGGGACACGTGGGAAGCATGGCCAAGATGATTCAAATGGAAAAAGTGGGCCCCTTTTGTCAAAAATGAAATTTCAAGGATAAATGATTTTGGCCATTTCACAAAAATTTCCCAACTTCTCCAATGCATATCTTGCTCAATTTTTAAGCTTTGATCATGTTCTTGGACATTTTGGAAAGGTGTTGAAGTCCTATAACCAATGTCTTTGGTCCCATGTCATTTTGATTTACCAATCTCAAGTTATGGTCTTTGAATTAAAGTCCCTTTTTGTTGACTTTTGAAAATGACCTATAATGTTGAAATTGATAACTTTTTGTGAGAGCATTTCTTGGACTTGGAATGTGAAGATGAGTTGTAGGAAATGTCTTCCCCTTCAAGATGAGCATTGGATGGGATTTTTCTGATGAACCATGAAAAAGTCATGCCTTGGTCAAGTTACAGTTGACTTTTCAACTGTCCAAAAATAGAAACGTTTGTATCTTGAGACTTTTTGAGCCATACTTTGAGAATCATGATCAAGCATTGATCAAATGATGTTTGTGGCTTAAAAATAAGATGTTGACCAAAATTTTTGACTTTTGACTGCCAAATGACCATTTTGCCCCTACAGTTGACTGTTGAGCAATTAGGGTTTTTGACTGTGCAACTTGATCTTGTGAGCCTTGAAACTTGACATGTAGGTGCTTGACAATGTGTATAGGCATATGAGGCTTGGTTTAGCCATTGAAAACCTCAACTTCCTTGCAAGAACCAAAACCCTAATTTGACTGGCTTAGGAGGATGGTTGATTGTGTAGCCCTTGAGTAGACTTTGAACCATTTGAGGTGATGCTTGGCAAAACTTTGAAGATTATGGGAGGGAAAATTTTGGGGTACAACAGTTGCCCCTGTTCAATCTTCTTATACCTGAGGATGTAGATTGGCTTGTGTGCCTTTCGTGATCCGAGGGTGGAAGATGATTGAACACTAGAGTGCCCAGAAATTTGCACTCACATAGTTGAGTATCAGCAGTGTGATGGCGGGAATGGGCTTACAAATGCCATTTGGAGGGATGGTGGATAGGAGGATGGGCTTATAGATGCCATCTGGAAGTGTGACAAAATTTGTCGGGAATGGGCTTATAGATGCCATTTGGAACTGTTGGTATATGGATGGGCTTATAGATGCCATCTAGGTGTCGATCGCGTAAGAGATTCCTTAGCGAGAACTTGCGTACCTGAGAAAGAGAAATAATTACCTGGCCTGTTACAGGGGTTGATCTTCAAACTCTTTATGTAGACGTGCCCTGGCTGGATACAGGAATCGAATCTTTAAACTCTTCAGACGTGCCCTGGCAGGGTACAGGAATCGAGTCTGGTACTGTAGTCGTCAACAAATACACCCTGGAAAGATACAGGAATCGGATCTTCGAACTCTTCAGACGTGCCCTGGCAGGATACAAGAATCGAGTCTGGTACTGTAGTCGTCAACAGATACACCCCGACAAGATACAGGAATCGGATCTTCGAACTCTTCAGACGTGCCCTGGCAGGATACAGGAATCGAGTCTGGTACTGTAGTCGTCAACAGATACACCCTGGCAAGATACAGGAATCGGATCTTCGAACTCTTCAGACGTGCCCTGGCAGGATACAGGAATCGAGTCCGGTACTGTAGTCGTCAACAGATACACCCGGGCAAGATACAGGAATCGGACTTTCGAACTCTTCAGACATGCCCTGGCAGGTACAGGAATCGAGTCTGGTACTGTAGTCGTCAACAGATACACCCTGGCAAGATACAGGAATCGGATCTTCGAACTCTTCAGACGTGCCCTGGCAGGATACAGGAATCGAGTCTGGTACTGTAGTCGTCAACAGATACACCTTGGCAAGATACAGGAATCGGATCTTCGAACTCTTCAGACGTGCCCTGGCAGGATACAGGAATCGAGTCTGGTACTGTAGTCATCAACAGATACTCCCTGGCAAGATACAGGAATCGGATCTTTGAACTCTTCAGACGTGCCCTGGCAGGATACAGGAATCGAGTCTGGTACTGTAGTCGTCAACAGATACTCCCTGGCAAGATACAGGAATCGGATCTTCGAACTCTTCAAACGTTCCCTGGCAAGATACAGGAATCGAGTCTGGTACTGTAGTCGTCAACAGATACACCCTGGCAAGATACAGGAATCGGATCTTCGAACTCTTCAGACGTGCCCTAGCAGGATACAGGAATCGAGTCTGGTACTATAGTCGTCAACAGATACACCCTGGCAAGATACAGGAATCGGATCTTCGAACTCTTTAGACGTGCCTTGGCAGGATACAGGAATCGAGTCTGGTACTGTAGTCGTCAACAGATACACCCTGGCAAGATACAGGAATCGGATCTTCGAACTCTTCAGATGTGCCCTGGCAGGATACAGGAATCGAGTCTGGTACTGAAGTCGTCAACAGATACTCCCTGGCAAGATACAGGAATCAGATCTTCGAACTCTTCAGACGTGCCCTGGCAGGATACAGGAATCGAGTCTGGTACTGTAGTCGTCAACAGATACTCCCTGGCAAGATACAGGAATCGGATCTTCGAACTCTTCAGACGTGCCCTGGCAAGATACAGGAATCGAGTCTGGTACTGTAGTCGTCAACAGATACACCCTGGCAAGATACAGGAATCAGATCTTTGAACTCTTCAGAAGTGCCCTGGCAGGATACAGGAATCGAGTCTGGTACTGTAGTCGTCAACAGATACACCCTGGCAAGATACATGAATCGGATATTCGAACTCTTCAGACGTGCCCTGGCAGGATACAGGAATCGAGTCTGGTAATGTGGTCGTCAACAGATACACCCTGGAAAGATACAGAAATCGGATCTTCGAACTCTTCAGACGTACCCTGGCAGGATACAGGAATCGAGTCTGGTATTATAGTCTTCAACAGATACACCCTGGCAAGATACATGAATCGGATCTTCGAACTCTTCAGACGTGCCCTGGCAGGATACAGGAATCGAGTCTGGTACTGTAGTCTTCAACAGATACACCCAGGCAAGATACAGGAATCAGATCTGGAATCACGACTATTGATAGCAATCATCTTTGTATTAACTTTTGTCCTGAAAAGACAAAACGTTAGTTGTATGCGATGTCATGATGTATGACATGCGAGATGTTCTCAGAATGAATGAGATTGTATGTTCATGATGCGTATATGCATGCTATAATGTATGAAGATGTGTTTATGAAATGTGTTTTCGTCTAGGAAAATAAATCCTTGACGGGTGTCGGGAAGTTAAATCCTGGGCTAATGTGAATAGCATTTGCTGTTTCCGCTGGGGAATGATGGTTGCAAGAGTACCGGTAGGAGAAGATAACTCCGTTGGGGAATAAACTTGGCGAATAGATTACTCTGCGGGGAGAAAATTACTCTAGCGACCTTGCTGGGGAACAATACTCTGTGGGAAGAGAGGTACTCTATTGAGATGTTGGTAGTAACTTCGCTGGGGATACCGTTGTTATGTTGGAAGTTTTAATAGACTCCGTTGGGGATAAGAAGACTTTGCCGAGGACGATCTTTCCGTGGCTTTTGGCTGAGGATAACCCAGTTATATCCTGGTAGGGAAATAACCTTTGAATAAAGCCGGGGGACGCGTTCGTGCTCTGCGAGGGATAAGCTTCCAGAATCTACTGGGGATAAGCTTCGTGCTTGGGAGATGGATTGAACTTTCCTGGGGAAACTTCTGGACTGGACTCTCCTGGGGAAATTCTTGAGATATACCGGGGAAGTGGCTCCACTGAATGTCTAGTATACCGCCGGGGAACAATCTTAGACCAAGACTGCCGGGGATGCTTGTTAGGAATGCTTGTATATTGTTGGGGAACGTTGAGATCTGCTGGGGATACCCAGCTTCCTTAAGGTTTGATAGAGTAGGCTAACTCTGCTTGGGGAGAGTGTATTGACTTGCTGGCTCACTCTCTGGGGAATTAAGATATCTTGGTTCCGTTCTTCAGCTGAACTTACCTTGGTACCTTGGCGGACATAACAATTACATCGCTTTAGACAACTCATTATTGCCCCTATTTCTAATGTCACCTGTAATTAATCCTTTGTTTCGTGTGCAAACATTTATGAATTAGCAATTATTGTCAAATGCATATATCACAAATTGAACCTTGGACGTTCTTCGCAAAACAAAACAGAAAAGGAAAAACAATTGGCAATTTTAACTGAAAAGTGAATTTATATTGATTTTTGAATTTGCCTGTAAATAGGCGTTTTATGTACAAGAGGCTGACGTCCTAGTAAGAGAACGCCGCCGAATAAAAGAGTTTACACAATTTTGTACAAAGGGAAAACAAAACAGCTATGTGAAAAGAATAATCCCACTGGGTTCCAACTCTGCTATCGCCTTTATATCTTCGAGCGTCTCATCACTTGATGACCTAGCTGAAGATGAAGCTGATTGATCAATGTCGTCTGAGCTTGGTGTTGATACTGGATTCTAGATGCAAAGTGATCCAATGAGACATAGTATTACGCTTTAATCCCTAACTTTTTCCTGGACCGCCCTTTCGGGTTTTCAGTCCACCGGTATACCCATTTTTGCCCAAGCCGCCTTTTCAGGTTTTCGACTTGCCGGGTGTACAGATTTTTTCATTTCATCCCTTCATTTTGCCCGAACCCTTTTGTTTCGCCGGGAAGCCCTAATTTTTGCCTAGGTATGTCAACCTAGCGGGTCTTTTTCATGCGTAGTATCTTTTTACTATGTCTGCATTGGCGGGGTGAGGAAGGTCGTCACCATCCATGGTGGTTAGGATCATGGCTCCTCCTGAGAACACATGTTTAACCACAAATGGCCCTTCGTACGTAGGGGTCCATTTGCCCCTAGGATCACTCTGAGGAAGGATGATGCGTTTGATTACCAGATCCCCGACTTGATATTCTTGTGGTCTGACTTTCTTGTTAAATGCCCTGATCATCCGTTTTTGATACGTCTGACCATGACAAATAGCAGTGAGTCTCTTTTCGTCGATTAAGTTTAGCTGATCAAGTCGTGTCTGGATCCAATCATCTTCGCTCAGATCTTCATCCTTCATTATCCGGAGAGAGGGTATTTGCACTTCGATTGGTAAGACTGCCTCCATACCGTAGACCAAAGAGAAAGGAGTTGCCCCGGTTGACGTCCTTGCTGAGGTACGGTACCCATGAAGAGTAAACGGTAACATCACGTGCCAATCTTTATAGGTCACTGTCATCTTCTGCACAATCTTCTTGATATTCTTATCCGCTGCTTCTACAGCCCCATTCATCTTCGGCCGGTAAGGAGAAGAATTATGGTGCTTTATCTTAAACTGCTCGCAGAGCTCAGTGATCATCTTGTTATTAAGATTGGTACCGTTTTCCGTAATGATTCTTTCTGGGACGCCGTATCGACAGATCAGGTTGTGCCGAATGAACCGTGCCACCACGTTCTTGGTTACCGTAGCGTAGGAAGCTGCTTCAACCCACTTTGTAAAGTAATCGATCGCCACCAGGATGAAGCGATGTACGTTGGATGCCATAGGTTTAATCTCACCGATCATATTTATGCCCCACATTGCAAAAGGCCAAGGTGCAGTCAAGACATTCAGAGGAACTGGAGGAACGTGCACCTTGTCTGCGTAAATCTGGCATTTGTGACATGTCCGAGAATGTTGGTAGCAGTCGGCTTCCATTGTGGACCAGAAATATCCTGCCCGAAGGATCTTCTTTGCCATAGTGTGTCCACTGGAATATGTTCCGAAGGTACCTTCATGTAACTCCTCCATGATCCTTTCTGCTTCAGTCTTATCCATACAACGCAGTAAGGTTGAATCATGGTTTCGTTTGTACAGAATGACGTTGCTAAGGAAGAACTTCGCTGCGAACCTTCTCAGAAACTTTTTATCATTGACAGATGCACCTTCAGGGTATTTCTGAGCTTCCAAGTATCTCTTCACCTCATGGTACCAAGGCTTCTCAGTCACCAACTCAGTCTCAAGATCACAACAGTATGCCGGTTCATCCAATTTCCAGATGATGACCCGGGGAGCCTCATTGTCCCACTTGACTTTGAACATGGAAGACATCATAGCTAACGCGTCCGCCAACTGATTCTCCTCTCTTGGGAAATGTTCAAAAGTTATCTCTATGAAGTGGGGGATCAAGGTCAACACACATTCTTTGTAAGGAATAAGGTTCGGATGTTTCGTATCCCACTCCCCTTTGATCTGATTGATCACGAGAGCGGAATCTCCGAAGACACTCAGAAACTTGATCCTTAAGTCGATCGCAGCTTGGATACCCATGATGCATGCCTCATACTCCGCCATATTGTTGGTGCAGTTGAAACATAGCCGGGCAGTGAGTGGAGTATGAGTGCCTTGCGGGGATATGATCACAGCGCCGATGCCGTTACCCAAAGCGTTGGATGCTCCGTCAAAGTGCATAGACCATCGGGATCCTTCCTCAGGTCCTTCATCCGGTCCAGGTACTTCACAATCAGTCACTATCATGATACTCTCGTCAGGAAATTCAAAGTTCATTGAATGATAGTCGTATACTGCCTGATGTGCCAAGTGGTCTGCCAATACACTTCCTTTGATGGCTTTCTGAGTCGTGTACTGGATGTCGTATTCTGTCAAGATCATTTGCTATCTTGCTATTCTCCCAGACAGAGCAGGCTTTTCAAATATGTACTTTATTGGATCCATTTTTGAGATCAACAAGGTAGTGTGAGTCAGCATATACTGTCTCAGCCGGCGAGCAGCCCATACCAAAGCGCAACAAGTTTTCTCAAGCAGTGAGTATCGGGTCTCATAGTCGGTAAACTTTTTGCTAAGGTAATAAATGGCATGCTCTTTTCGGCCAGACTCGTCATGCTGCCCCAGCACACACCCCATTGAGTTGTCAAGTACGGTTAGGTATAATATCAGAGGTCTCCCTTCAACCGGTGGCATAAGAATGGGTGGTTCTTGGAGATACTCTTTGATTATGTCAAAAGCGGCCTGACATTCATCATTCCAACGTACTACCTGATCTTTCTTCAGCAGCTTGAAGATTGGTTCACAGGTAGCAGTTAGATGTGAGATGAAACGGGCAATGTAATTCAGGCGTCCTAGAAAGCCTCTGACTTCTTTCTCTGTCTTAGGAACTGGCATCTCTTGAATGGCTTTAACCTTGGCAGGGTCCACTTGAATACCCTTATCACTTACAACGAAGCCCAGCAACTTTCCAGATCTAACCCCGAAGGTGCACTTGTTTGGGTTCAACCTCAGCTTATACAGTTTCAAACGGTCAAACAGTTTCTGCAGATGATCAAGGTGTTCCTCCTCAGTTTGGGACCTTGCAATCATATCGTCAACATACACTTCTATCTCATGATGGATCATGTCATGAAATAGAGCGACCATGGCACGTTGGTAGGTTGCCCCAACATTTTTCAACCCGAATGGCATGACCTTGTAGCAGAAGGTGCCCCACTGAGTAACAAAGGTAGTCTTCTCCATGTCTTCAGGAGCCATCTTGATCTGATTATACCCTGAAAAACCATCCATGAAGGAAAACACCTTGTTCTGAGCAGTATTATCAACCAGAACATCAATGTGAGGTAGAGGGAAGTCATCCTTGGGGCTGGCCCTGTTCAGATCCCTGTAATCAACACACATTCTGACCTTACCATCTTTCTTCGGCACCGGTACCACGTTGGCAACCCACTGAGGGTAAGAAGTCGCTGCAAGAAACCCGACATCAAATTGTTTCATAACCTCAGCCTTGATCTTTTCAGACATTTCTGGACGCATACGGCGGACCTTTTGCTTAACCGGAGGGCAGTCTTCCTTGGTAGGCAAATGATGAACTACGATGTCGGTATCCAACCCCGGCATGTCTTCGTGAGACCAGGCAAAGATTTCCACGTAGTCATGCAGCATCTGAATCAGCCGCTGTTTCACGCTAAGCTCCAGGTTGGCACCAATCTTAACCTCCTTTCTATCTGTCTCAGTACCCAGATTCACCGTTTCCACTGGCTCTTCATGTGGTTGAATTGCCCTCTCTTCCTGGAGTAACAGTCTTGCAAGTTCGCCAGGCACTTCGCAATCATCTTCACCTTCGTCTTCGGCTAAGTTGATCGGATTTTCGAAGTCATAAATGGCAGTAGCAGTGTCGTTGCCAGTGGGATCCAGAGTGGATTGAAACCTGTATGAGTGAGTGTGTGTAAATACAGCTGTTTTGCAATATATATAAAGAAAGAAAGGGAGCGCAAGATTTGAAATGTGAAAAACGTCCAATGCTTTTATTCATGATATATGATAGTGACAAACAAAAGGCCTCACAAATAAAACCACGGTGTCCCGGGTAAGACACCGGGCCATAAAGTTTCAAACTATTGTTTATTACAAATCCAAAACAAAGAAGTTCATTACTGGGTGACAAAAGTAATGGGTGTAAAGTATTTTACGGTCCAGTTGCTAGGTCCATCCTCGGTTGTTGGTATATCCAGCTGTTGAACTTAGATTCTTCCACTTCGTCTTCATCCCCAACAGCATTCACTCCTGGATTGGTAATAAGCACAGGAGGTCTTCCAATCCTCGCCTTGCGCACAGCCTTCTGAGCCTCTGCAGTGAAACCCAGCCCAAACTTGTCAGTCTTGGGAGTAAAATCAGGGAGCTTGCCCCAGTTTGCACATTCACCTTTTTCAATCACAGCCCGGGCGTCCTTTAAAGAGGCCATCTTTAAAGGAGAACCCTCTTCAGTCACTGCTTCTGCCGCTGCCAATGTTTGTGGCACCTCTTCAAAATGTTGAAAGGGGGTCTCAATGAACTCCCCATCCATTTCCACGTACCTGAAGGAGTTGAGGTGGCTGACCATGTACTCCTCTTCCCCTTGCACTGTTACAATCTTCCCCCTGATCGGGTACTTGAGCTTCTGGTGCAACGTGGAGGTCACAACTCCAGCCTTGTTGATCCACGGGCGACCCAACAAACAAGAATAGGATGGACGGATGTCCATCACATAGAATTTTGAATCAAAGACCTGTGACCCAACCCTGATTGGGATGTCAACCTCACCATGAACCATTCTTTTGGACCCGTCAAAGGCCCGGACAACAATGTTGCTTGGTTTGAGCTCTAAACCCTCACAGTCCAGCCTGTCTAGAGCCTTCTTGGGTAGCACGTTTAGTGAAGAACCAGTGTCAACCAGCACATGAACAAGAGTAGTGCCCCTGCATTCAATGGAGACATTCAGGGCATCATTATGGTTCTTCCCCTTGGCCGTCAGATTAGCATCAGAGAAACCCAGACCATTGTCAGCAGTTAGGTTGGCCACACAGTCGGTGAATTGATCAGTAGACGTTTCTTGGGGTACGTGAGCCGTCTTCAAGAAAGCAATCAGGGCCTTGGCATGGGCCTCTGAACACAGCAGCAGTGATAGCATGGAGATTTTAGAGGGGGTGTGCCCCAGCTGTTCGACAACGTTGAAATCACTTTTCTTTATAATCTTGAGGATCTCTTCCATCTCCTGCTTGGAAGCCTCAACAATGGTCTTTGGTGCCTCCGTCCGGGCAGGCACATCAGCAGTAATCCCCTTGCCCCGAGCGTCAGATGACTTGGCAGCAGGGGTGGAAACTTGGTCAGGGGGGGAAACAGGCACACTGGCAGTTGTGATGATCAAAGGCCTCTGAATTACTGGAGGAGCAATGTCTGGTGAGAACAGTCTTCCGCTACGAGTGACCTTAGCAGGCCCAGTGATGTTGGTGACACCAGTATCAGTATTGAACTCTTGCTTCACTCCCAGAACATAAACATCTGCCCCATAGTGCCACGGGACAGCTTTATCAGACTTGTAGGGGATGGGCCCCGGAATAGTAATGGTGATGGGAGCAATCTTGTGAACAGGAAAATTTTGGACAGGCTTCTTTGAAGGAGCCTTGGAAGGATTATTGAAAATGGTAACAATTGAAACTTCTTCAACAGGGGCAGCAGGAACGGAAGTCTTCTTGAACAATATCTCTTTACTATCCATCAGGTTTTGGACGCCTGATTTCAGCAAAGAACAACCAGCAGGGGAATCAACACATAGAGGGCAACCTTTGCTACATCCCGGAAATAAACCGGCTAGCAAAAGGTTCCTCTTGACAGTCAGTAGCGGAGTAGCAACATCATCCACGGAAGCTATATACAAATCCTCCTCAACAGCATTCACTCCATGCTGGGGCATGGGAGCGGTCACAACATTTGGCCTCTCGGGCGCCTCAAACTGTATCTCCTTGGCATCAATAAGGTCCTGAACCTTATTCCTCAGGGCCCAACAATCATCAGTGGAATGTCCCGGGCTATCAGAGTGATAAGCGCAGCGGGCGTTGGGGTTGTATTTCGGAGATGCTGTGTTTACCATCTTTGGAGCCTCTTTGATAGTTACCAGGCTAGTTGACAGCAGTTGCGGCAGGATCTGAGAGAGAGTCATGCTGAGCCGAGTATACTGCCGTTTGGGCCTCTCAGCCCTGGGTTGGTTGTACTGTTGTGGAGCAGCAGCAGGCTTAGAAATAACCACCGCGTTGACAGCTTGGCGGTGTTCAGGTTTGTTTTGCCTTCTTGGGCCATACACAACACTGGCCTCCTTCTTGAAGGGCTTCTTTTCAGCATTGGAGGAGGTACCCTTTTGTATCTTTCCTGATTTTATACCAGCCTCGATCCTCTCACCAGTTAGGATCAGATCAGTAAACCCAGCAGAGGAATTACCAATGAGATGATTGAAAAATGGACCAGATAGGGTCCCCAAGAACATATCCACCAGCTCCCAGTCCGTCAATGGTGGCTGCACCCTGCCAGCCAGATCACTCCATTTCTGTGCGTACTCCTTAAAACCTTCACCCGATCCTAGCGACATACCCTGGAGTTGGGTACGCGTAGGAGCGAGGTCGGAATTATATTGATACTGCTTGTAAAAAGCAGTGGCCAGATCCTCCCAGTTACGAATGTTGGTTCCATCCAGCTGATAGAACCATTCGAGGTGAGTCCCTGAAAGACTCTCCTGGAAGAAGTGGATCCATAAGTTCTTGTTTGCTGTGTAAGGCTGGATCTTCCTTACATAAGAACGGAGGTGCATCTTAGGACAGGAAGCCCCGTCATACTTCACAAAGGCAGGCGCCTTGAACTTGTGTGGAATTACCACCCCAGAAGATAACCCTAAGTCTCCGAAATCCAGTCCAGGCACACGCTGGATATCCATGGCATTCAACCTGTCCTCCAGCTGCTTGTACTGGTCCTCAGCAGGAGGATACTGTTCGTCATTGAAGTCTGTTTCAGTGTCAGAAACCACGGGACAAGGGACCTCCCTCCCTTGGTGACTACCTTCCCCCACAGATGGAGTAGTCCTCTCAGCTTCATTTTGCAAAGTGTTCCCGAGTCTGCGCCCATTGTTGAATAGCACATTCCTCTTCTTCTTCTTATTCTTCTTCAGGTGCATATCCTTCAGCTCTTGTTGACCTTGGGCCAGACCCATGATCAGCTCTTGAAATTGTGTGTTCTGCGCCTGAAGGGCCTTGATAGACAGCTCGGCAGATGATTCAGGGTTCATGATGCTGAAATAAACAGCGAAGAACAGTAAGCAACCTGAAAATAAGAGTACCTACTATGCACATGATGAATGATATGTGTTTATGCAATGCATTCAAGGGTTCGAAAGTTCAAATTTGTTGTAGACAAAAAGGAACACACGTTAACATTAAGGAAATAATTGTTTGGTACATCAAAGCCTCATGGGCAAAATATTACAAAGAAACTCAATCCCAAAAGACACTACGCATCCTCTTTGGAGCAATGTAAGTGTTGAGATTCCTCTCCTCGTGCAGTAGGCGGGTGAGTTCCAGGACCTTCTTTTCACTAGCATGTAGACTGATCTCAAGAGAATTCCGTTCTTCCTTAAGCTGGACCCAACTCTTCTGCATTTCTTCCCAGGACGTGGGCATGTCAGGATGTTGAATGGTGTAGGACACCTCTCCTTCCAATACTGGCTCTTTGATCACAGGGAGAACATGAGGATAAGGCATCTCTAACTTCTGGGAGCAGGCGCGTACCCACTTGAGATAAGGTTCCAACGGGATGGAGTTCCTGTGCCCCAGTGTCTTGCTGTCTATCTTACTGGGCATCCTCCAAGCTCTGATAAATCTCTGGCGAAGTCCTTGTGCATCATTGTCAAAGTTAAAAACTATGTCAGGAATTAACATGTCATGAGGGCCATCCCTCCGAGCATAACCAAACTGTCTCCAAGCCAAGCATGGGTTGTAAGTAATACCTCCTCTGATTCCAAGTAAAGGAACATTAGGGTACTCCCCGCAACGATCAATGATAGTGACATCCTCCCCGCTCATTCTTCAAAACTGATTGTGGAAGGTGCGAAATAAACCACCTTCCCAGGAGAGGAGTGCATCACATAAGGACACCTCTTTTTCTCATGGTTCGAGTGTAACATGAGTGAAGGATGTCCCCCAGCAACGTAGGTATAGGATTCCTGGACATGAAGATTTGGACAGCACTGATGTCTATAAGCTGATATGGATTAGGAAACAACACCAAACCATAGACAAGGAGGGCCACAACCTCTTCAAAAGCTTGTAGGTCAAGGGAGTTCCAACATTCTTGGGCCTTTTCAAACAGAAACCTGGCTAAGAACCCTTTGATACCACTTCTGGCTTCCCAATGTCCCTTGAGGTCAGATGATTATAGGTGTAGTGCTTTAGCAATCTCTTCAAGCTTGGGTTCCTTTTCCGTACCGTTGTAGGGTAGTTGATCAAGGATAGGGATCTTCAGAAGCCGGGAGAACTCTTCCAGTGTAGGCACCAGTTGGTAATCCAGGAAAGTGAAACAGTGATGCAGAGGGTCAAAGAACTGGAGCAGGACCTTTATCATGTCTTCCTCAATGTTGGTGTTGACCAAGCTAATGAGTCTTCCATGTCTCTCACTGAATGAAGATCTCTCGAGAATCCTGGATATAAGCTCCTTAAGCTGAGGAAGGATCCTTACAAGGCTGATCTGAATTGTCTTTCTGCGAACAGTTTCCATGTCCTACAAAACAAGAACAAAGATGAAGATTCGAACCCCTGAAATGGTTAGCCAATGCATATGATGCTGTATGATGTCATGATGCTATGATTAAACACACCACAAATATTTACAAAGGCAAACATGATAAGGCACACAAGTCACACCACAACCCTTAAAGTTTAGGCCAGCATGGGGTCTGGGTATTACCCTCTTGAAGTTGGTGGGCTCAACCTGTCCTATTAGAAGTAACCGGGTTCTAAGGGTCCCAATATCACTGGATTGCTTTCATTGTTCATCGTTTCGATTTAGCCACTGAACTGGCGACCGAAATATTCCAGGAAAGCAACCCTCAATTGAGTGTAGTATCGAGTATCAACCAACCTCGGACTGCACCAAAGTCAGTTATTTCACTACCCTAAAGAGGCCAAGATAGTTCAATTAAGGTTCCTAAGGTCAGTTGATGCTTCACGACACCACATGGAGGCCCCGTACTATCCTTGACTGAACTCAAGGGTTACCGGTACACACCAAAATGCCACATCAACGTAGCAGACTGTTTCAACCATGTCGGTATACCCCGCACAGTTCCCTCACAACCTTGTTGCTACTTTTTAAGAAGGTATCCCCAGATCCGGGTTAGGATCTATAGAACTCCCAAGACAGTCCCACAATTTAAAGCAAACAAGTCAAAGCAATTGAAAACACAGTGATCTTAGTCCTAAGGTACACCTCACTTTAAAAGTTAGTCCCCAGCAGAGTCGCCAGTTCTGTGATCGGTGGATCTGGAACCGACTGTTTAACGCTGGTTTCGCGAAATGTCGCGGAAGCAAGAGTCGTCACCGTCTTTTATTTTCTCCAAATGGAAAGGAGAAAAGCACAGAAAAATTCCTTATTGAGATTAGTTCTCGGTTCGGGAGGTAGATTTATAGAAAGGGAAGGTGTTAGAACCCTTTCTATCCATGGTTATCCATGGGCTCTTAGATACTTGCTCATTTGTGTTTTCAAAATGTTTGTTTGCTTTTCAAGGTGAGTGGGTTTGAAAAAGTTTTGTTTAAAGTTTCAGATCGACTCTTGTATCAGTCCTCAAGAGTGTTTGAAAAATTGTTTTTGAAAGCTTTTTGAAAAGTGTAGGTGTGAAAAGAAGTTTTTGATTTGTTTTGAATTAGAGCAAGTATCTATGAGTCATCTACCTACCCTAAGGAATTAGTCTTTGTAAATGTCCTTAAAGTAGGGCCATCCCACCATTGAGAGGTAGGTAGCACCACCGTTGGAGGTGTTCGGGTCAATTCGAGGGTTAGGGACAGTGTGGTCACCGGGCAATGGTAAGATACCTTAGAAGCTACCCTTATGCCATTGATCTTTTTATTCCGAGGCGACCATTCCGAGGCAACTTATTCGAGGCAACTAGATCAATGGAACATAAGGACTCACTAAGACGTCCTGTACTCGACGACCTCGTTTCGAGGGGGCAAGGGAACAGTTTGATCACCAGAGCAACAGTAGGACACCTTAGAAGCTACCCTTATGCCATGTTCATGGACATAAGGACTTACTAAGATGTCCTGTACTCGACGACCACGTTTCGAGGGGCAAGGCAACAGTGAGACGTACCCTAGGAGTGGTGTGTGATTTGTGTGTCATTTTCAGTTATTATTTGTCTTGATCATGCATTGATTATTCTACGCTTTGATTTTATTTTTGCATACATTCTTTCATGTGATTATTAGCAGTTAAAGGTGCGGGAATTAAAATGCGGAAAAATAAAGGTCCTACGCTATTACAAGGCGCGGGTCTACATCGCCAAATTAAACAAAGACCCGATTTGAATAAATAAAAAATGCGGAAGATAAATGTCTTAATTATCTATTACAAGGCTTTGGGGCAAATACATTACAAAAAGAAATAAAAATAAATGCGCGAAAAAGAATTAAAATCGAAGGTGCGAGGGCGTTGGACCCTTTAAAGGAGTTAATGAATTAATTAATTTAAATAAAGGAAAGAACTTATTTTTCATGTTTTTTGTATTTATGAAATTAAAGAGAATTAATTGGAATTAAAAGTTGGATAAAACCCTAGTTCTAAATTGTTTTTAATTTATTAAAGAAAAATGTTTAAGTTTGACCTAATTTAACCTAATTATTT
This sequence comes from Vicia faba, assembly GCA_948472305.1. NCBI lineage: Eukaryota > Viridiplantae > Streptophyta > Magnoliopsida > Fabales > Fabaceae > Vicia > Vicia faba. The sequence goes on from OX451740.1 coordinate 288,347,837, forward strand.
AATGACAATTTTATTTACAAAAATAATTAATTATTAATAATAAGAATAAGATGAAATTATTTTATTGAGAAAAAGAATAAAAATCTAAAACCTAATTTCTACCTTTTTTAGTTATTTAGAAAATACATTAAAATTAAACCTAAGATTAGACTAAATTGATTAACAAAATTTATTTACAAAATATTGATGAATTAAAAATTAAATGAAACATATTTTTATTTTTTAATTTTATGATTTTTTTGGTTTTATATTATTATTTGGTGAATTAATTAAAATAAATAAAACAAATAAATAAAAAAATGAAAAGAAAGAAAACAATATGCAAACCATGGGGGGTTCCTGCCCAGTTTGGAGGTTTTTTGTGAGAGTTTTGGCCCATCAGAAACCTGGCCCCATTGACTTTCCACGTTTGTGTGAGGAGTGGTTGACTGGCGCATATGGTGATCTGCAAGTTCTGACCATTGGATTGGTCTCTGAAGACATGTGGCAAGCCAGATGGTGAGTTTGTTTGGTAGCCTTTGGATGAGAAGCTGCATAGAAACACTTGAAGCAAAATAATAGAAATTATTTGGGGGACCTGGGATTCAAACCCAGGTCCCAGTGTTTACCAAGCCATCTGCCTGCCAGTTGAGCTATCAACGCGTTTTGGATATAAAATAGAAAATGAATAATATAACGTAAAACAAGAATTAGTGGTACACAAACAAAAAAAACGCGCCAGAATTATGAATCATCCAATGACCATCAGCCACGCTAGCCTTCGTCTCCATTTGTGCCTGTAATAAAATGAGATAGCGGGGGTTTTAAACCCCCCCAAAACACCATCTGCAGAAAATAGCGAATAGCATATAGTAAAAAAGAAAAAGGGCGCGATGGTCAATTTCTACTCATTGGAAGGTCCTTATTTCAATGGTAGTGGTCTCGTGGTCCAATTTTTTCAGATGAAAGAAACCCCAATTCACAGCTCCTGCAACCCTAGAAAATTTCAATGGCATATTTCGCTACAGGCATGGTTAGGACAATTAAAAGACACCAAAAGCTTCAGTATGATCATGTTAGTGTAAAACAATAATGAAAAGGCATTGATATGGCATGTAAATTCAAATACGATTCAAAAAAATCTTATGAACAAGGCGACTGTGTTCTACCAGTTCTTGAGGTTAGGGGATGTGATTTTGATTGGGAAAGCTTCCTGGTAGTCTTGGCAAGCTTATGGAATGGTTCTTTTGCTTTGAAACACACTCTAGCTATGAAATCAGTTTTGAAGTTTTTTTGTGAAAAATGCCAATTTGTTCTATCAGTTTGGGCGCAGCCTAGGTTGTGTTCTTTTCTTGTGTTCACTTGTATATGAAATATGTAATGAGTCTTGATGAGAATTATGGCCAATAATGCAAGGCATTCAAACTTAAGATTTTCCATAAACCTCCATTAACAAACTTTCCATCTTTGCACCAAAATTTGAATTCTTGCTTGATTAGGCCTTGGTACGAATTTGGGATGTTGCATAATGATGATTCAAAGATAATCAAAACCAAATATGTCCCTTAATTAACCTTCTTGATTTTTATTTGATTTTAAAGGATTTAAAATGAATTAAATCCAATAAAATCCAATAAAAATGAAAAAATTAATTTTAAATTTTGAAATAAAATGTGGGACACGTGGGAAGCATGGCCAAGCTGATTCAAATGGAAAAATTGGGCCCCTTTTGTCAAAAATGAAATTTCAAGGATAAATGATTTTGGCAATTTCACAAAAATTTCCCAACTTCTCCAATACATATCTTGCTTAATTTTTAAGCTTTGATCATGTTCTTGGACATTTTGGAAAGGTCTTTAAGTCCTCTAACCAATGTCTTTGGTCTCATGTCATTTTGATTTACCAATCTCAAGTTATGGTCTTTGACTTAAAGTCCCTTTTTGTTGACTTTTGAAAATGACCTATAATGTTGAAATTGATAACTTTTTGTGAGAGCATTTCTTGGACTTGGAATGTGAAGATGAGTTGTAGGAAATGTATTCCCCTTAAAGATGAGAATTGGATGGGATTTTTCTGATGAACCATGAAAAATTCATGCCTTGGTCAAGTTACAGTTGACTTTTCAACTGTCCAAAAATAGAAACTTTTGCATCTTGAGACTTTTTGAGCCATACTTTGAGAATCATGATCAAGCATTGATCAAATGATGTTTGTGGCTTCAAAATAAGATGTTGACCAAAATTTTTGACTTTTGACTGCCAAATGACCATTTTGCCCCTACAGTTGACTGATGAGCAATTAGGGTTTTTGACTGTGCAACTTGATCTTGTGAGCCTTGAAACTTGACATGTAGGTGCTTGACAATGTGTATAGGCATATGAGGCTTGATTGAGCCATTGAAAACCTCAACTTCCTTGCAAGAACCAAAACCCTAATTTGACTGGCTTAGGAGGATGGTTGACTGTGTAGCCCTTGAGTAGACTTTGAACCATTTGAGGTGATGCTTGGCAAAACTTTGAAGATTATGGGAGGGAAAATTTTGGGGTACAACAGTGAGTATATGGAAGAGTTACCAATTTGACTCGAGCCTCAATGCATCAACTCAACCGTTTCAGTCCCTTTAGAATTTGAACACGTGTTCAGCCTTAGAAGGTGACCTTTCATTTATAGTTGACAGATGTTGATATTGTGAACTGCTTACTTCTATCTTAGAAATGAGCCATTTTTAGAGAACATTCAGATGTTCTAGATAGATTCTGATACAACTTTCCTTCTTACTTTTGAAGAACTATTGATCAGATCTTCACATAGAGAAAATTAAAGCATAAAGTTCCGAGGGTTTAAATATACATAAAAAATATTATCATTCTGGGCATAATTTCATATTGAGATGATTCAGAATGAAATTAAAACTATCTTCAGAAAGAAGTTTAGTGAAGACATCAACCCATTGATGGTCTGTGTTTATATATTTTAAAGAGAGAATTACTTTATGAATATAGTCCATAATAAAATGATGTTTAATTTCTATATGTTTATCCCTAGAATGTAAAATAGGATTTTTTGAAAGATAAATAATAGAAGTGTTATCATAGAGGATAGGAATGTTACTCTTGTATATGTTAAACTCTTCAAGTTGACTCTTCATCCAAAGCATTTGTGTGCTGCATCCAGCTACTACTATATGTTCAGCTTCAGCGCTTGACAGTGCAATGGTGGATTATCTTTTGCTAGACCATGAGATTAGATTGTCTCCCGGAAATTGGTAGCTTCCAAAAGTACGTTTTCTTTATATTCTGTCTACGGCAAAGTCAGCATTACAGTACCTTACTAATTTATATTCTCTTGAATTTATATAACAAACACCAAGATTAGTAGTACCTTTAAGATACTTGAAAATTAGCTTAACTTCTGTTAAGTGAGATTCTCTAGGATCTGATTGGAATCTAGAACAGAGACACACACTATGCAGAATATCAGGTCTTGAAGTTATTAAATATAGGAAAGAACCAATCATACCTCTGTAAAGCTTATGTTCTACTTTCTTACTTGGCTCTTCACTTTCCAAAATGCATGTGGGATGCATAAGAGTTTTGGATGGCTTACTGATCGCGACTTTATGAGTCTATCGGGATACTAACTGCAAGTATACAGTTTAGTCGTTCTAGTTTTAAATGATTATCGAACCCACAGAGACTGAGGATCAATCGCATACGATCTGATGTTACAAATGTTTAACTAAGCGATGAGTATTTGGTTTTAGGGGAAAGAGATTTTAATTAATAGTAATAGTTATAGTTATACCGATATGTGATAGTCAGACTTCGGGAACTCGGGGAATGACTTGGCATATAAAGTATTTCGGTAAAAACGAATTGTTTAAAAACCTGAGACATACACTCTCGTGTTCATGAAATAAGTTATGCTACTAAACCTAGTGGATGCACTTTAAATTTAATAACACTTTTTGAAAATGACTCGAGTTTAATTAATTTGTTAAAACACTCTCGTGTGTTTAAAAATTAATGTTTCGTTACCACTATCTGGGTCGAACCCCAACTCTCGCATGCAGGTTCTTGCCTTAATTAATTTCCCACTCTCGTGGAAAAATCGTGTTAAATATCCTTTCACTCTCGTGACAAGGGTAGTTAAATTAATTATGGAAATTGGAAACCATAAATTATTTATAAAAGACTTTAGCCAAGTTATCACTGAATTCCTTCGGTGCTTAAGAGTCACATATCGGTACAAACAAAATTAGCCAGACATAATGTATTTAATAAGCATGCAACATAAAATACAGTTCATGAAAATAATTAACATAGCATATAAACAATAAAGATTGAATTGCATAAAGAACCTGTAATTATATTGCCATGGTAATCTTGAATTCGTACAGTAGCTTTGCGATTAATTGAAATACAGAACTAAGTGTGTTAATCCTTTGATGTGAAGAATTAACACTTTTGGGAACTAGAAAATTAGAGGCTTGAAAGGAAAATATAATGGTTCAAAAGCAAGTAAACAAAATAATGCAGAAAGAAAAATATGGTTCTGAAACAAAATCTCCGACCCCTTCAAAGTGAAATCTTCAGCATATATATATGCTCTCTCTTGTAACCGTCATGTTCCATTATTTCAGTACGTGCGCTAAATTCTCAACTGATGGAATGAGGTCGTGTGGACTTCGTGTGGGCTGCTTCGTGGTTTACTGCATAGACTGAGTTTTTAAGGTGTTACGTTCGTAATGCAAATCATCACGTCCGTAACAGCTTAGGCCTTCTGTTACGTTCGTAATGTGTTACGTTGCGCTCGTAACAGTGCGCGCTAGGTGTTACGTTCGTAACGCTAGGCGTTGCGCTCGTAACGCTCTTGTGGTGTGAGCTTTTAGAAGAATGTCTTTTTTCTTCTTTCTTCTTGCCATTTCTTAGCTTGTTTTGCTCATTTTAGCTTATTTGCCATCTTATGTCTTGGAAAAATATAATTTACCTGAAAACACGTACAAATACTTTCGTGATGCATATTATTCGATAAAAATGTACAAATAACTCGTGTAAATTAGGCCTAAAAAACGATACATTTTCGTGTTATCAATCTCCCCTACACTTGAACCTTTGCTTGTCCTCAAGCAAAAAGATAAGGAGGTTTATAAAAACGACGAATTAAACACACGCGACAATGTTCGCAAGCTAGCTAGTTTGTAATTTTTGATTAGGCTAAGAGATTTATACGCAAAAGAGGTACGGTGACGACATTAGAGTACTCCAATTATGCAAACCGTTCCGAGTCATGTTGTTATAGCACTAATCAAGCCTTTAAACTAAATTTCACCCGTGTTCATTCAAGCGCAATCACATTAAGCCCTTTATCTCCACACGCACATAGCAAAGTAACCGGTTAGCGACTATGATCTGTTAATTCTTGGGGTTCTGGCACTTAGAACTGGTAAGCCCTTATTTTTATAACCTTGTTGTAAATTGCGGGGGATCGGTCCGTAGTCTGCCCTACCAAGTTTAGTACCAGATACTTCTGAACCAATTTACAATAAGTTTTCTTTTATCTTGTGAGAATTACATCCTTTGGGCTAAATGACCGAGTGAGGGTCACCTAACTTACTTTGGGCATTTCACGACAAAGATTGCTATTTCTTTCGGATCATTCACTTATATTCATCGGTTCCTTGCATAGATTGTGTTTTGACGGTGCCGACTACTAGATAAACTACTAGGGGCTAATTTAAAGTAAAATTCGCGGTTGGCGGTATAATAAGTACCCAAAATGGCATCGCATAGGGTGGAGTTCTAAAATGTCAAAACCGTAACGATTTTGTCAAACTTCCTCAAGCGGCCTAAACAGAATTGAGTATTTGGTTTTAGCTAGCCGTTTGGACACATCGCGTTGTGTGATAATCGTATATTTTTCGTTATGGCTCAAGAATTGTAGAGTTTGGGGAAATCCAATAATGCACGAAAAAGAACTTAGCAATTAAGGACTTAATTGTACATGAATTTGTTTTGTTGAAGGGAAAGTACAAGAAAGGAAAAACGATGTGAAAAATTAAATCTAATCTAGAAAGCGAAATAAAATGATAGAGTTTCCTCCCCCACACTTAAATCTAACATTGTCCTCAATGTTTCGAAATAAGGTAAAGAAGGTAAGGATGGGAGGAGATATCTTCATTCAGGCCCTCTTCCTCTGGCTCTTCCACGACCTCTTCTCTGCCCATCAAAGCAGGGCAATCCAACATGGTTCAAGATCTCTTAAAAAGTGTCCATGCGTACACTCAAACCACCCATTTCTGTTGTCAAAGTATCCATACGGGCCTCATGCCTAGCTCCTTTTTTAATTTGTTGCTGCTGCATCTGTTGCATCATTGCAGTTTGCTGAGCTTGGATATCAGTGGCCTGTTGGGATTGGCGGGTAAGCTGAGCATTCATATCTGTCATCCTTTGGTTTTGATCCATCATTGCCTCATAAAGGTCTTAAGTAGTCGGGTTATGAGGCCTTCTTCTGCGCCTAGTAGAAGTGCTTGGTATATCCTGTTGAGGTGATGTCTGCTGTTGTGCATCCATTTCTTCTTATACCTCATCAGCAGGTTGAGGATTTTGATTCATCTGAGAAGCTAGGTCGAGTTCAGGGGCATTTAAATCATAAATCCACTTATCCATATTCGCCATATTTGTGAGAAACCTATACGGCATAATCACACTTGGAACAATCTTGTTCTTCACCATCAAATTATACCTGCCATCATCTCGGTTCCTAATCAAACGCATGTATTTGCAGTTATCCAAATCCATGAGAAGAGGCGGTAGAGCATCAAGAGTCTCCAATTGGCTTTGCAAATTAAGCCCATGAGCTAATGTGGTTATCAGCCCTCCGATCAAAAATGGTTGTTGTCCCCTTGCACAAAGGGACTCAATATGACATAGAAGGAACGGAGTAGCATTTACCTTGGTCTTCCCAACTAAGCAACAATGAAGGAAAAATGCCTCCTTTGAGTTGACTTTGTTTCTATTAGCTCATCCAAAAATGCTGTTGGAGAGAATCTTGAAGTAGTACCTAGTGGTGGGGTTGCGAACGTGAGATGCCAGACACTCATCCCAATCTCCTGTCGAGACATTGGTGAGTTTCTCCCACAATTCGAACAAAACAACGGCCCAATATTCGGTAACAGGGACCTTGTGGTGCACCGTCTCGGAGTCGTCTTCCTTGATTGAAAATTTGAGTAGCTTCGTGATTCTTTCTTGGTTTAACGTATATTCGGTGTTGAACATACGGAAAGATGTGGTTCCCGTGAGGAACATGCTGTCATCACTTGGTGTTGAATACGAGAACGAACTAAGGAACTCGAGCGTCAGCTTAGGGTACGTTGGGTGATGTTGCGTGCATGCAAATGAGAGGCCAGAGAGACGGAGCAGCCAATGCGCTCCATCAAATATTCCCAATTTGTTGAGACAGTCGTTGTCGGGATATCTCGTGGCCAAGACTCCCCTACGGTGAAACTTCAAATATTGCTCCCTTTGGTGTCCACCGTCTTGATTCCTAAAAACAATTCCACCCATGTCAGCCTCTCTGTTCTCCATTGATAACTCATTGACTAAAGCAAGGTTCTACTGTGAAAGTGGTGAGGGAGAGGTTTTGCAGAGAGTGTTTTAATGGGATGGGATGAAACTATGTGAAGCTTTTTATAGGATGCAAATGTGGGTTGATCTTAATTGGGAATGAACGCAAGTTTTAAAAATAAGGATGGTGGAGAATTTTGAACGTGGGTAAGAGTTGGGGTTTACAGCGTGCATTTGGAAAAGTGAGAGGGAAAGAAAAAATGAAACGCCTCTGTTTCTGTTTCGTAACAGGGAGGAGCCCCGTTACGTTCACAACGCGGGGGCGTTACGTTCCTAACGCGGAAGGGGATTTTACGTTCGTAACAGCGGTGTTGCGTTCGTAACACCTCTATTTATGGCAGACTCAACTTTTCATATCGTGCCATTCTTCTTAGCATTATTAGTTGCACTTGTTATAATTAGGGAAGATAAAACACATAACAGCATAATTGAATATAATAACAGTAGTATAAAGCAGCAATTAGCACTAACAGTAATAGCTCGTAATAACAGAAAAGAAAATAAAAATAAAATAATGACAGTAAAATTTAAACTGATGATAAATAAATGAAATATCATTAACTAATAGAATTGTTTAGAATTTGAAACAAACGAAAACAGTAACAATTTGGAACAAACAATAACTAAATGCAAGGAATAAAAAACTAAAACTAAGGTTCCACCCCCACACTTAGATGAAACAGTGACCTCATTGTGTACATAAATGCAAGAAACGGAACACATTAATATAACTACGACAACTCCTAGCCATGATGAGTAGAGAACATATGTTTGTGAATGAAATCCAATTGTTCAGTTACCAAATCCATAAAACCAAGGAAATCCACATGTAAAGAGGTAAGCTCATCCCACAAGCCGGTTATTTCAGTATTCAAAGAGTCGAGTGTGACAGCAGGTGGAGGTGGTGGTGATGCCTCAGGAACTGGGAAGGTAGACTCAGTGGACACTACAGGCTGATCCCATGGGTCAGGAAATTGGTGGTATCCAGGTGGTGTTTCAGGATCGGATTCTTCAGCAGCTGGAGAGGTATTTGGGACTTCATAAATTTCAGTAGTGGATGGAGTCGAAGGCGGTGTAGGAGGATGGGGGAGATTAAAAAGCCAATTTTCTCTGTTATGGACACTAGTAATAGGATTTGGGAGTACAAACTGGTGAACAGTTTCATGGTTAATCAGCAGCTCAAATTCATTCGGCCCAAGGTTTCCTATGAAGCTAGTGTTAAATCAAAACTCAATATTCATTGGCTTAATCCCATAGTGCGGATTTGTTCATAACATAGGTCTTCGGAGTCCAATAGCATTGGAGATCATAGTAACTAACCCGCCTATAAGAATTGGTGCATTCTCTGTTTGGATAATGCGCTCCATATTAGCAATCATGTAGGTGGCACCATTAACTGGACGGTTCTGCGAAGCACAATACATGATGAAAAGCTCATCACGTGACACAGTTGTAACATTCTGCTCTTTTTCGAAGAGGGTGTGGGCAATGATTTTGTGGAAGTACCTAATAGCAGGGTTATGGATAGACTCTGAGTAAAGATCATTTGACTCAGGATGGTTGTTTCCAGCAATACTACCCCGGAAGTAATCAAGGTCATGATCTAGCAGTAGTTCTTCTTGGGTCATGGTGAAAACATCGGGGCCATTGGGGAATCCTAACAGATTGGCAAACTCCCTATGATTGTAGCGGTAGTCCATATTAAACATTCTGAAGGTGATCAGCCCGCGGTTAAAACCTAACCCATGGTTTGGCAGATAGCTTAGTGTGCTCAAAAACTCAAGGGTCAGCTTACGGTAGGTACAATAGCGTCTCCGAATTGGAGCAACGTCCCACCCTATTTGGTTAAGCAGATACATAACGCTCTCACAAATTCCTAAGGCATTCATCACATGGTCGTCAGCATAAATGGTTGGACGCATCTCTCGCTCAGCTAAATCCTCAAAGCGCCTTCTCTGATGCCTACCTCTCAGGGTTATGTTCATGTAGTTCCTACGTGCCATGGAGCTAAAAAAAATAAAGCTAATGAATTACCCTGAAAATATTTAATAAATGTATGAAAAACTAAGTTAGTATTTTCAGGTTAAAATGCCGAAGTTAATCAAAAGAAAAAGAAGTTAAAAAAATAAAAAGAAATAAAGGATGCAACATAAAAATTGAAAGATTAAAACAAAGTTAAAATAAAAATAAAAAGCATATCAAAACAACAAAAAGTAAACATGGGTTTCCTCCCATGAAGCGCTTTTGTTTAATGTCGATGGCTCGACAGACAGTACCTATTCAGTTAGGTATCGGGGTAGGTGGCTCACTTAATTGCAGATAAGCCGAATAGTTTAGATTTTTGACGTTAAAATAATGCTTTAAACGCTGGCCATTGACTATAAATGGTTCTATGGAATTTCCTTTAATTTCTATCGCACCACTAGGGAAAACTTTATTAATTTCGAATGGTCCTGACCACCTGGAACGTAATTCACCCGGAAAGAGTTTTAGTCTAGATTTGAATAGGAGTACAATGTCTCCTTCCTTAAATTCTTTCTGCGAGATACGCTTATCATTCCATATTTTTGTTCTCTCCTTATAGATTCTAGCATTTTCATAAGCGTCTAAACGCAATTCTTCTAATTCATGGATATCTAATATTCGTTTCTCGCCAGCAGTCGTGTAATTTAAGTTAAGAGTTTTAATAGCCCAATAAGCTTTATGTTCTAGTTCTACTGGAAAATGATACGATTTTCCATGAACTAATTTAAACGGCGTTGTTCCTATAGGGGTTTTAAAAGCTGCCCTATATGCCCAAAGAGCATCATTTATCTTGGAGGACCAATCCTTTCTAGATGTGGCTACGGTTTTCTCAAGGATTTGTTTAATTTCCCTATTTGACACTTCTACTTGTCCACTTGTTTGAGGATGGTATGGTGTGGCTATGCGATGTTTAACGCCATATTTTGAAAGTAGTTTTTCGAAAATTCTAGAGATAAAATGGGAACCACCATCACTAATTACTACTCTTGGTATATCGAATCGTGGGAAGATAACATTCTTGAATAGTTTAAGTACCACTCGTGTATCGTTTGTGGGTGCAGCGACGACTTCAATCCATTTCGATACATAATCAACAGCTACCAGTATATACTTATTTCCAAGGGATGCGGGAAACGGTCCCATGAAATCAATTCCCCATACATCGAAGATTTCAACTTCGAGAATCCCTTTTTGCGGAATTTCGTCACGTCTAGATATATTTCATGTGCGCTGACATCTATCGCAGTTCATAATTGCTACGTGGACGTCTTTCCATAAAGTAGGCCAAAAAAACCAGCTTGTAGTATTTTTGCACAAGTTTTTGAAGTGCTAGCATGTCCACCATAAGGGGCAGAATGGCAATGAGCAATGACGTCGTCCACTTCATTGTTAGGAACACAGCAACAGTAAATACCATCGGCCCCTCTTTTAAAGAGTAGTGGTTCATCCCAAAAGTATTGTCTAAGATCATGGAAGAATTTCTTTCGCTGTTGGTACGTTAAATCGGGTGGTAAAACACTGGCGGCTAAGTAGTTAACAAAATCAGCGTACCATGGTAATGTGGTGTTGGTACAGATAGCCTCTACTACCGCAGTTGTTAAATGTTCATCGCATTGTTCTAAATTGTCGGTAGGAGCTGTCTCTAGTTGAGCAATAAGGCGTTCATATGGGAAATCATCGTTTATGGGAACACTCTCGGTTTGGATTCCATCCAATCTTGATAAATGGTTTGCTACTACATTTTCAGTTCCCCTTTTGTCTTTTATTTCCAAGTCAAACTCTTATAGGAGTAAGATCCATCTGAGTAGTCTTGGTTTGGCGTATTTCTTACTTAGCAAGTATCGGATCGCAGCATGATCCGTATATATAACAATTTTGGCGCCTACTAAGTAGGAACGAAATTTGTCCAACAAGAATATAACAACTAAGAGTTCTTTTTCCGTAGTGGCGTAATTCATTTGTGCGGGATCAAGTGTTCTGCTTGCATAGTAAATAGCGTGAAGCTTCTTATCCTTGTGTTGTCCTAGGACTGCGCCTACAGCATAATCGCTCGCGTCGGACATTATTTCAAATGGTTGTTTCCAATCAGGAGTTTGCATTATAGGTGTTGAAATTAATGCTTCTTTAAGCGTCTCAAACGCGTTTAAGCATTTATCGTCGAAAATAAACTCAGCGTCTTTCATCAATAGTTCAGTTAGTGGCTTAGTGATTTTAGAGAAATCTTTTATAAAACATCGGTAAAAACCAGCGTGTCCTAGAAAACTTCTTATTTCTCTAACTGTTTTGGGTGGTTGAAGGTTTTTGATAATTTCGATTTTTTCTTTATCGACTTCAATCCCTCTGTTTAATACAATGTGACCCAACACAATTCCTTGTCTCACCATGAAATGACATTTTTCACAGTTGAGCACTAGGTTGATGTTGACACAGCGTTTTAGTACCAACTCAAGATTTGATAAACATCCATCAAAACTTTCTCCGCAGACAGAAAAATCGTCCATGAATACTTCTATAATTTCATCCAAAAAGTCTGCGAAAATCGCCATCATGCATCGTTGAAAAGTTGCAGGTGCGTTACATAGTCCAAATGGCATTCTTCGGTATGCAAATGTACCATAGGGGCATGTGAACGTAGTTTTCTCTTGATCATCAGGATGAATGGGAATTTGAAAGAATCCTGAGTATCCGTCAAGATAGAAGAAGTGGGAATGTTTAGCTAAGAGCTCGAGCATTTGATCTATGAATGATAATGGGAAATGGTCCTTGCGCGTAGCTTTGTTTAGTTTTCTGTAATCGATACACATTCTACATCCCGTTTAGGTACGTTGTGCTACCGATTCACCTTTTGTGTTTGTTATAACCGTAACACCTCCTTTCTTAGGTACTACGTGAACTGGACTGACCCAGTTGCTATCGGATATCAGGTATATGATGTCTGCCTCTAGTAGTTTTTGCACTTCTTTCTTTACGACTTCACTTAAAATAGGATTTATTCGTCTTTGATGTTCTCTAGAAGTCTTGCAGTCCTCTTCTAGCATAATGCGGTGCATACAGACAGAAGGACTTATTCCTTTTAGATCTGATATGTTATATCCCAATGCGGTTGGATACTTCCTTAACACATTAAGAAGTTTTTCAATTTCGATCTTCCCTAAGTCGGCATTGACTATAACTGATTGTTCGAGTTCTTTATCTAAAAATTCATACCTTAGATCTTTAGGTAATGTTTTAAGTTCTATACCAGTTTTCTTAGCAATTGGGGTGGAATCGGGTGTTAAGGTGAAACATTCGCTTAGGTTGGCATCGTGATATTCTTGTCTCCAATCATCATCCTTGAAAATATATGGTGTCAGAATTTTCAATATTCCAGAATAGGTGTCTTCTTGACTTTCTAGTTCTTTGACACATTCATCGATAATATCTAGGAAACAGCATGAGTCGTCTATAGCAGGGGCTTTGAAGAATTGGGAAAGAATAAATTCTATTTTTTCCTCTCCTACCTCGAAGGTAAGCTTTCCTTTCTTAACGTCGATAATGGCTCATGCAGTGGCTAAGAATGGCCTTCCTAATATGATGGGAATATTTGAATCTTCCTTTATGTCCATTATTATAAAGTCAGTGGGTATGTAAAATTGTCCTATTCGGACTGGAATGTTTTCTTGCATACCAACAGGGAATTTGACTGATTTGTCGGCTAGTTGTAAGGACATATTGGTAGGTCTCATGTCACCTAGTTTGAGCTTCTCGCAAATAGATAAGGGCGTTAGACTAACACTTGCTCCTAAATTGCATAGAGCTTTGTCTATGACAGATTTTCCAATTACACATGGTATGGAGAAACTACCAGGATCCTTTAGCTTTGGAGGCATGTTATTTTGAATTATGGCACTGCATTTGGCAGTTAGCATAACGGTTTCGTTTTCAACAATTTTTTTCTTATTAGACAGTATTTCCTTTAGGAATTTAGCATATGACGACATTTGAGTTATAGCTTATGTAAACGGAATAGTGACCTTTAGTTGTTTCAGAAGTTCTACAAATTTCTTGAATTGTCCCTCGTTTTTGGATTTTGTAAGTCTTTGAGGGCATGGAATTGGTGGTTTATATGGCGGTGAAGGTACGTAAGGTTTATCTTTTTCTGAAACCTCTCCGCTCTCGTTTGCGTCTTCCTCTACATTCTCAGATTGTTCCTTCGATTTCTCTGCTTCCTTTTCAGGTTTTTGATACATGGTCGGGTTTTGGAGTCTAGGGTCTACCGGTCCATTGAGTGTTGTCCCACTTCGTAATGTGATAGCATTAGCATGTCCTTTAGGATTGGGTTGTGGTTGTCCAGGAAACGTACCAACAGGTGCGGCAGAACTAGCTTGGTGTTGTGCTACTTGGGAGATTTGGGTTTCTAACATTTTATTGTGAGTTGCTAGGGCATCTACCTTATTTGCTAATAGCTTCAATTGTTCAGCGGTGTGAACGTTTTGATTGAGGAATTCTTTGTTTTGTTGAGCTTGATTAGCGATAAAGTTTTCCATTAGGATTTCAAGGTTAGACTTCTGAGGAATGTTAGGAACATTAGCAGCGGGTTTTTGATAGCCAGGAGGTACATCGGGTGCTTGGCCAGGTGCATATAAAGCGTTATTATTCTTGTACGAGAAGTTAGGATGGTTTTTCCAACCAGGATTATAGGTATTAGCATAAGGATTACCTTGAGCGTAATTCACTTGACCAACTGATATTCCTGCTAGGATTTGACATTCGGTTCCAACATGACCAAGAACTCCACAAACTTCGCAGCTTGGGGTTACGACAGCCACGATGGCTGCAGGAGGTAAGGTCAAGCTTTCTATCTTTTGGGTAAGAGCATCTACCTTAACATTAACTTTATCTAGGCCACTAATCTCGTACATCCCACTTTTGGCTGGAGTTTTCTCCATAGGTGTTCTTTCTCCTCCCCACTGATAGTGGTTTTGAGCCATATTTTCAATGAGTTGGTTAGCTTCGTCGTAAGGCTTGTCCATCATTGTACCACCTGCAGCGGCATCTATAGAGAGTCTTGTGTTCTACAAGAGTCCATTGTAAAACGTATGGATAATCAACCAGATTTCTAATCCGTGATATGGGCACATTCGCATCATATCTTTGTAGCGTTCCCATGCATCGAATAGCGATTTAGTATCCTTCTGCCTAAATCCATTGATTTGAGTTCTTAATGTAGCATTCTTGCTTGGGGGAAAGTATCGTGCTAAGAATACAGTCTTAAGTCCTTCCCACGTAGTGACAGAATTTGATGGCAAGGATTGCAACCAAGCCCAAGCTCTATCTCTTAGCGAAAAAGGAAAAAGACGTAATCTTATTGCATCTTTACTAACACCATTTGCTATAACTGTGTCGGCAAATTGAACAAATTTCGTAAGATGTTCATTTGGATCCTCGGTAGGATTTCCATAGAATTTGCGTTGTTGGATAGCTGATATCAACGACGGTTTCAACTCAAAATCGTTTCGATTAATTGTTGGAGCAGCAATGCTATTGTGGGGTTCTTGTTGTGATGGAGTTGCGTACTCCTTCAGTGGACGGGTCCTTCGTTCTTCAGCCATGTCTACTTCTGGATTAGTTTCGGTTTCAGAGGAAGAATTAGAATCTGTTTCGGAATTAATCTTGATTTCGGGTTTTGGTAAAGGAATAGCGTGATTTAAACAGTAATCCTTGACTGCACGTCTTTCGGAAAGGATGCGTTCAGGTTCGTCCGTCGATTTGTCAAGAGGTTCGCCTTGTGAGCGAGTCCTTGGAATACAAATCGAAAAAGAGTTTATGTTGCCTAGTCTAAATGCGCAACAGAAGAATCGTACTTAATTGACTAATCAGTCCCCGACAACGGCGCCACAAACTTGATCGCGACTTTATGAGTCTATCGGGATACTAACTAAAAGTATACAGTTTAGTCGTTCTAGTTTTAAATGATTATCGAACCCACAGAGACTGAGGATCAATCGCATACGATCTGATGTTACAAATGCTTAACTAAGCGATAAGTATTTAGTTTTAGGGGAAAGAGATTTTAATGAATAGTAATAGTTATAGTTATACCGATATGTGATAGTCGGACTTCGAGAACTCGGGGAATCACTTGGCATATAAAGCATTTTGGTAAAAACGAATTGTTTAAAAACCTGAGACATACACTCTCGTGTTCATGAAATAAGTTATGCTACTAAGCCTAGTGCATGCACTTTAAATTTAATAACACTTTTTGAAAACGACTCGAGTTTAATTAATTTGTTAAAACACTCTCGTGTATTTAAAAAATAATGTTTCGTTACCACTATCTGGGTCGAACCCCAGCTCTCGCATGTAGGTTCTTGCCTTAATTAATTTCCCACTCTCGTGGCAAAATCGTGTTAAATATCCTTTCACTCTCGTGACAAGGGTAGTTAAATTAATTATGGAAATTAGAAACCAGAAATTATTTATAAAAGACTTTAGCCAAGTTATCACCGAATTCCTTCAGTGCTTAAGAGTCACATATCGGTACAAACAAAATTAGCCAGACATAATGTATTTAGCAAGCATGCATCGTAAAATACAGTTCATGAAAATAATCAACATAACATATAAACAATAAAGATTGAATTGCATAAAAAAAAACCTGTAATTATATTGTCGTGGTAATCTTGAATTCGTACAGTAGCTTTGCGATTAATTGAAATATAGAACTAAGTGTGTTAATCCTTCGATGTGAAGAATTAACACTTTTGGGAACTGGAAAATTACAGAGGCTTGAAAGGAAAATATAATGGTTCAAAAGCAAGTAAACAAAATAATGCAGAAAGAAAATATATGGTTCTGAAACAAAATCTCCGACCCCTTCAAAGTGAAATCTTCAGCATATATATATGCTCTCTCTTGTAACCATCATGTTCCATTATTTCAGTACGTGCGCTAAATTCTCAACTGATGGAATGAGGTCGTGTGGACTTCGTGTGGGCTGCTTCGTGGTTTACTGCATAGACTGAGTTTTTAAGGTTGTTACGTTCGTAATGCAAATCATCACGTCCGTAACAGCTTAGGCCTTCTGTTACGTTTGTAACACGTTACGTTGTGCTCATAACAATGCATGCTAGGTGTTACGTTCGTAACGCTAGGCGTTGCGCTCGTAACGCTCTTCTGGTGTGAGCTTTTAGCAGAATGTCTGTTTTCTTCTTTCTTCTTGCCATTTCTTAGCTTGTTTTTATCCTTTTAGCTTATTTGCCATCTTATGTCTTGGAAAATATAATTTACCTGAAAACACGTACAAATACCTTCGTGATGCATATTATTTGATAAAAACGTACAAATAACTCGTGTAAATTAGGCCTAAAAAATGATACATTTTGGTGTTATCACTTACATTCTGACAAGTCTGAAGATGTGAAAAACACAAGAAGGGGGGGTTGAATTGTAAAACTTAAATCAAAAGCTTAATCAACACGGTATTTTTATCCTGGTTCGTTTGATCTCAAACTACTCCAGTCCACCCGTCAAGGTGATTTCGCCTCTCTCCAACGAGGTCTTAATCCACTATATTCAACTGAATACAACAACCACTTTAACACCTGCTAAAGCCTTCTTGAGTATAACCACAGACCGGTTTATCTTAAGGAAATTCTCTTACAGATAATTGACCAAAAGTGTGTTTGATGTTTTCTAATAAAACTATATATCACAACTGTGATAATACACAATATTAAGCTTAGAATGAAATTGGATTTGCTAGAGTGATAGAGTAAGCATGGTTGAAAGCTTAGCAAATGTATGAGTGAGTGCGTGAAGATGATTAGCTTAGGCGTATATGCGTGAAGATTATTAGCCTTTTCTTTTCTCACACTGACTTGTTTATATAGCATGGGAAGAGATACGTTGTTGTCCATAAAGCCATTTCAATGCTAATAACGTTCTTTCCTTTTTGAGAAGATCTTGTCTTGGATAAAGCCGTTGGTAATTAATCTGTCTTGAATGCATAGTAACGCTTCAGAGTGTTCTGCTAATGATAATCAGAGTGTTCTTTCCTTTATGCTGACGCTTCTGAGTGCTGATGACTTGGTTAGGATCTTGATCAGAGTCAGAGTATTTTATACGCAGATTGTGGTCATCAGGCTTCAGCGTATAGCACATGTTATTTGATCTTCTGATGCTGACATATCTTCTGATGCTAATGTTGATACTGATCTTCTGATGCTGATTCCATCAGAGTTTCTGTAAACACAAAACATAATTTTAAGTAGCATATATGTCTTATATATAAATCTTACAATTTATTTATTCTTGTATTTTGTTATCATCAAAACTCTAATTGAGGGTTGTAGAATCAAACTATGTTCTAACAATCTCCCCCTTTTTGATGATGACAAAAACCAGATTTTTTTTTCAATTAAAAATAAAGAATAAAAGGTATCAGAGATTAAAGATAAGGAATAAAAGGTATCAGGGAAAAACAAATAACGAATAAAAGGTATTAGAGCTAAGAATAAAGAATTAAAGTATCAGAGCTAAGAAGAGAAAACTCCCCCTGAGTTGATTACTTCCCTTTAATTCCCATGAGGCTTTGAGCATCAGAACTTTACTATATCAGGTTCATCAGATTCCTCAGAGTTTTGTACCTGTAAGCTTTTCAGAAGAGAAGAAAATTAAATAGATCAGAATGTTTGAGACTTATGTCTCAGTAATCCGTTATTGAAAAATATCATTCTTTCTCCCCCTTTTTTGTCAGTTATCAAAAAGCACAAATAATCAGAGTTAAAAAATGATCAGAGCTAAAAAGAGTTTATATTAAAAACAGAAGCAATGATAAGTTCAGAACATGTAAAAATATTACAGATAAACAAGTTATAAAAACACCAAGGAAATTCTAAGAAGGAGGAGGAAGTCGTGTGAACAGAGCTTCCAACATGCTCTTGATTTGGGTGCTGGTTTCTTGTTGCTGAGATAACATGTTCGCTATTGCATCAATTTTGGTGTCCTGCTTATCCATTATTTCATTCATCAGCATATTAGATCTTTTCAAGTCCTCCAGAGTCTGCCTGTCAAGAGAGGAAACTTGAGGATCTTCAGAAACAGGATGCTTCTCAGAGCTTTCAGCAATATCTTCTTCTTGACCCATGTCTTTAGCTTGAATTATCTGTTCTTCTGCAGGTTGAACTTTGGATGTTGGACGTTGTTCAGACCAAGGAGCAATGTCCAGATGGAGAACTTCTTCCTTAAGAAGCTTGCTCAGAACTGGACCTTCAATTTCTTTCAGCAGATTGCTGAAGTTCTGTTGAGCTTGTCCGTAGCTCTGGTCTTGCAACTTAAAGGTTTCAGAGCATACCCATCTTCTGAATTTTGTCTAGAGGCAGTCTGATACAGCAGGGTCAACCAGTTCCAGACTTGCTTGTTTCAGAGAAGTGATCCACTTCTTTACTTCTGTTTCAAAGTTCAATATGCTGGAACCAACATCTAGATGTTTCGGTTTAGGGATTGTTGTTTTGTGGTTGATGGAAGCAAGACGTTCAAAGACTGTTAAATCAATGACAGTTTTGTTGTGGTCTTCTGAATTGCCTTTTGGTGAGGGAGTGGGAGAGTCAGGAATTATTATTGGACTTGATGGGGAATTTTGTGGAGTTATTTTTGGTGAAGAGGGAAGTTGAGGAATATTCACAGTGGTACCACAGGGCAATTGAATGGCCAAAGGTTGTGGTTCAGGGGATTCAAAGGGTTGAGCCTCAGAGGTTTGAGTCTCAGGTTGTGGAGATTGTTCAGGTTGAGGAGAGGGTGGATTAATTTCTGGTTGAGGAGATGAAGGTTGTGGGATTTCTGGTACTGGAGAGAGGGGAATTTCTGGTATTGGTGAGAGGGGAATATCAGGTTGTGGTGAGATGGGAATTTCTGGTTGTGGATTTGGATTTTCTGTTTCGGGAGCAGAAGTGTGTTGGTCTATATCAGAAATAACTTGTGCAAGTTCTTGTTCTGGTATGGCTTCAGTATTTGGATTTTATGGTTGGGAGCGATATCTTCTGAGGGTTAATGATTCAGAAGGGTCAAAATCAAGGTCAAAATCATCAAAAGTTTGAGGTGTTAGGTTTTCAGATGGAGTTGGAATTTAAATTGGAATAGATGTTGATACAGCAGTTGAATCTAAAACAGTTACAGAAGAATGATTACCTCTCTTCTTGGGAGTCTGTTGAGATGCTCCTTCTGCAGCAGCTTTTCTTTTCTTTGTCTTCTTCAGAACAACCTCTGGAGCCTTCTATTGAAGATCTTGAATATTCAGATTTGGTGTTGTACCATCAGCTTTGCAAGCATCCAGATATCTCAGAATGATTTCTGGTTTAGAGTCAATCTCTGAGAACAGAGGGAAGTTGTCCAAATGGACTCTTCTGCTGGAGATTTCAGCAAAAGGAGTGACGTTGGGCTCCTTCTTGATGTTCTCTATCAACTCCATTTTCTTCATATTTTTGGCATTCAGCTGCTTGCCAATAGTAGGTTCTAGAGTGATGATTTCTTGAGCCTCTATCAGATGATCAATCAGCCTATTCTCTGTAAGAATATCTGATATTAGTCTTTCCAAGGGTATCCAATCCCTTTTTGTTCGCTCCTCTTCTCTTGTTTCTTTGACACTTGTTCTGAGATGGTTAAACAGAAGATGAGCCAGATTTATCTTGACCTTCTGAGAGATGAAATAGATCAGAAACTGCTGATCAATATTAATGTAATCAGGAGAGCTGGTAGGCTTCCTGTGGTTGAAGCAGCCCAGAATGATCTTGGCCCAAATTCTGTGTTTGTCTTTCAAATCCCTTATCTTGTTGGAGGGAAGCCCCAGAGTAAATATTTCCCTTGCAATTAGGGCATCTGCACACCTTTCTGCCATATCAATGCAACGAACACCACCACCATTGTAGCCTATCAAACGTGCAATGAGGTCTTCAGTAATAACAATCTTCTTCCCCATGATGTAAGACGTAACTTGATGATTTGAAGAAGAAGCGTGAATCCAAAATTCCTTTACCAGAATAGGAAATGTTGGACCCACCAGCCTGTCAAAATACTTTTCCCAACCTTGAGCTTTAACCTCTTCAGATAGATCAAACCCATTTTCCTTAAGACTGTTGAAATCCACTATTAATTCTGACAGAACTTCAAGATTTTTGATTGGAGTTAGAAGCGTTCTGAAGGATACTTCATATTGTTCAGATGAAACAGTTTTCTGGGAACCTGTAGAAGGAATGCTGGAAGAAGCCATGTTCACACGAGGTTTTTGTGAAAAAGATTGAAAGGTTTTCTTGAGAAAGAAGAACACTGAAAACAGAAATATTCAAAGAAAATGAAAGTGAAGGTAAAACGTGTAAATGGTGTGAAGTGTGTTTAAATAGATTTCTAAAAAAGGTTTTGAAAACATAAACGTTAAGAGAGAGAAATTAATAATGATTATTAGCATTTAATGATAGCTGATTTTAGGGGATTCAGAAAGATATTTGGAACGGTTACCCATGACATGTGTCTCAATGCACCCAATCAGCGCTTTGCCTTTTCAGAAACGTGAACGCGTGTTCAGCCTCAGAAAATAGCTAATGACTGGATGACACTTGTTTGCTTGAGTGAACAACACATTTATATCCTTGAAATGAAGCACTCAGATCTTCATGGATAGATTCTGATACAATCTGCACTTCTAAAGTTCTGAAAGAAGATTGATCAGTAGTTCACAGAAAATAAACGAAGTTCTGAAGGTTAAGATATAAAATCAAAACAATTTTATTCTGGGCAGAGCTTCATGCTGAGATGTTTCAGAATGAAGTTGAACCTATCTTCAGAAAGTGGTTTTGTAAAAATATCAACCCATTGATGGTCTGTGTTAATAAATTTAAAATTTAAAATCCCTTTCTGAATATAGTCCCTAATAAAATGATGTTTTATTTCTATATGCTTAGCCCTAGAATGTAAAATAGGATTCTTACTAAGACAAATAGCAGAAGTATTGTCACGGAAGATAGGAATGTTACTCTCAAATATCTGGAAGTCCTCAAGTTGACTTTTCATCCAGAGCATTTGTGTGCTGCATCCAGCTCCTGCTATGTATTCAGCTTCTGCTGTTGATAGAGCAATTGTGGATTGTCTTTTGCTGTACCATGAGATTAGATTTTCTCCCAGAAACTGGCAGCTTCCAGAAGTAATTTTACGTTCTACTCTGTCTCCAGCAAAGTCAGCATCACAGTATCCTACTAAGCTGTAATCACTTGACTTTCTATAAAACAAACCCAGATTAGTAGTACCTTTCAGATACTTGAAAATTCGCTTAACTGCTGTTAAGTGAGATTCTCTAGGATCTGATTGGAATCTAGCACAAATGAAAACACTGAATAAAATGTCAGGCCTTGAAGCTGTCAGATAAAGAAGAGAACCAATCATACCTCTGTAGACCTTCTTTTCTACCTTTTTACTTACCTCTTCTCTTTCCAGAATGCACGTGGGATGCATTGGAATCTTTGATGACTTACATTCTGAGAGATCAAATTTCTTCAGAAGTTCTCTGACATATTTGCTCTGATGAATGTAAGTTCCTTCTGGGGTTTGATTGATCTGAATGCCCAGAAAGAATTTCAGTTCCCCCATTAGGCTCATCTCAAATTCTGCCTGCATACACTTAGCAAACTTTCTTCCCAAAGAAGGTTTAGGAGATCCAAATATGATGTTATCAACATAAATCTGACATACTAAAATGTCATTCTTAATTGTCTTACAAAATAAGGTTGTGTCCACTTTCCCTCTAGTGAATTCCTTTTCTAACAGGAAGTTACTTAGTCTTTCATACCAAGCTCTGGGAGCTTGTTTCAGACCATAGAGTGACTTCTTTAGTTTGAAAACATATTCTAGATTTTTGGAACTTTCAAAACCAGGGGGTTGGTGCACATATACCTCTTCTTCTATATAGCCATTTAAGAATGCACTCTTAACATCCATCTGATAAAGAGTGATGCCTTTATTAACAGCAAATGAAATTAAGAGTCTGATAGATTCTAACCTGGCGATTGGAGCAAAGGTTTCTGTATAGTCTATCCCCTCTTGCTGACTATAACCTTGTGCTACCAATCGTGCTTTGTTTCTGATGACTTGACCTTGTTCATTCAGCTTGTTTCTGAACACCCATTTTGTTCCAATGACGTTGAATCCTTTTGGTTTGGGAACAAGATCCCATACGTCATTTCTTGTGAATTGATTCATCTCCTCTTGCATTGCTAGAATCCAGTCATTGTCCAGAAGTGCTTCATCAATTGTTGATGGTTCAATTAGAGAAACAAGTCCCATGAGGGATTCTTCAGAGTTTCTGAAGCTAGATCTTGTTCTGATTGGATCTTCCTTTCTTCCTAGGATTGTTTCTTCTGGGTGATCCAAGCTGCTTTTGGATAGTCTTTTCTGAAGTTGATCAACAGAAGGTGCTGGATTGCTTGCAGTGCCTCTTTCTGATGTTGAGGGAGTGTCTCTGTTAAAAGCTTCTGATGACTTGTCTTTAGTACCTGGGAATTCAACTTCCATACCTGCAAATTCTTCATTCTGCTTTGACTTTTGAGAGTCAAGCTTATCATCAAAACAAACACTGATTGATTCTTCCACAATCTGTGTTTCTGTATTGTATACTCTGTACCCTCTTGAGCGTTCAGAGTATCCTAACATAATATACTTTTGTGCTTTAGAGTCAAACTTGTTCAAATAATTTTTAGTATTCAAAATAAAGCAAGTACATCCAAATGGATGAAAATATGAAATGTTGGGCTTTCTGTTCTTCCACAATTCATATGGAGTCTTTTCCAGAATAGATCTTATGGAGATTCTATTCTGAATGTAACACGCTGTGTTTATTGCCTCTGCCCAGAAGATCTTAGCAACATTAGTCTCGTTGATCATGGTTCTGGCCATTTCTTGCAATGTTCTGTTCTTTCGTTCAACAACTCCATTTTGCTGGGGAGTTCTAGGACAAGAGAAATCATGCAGAATGCCTTTGTCATTAAAGAATGACTCAAAATCTTTGTTTTCAAATTCTCCACCATGATCACTTCTGACTTTGACGATTCTAAGATCCTTTTCATTCTGAACTTGGTTGCAGAAGGTGACAAACACAGAGTGTGACTCGTCCTTGTGTCTTAAGAACTTTACCCATGTCCATCTGCTATAGTCATCAACGATTACTAACCCATACTTCTTACCACTGACTGAAGCAGTTTTCACTGGTCCAAATAAGTCAACGTGCAGAAGTTCTAATGGCTTAGAGGTGGAAACAACGTTTTTAGATTTGAAAGCTGGTTTTGCAAACTTGCCTTTTTGACATGCTTCACACAGAGCATCTGAATTGAACTTCAGGTTAGGAAGTCCTCTGACCAGATTGAGTTGGTAATCTGAGATATTCTTCTCATACTAACATGTCCCAATCTTTTGTGCCAGATCCATTGCTCGTTGTTAATAGACAGAAGACACTTTACATTCTGACTTTTCAGTTCAGAAAGTTTTATTTTATAAATGTTGTTTCTCCTCTTTCCATTAAATAGGATAGTCCCATCTTTCTGACTAACATCTTTTCATGAATTTTGATTAAAGATTATATCATAACCGTTATCACTTAATTGACTTATGGATAACAGATTATGCATTAATCCATCTACTAATAACACATTACTTATAGAGGGAAGATTTCCATTACCTACTGTTCCAGAGCCAATGATCTTTCCTCTCTGATTGCCTCCAAAGCCTACGTGGCCTCCAGGCTTAAGTTCCAGGCTTTGGAACACATGCCTTCTTCCCGTCATATGTCGTGAGCAGCCAGAGTCCAAGTACCATGATTAGTGTTTCTGCTTTGCTGCTAAAGATATCTACCACATGTATTATTTTATCCTTAGGTACACATATTTTCTTGGGTCCTGATTTGTTAGTTTTACCAAAACTCTGGTTGAATTTTGGTTTAACAGAATAATTACTACTAGTATATTTGATGTCGTGTGTGTGCCCATATATAAAGTGTGAATTAAGTGGAGTACGTTTTATAACTAAATCCATGGCATTTTTTGGTGTAGGTACCTTACCTTGGTATCCTATTCCTTTTCTTCCATTTCTGCTAACTCCATAGATCATTGAAGCCATTTTGCTTCTATCTATGTTTTTAGCTAGAAACTTCTGAAAGCTGTGATCATACTCCTTGATGATCTCATCATCACTGCTGGGAGTTTCAGGGATTGTTTCCTTCTGAGAGTTTTGCAATAGATTTTCTAATTTTGAAATTTTATCTTTTAACTCAGAATTCTCCAATTTGAGACTCTCAGTCTTATCAGATTCAGAAGCAAGATTCCTTTTCAGGTTTATGAATTTGACTCTGGTCTGCTGATATCTTTCCAGAATTTCATTAAGGCTTTCAGCTATTTCAACCTTACTAAAGTTTATAGCAAAGTCAGGAAATACCTCTTCTGTATCTGATTCAGAGTCTGACTCAGAAGCTTCACTTTCTTCTGTTATGTTTGCAATGAGAGCTATGTTTGCTCTTTCATCATCTGATTCTGAGTCAGCTTCAGATGTGTCAGAATCAGGCCATGTAGCCATGAGACTTTTCTTCTTTTCCTTGCCAAACTTCTTTTTGGGATTTTCCTTCTGAAGCTTTGGGAAATCACTTTTGTAGTGTGCTTGCTGGTTACATTCATAGCAGATGATGTCTTTGTTGTTTGGCTTTCTGCTTCCTGATAAGCCTTCAGATCTTCTGTGTCCAGAGGAGGATTCTGACCTTCTGTATCTGGAGAAGGATTCATTCTGATTCTCTGACCTTCTGGGATTCCTGAACTTCCTTTGCCTCTGCTTCCATAATTGGTTCACCCTTCTGGAGAGGAGAGATAGTTCATCTTCTTCTGATGAGGACCCATCAGAGGTTTCTTCTACAGCCTGCAAAACTTTGGAGTCATATTTTTTGTTAGATTTTAAAGCTAATGGCTTACCTTGCTTTTGAGGTTCATCTGCTTCTAGCTCTATCTCGTGACTTCTGAGGGAGCTGACAAGTTCCTCCAGAGAGATTTTGTTGAGATCCTTAGCTAGCTTAAGCGCTGTGACCATTGGCCTCCACTGTTTTGGCAAGCTTCTGATGATCTTCTTAACGTGATCAGCAGTAGAATACCCTTTGTCAAGAACTTTGAGACCAGCAACCAGAATTTGAAATCTTGAGAACATAGTCTCTATTGATTCACTCTCTTCCATCTTGAATGCCTCATACTTCTGAATGAACGCAAGAGCTTTGGTTTCTTTGACCTGAATGTTGCCTTCATGCGTCATTCTCAGAGAGTCAAACATATTCTTTGCAGTGTCTCTGTTTGATATCTTTTCATATTCAGAATAAGAGATGGCGCTGAGAAGAATTGTTCTGGCCTTGTGATGATTTCTGAAATCACGCTTTTGTTGATCAGACATTGCTTTCCTGTCAATCTTCTAACCACTTCCATCCACTGGGTGCGTGTATCCATCACTCACCATATCCCACAGATCAGCATCATGGGCCAGAAAGAAACATTCAATTCTGTCTTTCCAGTAGTCAAAGTTCTCTCCATCAAAGACTGGAGGTTTGCCACTGAATCTGTCTCTTTCTTCATTGTTGTCATTGCTGATGTTTTGATGTGGTCCTGCCATTGTGTTTTTCTGACGCTGGATCTTGTACTGACACGGTTAAGTGTTATAAGCTCAGAACCAGGCTCTCTGATGCCAATTGAAGATGTGAAAAACACAAGAAGGGGGGTTGAATTGTAAAACTTAAATCAAAAGCTTAATCAACACGGTATTTTTATCCTGGTTCGTTTGATCTCAAACTACTCCAGTCCACCCGTCAAGGTGATTTCGCCTCTCTCCAACGAGGTCTTAATCCACTATATTCAACTGAATACAACAACCACTTTAACACTTGTTAAAGCCTTCTTGAGTATAACCACATACCGGTTTATCTCAAGTAAATTCTCTTACAGATAATTGACCAAAAGTGTGTTTGATGTTTTCTAATAAAACTATATATCACAACTGTGATAATACACAATATTAAGCTTAGAATGAAATTGGATTTGCTAGAGTGATAGAGTAAGCGTGGTTGAAAGCTTAGCAAATGTATGAGTGAGTGCGTGAAGATGATTAGCTTAGGCGTATATGCGTGAAGATTATTAGCCTTTTCTTTTCTCACACTGACTTGTTTATATAGCATGGGAAGAGATACGTTGTTGTCCATAAATCCATTTCAATGCTAATAACGTTCTTTCCTTTTTGAGAAGATCTTGTCTTGGATAAAGTCGTTGGTAATTAATCTGTCTTGAATGCATAGTAACGCTTCAGAGTGTTCTGCTAATGATAATCATAGTGTTCTTTCCTTTATGCTGACGCTTCTGAGTGCTGATGACTTGGTTAGGATCTTGATTAGAGTCAGAGTATTTTATGCGCAGATTCTGGTCATCAGGCTTCAGCGTATAGCACATGTTATTTGATCTTCTGATGCTTACATATCTTCTGATGCTAATGTTGATACTGATCTTCTGATGCTGATTCCATCAGAGTTTCTATAAACACAAAACATAATTTTAAGTAGCATATATGTCTTATATATAAATCTTACAATTTATTTACTCTTGTATTTTGTTATCATCAAAACTCTAATTGAGGGTTGTAGAATCAAACTATGTTCTAACAAAGTCAAATTTCTTCAGAAGTTATTTGACATACTTGCTTTGATGAATGTAGGTTCCTTCTGGAGTTTGGTTGATTTGGATACCCAGAAAGAACTTAAGTTCGCCCATCAAGCTCATTTCAAACTCTGCCTGCATAGATTTAGCAAATTCTCTTCCCAAAGAGGTTTTAGTAGATCCAAAAATTATATCGACTACGTAAATTTGACAAACCAGAATATCATTTTTAAATAGTTTACAGAATAAGGTTGTGTCCACCTTTCCTCTGGTAAAAAAATTTTCTAGCATAAAATTACTTAGTCTTTCATACCAAGCTCTGAGAGCTTGTTTCAGACCATATAATGATTTCTTAAGTTTATAAACATACTCTAGATGTTTTGTATTTTCAAAGCCAGGGGGTTGGTGCATATAAACTTCTTCATCAATGTAACCATTTAAAAAATCACTTTTGACATCCATCTGATAATGAGTGATGCCATTATTTACAAAAAAAGAAATTAAAAGTCTGATAAATTCTAACCTGACGACTGGAGTAAAGGTTTCTATATAGTCTATCCCTTCTTGCTGACTATAACCTTATGCAACCAGCCGTGCTTTGTTTCTGGCAACTTCTCCTTGTTTATTTAGGTTGTTTCTGAAGACCCATTTGGTTCCAATGATGTTAAAGACTTTTGGTTTAGGAACTAGATCCCACACATCATTTCTGGTAAATTAATTTAGTTCTTCCAACATTGTAAGGATCCAGTCATTGTCCAAAAGAGATTCGTCGATGGAAGTTGGTTCAATCAGAGACACTAATCCCATGAGCGATTCTTTAGAATTTCTGAATGTGGATCTTGTTCTGATTGGGTCATCCTTCTTTCCCATAATCAAGTTTTTTGGATGTGCTAAGCTACTTCTGGATTATCTTTTCTAGATGGGGTCTTCAGAGGTTGCTATAATTTTTGAGACATCTTCTTCAGTATTTTGTTGTGATTCTTTATCAAGACCTTTTGACGCTCTTTCTTCAGTACCTATAAATTGAGCATCTATATCTGTAAACAAATTTACCCTGCTTTGACTTTTGAGAGCTAAGCTTATCATCAAATCTGACACTGATATATTCTTCCGCAATTCGTGTTTCTATGTTATGTACTCTATAACCTTTTGAGCATTCAAAGTATCCTAACATGAGACACTTTTGTGCTTTATAATTAAACTTTTTCAGATGTTCTTTAGTGTTTAGAATAAAACAAGTATATCCAAATTGATGGAAATAAGAGATATTGGGCTTTCTATTCTTCCACAGTTCATATGGAGTCTTATCTAGAATAGGTCTTATGGAGATTCTATTCTGAATATAACATGTTGTTTCAATTGCTTCTGCCCAGAAGTTCTTAGAAATGTTAGTCTCGTTGATCATGGTTCTAGCCATTTCTTGTAAAGTTCTATTCTTTCGTTCTACAACTCCATTTTGTTGAGGAGTTCTAGGACAAGAGAAATCATGAGAGATGCCATTTTCATTAAAAAAATTCAAATTTTTTATTTTCAGATTCCCCACCATGATCACTTCTGACTTTAACAATTCTAAAATCTTTTTCATTTTGAACTTGGTTACAGAAGGTAATGAACACAGAGTGTGACTCGTCCTTGTGTCTTAAGAACTTTACCCATGTCCATCTGCTATAGTCATCTATGATCACTAATCCATACTTCTTTCCACTGATGGATGCAGTTTTCATTGGTCCAAACAGATCTATATGCAGAAGTACTAATGGTCTAGAGGTAGAAACAACATTTTTTTATTTGAAAGAGGTTTTGTAAACTTGCCTTTTTGACATGCTTCACACAGAGCATCTGAACTGAACTTCAGGTTAGGAAGTCCTCTGACCAGATTGAGTTTGTTAATCAGTGCTATTCTTCTCATACTAACATACCCCAATCTTTTGTGCCAGACCCATTGCTCTTCGTTAACAGACATTAGGCATTTTACGTTCTGACTTTTTAGTTCAGAAAGTTTTATTTTGTAAATGTTGTTCTTTCTCTTTCCATTAAAAAAGATAGATCCATATTTCTGAAACTGCTTTACAGGACTTTTGATTAAAGATTATATCATAAATGTTATCACTTAATTGACTTATGGATAACAGGTTATGCATTAGTCCATCTACTAATAGAACATTAGTTATAGAATGAAGTGTATTGTTACCAATAGTTCTAGAGCCAATAATCTTTCCTTTCTGATTGCCTCCAAAACCTACAGAGCCTCCAGATTTAAGCTCCAGACTTTGGAACATATGTTTTCTTCCTGTCATGTGTCGAGAGCATCCAGAGTCCAGGTACCAAGATTGGTGTTTCAACTTTTTTGTTAAAGATATCTGCAACATAGACAATTTTATCCTTAGGTACCCATATCTTTTTGGGTCCTTGTTTGTTAGAGTTACCAAAATTTTGTTTAAATTTTGGTTTAGCAGAAAAAGCATTACTAGTATACTTTATGTCATTAGTATGTCCATATGTGAAGTGAGAATAGAGAGGTGTGTGTTTTATGACTATATCATTAAGTTTCTTTGTTTGAGATTCTTTTCCCTTATATCTTATACCTTTTCTGTCATTTCTTCTAACCCCATAGATCATTGAAGCCATCTTGCTCCTATCTATGTTTTTAGCTAGAAATTTTTGAAAGCTATGATCATATTCTTTTATGATTCAATCAGAACTATTAGAAACTTTTGAAATAGTTTTTTATGAGCTTTTTGTAATTCATTTTTAATAACATAATTTTCATTTTCGAGTTTAGAAATGGTTTCTTTTAGCTCATAGTTTTCAGTTTTTAGTTTCCTAGTTTCTTCAGAGTCAGATACTAGATCCTTTTTCAGGTTCTTGTTTTTGACTCGAAGTTGTTGATATCTTTCAAGAATTTCTGATAGGCATTCTTCTAATTGAGATCTAGAAAAGTTAGAGAATACCTCTTTTGCCTCTGAGTTGACTCTGGTTCAGATTATCTAGTATCATATATGTTAGCCATAAAGGCTATGTTGGCTCGTTCATCTTCTGATTCTGTTTCAGCTTTAGAAGATTTCGAGTCATCCCATGTTTCCATAAGACTTTTCTTCTTTTCTTTGAAGAATATCTTGTTAGGTGAGCTTATGATGATTTTCCTTGGGTCTCCATTTCTTGGGTAAGCTTATGATGATTTTTTTACATGATATGTTGTTGAGTACCCTTTGTCCAGAATTTTTAGCCCAACAACCAAAATTTGAAACCTTGAGAACATTGTTTCCACTGTTTCATCTACTTCCATTTTAAAAGCCTCATACTTCTGAATGAGAGAAAGAGCTTTGGTTTCTTTGACTTGTGTGTTGCCTTCATGCATCATTCTCAAGAAGTTAAACATGTTTTTGTTTGATTCTCTGTTTGTGATCTTCTCATACTCGGTGTACGAGATAGCACTCAAGAGGATTATTCTAGCTTTGTGATGATTTTTGAATTATTTCTTTTGTTAGTCTGTCATTTTATTTCTGTCAATCTTCTGACTGCTATCGTCAACTGGTTATATGTATCCATCAGCCACCATATCCCAGAGATTGTGTCATGAGCTAGAAAGAAAATTTCGATTTTGTCTTTCTAGTAATCAAAGTTCTCACCATCAAAGATTGGAGGTTTGCCGCTGATTATGTCTTTCTCATCATGATTATCGTTGCTGATGATCTGACTTGGTCCCACCATAATGTTTTTCTTGCTTGGATCTTTTTCTGACACGGTTAAATGTTTGCACCTAGAACTAGGCGCTTTGATGCCAATTAAAGAATGGAAAAACACAAGAAATAGGGGGTTTGAATTGGGGCTTTTAAAATTAAAGCAATAGACATGTTGGTTATCCTAGTTTGTTTAAACTCAAACTACTGCAGTCCACCCGCCAAGGTTATTTCGCCTCTCTCAAATGAGATCTTAATCCATTAATCAAACTCGATTACACGGATACAATGACAATTGTCAAAGTCTTCTTGAGATTAAACCACAACTCGGCTTTCTCAAGGTATTACACAATAATATAATTGAAAGCGTGTACAAAGATGTTTTCTAGATAAAATAATATCACTACAGTGATGTATTACACAATTTAAAAGCACAAGACAGAAAGGTAATGAGATTTCTCTTTTTCAGCGCGCAGTAATGTTATGTGTGATTTCTCATTCACGTCTTCTTTATATAGGAGATGCATGAGAGACATGAGAAGATGCTTTTGGAAGGTTGATAAATTGTAGTTAATGTTCTTTCCAAACATAGAGATTCATGTCTTGATTTATTCGTTACTTTTGATTTGCTATGAATAAAATGTAACGCTTCAGAACATTCCTTCTTTGAATTATATCAGTAGATGGATGTTATTGTTGAGACTTCTTTAGTTCTTTCCAGAACTTTACTTTATCAGAATATCATAGTCTATTTAATTGTTTGCAATGTCGGTGCATTCAGAAGTTGTAACGTTAGAACTTCTTTGTTTAAGCGTGTCATACAAATTTGCTTCTAAGTGCTAAACCAAAGCTTCAGAAATGCAACTCTCTCATCTTCTATGCTTCTTTCATCAGAGTTTCCATTCATATTAAAATACTTTATTAGAGAGCATATTTGTTCTTTATAAATAACACGTGTTTGTTATCATTAAAACTCTTATAATAATGTAGAACCAAACTATGTTCTAACACTATTAGTGTATTTTGGGGCGCAAAAGTTTTCAATATGGACCCAACTCCTGCTTTACTTGTTGATAATTATTATGCACTTCACACTTGGTATGAAAAGGGATGGGTACTCTAAATTGTTGCATCCCACTCTTATATTCTTGGTTTATGACTCATCTCTATAAGGAATATTACATGACGTCAAATCTAATAAGATATGAGTAGCCTTAAAAGTTAAGGTCTCTTACTGATAAGTTTCTGTTATGGTATGCGAGGAGGTTGGACATTGGAGATATCATCTATATTTGCAGAGACTTTCCGAATGTTCCATTGATTGAATCACGAGGTTGCATCAATTAAAACCCTACCTTGGCTCTACAACAACTAGGGTATTCTTTGGAGGATAAACCCTCAGATGAACAACTTCGACAATTGATCATTCATGACATGGGCAAGAACAACCAAGAATTGCTCAACAAGATCATGCAAGCTTGGAGTAGGATTAATAAAAGAAAATCCAAAAGGAATAATGTTATGGCAAAAGAACCTTAAACTCGATGGGTTTTGGATAAGGTGCAAGTCAAGTTACCATTTGACATTGATCCTGAGTACAAGTCAGATGTCCCAGATTCTCCGCCTATGTCCTTAGAAGAAATAGACAATTTGAAGAATACTTTTAATTAAGCTCAAAGGGAGAAAGAAGAATTGGAGCTTAACCTCCATAACATAACTAAGGAGAAAATGAAAATGCAATGCATACTTAAATCAAAAGATCAACAAATTCAGAAAGATCGTGAGGCATTTGAGAAGGAGAGTCTTAAGCAGAAGCGCTCAACATAAGGGTTGTTAAGTGCTACTTTCAATTTAGATTCCCACAACCAACGGTTGGAGGATGTTGCTAGTGAGATCGGGAAATTAAATAGGTGGTACAAAAAGGAAATGCAAGATAAAAAGATGATGAAAGAAGATTTGAGGGCTCAAATCCAAACTTTGGCGCAAGCTTCTTTGGATCAAGAAGAACAAATGAAGTATCTTACCACCAGAATTCGAGATAGCCAAGAATCAGAGGTAGGGGAACGCCTCAAAAGGATGATGGCAGAAAGATTTCTCACCCAGAAGACCGATGAATACGAGCAAGTATGTATTGAGTTAGAAGGCCTATGAAAGGATTTCCTAATACAACAGAAACTCTATACGCAGACGAGGGCTGAAAAGTTATATTGGGAAGATCAGTATGTTAAGATCGCCAAAGCAGGAGAGGATAATCATAAGATAATTCATGACCTCTACCAAGAGTACCGGTTCTACAAAGACAAGCATGCAAGGCTCGCCTTCTTAGCCAACAATCTTATCAGCGACATCCCTAGGAGTTTGAGAGATGCAGAAAATATGATGGCCCCTCTTCCAAAAGACGTCGAAGACTTCCTCAAACTTTATAGGTCAATTGTCGATGGCTTTGGAGAAGAAATCTGAAGGTGCACTTAGAAGGCTTTTTGTTTCCCTTTGTTTATTTCTTTCAGCAAGTTTTAATGTTTTAAGTTTGAATATTTTTTAATAACTGAATTATATTCTTTTTAAAGACAATTAATATGTCAATAAAGGCATGTGTTTCTGTATCTATTTTGCGTATTAATTTTTTAGGTACTCACCAATAAAAAGAAAAACCTATATATATATATATATATATATATATATATATATATATATATATATATATATATATATATATATATATATATATATATATATATATATATATATATATATATATATATATATATATATATATATATATATATATATATATATATATATATATATATATATATATATATATATATATATATATATATATATATATATATATATATATATATATATCTGTGTGTGTGTGTGTGTGTGTGTGTGTGTGTGTGTGTGTGTGTGTGTGTGTGTGTGTGTGTGTGGGGGGGGGGGGGGGGGGGGTGTGTGTGTGTATCCAAGTGAATAAGGCATTCGAAAAATGAAACCCGTAGCATATTCATTTGCATTCATGCATTCACAAATATTTGCATCTCATAAATTCATACAAAAAAACTCATCATTTTTCAAAAGCTTTCTTCAGTTAAACCATTGGTAGAAGAAAAGCATCGCCTCTCCGACCACCATATCATACAAGAGCCCATCAACAAAAAGCGATGGAACAAATCGAAGAAAATCAAGCTGCATTCAAGGAAGATCTTGAACAAGTCAAGGGTAATATTGACTCGATGAAGGGAGACATGAGTCAAGTTCGACTAGCCTTAAAGAATATCATTGAGAGCCAAGAACATATCCCTAGGGAAGCCTTTGAAGAAGTAGCCCAAACCATTGGTGCATCGAGCGGTCACCAACCGAGAAGAGAACCGGAGTCAGGACCTCAAAAGTCAACTATGGCTCAACAAGAAATAAGACAAGTTGATACTGAAGGGTTTGTCCTGCCTCCACAAAAAGTAAGGGCATCTCATACCTTGTAGATTTTGATCAACAATGCAGACAACTACATAGACTTGCAGTATGGAGACCATGACTTAGAAGATGTCAACCAAGCACCCCAAAGGATAACCCATGCGCATGCTACTAAAAATCCATTGGCCCTCAACCAATACAAATCCATTGAAGAAAGGTTTAAGGTTGTTGGGGCTTACGATGCTTTCGATGTCGATGTTATCGAGATGGGTCTAGTTCTAGATGTGGTAATCCCTCCAAAGTTAAAATTACATGACTTTGGAAAACTCAAGGGACTCACTTGTTAGAGGAACCATCTACGCATGCATTGCAGAAAGATGCATGCGTATGATCAAGACCAAAAGTTGATGATCCATTATTTCCAAGACAGTTTAAGTGGGGCATCCCTGGATTGATACATGCAGTTGGAACGGGTTCATATCCAGAAATTGGAAGATCTTGATAACGCTTTCTTGAGATAGTACAAATACAACTTCGACATGGCGCCTAACCGCACGCAACTCCAAAACTTGTCTCAGAAAAGGAGTAGTATTTCAAGGAGTATGCGCAAAGATAGAGAGAAATGGCAGCCCGTTTACAACCACCACTTCTGGAGAAAGAATTATTCGATATGTTCATGGGAACTTTACAA
Organism: Vicia faba; assembly: GCA_948472305.1. Lineage (NCBI taxonomy): Eukaryota > Viridiplantae > Streptophyta > Magnoliopsida > Fabales > Fabaceae > Vicia > Vicia faba. The sequence goes on from OX451740.1 coordinate 288,382,938, forward strand.
AGGTTGTACTATGAAAAGATGGTAGGAAGCGTCTCTTTTGGATTTTATGATTTGGTAACTATTGGTGAAAGAATTGAAGATGGCATAAAGAGTGGGAATATACAATGGGAATCATCCAGTACCCCTTATAATGCAAAAAGACATGTTACTGACTTCTCAAAAAAGAAGGAGGGAGAAATTAATGTTGTAGCCTCGCATCCAAGGGAACAACAACCATTAATAATTCCAAGAGAACAACAACATAACAAGTTTGAAAGGCAGCTGAGAAAATTTGATCCGCTCCCTATGTCACACAGCCAATTATTGCAACACTTAGTCAAAGCATCTTTGGTAGAGCTAAAACCTCTAGCTCCTCCAATCGGGGCACCCCCACAAAGATATGATGCCAATGCCAGATGCGAGTATCACGCCAATTCTCTAGGGCATACTATATAAAAATGTTGGGCCTTTAAACACAAGGTACAAAATTTATTGGACTCTCGGGATATCACTTTTGATAAACCGAACACCAAGATAAACCACATTCCTCTGCATGGTCGATCAGCGGTAAATGAAATTGAAGTTGTTACTAACTTTGGGGCGGCCAAAAAAGTAAAGGACTCGATAAAACTTTTGAAGGAATATCAATTGGATGTGGGTTCCTCTTGGAACATAATGAATCTTTTGAGAAGACGTTACAAATATTGGTGGATTAAGGGATAGTCCAATCTGGGTCATACCCTAAAGGAGAATATGTAGCTGCAATCGAGGGAAGTACAAAGAAGCCATTGGTAATTCCTTTCCAAGGGCCGAACCTTAATAAGAAGACTCTTGTGATTCCATGGGGAGAATCAACAGAAGCACTAGTATTGATACCAAGACAAACATTAAGGATACCAGTAGTTCCAAACACTACGATGGTAATTAGGGGACCATCTCCTACCCCCTTATGAAAGTGACAAAGTAGTACCATGGAGTTATGATTCTACTATATACGTTAATGGTTTAAAGTAAGAATGTGAGCATCGATATATCAAGAACTTGCAATCTCAAATATAGTAGGAATAGGGGCATGACTTGCAGTGGTCGAATCTATGGTCCCGAACCATAAAAGAAGAACGATAATTCGGTTAAAGATGATATTGATGCTATGGTGAAGTATAAAGGAAAAGCGGGGGTGGAGGCAAGGAAAGAACAAGAACCTCCGAGCAAGGATTTTACCAACCGAGAGGCTGAAGAATTCTTGAAAATAATCAAAAGAAGTGACTATAGGGTGGTGGATCAGCTTCACCAAACCCCGACCAATATTTCAATACTCTCATTGCTCCTTAACTTATAAGCGCATCGAGACTCTCTAATGAGGGTTCATAATTTTGCTAATGTCACAGAAGAGATTACAGTAAATGAATTTGACAATGTTGTGGCAAATCTAACATCTGGATCATATTTGGGTTTTAATGATAGTGACTTGACTCCACAAGGTCGTGATCACAAAAAAGTGTTGCACATCTCTATTCAGATAGGTACTACAAGCATGTCCAGAGTACTCACCGATACTGGTTCAACTCTTAATGTGCTATCAAAATCCAGCTTAATAAAGTTAACACTAGTTGGTGTTGTGATAAGGCTCGGTTCTACGATAATTAAAGCTTTTGACGGTTCCCAAAGTTCAGTATTTGGAGAAGTGGACCTTCTTGTCAAGATCGGGCCGCATATGTTTTATATCACTTTCAAGTCATGGATATAGAACCAGCATTAACATGTATACTTGGACGACACTGGATTCATGCAGCAGGGGAAATCACTTTAACTTTACATGAGTAATTAAAGTTCCTCGTTAAAGGGAGATTGGTTATAATTGACGGTGAAGAGGAAATCTTTGTAAGTCACATAGAGTCCTACAAATATATCAGTACGGACAAAGACTCCATAGCGACACCGTTTCAAATCCTAGAGGTTGCTTCAATGGTAACCTTACCGGTGGAAAAAATCAAGAAAACTAGTTGACTTCGTGGAGAGAATTGCAAATAGTTGCGGAAAGTGGTACCTCAAAAAGTTAGGGTAAACTCCCGGAAATACCTAAGAAGAATCACTTTGGTTTGGGCTATTGTGATACGGTGGGAAGAACTAACTGTTTTTTGGAATGCTGGTTTGCGTTTTGCGTTTGTTTTTGAAAAATGTCGTGGTAAGCAAGTGTCGCCACCAACTTTTATTTTATCCAACAAGGAAAGGAAAAAAGCACAGAAAAATTCCTTTTTCGAGATATTTCTCGGGTTCGAGGGGTAAATTATAGAAAGGGAAGGTGTTAGCACCCTTTCTATCCGTGGTTATCCACGGGCTCTTAGGTACTTGCTCATATTGTTTTCAAAATATTTCTTTCTTTGTGCTTGTGGGTTTGAAAAAGTTTTTGTTTGAAAACTTCGACTTAACTCTTGCTTCTGTCCTCAAGAGCGTATGAAGTGTTTTTGAAAACTTTGTTCGAAAAGTGTAAGTGTGAAAAGTTTTTGTTTTTTGAAAGAGAGCAAGTATCTAAGAACCATCTACCTACTCGAAAAAAGAATCGTTCTATGCTTGTTTCCTTTAGAAAATGCTATCCCACTATTAGTGAGTAGGTAGCACCGTCTTTGGAGTTTGAGGGCCAATTCGAATGAGGGACGTGCGGTCACTAAAGCAATGTTAGGATGCCTTAGCGGTAACCCTAATGTCTTAGATCATTTGTTTTGAGGCAACAATATCCGAGGCAACCATTTCGAGGCGACTATGATCTTTGGACAAGAGGGTGACCTCTAAAACGACCTATACTCAATGACCGTGTACGAAGGCAACCAAGTGGGGTGTACCCTAAGAGTGCGCATGTGCGAGTGTGTCGTTTTCAGTTATTTTTTGTCTTTGTACATGTTAATGGTGATCTAAGTTGATTTTAGGTTAAAAAATTCAGTCTTGTCATGCAAACCTATTATCAAACATCTAACAGTTATAATTTGCGGAAAATAAAAGTGCGGAATTTAAATTACAAGGCGTCTGGTATTTACATCGCCAAAAACAAACCCTTTAAAAATAAATAAAGCGATAAAAAATAAATAAAAGGTCCTATTAATTATTACAATCCGGAAGCAAGTACAATATTGAATAAATTTATCGTGTGCGGGAGATTGAATCGAGCGCAAACTAGGGTTTTGACCCTTTTTGTTAAAGAAAAGATTTTTTGTTGTTTTTTTATTTTAAGAAAGAAAATGAAATTAAACCTAAATTAATTACTAAATTAAATTAATTAAATTAATTAATAAAAATAAATTGTTTTTGGATTTTTGGTATTTTAAGAAAGAAATAAAAATTAATTGAATTAGTAAAACCTAATTAAGTCTAGTTAATTTTAATTATTTACAAAAATATGTTAAAAAATTATTCTAGAATTAAAACATAAATTGACTTATTAGTGTTTATTAAATAAAAAAATAAAAGTTAAAGTCTAATTTGATAAAAAAATATTTTTGTGATTTTATTTTATAAAGAAAAGAATTTTTTAATGGTTAGTAATTAAATAAAATATAATAAAACAATTAATTAAAACAAAAAATAAATAGGAGAGAGTAAGGGGGGTTTGAGCTTGAATATGGGAGTTTGAGAAGCACATCTGAGGCCCATTACACGCTGGCCCTGTTGACTTTCCCTGGATTTGGTGTGGGTGTGCTGACTTTGCCTATGGTGGTCCTTCAGCTTGGACCTTCAGATTTGGCCTTTGGCCATCTGGCTACTGGATGAGTGAGAGTGCATGGTATGCTGCATGCTTGGAGATGTACACAATCGCCTGAAATGCAAAATCAAATAGAAATTGGATGACCTGGGATTCGAACCCAGGTCCTGATGGATATTGGCATGCACGCTTACCACTAGGCCACTTTGTTCTCTTTGTTAATAAAATACAAATAAATCATAATATAAAAAAAAAAGTCAATATGCCAGCAAACAAAAAAATGCGCGCGTGATTTGAATGGGCCAACGAAGGCGTGACACGCATCATCTTCAACCTTCCATCCGTGGCTAAAACCCTGTAAAACCTATAGCCACAGACACAAATCGTCACTACAAGTCATGCTTACTCCAAAATCCACTGTAAGCCATGAAAATGAATTCTAAGGGCATGGTTGTGCTCGTCTCATCATCCCGGTCACAACCATACCCTTCTCGATGTCCAATTATTCCTGAAAAAAGAAAACCCTAAAAACAATCCACGAAACCCTAGCTATGGTATTTTGCAGTATAGGTCAGATAAATCAAATTAAATAATGCCAATAGTTTGGAAATGTTATGAGGATTTCAAATATACCAATAATTTACTCAAATGATGCAAGAATGATGAAATACGATTTCAAGAACAAAGCGAATTATCTTGACACTTACAGCGCGTTTGGGTGTATGAATGAGCTTGCTTTTGATCTAGGAAGGTTGAGTGAACACCCAGGAAGCGATTGGGATAGCTTTTGGCTTCTGAAAATGCCTCTTACTATGATTTCAAATTCAAGCTTTTTAGTGTTTTTTCCAAACTTTGTTCTGCCTTTTCTTGCAGCCTCCAACCCTTGTCTCGTGTGTCTTAGCTTGCTTATGTATGGTACAATGTGCTAGGGTAACAAATTTGGCTTGAATATTCTCCCATCAATGCTTTGGGATTTGATTTGATCCTCCATTATTAAACCTTTCAAGTTTGCCAATTTTCAATCTTTTTGTACATGGATTGCTTGATACGAATTTTGATGATGTTATTGATGATGATTAAAGCCTGAAACAACAAAAGAATCGCATGTAATCAAAGTTTTGGATTTTGTATGATTTAATGTGATTTAAAATGAATAAATTCAATAAAAAATCAAATAAAATAATAAAAAAGAGATATGGGCTCATGGCTGAAGCTAGGACACGTGGACAATGATGCAAGCTCAAATCAAGTGGAAAAGAATGGGCCCATTTGAAAAAATTTGAAGTTTTGAGGATAGTTGACTTTTGGCAATTTTGCAAAAATGTCCAACTTCGACAATGCATAACTTCTACAATTTTGAACTTTTGGAGGTGTTCTTGGACTTCTTAGAAATCTTGAGATGTCCTCTAACGAACCCATGTGGTCTCATCTCATTTTGATATTCCATGCTCAAGTTATAAGCTTTGGAAAGAAAAGGTGTTTTTGTTGACTTTCAAAAATAACCTATAATGTCCAAATTTGTAACTTCTTGTGAGTGAATTTTTTGATCTTGGGGTATGAATATGGATTGTAGGAAATTTCATCCTATTTAAAATGAGCTTTGGATGGGTCATTTCTCATAAAGTATGAGAAAGTTATGCTTGGTCAAAGTTGAGTTGACTTTTCCTACAAAACCCTAATTTAGCAACTTTTGAGTCTTGATGAATTTTGAGCAATCCTTGATGAATTATGATCAACCCTTGATCAAATGATGAAATATCCTTCAGAATGAGAATTTTGACAAAAAATCTTGAAGTTTGACTGTATTTGAGTCACAGTTGACTTTTGCCCTAGCATAGTCGATTTTTGGACCCTTTGAGCAATTGACTGAGCAAACTTCCTCTGCAAGGCTCGAAACTTGACATGGATGATCTTGATAACATATTAGGACATTGGGGAACACTTGAGGTCATTTGTATTCAAGGATCTTGATGCAACCCAAAACCCTAGTTTGGGGTTGACTGCCTTAGGAGATAGCTTGTCTGACCAACTCTTGAGCAACCTTGAGCCACTTGGAGATTTTCCTTGCAATGTTTTGAGGAATATGAGAGGGAAAATTTTGGGGTACAACATCTGCCCCTGTTCAATCTTCTTAAACCTGAGGATGTAGATTGGTTTTCGTGCCTTTCGTGATCCGAAGGTGGAAGATGATTGAACACTAGAGTGCCCAGAAATTTGCACTTGCATGAAGTGGTATCCGCCTTGTGATGTCGGGAATGGGCTTACAGATGCCATTTGGAGATTGCTGGCGGGAGGATGGGCTTAAAGATGCCATCTGCAGGAGTGTCGATCGCATAACAGATTCCTTAGCGAGAACTTGCATACCTGTTGGTGTGGAAGATTCCACTGGGGAAGTCTAATCTTTGTTGAGATTTAGGAACTTGCCTGTACCTTAGCTGAGAGAACATCTCTGCTGAGTTTCAAGAACTTGTCCGTAATTCAACTGGGGGAAATCTGTCGAGATTTAGAACCTTATCTGTAATTCAACCGAGAATAATTCAGTTGAGATTTAAGAACCGGTCAGTACTTCGACGGAGGAAAATTGCCGAGATTTAGAACCTTATCTGTAATTCAACCGAGAATAATTCAGTTGAGATTTAAGAGCCGGTCAGGTCTTCGACTGAGGGAAATATCTTCATCAAGATCTAGGACTGTTTGTTCTTCAATGGAGTATAATTTTGTTGAGATTTTAGAACTCGTCCACACTTCGACGGAGGAAAATTGTCGAGATTGAGAACCTTATCTATAATTCAACCGAGGATAATTCAGTTGAGATTTAAAAACCAGTCAGGTCTTCGACAGAGGGAAACATCTTCATCAAGATCTAGGACTGTCTGGTCTTCAACAGAGGATAATTCTATTGAGATTTTAGAACTCGTCCACACTACGACGGAGGAAAATTGTCGAGATTGAGAACCTTATCTGTAATTCAACCAAGAATAATTCAGTTGAGATTTAAGAACCGGTCAGATCTTCGACAGAGGGAAACATCTTCATCAAGATCTAGGACTGTCTGGTCTTCAACGGAGGATAATTCTGTTGAGATTTTAGAACTCGTCCACACTACGAGGGAGGAAAATTGTCGAGATTGAGAACCTTATCTGTAATTCAACCGAGAATAATTCAGTTAAGATTTAAGAACCGGTCAGGTCTTCGACAGAGGGAAACATCTTCATCAAGATCTAGGATTGTCTGGTCTTCAACGGAGGATAATTCTGTTGAGATTTTAGAACTCGTCCACACTTCGACGGAGTAAAATTGTCGAGATTGAGATCCTTATCTGTAATTCAACCGAGAATAATTCAGTTGAGATTTAAGAACCGGTCAGGTCTTCGAAAGAGGGAAACATCTTCATCAAGATTTAGGACTGTCTGGTCTTCAACAGAGGATAATTCTGTTGAGATTTTTGAACTCGTCCACACTACGACGGAGGAAAATTGTCGAGATTGAGAACCTTATCTGCAATTCTACCGAGAATAATTCAGTTGATATTTAAGAACCGGTCAGGTCTTCGACATAGCTGATAACCTAACTGCATCCTTCCTGAAAGGTAAAGGTCAGTTGTATGCAATGCATGATATATATCAAGCAATGATGTTCTCAAAATAAATGAGATTGTGTTGTATAATGCATATATACATGTATCGTGATGTAAGGAAATGTAATGTTTCAGCTGGGGAAAATAAATCCCGGATAGATGCTGGAGAATAGAATTGGATTCTTCGTTTCTGCTAGGGATGGCAAACGAAGATGATTGCGAGAATAAACCTGCAGGAGAGGATAACTCTGTTGAGGAATAAACTAATGAGGAGGTTACTCTGTGGGGAGGAGATGCTCTGCTGAGGATTCCACCGATAAATTCCGCTGGGAATGAATTACCGTTGCTAGTGATACTGAACCCTGTTGGGGATTGAATTCTTGTTCGTGAAAGGAACGAACTCCGCTGGGGATGAATCCTCCAGTTGTGACTTCACTGGGGATAACCTTTTAGACTCTTATGGGGATAATCCTTTGAGCTTTGCTAGGGATAATCTTCCAAAGTCTACTGGGGATGATTCTCCAAACCCCACTGGGGAAGCTTTTTCAGACTGCGCTAGGAAAAATTTCAGACTCCACTGGGGATATTTTGTACTCTGCCGGGGAATATTCTTGTACTCCGCTGGGGAATATTAAGACTGTCGGGGATATTAAGCCTTTTCAGTGTTGATGGTATATAAACTCTGCTCGGGGAGAATATTACCGATTCATTCACAGTTGCAAGTCTCAGCTGGGGAGAGCTGTCATTACTGTCCTTTCTTACTCTGCGGGGAGTGAAAGTGCCTTAGTCGTATTCTTCAGCTAAATCTACCCTTGTACCTGGTGGACAGAGAAACTGTATAGTTTGGACAATTCTTATTTGCCCTTGTTTTTGATATTATAAGTAATGGTCTTTTGTTTCGCATGTAAACATTCATGAGCAGCAATTAATGTCAAATGCATATATCAAAAATGAACATTGGACGTTCTTTGCAAAATAAAACAGATAAAGGAAAAATAGTTTGAAATTTATTTGAAAATGAATTGTATTGATTTTGAAGTTTGGCCTGTAAATAGGCGTTTTTTGTACAAGAGGCTGACGTCCTAGTAAGAGAACGCCGCCGAATAATAGAATTTACATAATTTGTGAAAAACTAAACAAAACAGCTATGTGAATAATCCCATTGGGTTCCAACTCTGCTATTTCCCTTATGTCCTCGAGCATCTCATCACTTTGCTACTTAGTTGAAGGTAGATCACATTGATCAGTGTCGTCCGAGTTTGATAGTCGATACTGAATCCTGGTTGCAAGGTGATCCAATGAGACATAGTGTTACGCTTTGATCCCTAATTTTTGCCTGGACCTCCCTTTCGGGTTTTCAGTCCACCGGGATACCCTTTTTTGCCCAAGCTGCCTTTTCAGGTTTTCGACTTGCCGGGTGTACATTTGTTTTCATTTTCATCCCTTATTTTTGGCCGAAACCTTTTGGTTCTCCAGGAAGCCCTCATTTTTGCCTAGGCCAGTCAACCTAGCGGGTCTTTGATTATGTGTAGTATCTTTTCACTATGTCTGCATTGACGGGGTGAGGAAGGTCGTCACCATCCATAGTGGTTAGATTCATAGCTCCTCCTGAGAAAATGTTCTTAACCACAAATGGCCCTTCGTAAGTAGGGGTCCATTTGCCCCTGGGATCACCTTGAGGTAGAATGATGCGCTTGCTAACCAGATCCCCAACTTGATACTCTTGTCATCTAACTTTCTTGTTAAATGCCTTGATCACCCGCTTTTGATACATTTGACCATGACAAATAGCAGTAAGTCTCTTTTCGTCGATTAGGTTTAGCTGATTGATGGGGGTTTTATTATCTGTAACGTATAGCCTAAATGTAGTACTGCAAGTGTACAGCCTATCGAAGTAATATATAAGATTATCGAACCACAGAGACCAATTGTCAATCTATCAACTCTATTGCTAAGGTGCTTATCTAAGGCGAATAAGGATATTGATGTGAGTGCAGTGCACAAAGTAAATATGCGAGGGAAATAACAGTTTAAAAGACAGGTTGGAATGTAAATCATGTAATCAGATATTGGTCCGGTCATGCGTAGATGAACCTACTTATGGGGCAGTATTTTCTATTGATAGCAAAGAATCAGTTTAACGGGAACTTGTAGCTTTTGACTACTAAGAACCGAGTTTACTCTTTAAATTAAATTCCTTTATTGTCACATATAAAGGGTGCCTTCCGCGTTAAAGAGGTAAACCTATTTTTAAGAAATTGATAGTTTTGACTTAATAGAAAAGTGATCTTACTCGGAAAGATTAACTTAAAGAGACTTTTGGCTTTTGGCCAAGAGTCAGATTTTAAACCTACAAACGCGTCCGAAAATAGTTTCAAAATCGTTTTCTAAAAAGGGTCAATGATTCCTATTTAACCAATCAACGGCTGTCGCTCTTTTTGTTTGGTTAAATAATAATCAAGTCGTATCATCAGTTTGGACGGCTTTCGATCTTACCCAATTAAACATTTAAACACAATCGACTTAAGTTAGAAGCAAAACATCCCCAGAGTATTTTCACTAGCATGATAATTGGAACACAACCACGATGACAATCATTACATCCTAACCTTTATAGTTTAGCCAGACATAATAAGTGCGAGTCTATAAAACGTGTAGACTATGGTAAGAGCATTTAAAGTCTATAAAACGTGTAGACTATGGTAAGAGCATTTAAAGTCTATAAAACGTGTAGACTATGGTAAGAGCATTTAAAGTCTATAAAACGTGTAGACTATGGTAAGAGCATTTAAAGTCTATAAAACGTGTAGACTATGATAAGAGCAATTAAATAAAGAAATGCAATAAATTAGAACCTTGCTCCGGTCGGAGACTTGAATCTGATACAAATCTACGGAAAAGTAAGGCCGGTATGATGAACTTCAACCAAAGTGCTCCAAGACTCGATTACAACTCAATCTACACCGCAATAACTCCCCGATGTGAAGAGATTATTACTTTACAGAAACTGATAGTATATGGCTTAAGATTGTACTAAGCTTGGATGAAACTAAAGAATGAGAATCGAAAGCTATTTATAGAGGAACTTTGAGGTGCGTAAGGACCAGCATGTCCCTTAACTTCTTTTGAGCGGGAACCTTTTTGTGAAGGCCGCGGGCGCGGTGAGGGTGGCCGCGGGCGCGGCGCCTGGAACCGCCACATCATGGGAACGTGGCAGTTGATCTCTGGGTGAAAGTGGGCCACGTCATCGCGTTTCCTGTAGCCAGCGCGGTGCTGAACGCCATAAGTGCAAAATATCTTGAAAAACCCTAATTTCTGGGCGTTTTGGCTCGTTTCTTCACAGAAGGCTCTGAAATGACAAGAATCCTGAAAACAAAGGAAAAAGGAACATAATACGAGAAAATGACAATAAAAACTAAGGAAAACATGTGATATTTGAGTCAGAAACATAGTGCGATTTAGTGCGATCAAATCCTCCCATGCTTAGACCTTTGCTTGTCCTCAAGCAACAACTCTTAAAAGTAGATGAAAGAAAATTGTGGTGTATACAGGTTTTGGGCAAAGAGGGCTTCTAAGTCCGAGTAAGGGTGTGTCGTCAGGCACTAACTATCTGAATCAAGGGTATCGTAATTACACTACTCGCAGAAATGCGGACATAAACCTCATAAGTATACAGATTGATCCAAATATCCTTACTATGCTAAGACTTCTTTTTGTACGAGGTCCTTTTTCATTCAGGCGCAATCACACTAAGCCCGTTATCCGTACATACTCATGGTGTAGTGACCGGTTAGTGACTCTGATCTCAAGTGATGGGATTCTGGTACAAGAGTTGGTTTAATCCCTTTTTATTTTACCCATTTGCAGTTGCGGGGGATCGGACCGTAGTCCGCCCTACCAAGTTCAGCACCAGATACCTCTGAACCAACTACAACAGATATGCCTTATATATATTTTTTCTTTGTTTTTGTTAGTGCTTACAACTTTCTTGAGTTAAGTAATCTTTGTGAGGATTACCCAACTCGTAGTCGTATTCATACTTTATTTTGTAACTTTTAAGGCAAAAATAGAGATCATCCACCTATATTCATCGATCCCACACTTAGAGCATGCTTAGGCCGGAGCTGACTGCTAAGATAAACTACTTGAAGACCTATTTGTACAGCTTTATTCAAAATCATAGCATATTGGGGAGAAAGGATCTAATCTAAATATTCAAAAAGGCTTATGGTGTAAAAATGATAACGAATTTTTCAAAAAGTGAGTGTCCGAGAAACAGACCCTATCTAGGACCTGTCTCATAGCCCAAATCCTTAAAAACAACCATAAATCTTTGAAAAATAAAAATTTTGTAAGGCTAAAAGGTGGGGGAAATGAAAGGGTACACTACGCAGAAAGACTCGCCTATCACATGCATTTTATTAACTACGAAAAAAAAAAAGGAAAAATGCGGAAGGTAAATAAAAGCAGGAAAAACGGAAAATAAAAGCGAAAAATGGGAAATAAAAGCGATAAATGCTCCTCCCACACTTAAATCAGACATTGTCCTCAATGTTCCAAAATAAGGTAGGAGGAGGTACCTGAAAACACTAGTGGGGGCCACTAGGACCTTCACCATCCTGGTTGGTACGACCGGAACGGCGGCTACGGCTGCGACGGCGGCTATCTCGGTCCAAAACAAGCTGCTCCAGTCTCTCTGACAAGGCGGCATTTGCCGCTTGTAGCTCTTGGGTCCGACCAATGAGGGTGCCTTGGGTTGCCTCCATCAATTGGAAGTGACGAGCGTATGTGGTCTGGTGTAGGTGCTGTTCTCTCTGAAAAGCCAGCTGACTTTCCATAATAGTGCACAGAGAGCTAGCATTTTGTTCTTGGGACGCTTGCATGAAGGCCATGTTGTCGGTCGCCTGTTGCTGCAAGGTAGCAAGGAGGGTGTCCCTCTGGGCCTCTCGGGCCATATGCTCACGCCACATGTCCTCAGTGACATGGAAGCTAGGAGCTGTACCTGCATGTGGGTTAGAGGTTGAAGGTGCCGTGTGTGGAGGTGAAAAATGGGGTGGTTCCTCTGTTTGGAAATCGTACTCATCATCAGTGTTGTTACCCTCATTTAAAGGTAGATTTGGGGGCAACGGACCAATAAAAGCAGGAGCGTTGAGATCGTAGGTCCAGTTACGCTCAAATCGAATATCAGTACGACGGGTGCAAGGCATAACAACACTGGGTACGGCAGCACCTCCAACCATTAGGAAGTAACCACCTTCCTTCCTCGTCTTGCATAAACGCATATCCCTGAAAAATTTAAGATTTGCAATCCGAGGAGGAAGTGGTTCTAGGGTGGCAAGTTCCGTATCCAATCCTATGGCACGGGCAATAGTGGTAATCAGTCCACCAAAGGAAATCGGCCCACCTTTTCTTAAAACATGGTGCATGTGGGCAATCATGAATGGGACGGGATTAACTTTGGTGTCTGTGAGGCAGCTTTGCATGATAATTAATTCTTTAGCATTCACCTTGTTTGGGTTTTCCCGAGCAAAGATGGTGGATGCTAAAAGAAATCTAAAGACACGAAGGGCAGGATTGTGGATGTGAGAAGCAAGAAGGCCATCAAAAGATGTTGCATTTTGTTTAGTAATTCTGGCCCAAAATGCTTCAAATGCCCAATCCGTGTCTAAAGGTGCTTCACAAATGGCACCATCCCCATAAGGCAATCCTAACATGGCGGCTAGACCGTCAGTGGAGTAATCATATTCGACATTAAACATTCTAAATTTGACTCCACCTACGGTGCTAGCAGTGTTAGGAGAGACGTTATAAATTAAAGAACTTAAAAACTCGAACGTCAGCCTAGGGTAGGTCGGTGCTTGAGTAGCAAAAATATCATGCATACCTATTTTATCTAGAAGGAAGAATACACTATGGTATATACCTAATGAATATAGACAGTTTTCATCAATATACCTGGTAGAGTGTATTGGTGTTGTCAGCAATTTTTCAAGCCGCTTTAGTTGCCTTTCTCCGGCTTGACCACCACGTAAAATGTAACCGTGATATTCCATAGGATTTTCTTGTGGGTAAAAAGAGAGAAAGAATGGGATGTAGAAGTAATGAAGGTGTGAGGAAGAAAATGATATAGTAGGGGGTATTTATAGGAAGGGAAGAAAGAAAATGGTGGTTGTAAATATTTATGATGAAAATAATGGAAATAAATGTAGTGGGTTGGTATGGGTAATAAAGTGGGTTAAAATTGGAAGAAAATGGGATTGGAAATTGAAAAAGTGGTAAAATGGTGGGAAAAACGAGCTACTAGCCGTTAGGTGACCGTTGCGTCACCGCGGGCGCGGCAGGGCCTACCGCGGGCGCGGTGAGGTCGAGGTCAGTTGGGCTGGCCTGGCTTTCTTTCCATTGGGCTTTTTCTTCCTCGCCATTATCTTCAATTTCTGGAGGTGTACCTATTTTTCTTATAAATGTGCATATATGTACGTGAATACATAGACACATGTTTATTTATTTTATTTTTATATTAAAACTATGGTGACCTAGAAAAACAAAAACATTAGTAAATAAATAAAACATATGCAGATATATATATATAGATATAGGTACGGTCATTGGGTCATCAAAATAAATATTAACAACTCAGGAAACAGATAATGCAAAAATAAAAATGAGTCTGAAAAGGAAATCAACATAATACTAATAATACTGAAACTAGATATCTTGTGAACAATAAAGATCTATTGCCAACCGGTAGGATGCTCTGCAGGAGTGCCTGGGCCACGCAGCTCGGTCAGCTGGCGTCGAATCTCTGCCACCTCGTGAGCTAATTCATCTAACTCACCAGCGAAGGTAACATCGTTTACTTCCAACTGCAAATGAAGGTCAGCCACCTCATTGCGGAGAGTGGTTATCTCAGTGCGCATAGCAGTCAATAGAGTGCGAATATCAGGTTCCTGCAAGCTGAGGTTATTAGTAAGAACAGTAGTATGTGTAACCTCGGGTCGGGATGTGTGATCTGGAGCGGAGTCCTCGGAGGCAGGAGTGTAGTCCTGAGTGGGATCTTCAGAAGCAGGAGTGTATTCTGGAGTGAGATCTTCGGAAGCAGGAGTGTATTCTGGAGTGTACTCTTCGGAGGCAGGAGTGTATTCTGGAGTGTACTCTGATATCTCACCCCAACCTTCTACAGAATAGTTCCAATTAGCAGAGTTGGAAACACAAGTCATCTGAGGGTCTGGCATGGTGAAGGTGTAAACTGTCTGGTCATTGATAAGCAATCTGTACCGATATGGGTGGAAAGAGGCCCTCCTCATGAATCCACGATCCATGCAAAAGTCTAAATCTAGAAAAGTATATCCACAGTATGGGGTCAGCTGTGCTATCATACTGTCTAAACCCAAAGCAGAAGCTATCTGTGTCACATTCCCTCCGGAATGAATGAGCCCTACAGCGGATCGAGCAGTCTGCTCGAGGCTCTCTATCAGAAAACCTCCACTAGCTATAGGTCTGGACTGACTAGCACAGTATAAGAAAAGGATCTCCTCAGCGGTGACCAAGTGGTCACAGTAACTCCTCCCAAAGAAAGTGTGGCATAGGATCATCTCGAAGTATCGGAAGGCCGGGTTATGGATCTTCCGGGACAGCTGGGTAGAGGGGTCAAGACTGGCTCTATCAGTAATGTCCTGCCAAAATTTGTCAATGTCTCTGTCCATGTAGCAACTCAATGGGAACTCAGTTATAGCGGTCGGTCCAGTTTGGAAACCAAGCAAATCCCCAAATTCTTTGGTGGTCAGGGTATACTCGGTGCCAAACAATCTGAAACTCAGGCGTCCTCGCTCATCTCCTTCACCTACTCGTGGATTATAGTCCATAGAGCTAAGAAACTCCAGAGTAAGGTTCCTGTATGTTTTGTGGACATCATCGGCATAAGAATCCCAGCTAAGTTGGTTGCATAGATACCGAATACTTGGCTCGATCCCTAGTGCCTCCATGCAGCTCTGATCGGGGTACCTAGTGGGTACCATAGGTCTAGCAGATAAGGTAGCAAATCGGGCCTTTTGCGCTTCATCTCTGAAAATCACAACCATACCATCGGGGTGATGCATCCTGAAAATATAAACACAAGAAATTAGTCCAGATAAAATATATAAATTACTAAAATAAAATAAAATAAAATAAAGAATAAACCATGGGTTGCCTCCCAGGCAGCGCTTGTTTAACGTCGTTTAGCTTGACGATTAGATCTTACTTTATGTGGGTATTGGTGGGTCTATAAGAATATGACTAGAGTAGTCAACAGGCAAATCGCCTCCTTTGTAGAGCTTCAGTCTTTGTCCATTTACCACAAATGGAGCACATGAATTGTTTTTGATTTCTACTGCTCCAGACTTTAGAACTCTTGACACTTCAAATGGACCTGTCCATCTTGAACGAAGCTTACCAGGGAAAAGTCGTAATCTTGAGTTAAATAGGAGAACAGGATCACCAATGTTGAAATCTTTCTTGATGATTTTTTTATCATGCCACATTTTGGTTCTTTCCTTATATATGATGGCATTCTCATAGGAATTCAAGCGAAGCTCTTCTAGCTTGTGAATGTCCAGGATACGTTTTTCTCCGGCTTTCAGGTAATCTAGATTCAAGGATTTAATGGCCCAATAGGCTTTATGTTCTAGTTCGAAGGGTAAATGACAGGACTTTCCATAAACCAATTGATAAGGAGTTGTTCCAATAGGGGTTTTATAAGCCGTTCTATAAGCCCATAAGGCGTCTTTAAGTTTTCCAGACCAGTCTTTTCTGGATAATGATACGGTTTTTTCTAGGATCTGCTTAATCTCCCTATTCGATACCTCTACTTGGCCACTGGTTTGCGGGTGATATGGTGATGCTACTCTATGTTTTACTCCGTATTTGCTTAGAAGCTTGTCAAATATCTTAGATATAAAATGTGATCCTCCATCACTTATGACTAACCTCGGGGTTCCAAACCTAGGGAAAATAATATTCTTAAACAGTTTGATAACTACCTTGGTATCGTTTGTGGGTGATGCAACAGCTTCGATCCACTTTGAGACATAATCGACAGCTACTAGGATATACTTGTTACCCATTGAGGAAGGAAAAGGTCCCATGAAATCTATACCCCAGACATCAAATATTTCCACTTCTTGGATGTTTCTTAAAGGCATTTCATCACGTCTTGAGATGTTCCCAGTGCGTTGGCATCGGTCACATTTTGTAATGTAAGTGTGGACATCGCGCCATACAGTAGGCCAATAAAAACCTGCTTGAAATATTTTGGCGCATGTTTTAGACGTGCTTGCATGTCCACCATAAGGTGAAGCATGACAATGTTTAATGACATTGCCTACTTCTTCCTCCGGCACACATCGTCGGAATATATTATCTATTCCTCTTTTGAATAGGAGGGGTTCATCCCAAAAGAAGTGTTTAACATCTCTGAAAAACTTCTTCTTCTGTTGGTAGCTTAAGTCGGAGGGTATGATATCAGCGGCTAGATAATTTACAATATCTGCGTACCATGGTATTTCGTTCATGGTTGAGATTTCCTCATAAGTCTCTTCTTCAGTCGAGTTTATCCCAGCTATTAATCTTTCGTAAGTAGAGTGATCGTCTATAGGTATAAGTTCAGGCTTAAGGTGTTCTAACCTAGAGAGATGATCAGCTACTAAGTTTTCAGCTCCTTTTTTATCCTTAATATCCAAGTCAAATTCTTGGAGTAAAAGTACCCATCTGAGCAATCTAGGCTTAGCATCTTTCTTACTTAACAAGTACCGGATTGCTGCATGATCTGTGTATACTATTATTTTTGCTCCCACCAAATAAGATCGAAATTTATCAATAGCAAAAACTACGGCTAGCAATTCTTTTTCTGTGGTTGTATAATTTAGCTGGGCGGCGTCTAGTGTTCTACTAGCGTAGTAAATTGCATGCAGTTTTTTGTCTTTTCTTTGCCCTAGTACAGCCCCTACAGCGAAATCACTAGCATCGCACATGATTTCAAAGGGTTGTGTCCAATCAGGTGGTCTTATGATAGGTGCTGAAATAAGAGCTTGCTTTAAAACTTCAAAGGCCTCAAGACATTTTTGGTCGAATTCAAACTCGACATCCTTCATCAATAAGTTAGTTAAAGGCTTAGTTATTGCGGAAAAATTCTTGATGAAACGTCGGTAGAACCCGGCATGTCCTAGGAAACTTCTTATTTCCCTAACGGTCTTAGGTGGGTTTAAGTTTTCTATAACTTCTATCTTGGCCTTATCGACTTCTATACCTCTTTCAGAAATAATGTGTCCCAAGACTATCCCTTCACTTACCATAAAGTGGCACTTTTCCCAATTCAACACAAGGTTTACTTCCACACATCTTTTTAAGATTTTCTCCAAGTTCGAGAGGCAGTTTTTGAAATCAAACCCACACACTGAAAAATCGTCCATAAATACTTCCATAATTCCATCTAGGTAGTCTGCGAAAATTGACATCATACAACGTTGGAAAGTGGCAGGTGCATTACAGAGTCCAAAGGGCATTCGTCTATAAGCGAATGTTCCATAAGGGCATGTAAATGTGGTTTTTTCTTGGTCCTCTGGGTGAATAGGGATTTGGAAAAATCCCGAATATCCATCAAGATAGCAGAAACATGAGTGTCTTGCTAGACGTTCAAGCATCTGATCTATAAATGGGAGAGGGAAATGGTCTTTTCTTGTTGCCTTATTCAACCTTCTGTAATCTATACACATTCGCCATCCTCCTTCTGTTCGTTTTGCCACATGCTCACCTTTCTCATTTTTTAGAACAGTGATACCTCCTTTCTTGGGTACCACATGGACTGGGCTTACCCATTCACTGTCCGAAATTTGGTATATGATACCAGCCTCTAATAACTTAAGAACTTCTTTCTTGACTACATCACTCATGATAGGGTTTATTCTTCTTTGATGTTCTCTTGAGGGTTTCGAATCTTTTTCTAGCATAATCCGATGCATGCATACGGATGGGCTTATACCTCTTAAATCTGAAACTTTATACCCTAAAGCTGAGGGATATTTTCGCAAGGTATCTAATAGTTGATTTGTTTCTATTTGGTTTAGAGTGGCGCTAATTATAACAGGTCTACTCATCTCCTCATCCAAAAACTCATATCTTAGATTCTTGGGTAGTTCCTTAAGTTCTATAGTGGGTTTCTCAGTACGCGGCATAAGGTCAGGGGTAAGAGCTAAGCATTCGAAAAGGTTGTCGTCAATGTACGGTTCGATACTCTCAAATCCGTCATCCTCTAAAATAGGGGTTGATAATAATTCGTTTTGTTCGAGCTCATTTACACATTCATCAATGATGTCGATGGCATAACACGCATCTCCTATCACTGGTGCCATTAGAAATTTTGATAAAATGAACTCAATCTTTTCATCTCCTACCTCGAAAGTCAGTTTCCCTTTCTTAACATCTATTATAGCTCCGGCGGTTGATAGGAAAGGTCTTCCTAAGAGGATTGGGATGTCTTCATCTTCTTTGATATCCATTACGACGAAGTCGGTCGGAATGTACAACTGACCAATCTTGACAGGTATGTCTTCTAAAATACCCATGGGATATTTGACAGATCTATCAGCTAGTTGTAAGGACATCTTAGTAGGTTGAAGTTCTCCTAATTTTAACCTCTTACAGACGGCCAGAGGCATCAGACTTACACTTGCTCCTAGGTCTAAAAATGCTTTGTCTATCATATGGTTACCTAGGATGCAAGGGATAGAAAAACTTCCAGGGTCTTTATCTTTCTTGGCGAGTTTATTTTCGGATATAAAATGACATTCTAAAGGCTTGGGATCATCGAGTCGTCGTTTATTGGTCAAAATATCTTTCAGAAACTTAGCATATGATGGTATCTGGGTTATAGCTTCAGTAAAAGGAATCTCAACATGGAGTTTCTCTATTACCTTAATAAACTTTTGGTACTGGTTTTCTACTTTGGTGTTTTTCAGCCTCTGTGGGAATGGAATAGGTGGTTTATAAGGTTGTTGAGTGTTTTTCTCTACTTCTGGTTTTGATTGCTTTCCTGGTTTCTCTGGTTCCTCCACCTGGTCTTTGGGCGTAGCATCTTCTGATGTGCTTAAGTCAGGATTTCTAGGTCCTTCATAAGCGGTTCCACTTCTTAGTGTGATAGAATTTGCTTGGCCTTTTGGATTTGGTTGAGTTTGTCCAGGGAATTGTCCTCCAGGTGCAACTTGTACAGAGGTGTTTTGTGCTACTTGGGAAATCTGAGTCTCAAGCATTTTGGTGTGGGTTATTATCTGGTCAAACTTGGTTGCTAGTTGAGTAACCAGTTCGTTCGTGTGAATATGTTGGTTCATAAACTCCTTATTTTGCTGGGTTTGAGCTTGAATAAAGGTGTCTATGGTTTCTTTAAGGTTTGGTCTTGGGGGTACTATTTGCATAGGTTGGTTTTGTTTTTGCGTTTGGAATCCTTGAGGTCTCGAAGGTCCGGGATTTTGGATAGGGTTGTTGTTTTTGTAAGAGAAATTCGGGTGGTTCCTCCATCCAGGATTGTAGGTATTCGAGAAAGGGTTCCCTTGAGTATAGTTAACTTGGTCTGAGCTTGATTCGTTCAAAAGGTTACAGTCAATGGTTTGATGTCCTTGAGCTCCACAGAGTTCGCACTCCGATTGGATTGCTGCTACTGTGGTTGGGTTTTGAGACATGTTCTCGACTCTCAAGGCTAGGGCGTCCATCTTGGCATTGATCATGTCCATGCAACTTACCTCATGCTTTCCTCCATGGCTCTCCTTTTTCTCTACTGTCGCTCGTTCTAATCCCCATTGGGCATGGTTTTGGGCCATGTCCTCTATTAGGGCACAAGCGTCAGGGTAAGGTTTGTTCATCAACGCTCCGCCAGCGGCAGCGTCTATGGACATCTTTGTGTTGTAATGGAGTCCATTATAGAAGGTATGTATGATTAACCATTGCTCTAGGCCATGGTGCGGACAGGCTCTTAAAAGTTCTTTATATCTCTCCCAGGCATCAAAAAGTGATTCGCCTTGGTTTTGGGTGAAACAAGTGATCAGGTTCCTAAGAACAGCGGTCTTGCTTGGTGGAAAATACCTCGCAAGAAAAGCTCTCCTAAGGTCTTCCCAAGTTGTTATTGAGTTAGTTGGAAGGGCGTCTAACCAGTCGTGAGCTTTACCTCTAAGGGAAAAAGGAAATAGTCTTAATCGGATAGCTTCGGGCGTGGCTCCATTTGCCTTAAGGGTGTCAGCTAACTGGATAAATACCTTTAAATGTTGATTCGGGTTCTCGGTAGCGAGACCAGCGAATTGGTTTTGTTGTACTAATTGTAGTAACGAGGGCTTTAGTTCAAAGTTGTTGGTAGTTATAGCAGGGTTTACTATACTAGAACTAGGTTCCTCGTTAGATGGTTGGGCGAATTCCTTGAGCGGTCTTTGGTTACGATCTTCTGCCATAGCTCTTCTTATCTTGCGAATAAAAAGACGGGCACGAGCGTAACGTTCAGGTTCTACTAAAGGATCTATTAGGTTGCCGGTGCTACGATTTCTACGCATCTACCGGCTAGAATAGCCTTAGTCTAAACGGGATAACAATAGGGTACGAAATTTGACGAAGTTGGTCCCCGGCAACGGCGCCAAAAACTTGATGGGGGTTTTATTATCTGTAACGTATAGCCTAAATGTAGTACTGCAAGTGTACAGCCTATCGAAGTAATATATAAGATTATCGAACCACAGAGACCAATTGTCAATCTATCAACTCTATTGCTAAGGTGCTTATCTAAGGCGAATAAGGATATTGATGTGAGTGCAGTGCACAAAGTAAATATGCGAGGGAAATAACAGTTTAAAAGACAGGTTGGAATGTAAATCATGTAATCAGATATTGGTCCGGTCATGCGTAGATGAACCTACTTATGGGGCAGTATTTTCTATTGATAGCAAAGAATCAGTTTAACGGGAACTTGTAGCTTTTGACTACTAAGAACCGAGTTTACTCTTTAAATTAAATTCCTTTATTGTCACATATAAAGGGTGCCTTCCGCGTTAAAGAGGTAAACCTATTTTTAAGAAATTGATAGTTTTGACTTAATAGAAAAGTGATCTTACTCGGAAAGATTAACTTAAAGAGACTTTTGGCTTTTGGCCAAGAGTCAGATTTTAAACCTACAAACGCGTCCGAAAATAGTTTCAAAATCGTTTTCTAAAAAGGGTCAATGATTCCTATTTAACCAATCAACGGCTGTCGCTCTTTTTGTTTGGTTAAATAATAATCAAGTCGTATCATCAGTTTGGACGGCTTTCGATCTTACCCAATTAAACATTTAAACACAATCGACTTAAGTTAGAAGCAAAACATCCCCAGAGTATTTTCACTAGCATGATAATTGGAACACAACCACGATGACAATCATTACATCCTAACCTTTATAGTTTAGCCAGACATAATAAGTGCGAGTCTATAAAACGTGTAGACTATGGTAAGAGCATTTAAAGTCTATAAAACGTGTAGACTATGGTAAGAGCATTTAAAGTCTATAAAACGTGTAGACTATGGTAAGAGCATTTAAAGTCTATAAAACGTGTAGACTATGGTAAGAGCATTTAAAGTCTATAAAACGTGTAGACTATGATAAGAGCAATTAAATAAAGAAATGCAATAAATTAGAACCTTGCTCCGGTCGGAGACTTGAATCTGATACAAATCTACGGAAAAGTAAGGCCGGTATGATGAACTTCAACCAAAGTGCTCCAAGACTCGATTACAACTCAATCTACACCGCAATAACTCCCCGATGTGAAGAGATTATTACTTTACAGAAACTGATAGTATATGGCTTAAGATTGTACTAAGCTTGGATGAAACTAAAGAATGAGAATCGAAAGCTATTTATAGAGGAACTTTGAGGTGCGTAAGGACCAGCATGTCCCTTAACTTCTTTTGAGCGGGAACCTTTTTGTGAAGGCCGCGGGCGCGGTGAGGGTGGCCGCGGGCGCGGCGCCTGGAACCGCCACATCATGGGAACGTGGCAGTTGATCTCTGGGTGAAAGTGGGCCACGTCATCGCGTTTCCTGTAGCCAGCGCGGTGCTGAACGCCATAAGTGCAAAATATCTTGAAAAACCCTAATTTCTGGGCGTTTTGGCTCGTTTCTTCACAGAAGGCTCTGAAATGACAAGAATCCTGAAAACAAAGGAAAAAGGAACATAATACGAGAAAATGACAATAAAAACTAAGGAAAACATGTGATATTTGAGTCAGAAACATAGTGCGATTTAGTGCGATCACTGATCAAGCCGGATCTGAATCCAGTCATCTTCGCTCAAACCTGCATCCTTCATAATCCGAAGAGAGGGTATCTGAACTTCAATGGGCAAAACTGCCTCCATGCCATATACCAAGGAATAGGGTGTTGCCCCTGTTGACGTCCGTGCTGAGGTACGGTACCCATGAAGAGAAAATGTTAACATCTTGTGCTAGTCTTTGTACGTCACCGTCATCTTCTGCACAATCTTCTTAATGTTCTTATTAGCCGCTTCAACAACCCCATTCATCTTCGGCCGGTATGGAGAAGAGTTGTGATGTTGTATCTTGAACTGCTTGCAGAGCTCAGTGATCATCTTGTTATTGAGATTGGTACCATTGTCCGTAATGATCCTTTCTTGTACAACGTATCGACAGATCAGGTTGTGCCGAATGAACCGTGCCACGACGTTCTTGGTTACAGTAGCAAAGGAAGCTGCTTCAACCCACTTCGTGAAGTAATCAATAGCTACCAGGATGAAACGATGCCCGTTGGACGCTGTAGGTCTGATCTCGCCGATCATATCAATGCCCCACATTGCAAAAGGCCAAGGAGCTGTCAAGACGTTCAGAGGAACTGGAGGTATGTGCACTTTATCAGCATAGACTTGGAACTTGTGACAGGTCCGAGAATGTTGATAATAGTCGGCTTCCATTGTAGACCAAAAATATCCTGCCTGAAGGATTTTCTTTTCCATGGTGTGTCCACTGGAATGGGTTCCGAAAGTACCTTCATGTAACTCTGCCATGATCCTTTCTTCTTCATTCTTATCCACACATCGCAGTAAGGTCGAATCATGGTTACGCTTGTAAAGAATACCATTGCTGATGAAGAACTTTGCCACGAACCTCCTCAGAAACTTCTTATCATTAACAGATGCACCCTCGGGGTATTCCTGAGCCTCAAGGTATCTCTTCACCTCATGAAACCAGGGTTTATCTGCTACCTCTTCAGTCTCAATGTCAAAGCAATGTGCAGGTTCGTCCAAACTTTCAATGATAATCCGGGGAGCTTCGTTGTCCCAATTGACTTTGAACATAGAAGACATCGTAGCCAGCTGTTGTACCCCAAAATTTGCCCTCCCATATTCTCTAAGAAATTGCCAAGTCAAGTCACAAAATTCCCCAAGGGTTGCACAGTCCAACTGTCTCCTATACAGTCAAAACTAGGGTTTGTGTTCTGATCAAAGAAAGGAAGTTTTCAAGGACCCAATCAAGTCTCATATGCCTACAAATATGGTCAAGCATCTTCATATCAAGTTTCAAGGCATTCAGCTCAAAATTGCACAGTCAAAACCCTAGATTGCACTACAGTCAACTGTAGGGGCAAAATGGTCATTTGACAGTCAAAAGTTCAAATTTTTGGTCAACATATCATTCTGAAGCCACAAACATCATTTGATCAATTCTTGATCATGATTCTCAAAATTTGGCTCAGAAATCATCAAAGATGCAAAAATTGCTATATTTGGACAGCTGAAAAAGTCAACTAAAATTGACCAAGGCATAACTTTCACATGGATTATCAGAAAATTTCCATCCAAAGCTCATTTTGAAGAGAAAGACATTTCCTACAATTCATCTTCATACTTCAAGTCCAAGAAATGCTCTCACAAAAAGTTATCAATTTCAACATTATAGGTCATTTTCAAAAGTCAACAAAAAGGGACTTTAAGTCAAAGGCCATAACTTGAGATTGGTAAATAAAAATGACATGGGACCAAAGGCATTGGTTTAAGGACTCAAAGACCTTTCCAAAATGTCCAAGAACATGTGAAAAGCTTGAAAATTGAGCAAGTTATGCCTTGTGGAAGTTGGGAAATTTTTGGGAATTTTGAAAAGTCAACTTTGATTCAAATGGTCTAAATTTGCTAATGGGCCCATTTTTCTTCCATGATTCAACATTCCAAGCCTATGCACGACCACTTGGCCCAAAGGGAAGTATTTTCTCATTTTTTAATTATTTATTTGAATTTATATTAATATTAATTCATTTAAATCATTTAAATATGTAGAAAATATAAACTTGACCTAAAAAAATCTTTTTATGCACATTCTAGACTCAAGATCTCGTGCACATGCTAATTAGGAAAGAATTGGACTAATTGAGCTTAATTGATACAAAATACATGAGAAAAAGATTGAAAAAAGATCCTTAACAAATCAAATCTCCAATTCATAAAAACAATGGATTTTGATCCAATTTTCTTAACCTAATTACTCACTACATATGCAGGATGAAAAACCTAATGATAGAGGACTCCAAGCGGCGCAAAAGAGCAAGATACAAACTTGAAAAATTGCTTGAAAACTCAAAATCTGAAATCAGTGCTAGAGATTGATTCGAGACACCAAACATATTTCAATAGCTTCCTTAGGCATTCCTGAAGGTGTTCCAATCAATATCAACCACAAAAGCTCCAGGAATTGGTACCTGTAACTCAAACTGTGTCACAAAACTTTTGAAATCGTGTATCATAATTCATACATCTTTTTGCATTTTTATTTAGGAATTCTTGTTCAATATGAAGTTTCCAAGCTAACCATTGTGTTTAATTGTATTTTTATTGACCATACGCGATGATGCCATGAACGAAATTTAGGGTTTTCAGGTTGTGATTTTAGGGCTTTTGCAAAGAAGAAAAATCAAAGCTTCAGACCATGACCATTGAATTCAGTGCATTGAGACGAACATGAACCAACCTTCGCGAACAATTTATGAAGCTTATAGCGCTAGTCGCTATTTTTCCAAAAGTCCCCTAAGACCACGCCATAGAAACCGTGGCCTATCTGTTTTAGTTTCAGGGAAACGAGGACGAAGACCTCGTGGCAAAGCATGATAGGCGGATTTAAAAATTCGCGCGCGTTCCAAGCATTGCTCCACTTTTCTTTTATATTATTTGTATGATATTATATATTAAATGTGATTGAAATGGCTCAGTGGCAGGGACATGTGTTGGTAACATCAAAGACCTGGGTTCGAATCCCAGGTCTGTATAATTCCATTTATTATTTTGCAATGGCAATTCCTATGCAGGCACAACGCTATGGTTCACCATGTACCATCATCATCATCCAGATGCCCACGCGTCCATCCAATCCACACCAAAGGCATAGATCCAAGGAGTACCATGTACCATAGTCAGACGCGTCACATGTTGCACAAAAAAGTCAATGGATTTCAAGCTATTGGGCCAGAATGCTAGGCCTATACCTCCTAAATTGGGGCCTGAACCCCCCCCCCCTGGTTTGCTTTTCTTTTCATATTTATTTTTTTTACTTGTTATGTTATTTATTTTTTTATTTGTTTTAATTAATTAATTATTTTTACAAAATATGAAAAATATCATAAAATCAGAAAAAAGATGAAAATATAATAAATTATTTTATTTTACTATTTTTGTAAATAAATGCATGTAATTATTTAGTATAATTAGTGTTTTGCAAGTTTAATTCTTTTCATAATAAAAATCCAAAAATATATAGAACTTAGGTTTAATTGTTAATTTTATTCCTTTTAATTTCCCTTTTTTAATAATAATATTTATTTTATTTATTTTCTATAATTAAATTTTGCATGTAAATTAACTTAGATTTAAATTAGGTTAAAACTTAATATTTTCACAATAACTTAAAAAACCATTAGAATTAGGGTTTGACGCTTCATTTTAATTATTTATTTTTTTCATTAAATCTTAAAAAATACAAAAATACCAAAAAACATTTAATTTTAATTTTAATTCCTCCTTAATTAATTCATTTAACTTTAAATATTTTTTGCAAAAGGGTCCAACGCCCATTGTTTTAATTATTTTATTTCGCACATTTATTTTATGTCGTTTATTATAATTATGTATATGTCCCAAAGCCTTGTAACAATTTTTACTTTTCGCACTTTTACTTTGCTTTATTTATTTTCCGTAAAATCGGGTCCGGTTTAATTTTGGCGATGTGGACCCGCGCCATTTGTAATACTGTAGATTTATTTTCCCGCAAATATTAACTGTTAACAAAAAAGCAGGAAAGAATGTATGGCCTTAAAAATAAAATCAAGCGTAGACCACAGCAAACATGACAAGACAAATATCAATGAAAACGACACACGAATCGCACACACACCACCCCTAGGGTACGCCTCACTGTTTCCTTTCGAAAGGTGATCGTCGAGTAGAGGATGTCTTAGTAAGTCCTCATGATCCGGGAACCTGGCATGAGGGTAGCTTCTAAGGTGTCTTCCCATTGCTCTGGTGATCACCATGTCCCTAAAACTCGAATTGACCCGAACACCTCCAACGGTGGTGCTACCTACCTCTCAATGGTGGGATGGCACTACTTTTAAGGACATTTACACAGACGAATTCCTTAGGGTAGGTAGGTTCTCAAGGATACTTGCTCTAATTTCAAACAAATCAAAACATCTTTTCACCAACACATTTTCAAAAGCTTTCAAAGCAAACTTTTCAAACACTCTGACGTACGAGTCGAACTGAAATTTTTCAAAGAAACTTTTTTAAACCCACATTGAAAAGCAAACAAACATTTTTGAAAACACATTGAGCAAGTATCTAAGAGCCCATGGATAACCATGGATAGAAAGGGTGCTAACACCTTCCCTTTCTATAACCTACCTCCCGAACCGAGAGCAATCTCTTTAAGGAATTTTTCTGTGCTTTTGTCCTTTCCATTTGGAGAAAAATAAAAGACGGTGGCGACTCTTGCTTCCGCGACATTTCGCGAACCAGCGTTAAACAGTCAGTTCCAGATCCACCGATCACACCAGCGCGTCTGCCAACTGATTCTCCTCTCTAGGGAAGTGTTCAAAGGTTATCTCTTTGAAGTGTGGAAGCAACGTCAATACATACTCCTTATAAGGAATAAGATTTGGGTGTTTCGTATCCCACTCGCCTTTGATCTGACTAATCACGAGAGCGGAATCTCTGAAAACACTCAGGAACTTAATCCTTAGGTCAATTGCTGCTCGAAGACCCATAATGCACGCTTCATACTCCGCCATGTTGTTGGTGCAGTTGAAACATAGTCGGGCGGTGAACGGAGTATGAGAGCCTTTAGGAGATATGATCACGGCGCCAATGCCATTTCCCAAAGCGTTCGAAGCTCCATCAAAGTACATAGACCATCGGGATCCTTCCTCAGGTCCTTCATCCGGTCCAGGTTCTTCACAGTCGGTTACTATCATGATATTCTCATCTGGAAATTCAAAGTTCATAGACTGGTAATCATCCACTGCTTGATGTGCCAAATGATCTGCCAACACACTTCCCTTGATTTCCTTTTGGGTCGTGTACTGGATGTCATACTCAGTCAAGTTCATCTTCCATCTTGCTATTCTTCCGGACAAGGCAGGCTTCTCGAAGATATACTTGATTGGATCCATCTTTGATATCAATAGATTAGTGTGAGTCAGCATATACTGTCTCAGCCGGCGAGCAGCCCATGCCAAAGCGCAGCAAGTTTTCTCAAGCAACGAGTATCGGGTCTCGTAGTCGGTAAACTTTTTGCTAAGGTAGTAAATAGCATGCTCTTTTCGGCCAGACTCGTCATGTTGACCCATCACACACCCCATTGAATTGTCAAGTATTGTCAAGTATAGGATTAAAGGTCTCCCTTCAACTGGTGGCATCAGAATAGGTGGCTCTTGGAGATACTCTTTGATCCTTTCGAAATCGGCCTGACATTCATTGTTCCATCTTACCACTTGACCTTTCTTCAGTAGCTTGAAGATTGGCTCATGTTGTACCCCAAAATTTGCCCTCCCATTTCTCAATGATTTCTCCTCACAAAACCTTTGAAGCCCAAGATCCAGTTAGGGTTTCATCTACTCAAGACTTCTCCTTGCACTGTGGACCCAAATTAGGGTTTATGTTTGCACAAAGATGTTTTGACCTAAAATGCCTAAGATGACTTTCATGCTTCATATTGGACCCCCAAGTTTATCCATACCAAGTTTCAAGCCTTGATTCCAAGTTTTGCCCAGTCAATTGGACAGTTGACCTAAAAATCAGCTGTATTGGGGAAAAAGTCAACTATAGCCAATTGACAGTCAAACCTCATGAAAATTGACCCACATCAACATTATGAACTCATATGGACCATTTGATCAAGTTTGGATCACAATTCCATAAAAAATTTGATCAGATCACCAAAAGGGCAAAATGGTCATTTTTAGGGTTTTGACTGCACAAAGGCAATTTTTGACTGTTTGACCTAGCCAATGGCAAACCAAGCTCATATATGGACTCAAGGACCCCATGGAATTATCTTGACATGCTCAACAAACTCAAAAGATCCCAAGTACACAAGATTGACAGTTGAATTTCCCAGTCAATTGATCAATTTTGACTGTATACTGAAAAGTCAAACTTTGACTTTTTGGTCAAAATCAAGAGTCAAAATTCATTTTTCATCAAAACATGCCAAATCATGAAACTTGTTCATCAAGAAATCACAAAATGCAAATTAGGGTTAGAAATTAGAATTTTTCATAACTTAGAATTTTTCTAAGTTATAAAAAACCCTAATTTTTTCCCAACTTTGCCCCACTTTTTCACCAAGATCCATTTGGATTCAAACAAAAGTCAAAGCATGAAAGTTGTAGCTTGTTGCATAATCTACAACTTTGATTCACAAAGTTTTCCCATTTGAGGCTTGTATCTCAAGTTACAAATTTTTGAATAAGGGCACTAAACCATTCTTAACTTAGTGAAATTTTAACCTATTTTGACAAGGTTTTCTACCCAACTTCAAGGCCATTTTCCATGCACTTCCACTTGGAATTTCAAATTGCATTTCAAATATGGATTGTAGTACACATTCCAAGCTTTCCAAAATGTCCAAGAACTTCTCAAACAACCTCATGGTTAGGGAGAATCGAATTTTGCAAAATGGGAAAAAGTCACTTTTGTTCTTGGCCATGTACATGTTCATAACACTATGCATTTCAATCTCAGCTTGCATATCTTGATTACAGGTCCTTAAACCATCCAACACTCATAAATTTAATGCATATTCTTTGTGCCAAAGCCATGTTCTTTGTGTTCTAGCATTACATAAAGGATTAATCCCAAAATAGATAAAGCATTTCTTCCATTTTTGCAAAAGGTAGCTTTATGTCCAATTACAAATCCAAGAAGTACAGTCCATATCTAATTGGCACAAGTTTATGTGTTAATCACACTGATCAAGGAGGGATTATGCAGCATAGTATGAGGGCCTGTACAGGCTAGAGGCACAAGGTAACCATTGCTTGCTTAAAGTGTAAGAAACATATCATAACTTCTAACAACTCTCATATCAGTTTGAAAACCCTTAAGTGAACTTGACAAACATACTCAAGACATCTCAACCAAGCTATTGCACGACCCTAACACCTCTCATACACCCCAAATCCCAGAATCACCTTCAAACTGCAAAAACAGGGCCAGGCCTGCAGTTTGAGTACCATCTTCCATTTCCCTCAAGCTCTCTTGCCCAAACCAGTTCACATACATTCCCTGGCACCTATGCAAGCTAACCATGCCTTGAAACACGGCCTGTAATCCCTCTAACCAGTTCCACCATTTTCAGTTTCTTGTTTTGCAGGTGAAGTGCTCTAGCACGATTCAAAAGCTTTCAAGACAAAGTAAACATTGGAATAGCATCCCTGGACCTCAAGGAAGCTTTTCCAATCATCACCTTGCACTGAAAGCTTCCTCATTGCCAGATAGAACTTCAGCTGAACAGGTATTTTGGTGAACTTCTATCTCTCTTATTAAGCATCATTAGCTCTAAGTTTGTGAATAAACCATGTTCTACTCATGCCACTGAACATGTACATGTTTTTACTTTTCATTTCTTTTGCTTGAGCTGTGAGAATTTAAGGTTTGAAAATGGCAGAAAATCTAGGTTAGGATTTGGGGGAGAAGAAATTCTCCCTCATCTTAGAGAGTTAGATCAAGTTCTGCATATGGTTGGATTCGTCTCTTCATGCTGAACATTTTTTATGTTATGAGTTTTCATTGAAAAGCCAGGAATCAGGAGTTAGAAGTTGAGAAGAAGGGCGCGCGTTTTTTGAACTGGTTCTGTCTGAAGGTTGAAGACAGTGGCTTCTTGGGCTGGGCCTGATTGTTTTTCTTATTCACACCACTTTTTTTGTTTTACACCCCCTGAGCCCATTTCATTCATTTTTTAATATTTTTGACTTTTGCTTTTTTTGATTGGCTCATTTATTTTTTCTCAGCATATTAAAAATTTAAAAATATTTTTTCTCACCATTTTTGATTTTATTAGGTATTTATTTGATTTTTTCTCTTAGTTTGTACATAATAAATAAATATATATGTTTTGTTAAAATATTAAAATATTGGAAATACATTTTTACATACTTTTATCTTATCTTTACTTCCTGAAAATATTTTATAGAAAAAATACTTTTTTATTTTAATATTAAATATTATTAATTAATATATATAATACATATTTTGTGAATAATATAAATAAATAGATATATATTAATACACTTAGGATAAATACCAAAAAAATGTACATATTTTATTTTTTAATATTTAATACTAAATAATACTTTTTTTTACAAATATACTATATTTTATTTTATTTTTGTATGTAAATAATAATTATTATATGAATTAATTGATTAATATCCCTTTTTGATTAAAATTAGGGTTTTGCCCTAAATTTGAAAATACTCCAAAAATAATACCCTTTTATTTCTCTTTTTATTTACATAAATAATATTCTTTTTTTTTATACACATAAAAATCCTCTTTTTATTACATTTTTGCATATTTATTTCATTTCCATTTAATTATACAATTATTTGTCTTGTAAATATTCAAAAAAAAATGATGTAATAGTTAGGTTTAAATTCTTGTCTAAATATACCCCATTTGAAACATTGTACCCCCCTCCCCATATTATTGTGTGGTAATAGTGTAGGAATTTAAATTTCGCACTTTTAATGCTTTCTAAACATACCATGCTAGAATTAGGGTTTGAATGCGAATAAAACGAACAACATAGTTGGACAAAATCTCAAGATAAATAAGCATGAAAATGGACAACACATTCCACACTTGCACCCCTAGGGTATTCCACTTTGTTGCCTTCAAATAAATTGGGCCATATTGTATGTTGAACTTCTTTGGGTAAAACAAACAATCGAATGATCATAGTCCCTCAAAATGTTGCCTAAATGAATGATCAAGTCCCTTTTTAAAGAAAAATTGCCCAAAGACATTTAACACTATTGCAATTATGGTCTAAACGATGACCCGCGCCCGTCCCTTCAACCTCCTAAGACAAGATTGTCCACCAAATGCAATGGTGGAACAAAATTGTCAAAAGGTTTAAAACATAACAAAAATCTTTGAGAAAACTTTAGGGTAGACAACTCTTAAGTACTTGTCAATTTGCCAAGGAAACACTTGCCTATTTTCAAAACCCACTTCACAAACACTTTCAAAACCAACTTTCAAAAAACCTTGAAACATCTTTTCTAAAGACAAAACACCTTTTGTAAAACATTCGAGTAAAGAATTGTTACAAGGGTAGCCTATACAAGGCATCTTTTCAAAACATTTTCAAAAAACCACACACCAAGCACTATTTCAAACAATTGAAAACCAAGGCAAGTTGATCTAAGCAAGTACCTAAGAGCCCATGGATAACCATGGATAGAAAGAGTGTTAATACCTTCCCTTTCTATAATCTACTCCCCGAACCCAAGAAAAATCTCAAAGGTTTTTGCTGTGCTTTTTAAACCTTTCCTTAGGATAAAATAAAAAGTCGGTGGCGACTCTTGCTCAACCGAAACATTTGCAAAAACAAACGCAAAACTCAAGTCAGTTCTCCCACCGTACCACAGAACTGGCGACTCTACTGGGGAGAATTTTAAAGTGGAGTAACCTTAGGGCTTAGATCACCCTCTTGCATGACTAATTGTTTGATTTGTTTGCTTTATACTTTGGCTCTATTGTTTGGGTTTGCAATCCTACACCCGGATTTTGGGAAACATTCATAGATAGCAATACGTTGTGGAAACTGTGCGGGGTATACCGACACGGTCGAAGCAATAGCTATATTAGTGCGACATATTTGTGAGTACCGGTAACCCTTGAGTTCAATCAAGGAGAGTACGGGGCCGCTGAGTGATGTCACTAAGCACTAATGACCTAGAACCTTAATTGACCATCTTGGCCTTTTGTTAGGGGTAGTGAGATGACCGGCTTTGGTGCAGTCCGAAGTTGGTGGATACTCGATACTACACTCATTGAGGGTTTGTTTTCTTGGAATATTTTGGTCGCTAGTTAAGTGGCTAAACCAAAACAATGAACAATGAAAACAATCCAGTGATATTGAGCTCCTTAGAACTCGGTTACTATTCATAGGACAGGTTTTTAAGCCAACTACACTCAAGAGGGTACTTACCTATGAAACCCCATGCAAGCCCGAAACTAGGGTTTGGTGTGAATTGCTTGTACATATGTTTTGTGCATACATCATAAACATCATGAAGCATCATATGCATTCACTAACCATTTCAAGGGTTTGGATCTTCATTTTTGTTCCTGTTTTGTAGGTCATGGAAGTTCCTCGCAGAAATACCATTCAAGTCAACCTTGTGAGAATCTCTCCTCAACTCAAGGAGCTCACCTCAAGAATTCCGGAAAATTCATCCTTCAGTGAAAGACATGGTAGACTGCTCAGCCTAGTCAACACCAACATTGAAGAAGACATGATGAAAGTGCTATTCCAGTTCTTTGACCCTCTTCACCACTGTTTCACTTTCCATGATTATCAGTTGGTACCCACTTTGGAGGAGTTTTCTCAACTCCTGAGAATTCCTATCCTTAATCAACTACCCTTCAACGGTACGGAAAAGGAACCAAAGCCGGAAGATGTTGCTCGAGCATTACATCTACAACCATCCGACATCAAGGGGCATTGGGAAACCAGAAGCAGCGTCAAGGGATTCTTAGCAAAATTCTTGTTTGAGAAGGCACAAGAATGTTGGAATTCATTGGACCTGCAAGCTTTCGAAGAGATTGTGGCACTCCTTATCTATGGGTTGGTCTTGTTCCCAAATCCCGACCAATTGGTAGATGTCAACGCCGTCAAAATCTTCTTGTCCAGAAATCCAATACCAACATTGCTTGGGGACATCCTTCACTCATTTTACACACGAACAATGAGAAAGAGGGGTGTTCTCATGTGCTGTACTCCTATCCTTGCAAGGTGGTTTATTTCGCACCTTCCACAATCTGTCTTGAAGAATGACCAAGGCTCAAGGTGGTCCCAACGGTTGATGACTCTTACTCACTCTGATGTGCATTGGTGTTCTCGGTCCAGAGAAAATGTCGTCATCGTCGATCGTTATGGAGAGTTTCCTAATGTTCCTTTACTTGGAATCAGGGGAGGTATCACCTACAACCCTTGCCTAGCTTTGAGGCAATTTGGATATGCACGGAGGGATGGCCCTCATGACATGTTGATTCCTAACCTAGTTTTTGACTTCGACAACGATGCGCAAGGACTTCGCCAAAGATTCATCAGAGCTTGGGGAAAACTCAACAAGGTTGATAGCAAGACTCTGGGACACAAGAACTCCATCCCTCTTGAGCCCTATCTCAAGTGGGTACGAGCCCGAGCCTAAAGTCTAATGATGCCTTATCCTCATGTACTCCCAGTGATTAAAGAGCCCGTCAATGAAGGAGAGGTTCCCTACACCATCCTACATCCAGACATGCCTACATCGTGGGAGGAAATGTAGAAAAGTTGGATTCAGCTCAAGGAGGAACGGAACACTTTTGAAGCTAGCTACTATGCCAGTGAAAAGAAGGTTCTAGAGCTTACCCTCCGACTCCACGAGCAAGAGGCCCTCAACACCTACATCGCACCAAAGAGGATGCGCAATGTCTTTCTGCCTTAAGAAGTTTATTTTGTAATATTTGGCCCATGGGGCATTTATGTACTAACAAATTTCTTCTTATTAATATGACGTGCGTTCTTCTTTGTCTGAAACAATTTTGGATGTTCTAAATCCTTGAATGCATTGCATACACAAGCATACCATTCATCATGTGCATAAGCAGGTCTCACTCCAGATTTCCTTATCTGTCTGCTGTTTATTTCAGTAGGATGGATCTCGAGCAAACAGTCAAAGACCTACAAGCTCAGAATGCCCAGTTCCAGCAACTCCTGTTGACTTTGGTTAAAAGTCAGGAGGATATCAAGACTCAATTGGGGAATAAGGACCCAGTGAAAAAGAAGAAAAAGAGGATTGGGGTGGCTACTTTGGGGAGAAGATTTGACAGAGAAGCTCGGAGAGTGCTTGAATTTCCTCCCACTTCTGATGAAGGGACTAGTAAAAGAGATGGAGTTGCGGTGCCTTCCGAGTCTGATGCGGAGGAAGAAGAGGTTGAAGAGGATGAAGATTATTCTGACCAGCAATATCCTCCAGCTGATGATAAATACAAGGGTTTAGAAGACAGATTGTCCGCCATGGAACTACAAAAGAGTACCAGGTTTGGATTTTGAAGACTTGGGCTTGGTTGTCGGGATTGTGATTCCCCCAAAATTCAAAGTGCCGGTGTTTGTAAGGTATGATGGGCTGTCCTGCCCAAAAATGCATCTCAGGTCCTACGTGAGAAAGATTCAACCCTATACGGCAGATAAAAATCTCTGGATTCATTTCTTTCAAGACAGCCTTTCGGGAGCTCAGTTGGAGTGGTTTTATCAGCTAGAAGGAACCAGTGTCAGAAATTGGGAAGATTTGGCCACCGCTTTCTACAAACAATATCAGTATAATTCTGATCTTGCTCCTACTCGTACCCAACTTCAGGGTATGTCACTAGGAACAAGCGAGGGATTCAAAGAATATGCACAAAAATGGAGGGATTTGGCTGGCAGGGTGCAGCCTCCTTTAACCGACCGTGAACTCGTTGATATGTTTCTTGGGACCTTATCTGGGCCATTTTTCAATCATCTAATTGGTAACTCTTCTGCGGGGTTTACCGATTTGATCTTAACAGGCGAAAGAATAGAAGCTGGCATCAAGTCAGGAAAGATTCAGAAGGGTGTTGCTGCAAGTATTGAGAAGAAGCCTTTTAAGAAGGAGACAGCTATGGTATATTCTCAGAGGAGAGTAGGGAAGATGGAGCGTCGGCCAACTGTGGGGGCCGTAATGATTCAAAACACTCCGAGTGAGCAACCTCGCTATAACCAGTCCAGACCAAATCAACAACGAGTGGAACAGCCACAACGGCAGTTCACCCGTATTAATATGACTCCAGCGCAAGTGCTTCCCCATCTATTGAAGTTGAATCTCGCCACCATCAAGGAGGCGCCAAAGAATGTGAATACGTCCTCTCCGCATTATCATGCCAATGCCAAATGCGCCTACCATTCAGACAGTGTTGGACACGACACCAATGATTGTTGGGCACTCAAGCATAAAATTCAAGACCTGATAGAGGCTAAGGAGGTAGAGTTTGACGCTCCAGAGAAGCCTAATATGATATCTGCACCTATGCCGAAGCACGGCCGAAATGTCAATGCCATTGAAGAAGATTTGTATGTTGCTGATGTCAGTGATCTGACCACTCCACTGCTAACCATTAAGTTGAATTTGTTAAGGGCCGGGATCTTCCCGGGATGTAAAGAAGACTGCTATTGTTGCTACTCTATGCCGTTTGATTGTCCGCTACTGAAGAAAGGCATCCAAGGCCTTATGGATAGTCGACAAATTTTGTTTGAAAAAGTTTCTGCTGTTCCAGTTCATACTGAAGATGTCTCAATCATAACCATTCACGACAATCTTTCCAAGGCCGTCAAAAAGCCTGTTAAGATTACACCAGCTGCAAAATCTGCTCCTTTGAAGATAACAATGCCAGGGCCTGTTCCCTATGTTTCTGAGAAGTCGATACCTTGGAACTATGGCGGTGACATCTACTACCATGGTATCAAGCAAATCAAGGTAATTGAAGAAAGTTCGGATGATGAAGAAGCCAACATTAGTAACATTGCGGGCACCAGCAAAATCACCAGGAGCGGGAGAATATTTTCTCCAGAGATTTCCCCTCCAAGAGCAGTCTTTGGACCCTCATCAGCTAACGAAGTCATCCCCGCACCAATAAAACTCTCTGCTAGAACTCCTCTGATTGAAGACGTTGTTGTTCCTAGTACTGTCTCTCCTACCGCTGCTGACAAAGGTAAGGGAATCCAAGATGAGCCCGTCAGGACGAGGGCTCAACCCTTGGTTATCCCGGAAACCTCCAAGAAGGAAATGGACGAGATTTTGAGGATAATCAAGAGAAGTGATTACGATGTGGTGGAACAGTTGGGGCAAACCCCCTCCAAGATCTCCATGCTGGCACTACTACTTTGCTCGGAAGCGCACGCTAAAGCTCTGATAAAATTCCTGAAGGCAGCCCATGTGCCCCAGGAAACCTCTGCGGATCAATTTCAAAATTGCGTGGCTAGCCTGACTGCGGACAATGGACTAGGTTTTTCTGATGCCGACCTAACCCCTAAAGGCAGAAACCACAATGATGCTTTGCATATTTCAATCGAGTGTCGCGGAACCACTCTTGCACATGTTTTGGTTGATACCGGTTCGTCGCTGAATGTTTTGCCTAAAAAGGCCTTGGACCGGCTAGATTGTGAAGGGCTGGAATTGAAGCCGAGTGATATTGTTGTCAGAGCTTTCGATGGTTCAAAGAGAATGGTCCATGGAGAGGTTGAAATTCCCATCAAGATAGGCACTGAGGTGTTTAAATCCACTTTCTATGTGATGGACATCCGTCCGTCATACTCTTGCTTGCTGGGTAGGCCGTGGATACACCATGCTGGGGCAGTCACCTCCTCCTTACATCAGATGTTGAAGTATCATGTCAAGGGAAAGATCATCACTGTCCATGGCGAAGAAGAGTACATGATTAGCCACTTAAATTCTTTCCGGTATGTGGAGGTTGAAGGAGAGTTCATTGAGACACCGTTTCAACATTTCGAAGAAGTCCTTCCTGAAATAGCAGTAGCGAAATTGACGGCTGAGACACCGAGACAGATGGCCAGGATGGCATCTCTGGAAGATGCAAGGGCCGCAATAAAAGAAGGGAAGAATTCAGCATGGGGGCAGTTACCCGACTTTCCGCATAAGACTGACAAGTTTGGATTAGGGTTCACATCCGCTGGCCAGAAAGCTATGCGCCGGTCGAAGATTGAAAGGGCGCCAGTCAAAATTTCTCCCTACGGAATCAATGCTTTGGAGGATGAGGACAAAGAGAGCAACATTGAAGAGTGGATTTATCCAACTGTCGGAGGAGGATTGAGCAATTGGGAGGCAAAGGACTTTGTCCCCATCACTTTTATTCATCAGTAATTTATCTGTTAAACATTTCTTATTTGGTCTGTAATATTTACTTTCAAACAATCCGTACACTATCTTTTCACCTCCTGCCTTGCCCGGGGCATGTAGGTCCATTTGTAAGGGTTTTGATTATTTTTCATATCCATATGCCATGTTTAATGATTCATTGGACGTTTTTCATTTGATAAACTGCTTATGTTCATTTTCTTTCCTTTTGCATTTTTGTTTAAGGATGGTTATCCCTTACACACACCCACACTCACCAATGCAGGTACCCATCCACTCCGGATTCCATGGGTGACTATTCTGCCATATCTTTCAATAACTCTGAGGATCTGGTCAATCTAGCCGAGTATGAAGATGACGAAGGTTGTGAAGTACCCAGGGAACTAGCCAGACTTCTGCAACAAGAGGAAAGCGCCATCTTACCGCATGAAGAGCCATTGGAGACTGTTAACTTGGGGACCGGGGAAGACCGGAAGGAGGTGCAAATGGGTGCCAATCTGGAACCAAAGGTCAAGGAGCCCTTGGTACAGTTGTTGAATGAGTATGTTGAGATATTCTCTTGGTCTTATGAAGACATGCCGGGTTTAGACACAGACATCGTGGTTCACCGTCTCCCCACAAGAGAAGACTGTCCACCAATCAAGCAAAAAGTTCGCCGAATGAGGCCTGACATGTCCGAAAAGATCAAAGCAGAAGTAATGAAACAATTCGATGCTGGTTTTCTGGCTGTTACGTCCTATCCTCAGTGGGTCGCTAACATTGTGCCAGTACCTAAGAAAGATGGCAAAGTCAGGATGTGTGTGGACTACCGGGATTTGAATAGGGCCAGCCCTAAAGATGATTTCCCGCTACCTCATATTGACATCTTGATCGACAATACAGCTCAGCATAAAGTGTTTTCCTTCATGGATGGATTCTCGGGCTACAATCAAATCAAAATGGCCCCCGAGGATATGGAGAAAACAACTTTTGTCACACAATGGGGCACTTTCTGTTACAAGGTGATGTCGTTCGGGCTGAAGAACGCAGGGGCAACTTATCAACGCGCCATGGTAGCTTTATTTCATGATATGATACATCATGAGATTGAAGTTTACGTAGACGATATGATAGCTCGGTCACAAACAGAGGAAGAGCACCTTGAACATCTGGAGAAGCTGTTTGCCAGGTTAAAAGAATACAAGCTCAGGCTGAATCCAAGTAAATGCACTTTTGGAGTTAGGTCTGGTAAACTCCTGGGATTCATTGTAAGCAACAAAGGCATTGAAGTCGATCCGGCAAAAGTAAAAGCAATACAAGAGATGCCTGCTCCCCGTACTGAAAAGGAGGTTAGAGGATTCTTGGGGCGTTTAAACTATATTGCCAGATTCATCTCGCATCTGACTTCTACCTGTGAGACAATTTTCAAACTCTTGAAGAAAGATCAGGTAGTGGAATGGAACGACGATTGTCAAGCTGCTTTTGATAGGATCAAGGAGTATTTGCTAGAACCTCCTATTCTGATGCCACCCGTCGAAGGAATACCATTGATCATGTACTTAACCGTCTTGGATAACTCAATGGGGTGTGTTTTGGGCCAGCATGACGAGTCTGGTCGAAAAGAGCATGCTATTTATTACCTTAGCAAAAAGTTTACCGACTGTGAGACTCGCTACTCACTGCTCAAGAAAACTTGCTGCGCTTTGGTATGGGCTGCTCGCCGGCTAAGACAGTATATGCTGACTCATACTACCTTGTTGATTTCCAAAATGGATCCTATCAAGTATATCTTCGAAAAGCCCGCTTTATCTGGAAGGATAGCTAGATGGCAAATGATCTTAACTGAGTATGACATCCAGTACACCACCCAGAAAGCTATAAAAGGGAGTGTACTAGCTGACCATCTGGCTCATCAAGCTATCGAAGACTATCAACCCATGAGATTTGACTTCCCAGACGAGGACATCATGAATTTGGACAACGTTGAAAGTGACGG
This sequence comes from Vicia faba, assembly GCA_948472305.1. Taxonomy (NCBI): domain Eukaryota; kingdom Viridiplantae; phylum Streptophyta; class Magnoliopsida; order Fabales; family Fabaceae; genus Vicia; species Vicia faba. Next base: position 288,422,864 of record OX451740.1, read on the forward strand.
ACCGTATGACGGACCTGAACAGGGATCCCGATGGACCCTGTACTTTGATGGTGCTTCAAATGCGCTTGGAAACGGTATCGGTGCAGTACTCATTTCTCCGGAAGGTTGTCACACTCCTTTCACGGCCCGACTTTGCTTCAGCTGCACAAACAACATGGCTGAGTATGAAGCTTGCATCTTTGGTCTCAAGGCTGCTATAGACTTGGGGATCAAATCTTTGATCGTATTTGGGGACTCAGCTTTGGTTATCAGTCAAATCAAAGGAGAATGGGATACCAAACATCCTAATCTCGTCCCGTACAAAGAACATGTCCTGACATTGTTGCCGCATTTCGAGCAAATTACCTTCGAGCATTTCCCGCGAGAAGAGAATCAGCTAGCAGATGCTCTAGCCACAATGTCCTCCATGTTTAAACTCAACTGGGATAACGAGGCTCCCCAAATCACCATCGAGCGAATGGATGAACCAGCGCATTGCCACGAGATTAATACCGAAGAAGTAGTGGAACGACCTTGGTTCCATGAAATCAAAAGGTATCTCGAGACCCGAGATTATCCTGAAGGAGCTTCCGTGAATGACAAGAAGTTCTTAAGGAAATTTGCTGCTAAGTTCTTCCTGAGCAACGGCATCCTTTACAAACGAAGCCATGAGTGTGTATTACTCCGATGCGTAGATAAAGCTGAAGCAGAGTTGATCATGACTGATATACACAGCAGCACATTTGGCACTCACTTGAGCGGGCATACAATGGCTAAGAAGATCCTAAGGGCAGGCTATTACTGGTCTACTATGGAGGCTGACTGCCATCAACATTCCCGTACTTGCCACAAGTGTCAAGTCTATGCTGACAAAGTTCATATTCCTCTGGTTCCTCTCAACGTCCTGACTGCTCCGTAGCCCTTTGCAATGTGGGGGATTGATATGATTGGAGAGATCAAGCCCACGGCTTCCAACGGACATCGCTTCATCCTGGTTGCCATTGACTACTTCACTAAATGGGTCGAAGCAGCTTCCTTCGCCTCTGTCACTAAAAATGTGGTTGCCCGCTTTATCAAGCAAAATCTCATATGTCGGTATGGTGTTCCAGACAGGATCATCACAGACAACGGTACAAATCTGAATAACACGATGATCACTGCATTATGCGAACAGTTCAAGATTTATCATCACAATTCATCTCCCTATCGGCCGAAGATGAACGGTGCTGTTGAAGCTGCGAACAAAAACATTAAGAAGATCATTCAGAAAATGGCAGTCACTTACAAAGACTGGCATGAGATGTTACCGTTTGCTCTGCATGGATACCGTACGACGATACGTACTTCAACCGGGGCAACCCCATTTTCTTTGGTTTATGGCATGGAAGCTGTTTTGCCTATGGAAGTCCAGATCCCTTCTCTAAGGATTATGAAGGATGCAGGTTTGAATGAAGATGATTGGATGCAGACCCGACTTGATCAACTCAATCTGATCGACGAAAAGCGACTTGCTGCTATATGCCATGGTCAGACGTATCAAAAGCGAATGATCAAGGCCTTCAATAAGAAAGTCAGACGTCAAGTGTATCAAGTCGGAGACCTCGTAATCAAGCGGATTATCTTGCCGCAAAGTGATCCCAGGGGCAAATGGACTCCTACATATGAAGGACCATTTGTGATCAAGAGCATATTTTCTGGTGGTGCAATGATTCTGACCACCATGGACGGCGATGATTTACCGCACCCTACGAACGCAGACATAGTCAAAAGATACTACGCATAAAATAACCCGACAAGTCGAAAACCCGAAAGGGCGACTTGGGCAAAAATGGGCATCCCGGTGAGCCGAAAACCCGAAAGGGCGGTTCAGGCAAAAATTAGTGATAAAAATAAAAAAATCTGTACACCTGGCAAGTTGAAAACCCGAAAGGGCGGCTTGGGCAAAAATGGGTATCCCGGTGGATCGAAAACCCGAAAGGGCGATTCAGGCAAAAGTTAGGGAATTAAAGCGTATGACTGTGTCTCGTCGGATCACTTCAAGGACAATCTCTTCATCAACCAGTTCCAGGCTTCTGATCAATCCAGTCATCGTCAAACGAAGCATTGAATGGACAGACATTTAGGGTTGTGAAAGCTATAGCGGAAAGGAATCCCATGGAATTATTTCACATAGCCATCCTTTATTTTGTATAAATCTTTCAATATTTACGACATAATCCTCTTACTAGGATGATTGTCTCCTTTGTACAAATATACTCATAGAAAATCAATACAAATACTTTTCCCAGAAATTTGTGTCATTTCCTTTTCTTTTCTCTTGCACTATTTGTTTTATTTTGAGAAACGTCCAATGTTTTGTTAAATAGGCATATGCATTTGAAACATAATCATTCTCTTATGAGTCGGGAAAGAGGATTACTGATAGGTCAAAGGTACAATTGGATATCTTGATACCCTTCAAAGGAAACCCCCGGGAGATTTGGGATCCATATCCCTGGCAAGTTTTGAAGCTTATCCCCTACGGAGTACGGACGTCTCTCCCGAGTTTTATTCAAAGTTATTCCTCGCAAGGCCTTATAACTGGGTTATCCTCAGCTAACAACCACGGAAGATCGCACTCGCCAAAATTCTTCCTATCCCCAGCGGAGTTCATCAAAATTCCCCAGCATAACTTATCAATACAATCCCCAGAGGAGTTTATCTTTGTCATCCCCAGCCAGAGAATCCTCCAGAACTCATTTCCCCTCAGAGTTCAAATTTTTCAGCATCCCCAGCTGAGCTAAAGCTTCAAAATTATCTATTCCCCAACGAAGCCAGGCTAATGAACCTTCTCCCCACAGAGTTTTAGGAGAATAAATCTTGAGTTCCCCAGTGAAGTCGCCAGAACTGAAGATTCCCGGTCTTGTATCCCCAGCATAAGTCTGCTAGATTGGTGCTCCCCAGTAGAAGTCATCAGGAATTCCCCAGAGGATTGGTATACAACCCAAGCTCCTTATTTCCCAGTCACAGCCAAGGAATTATTCTTCCCGGCAGCAGTCAGGATGCTTTTATCTTCAGCCATCCAGGATTCATCTATCCCTAGCGAGACAGTTCATCAGCTTACATGCGCATTCATTACATTCATATCATAAACATTGATATAACATATATTGCATCATACATTTCATGCAACATAATTTTGTGTTCGGCTGACATTTTGTCCTTTTCAGGATAAGAATAAAAAGTTATCCTTAACAGTTTCAGATACAGTTTTACACGGATTCATCATCAAGCAACCCTACACCGGTTCTTATTCAACCTCAGGATTTCTGAAAACAGTTTACGGGTTCTCCAAGTAATGGATGTTAACCTATCACTTGTTCAGATTCTTCTCAAGACTTCTGAAAACAGTTTATGGATTCTTCCCAACAACGGATGTTAATCTATCGACTTGTTCAGATGCAACCTTTTGAAAACAGCTTACGGACGCTTCCCAACAACGGATGCTGCTCTATTGCTTATTCAAACTTCAAGACTTCTGAAAACAGTTCACAGGTTCTCCAAGTAACGGATGTTAACCTACCACTTGTTCAGATTATTCTCAAGACTTCTGAAAATAGTTTATGGATTCTTCCCAACAACGGATGTTAATCTATCGACTTGTTCAGATGCAACCTTTTGAAAATAGCTTACGGACGCTTCCCAACAACGGATGCTGCTCTATTGCTTATTCAAACTTCAAGACTTCTGAAAACAGTTCACAGGTTCTCCAAGTAACGGATGTTAACCTACCACTTATTCAGATTCTTCTCAAGACTTCTGAAAACAGTTTATGGATTCTTCCCAACAACGGATGTTAATCTATCGACTTGTTCAGATGCAACTTTCTGAAAACAGCTTACGGACGCTTCCCAACAACGGATGCTGCTCTATTGCTTATTCAAACTTCAATATTTCTGGAAACAGTTCACAGGTTCTCCAAGTAAAGGATGTTAACCTATCGCTTGTTCAGACTCTTCTCAAATTTTTGAAAACAGTTTACGGATTCCTCCCAACAACGGATGTCAATCTATTGGTTATTCAGACCCCCCAGTTCGAAGATGGTCCGAAGCATGAACACCTTCCTGATACTCATTCCAGATGGCATCTTTAAGCCCATCCCCGACAAGTTTTTGTCACCCCTCCAGATGGCATCTCTAAGCCCATCTCCAAATGGCATCTCTAAGCCCATTCCCGCATCCATTGCTTTGACGAGTGCAAATTTTCGGGCACTCTAGTGTCCAATCTCCTTTTAACCCTCGAGTCACGAAAGGCAAACTTGCCAATCTAACTCTTCGGATTCAAGAAGATTGAACAGGGGCAACTGTTGTACCCCAAAATTTGCCCTCCCATTTCTCAATGATTTCTCCTCACAAAACCTTTGAAGCCCAAGATCCAGTTAGGGTTTCATCTGCTCAAGACTTCTCCTTGCACTGTGGACCCAAATTAGGGTTTATGTTTGCACAAAGATGTTTTGACCTAAAATGCCTAAGATGACTTTCATGCTTCATATTGGACCCCCAAGTTTATCCATACCAAGTTTCAAGCCTTGATTCCAAGTTTTGCCCAGTCAATTGGACAGTTGACCTAAAAATCAGCTATATTGGGGAAAAAGTCAACTGTGGCCAATTGACAGTCAAACCTCATGAAAATTGACCCACATCAACATTATGAACTCATATGGACCATTTGATCAAGTTTGGATCACAATTCCATAAGAAATTTGATCAGATCACCAAAAGGGCAAAATGGTCATTTTTAGGGTTTTGACTGCACAAAAGCAATTTTTGACTGTTTGACCTAGCCAATGGCAAACCAAGCTCATATATGAACTCAAGGACCCCATGGAATTATCTTGACATGCTCAACAAACTCAAAAGATCCCAAGTACACAAGATTGACAGTTGAATTTCCCAGTCAATTGATCAATTTTGACTGTATACTGAAAAGTCAAACTTTGACTTTTTGGTCAAAATCAAGAGTCAAAATTCATTTTTCATTAAAACATGCCAAATCATGAAACTTGTTCATCAAGAAATCACAAAATGCAAATTAGGGTTAGAAATTAGAATTTTTCATAACTTAGAATTTTTCTAAGTTATATAAAAACCCTAATTTTTTCCCAACTTTGCCCCACTTTTTCACCAAGATCCATTTGGATTCAAACAAAAGTCAAAACATGAAAGTTGTAGCTTGTTGCATAATCTACAACTTTGATTCACAAAGTTTTCCCATTTGAGGCTTGTATCTCAAGTTACAAATTTTTGAATAAGGGCACTAAACCATTCTTAACTTAGTGAAATTTTAACCTATTTTGACAAGGTTTTCTACCCAACTTCAAGGCCATTTTCCATGCACTTCCACTTGGAATTTCAAATTGCATTTCAAAGATGGATTGTAGTACACATTCCAAGCTTTCCAAAATGTCCAAGAACTTCTCAAACAACCTCATGGTTAGGGAGAATCGAATTTTGCAAAATGGGAAAAAGTCACTTTTGTTCTTGGCCATGAACATGTTCATAACACTATGCATTTCAATCTCAGCTTGCATATCTTGATTACAGGTCCTTAAACCATCCAACACTCATAAATTTAATGCATATTCTTTGTGCCAAAGCCATGTTCTTTGTGTTCTAGCATTACATAAAGGATTAATCCCAAAATAGATAAAGCATTTCTTCCATTTTTGCAAAAGGTAGCTTTATGTCCAATTACAAATCCAAGAAGTACAGTCCATATCTAATTGGCACAAGTTTTTGTGTTAATCACACTGATCAAGTAGGGATTATGCAGCATAGTATGAGGGCCTGTACAGGCTAGAGGCACAAGGTAACCATTGCTTGCTTAAAGTGTAAGAAACACATCATAACTTCTAACAACTCTCATATCAGTTTGAAAACCCTTAAGTGAACTTGACAAACATACTCAAGACATCTCAACCAAGCTATTGCACGACCCTAACACCTCTCATACACCCCAAATCCCATAATCACCTTCAAACTGCAAAAACAGGGCCAGGCCTACAGTTTGAGTACCATCTTCCATTTCCCTCAAGCTCTCTTGCCCAAACCAGTTCACATACATTCCCTGGCACCTATGCAAGCTAACCATGCCTTGAAACACGACCTGTAATCCCTCTAACCAGTTCCACCATTTTCAGTTTCTTGTTTTGCAGGTGAAGTGCTCTAGCATGATTCAAAAGCTTTCAAGACAAAGTAAACATTGGAATAGCATCCCTGGACCTCAAGGAAGCTTTTCCAATCATCACCTTGCGCTGAAAGCTTCCTCATTGCCAGATAGAGCTTCAGCTGAACAAGTATTTTGGTGAACTTCTATCTCTCTTATTAAGCATCATTAGCTCTAAGTTTGTGAATAAACCATGTTCTACTCATGCCACTGAACATGTACATGTTTTTACTTTTCATTTCTTTTGCTTGAGCTGTGAGAATTTAAGGTTTGAAAATGGCAGAAAATCTAGGTTAGGATTTGGAGGAGAAGAAATTCTCCCTCATCTTAGAGAGTTAGATCAAGTTCTGCATATGGTTGGATTCGTCTCTTCATGCTGAACATTTTTTATGTTATGAGTTTTCATTGAAAAGCCAGGAATCAGGAGTTAGAAGTTGAGAAGAAGGGCGCGCGTTTTTTGAACTGGTTCTGTCTGAAGGTTGAAGACAGTGGCTTCTTGGGCTGGGCCTGATTGTTTTTCTTATTCACACCACTTTTTTTGTTTTACACCCCCTGAGCCCATTTCATTCATTTTTTAATATTTTTGACTTTTGCTTTTTTTGATTGGCTCATTTATTTTTTCTCAGCATATTAAAAATTTAAAAATATTTTTTCTCACCATTTTTGATTTTATTAGGTATTTATTTGATTTTTTCTCTTAGTTTGTACATAATAAATAAATATATATGTTTTGTTAAAATATTAAAATATTGGAAATACATTTTTACATACTTTTATCTTATCTTTACTTCCTGAAAATATTTTATAGAAAAAATACTTTTTTTATTTTAATATTAAATATTATTAATTAATATATATAATACATATTTTGTGAATAATATAAATAAATAGATATATATTAATACACTTAGGATAAATACCAAAAAAATGTACATATTTTATTTTTTAATATTTAATACTAAAAAATACCTTTTTTTATAAATATACTATATTTTATTTTATTTTTGTATGTAAATAACAATTATTATATGAATTAATTGATTAATATCCCTTTTTGATTAAAATTAGGGTTTTGCCCTAAATTTGAAAATACTCCAAAAATAATACCCTTTTATTTCTCTTTTTATTTACATAAATAATATTCTTTTTTTTATACACATAAAAATCCTCTTTTTATTATATTTTTGCATATTTATTTCATTTCCATTTAATTATATAATTATTTGTCTTGTAAATATTCAAAGAAAAATGATGTAATAGTTAGGTTTAAATTCTTGTCTAAATATACCCCATTTGAAACATTGTACCCCCTCCCCATATTATTGTGTTGTAATAGTGTAGGAATTTAAATTTCGCACTTTTAATGCTTTCTAAACATACCATGCTAGAATTAGGGTTTGAATGCGAATAAAACGAACAACATAGTTGGACAAAATCTCAAGATAAATAAGCATGAAAATGGAAAACACATTCCATACTTGCACCCCTAGGGTATTCCACTTTGTTGCCTTCAAATAAATTGGGCCATATTGTATGTTGAACTTCTTTGGGTAAAACAAACAATCGAATGATCATAGTCCCTCAAAATGTTGCCTAAATGAATGATCAAGTCCCTTTTTAAATAAAAATTGCCCAAAGACATTTAACACTATTGCAATTATGGTCTAAACGATGACCCGCGCCCGTCCCTTCAACCTCCTAAGACAAGATTGTCCACCAAATGCAATGGTGGAACAAAATTGTCAAAAGGTTTAAAACATAACAAAAATCTTTGAGAAAACTTTAGGGTAGACAACTCTTAAGTACTTGTCAATTTGCCAAGGAAACACTTGCCTATTTTCAAAACCCACTTCACAAACACTTTCAAAACCAACTTTCAAAAAACCTTGAAACATCTTTTCTAAAGACAAAACACCTTTTGTAAAACATTCGAGTAAAGAATTGTTACAAGGGTAGCCTATACAAGGCATCTTTTCAAAACATTTTCAAAAAAACCACACACCAAGCACCATTTCAAACAATTGAAAACCAAGGCAAGTTGATCTAAGCAAGTACCTAAGAGCCCATGGATAACCATGGATAGAAAGGGTGCTAATACCTTCCCTTTCTATAATCTACTCCCCGAACCCAAGAAAAATCTCAAAGGTTTTTGCTGTGCTTTTTAAACCTTTCCTTAGGATAAAATAAAAAGTCGATGGCGACTCTTGCTCAACCGAAACATTTGCGAAAACAAACGCAAAACTCAAGTCAGTTCTCCCACTGTACCACAGCTCACAAGTAGCAATCAGGTGTGAGATGAATCGGGCAATATAGTTCAAACGTCCCAGAAAGCCTCTGACTTCTTTCTCTGTTTGGGGAACTGGCATTTCCTGTATAGCCTTCACCTTTGCAGGATCCACTTGAATACCTTTATCGCTTACGACGAAACCCAGTAGCTTACCAGATCTCACCCCGAAGGTGCACTTGTTCGGGTTTAACCTCAGCTTGTACAACTTCAACCTGTCAAATAACTTCTGAAGATGGTCCAGATGCTCTTCTTCCGTTTGAGATCTTGGAATCATGTCGTCGACGTATACCTCAATCTCATGATGGATCATGTCATGGAACAAAGCGACCATGGTGCGCTGATACGTTTCCACAGCATTCTTCAATCCGAAAGGCATGACCTTGTAGCAAAAGGTACCCCATTGAGTAACAAAGGTTGTCTTCTCCATATCCTCGGGAGCCATTTTAATCTGATTATAACCGTAGAAACCATCCATAAAGGAGAATACCTTATGCTGAGCAGTGTTGTCAACCAGAACGTCGATATGAGGTAGAGGGAAATCATACTTGGGGCTCGCCCTGTTCAAATCCCTATAATCAACACACATTCGAACCTTTCCATCTTTCTTCGGCACAAGAACCACATTGGCCACCCACTTTGGGTAAGAAGTAACTGCTAGAAAACCAGCATCAAATTGTTTCATAACTTCAGCCTTGATTTTCTCAGACATCTTCGGGCGCATTCGGCGAACCTTCTGTTTTACTGGATGACAATCTTCCTTGGTAGGCAACCGGTGAACCACAATATCGGTATCCAACCCAGGCATATCTTCATAAGACCAAGCAAAGATCTCGATGTAGTCATGCAGCATCCAAATCAACCGTTGTTTAACACTAGCTTCCAGATTTGCACCGATCTTGAACTCTTTCTTGTCTATCTCTGTACCCAGATTCACTGTTTCCACAGGCTCTTCATGCGGTTGTATGGCCCTCTCTTCCTGAAGTAACAGTCTAGCAAGTTCACCAGGAACTTCGCAATCATCTTCACCTTCGTCTTCGACTAAGTTGATCGGACTTTCAAAGTCATAACTGGATGTAGCAGAGTCGTTATCAGTGGGATCCAGAGTGGATGTAGACCTGTATATGTGAGTGTGTGTAAAATAGTTGTTTTGAAATATGTAATAAAGAAAAACAAGGAGCGCAAAATTTGAAATGCAGGAAACGGCCAATGCTTTTATTAATGATATATGTAAATGACACACATAAAGCCCTCACAAACGGAAACATGGTGCCCCGGGTAAGACATCGGGCCATAAAGTTTAAAACATTGTCTGTTACAAATACAAAACAAAAGTCTCATTAGTGGGTAACAAAAGAAATTGGGATGAAGTCCTTCGCTGTCCAGTTGCTTAGTTCACCATCAGCAGTCGGGTATATCCAGCTGTCAATATCAAACTCTTCATCATCGTCATCCCCGATAGCATTCACCCCTGCATCATGTTTAGGCTTTTCTGGTGCTCCGAACTCGATCTCCTTGGCATCAATCAGGTCCTGTATCTTATTCTTCAAAACCCAGCAATCATCTGTATCATGCCCCGGGCTATCAGAGTGAAAAACACAGCGGGCATTTGGATCGTACTTCGGTGATGTTGTATTTGGATTCTTCGGGGCCTCCCTTGGAATCACTAGACTGGTCTTTAATAACTGTGGCAGAATCTGGGATAAAGTCATGTTGATCTGAGTGAATTGTCTTCGCAGTCTCTCGGCCCTTGACTGATTATTGCACTGAGGAGCAACAGTAGGTCTTGAAATAACAACTGCATTAACGGCTTGGCGGAGTTCAGGTCTATTCTGACTCTTTGCGCTATAAACAACATTGGACTCCTTCTTAAAAGGCTTCTTCTCAGTGCCTGATGAAGCACCCTTCTGTATTTTACCGGATTTGATACCAGCCTCAATCCTTTCCCTGATCATAATCAGCTCTGTAAACCCGGATGAAGAACTTCCAATTAGATGGTTGAAATACGGACCAGACAAAGTCCCCAGAAACATATCCACTAGCTCCATATCAGCCAAGGGAGGTTGAACTCTTCCAACAAGGTCCCTCCACTTCTGAGCGTAATCTTTGAAACCTTCGCCCGCACCCATGTACATACCCTGGAGTTGGGTACGTGTGGGAGCGAGGTCGGCATTGTATTGGTATTGCTTGTAAAAAGAAGCAGCCAAGTCTTCCCAATTGCGGATACTAGCTCCTTCTAGCAGGTAAAACCATTCAAGCTGAGTCCCTGAAAGACTGTATTGAAAGAAGTGGATTCATAGGTTTTTGTCAGCGGTGTATGGCTGAATCTTCCTAACATACGAACGGAGGTGCAGTTTCGGACAAGAAACTCCGTCGTATTTAGCAAAGGATAGTGATTTGAACTTGTGGGGAATTACCACCCCAGATGACAGACCCAAGTCACTAAAGTCCAGACCAGGCACTTTCTGAACTTCCATCGCACTCAAACGATCTTCCAGATGTTTCTATCTATCCTCAGCCGGAGGATACTGGTCTTCGTCAAAGTCCGTCTCGTTGTCAGAGACCACAGGGCTAGAAGCCCTCCTTTCTTCCTGATTATCTTTCCCTCCAGATGAGGGGGTCAAACCAACCTCTTCTCGCAAATCATTTCTGAATCTGCGACCCATATTAAACAGGACTGTCTTCTTCTTCTTCTTTTTCTTCTCTTTCAGGATAAGGGTCTTCAGATCTTGCTGACCCTTAGCCAAACTCATGAACAATTCCTGGAACTGGGCATTTTGAGCCTGTAGAGCCTTGATTGCTTGCTCAGTTGATGTTTCAGAAGACATGATGATGAAATAAACAGCGAAGAAGATGAGAAACCTGTAAGGGTACCTGTTATGAGGTGCATGGAATGAAATGCATATGATATGATTTCAAAGACGTCGAGAGATTCAAATTCGTAAACCAAAAAGGAAACACACTTTTATTAGATAAACTTTGAAATCAATTGTGCAACAGATGCCTTTAAGGCATTACAAGAAGGGAAATACTAAAAAGTAAACCAAAACTAGAAATAATCAAAAGACAATCAATGCTCCCATGGTCGTTTCTTATCGGTGCGGACATAGTCGTTGAGGATCTGCTTGTTCTCCAGCTGCCTAGTCAACTTCTGAATCTTCTGCTCTTGCTCGTGATACTTTTCTCTATAATTATCTCGTTCCTCCCTCTGCTGCATCCAGGACCTCTTCAATGCCCCAATGTCAGTAGGCATGTAAGGGTGTAAGATGGTAGGAGGAACCCCTTCTTCATCAGCAACTTCAACAATTATAGGCAAGACGGCTTCGTAGGGAATTCCCAGCTTTTGGGCACGGATACGAACCCATCGGAGATAAGGCTCCATCAAAAGAGAAGTCTTTGCACCCAACTCGTGCGGATCAGACATGTGTACTCTATCCCAAGCTCTTATGAATCTGCGGCGTTGCTCGTCACTATCCCCTTGGAAATCAAAGACAATACTAGGCATTAGCAACTCATGAGGTCCTTCTCTTCTAGCTCGCCCAAACTAACGTAGGGCCAAGAACGGATTATAAGTGATCCCTCCATTGGTTCCTATCAGTGGAACATTGGGGTATTCCCCACAGCGATCAATAATAGCCACCTCGTCCATACCTTTAATAGTCCAAATGATGTCATTATGAGAAAGAGACATAATCTTGTAGGCCTAGCCCATGCCTTCCTTGTTCTTCAGAACTGATTTAGGGAGGTGAGAAATAAACCACCTCGCCAACAAAGGAGCACAGCACATAAGGGTTCCCCGCCTCTGAGCAGTACGGGCATAAAGGGAATGAAGAATGTCACCCAAGAGAGTGGGTATTGGATTACCGGACATGAAGATCCTTACCGCATTCACGTCAACGAAGGAATCCGAGTTAGGAAACAGCACCAAACCATATATGAGAAGACCCAGAATGTCTTCAAATGCCTGGAAGTCTAGACTGTCCCAGAACTGATTAGCTTTACCAACCAAGAACTTAGTCAAAAAGCCCTTTGCTCCACTACGAGTTTCCCAATTAGACATTACCTCATCCTTTGTCAGATGGAGGGCTGAAGCAATCTCTTCTGGCCTAAGGATCTTCTCCCAACCTATGAACGGGGTTTGCTCTAGAATAGAGATACCAAGTAGATCGGAGAACTCTTCTAAGGTAGGGACCAACTGGTAGTCTGGAAAAGTAAAGCAATGGTACAGTGGATCAAAGAACTAGACTAAGACTCTCATCATCTGTTCATCCATCTTGGAGGTGACCAAACCAAGAAGTTGCCCATGTCTTCTGATGAAGGAGGCAGTATCTGACATCTTTGCAACCAATTCTTTAAGCAGAGTGGGAATTTGGACAAAGTTGATCCGGATGGTGTTTCTACGCATGGGTGCCATGACCTACAAAACAGAACAAAGATGAATCCCCTTTGTCTTTGAAATGGGTTAGTCCAATGCAAGATGCATGCAATGTCATGGTGTCATGATGTCATGATAGAAAACACACCACAAGTATCCACAAATAGCAAACATGGTAAAGGCACACAAGACACACAGAGAGCTTTTAGATTTCAGGCTGGCAAGGAGCTTAGGTACTACCCTCTTTCAGTTCAGTTGGTTCAAACCTGTCCTAAAAATAGTAACCGTGTTCCAGAGAATCTCAATATCACTAACTACCCTCGATCGGTCATAATTCCAGTTTAGCAACCTTTTCTTGCGGTCAGAATCATCGCGAGAGTTTAGTCTCAATGAGTGTAGCATACTGCTACTGTTCTATGGCCAAGTTGGTTAATTTAAAGGTTCTAAGGTCAGTTGGTGCTTAATGACCCCTTAGCAGACCCACATTCTCCTCGTTGCGCCACAAGGGATATCGGTACATACTAAAGTGCCACACCAATGTAGCTACTGCTTCAACCGTATCGGTCTATGCTGTACAGTTCCCTCACAGTTTATTGCTACTTACCTAAAGGGTATTCCCCAGATCTGGGTTAGGATCTATAGTAACTCCGATACAAGCCCACAAATATAAAGCGTACAAGTCAATCAATTGAAAACATTATGAACTATTCCTAAGGTACACCCCACAAAGGATTATACTCAACAGAGTCGCCAGTTCTGTGATACGGTGGGAAGAACTGACTGTTTTTTGGAATGCTGGTTTGCATTTTGCGTTTGTTTTCGCAAAATGTCGCGGTAAGCAAGAGTCGCCACCGACTTTTATTTTATCCAACAAGGAAAGGAAAAGAGCACAAAAAATTCCTTTTTTGAGATATTTCTCGGGTTCGGGGGGTAAATTATAGAAAGGGAAGGTGTTAGCACCCTTTCTATCCGTGGTTATCCACGGGATCTTAGGTACTTGCTCATATTGTTTTCAAAATATTTCTTTCTTTGTGCTTGTAGGTTTGAAAAAGTTTTTGTTTGAAAACTTCGATTTAACTCTTGCTTCTGTCCTCAAGAGTGTATGAAGTGTTTTTGAAAACTTTGTTCGAAAAGTGTAATTGTGAAAAGTTTTTGTTTTTTGAAAGAGAGCAAGTATCTAAGAACCATCTACCTACTCGAAAAAAGAATCGTTCTATGCTTGTTTCCTTTAGACAATGCTATCCCGCTATTAGTGAGTAGGTAGCACCGTCGTTGGATTTTGAGGGTCAATTCGAATGAGGGACGTACGGTCACTAAAGCAATGTTAGGATGCCTTAGCGGTAACCCTAATGTCTTAGATCATTTGTTTTGAGGCAACAATATCCGAGGCAACCATTTCGAGGCGACTATGATCTTTGGACAAGAGGGCGACCTCTAAAACGACCTATACTCAATGACCGTGTACGAAGGCAACCAAGTGGGGTGTACCCTAAGAGTGCGCATGTGCGAGTGTGTCATTTTCAGTTATTTTTTGTCTTTGTACATGTTAATGGTGATCTAATTTGATTTTAGGTTAAAACATTCAGTCTTGTCATGCAAACCTATTATCAAACATCTAACAGTTATAATTTGCGGAAAATAAAAGTGCGGAATTTAAATTACAAGGCGTCGGGTATTTACATCTCCAAAAACAAACCCTTTAAAAATAAATAAAGCGATAAAAAATAAATAAAAGGTCCTATTAATTATTACAATCCGGAAGCAAGTGCAATATTGAATAAATAAATCGTGTGCGGGAGATTGAATCGAGCACAAACTAGGGTTTTGACCCTTTTTGTTAAAGAAAAGATTTTTTGTTGTTTTTTTTATTTTAAGAAAGAAAATGAAATTAAACGTAAATTAATTACTAAATTAAATTAATTAAATTAATTAATAAAAATAAATTGTTTTTGGATTTTTGGTATTTTAAGAAAGAAATAAAAATTAATTGAATTAGTAAAACCTAATTAAGTCTAGTTAATTTTAATTATTTACAAAAATATGTTAAAATTATTCTAGAATTAAAACCTAAATTGATTTATTAGTGTTTATTAAATAAAAAAATAAAAGTTAAAGTCTAATTTGATAAAAAAATATTTTTGTGATTTTATTTTATAAAGAAAAGAATTTTTTTAATGGTTAGTAATTAAATAAAATATAATAAAACAATTAATTAAAACAAAAAATAAATAGGAGAGAGTAAGGGGGGTTTGGGCCTGAATATGGGAGTTTGAGAAGCACATCTGAGGCCCATTACACGCTGGCCCTGTTGACTTTCCCTGGATTTGGTGTGGGTGTGCTGACTTTGCCTATGGTGGTCCTTCAGCTTGGACCTTCAGATTTGGCCTTTGGCCATCTGGCTACTGGATGAGTGAGAGTGCATGGTATGCTGCATTCTTGGAGATGTACACAATCGCCTGAAATGCAAAATCAAATAGAAATTGGAGGACCTGGGATTCGAACCCAGGTCCTGGTGGATATTGGCATGCACGCTTACCACTAAGCCACTTTGTTCTCTTTGTTAATAAAATACAAATAAACCATAATATAAAAAAATAAGTCAATATGCCAGCAAACAAAAAATGCGTGCGTGATTTGAATGGGCCAACGATGGCGTGACACGCATCATCTTCAACCTACCATTCATGGCTAAAACCCTGTAAAACCTATAGCCACAGACACAGACCGTCACTACAAGTCATGCATACTCCAAAATCCACTGTAAGCCATGAAAATGAATTCTAAGGGCATGGTTGTGCTCGTCTCATCCTCCCGGTCACAACCATGCCCTTCTCGATGTCCAATTATTCCTGAAAAAGAAAACCCTAAAAACAATCCACGAAACCCTAGCTATGGTATTTTGCAGTATAGGTCAGATAAACCAAATTAAATAATGCCAATAGTTTGGAAATGTTATGAGGATTTCAAATATACCAATAATTTACTCAAATGATGCAAGAATGATGAAATACGATTTCAAGAACAGAGCGGATTATCTTGACACTTACAGCGCGTTTGGGTGTATGAATGAGCTTGCTTTTGATCCAGGAAGGTTGAGTGAACACCCAAGAAGCGATTGGGATAGCTTTTGGCTTCTGAAAACGCCTCTTACTATGATTTGGAATTCAATCTTTTTAGTGTTTTTTCCAAACTTTGTTCTGCCTCTTCTTGCAGCCTCCATCCCTTGTCTCGTGTGTCTTAGCTTGCTTATGTATGGTACAATGTGCTAGGGTAACAAATTTGGCTTGAATCTTCTCCCATCAATGCTTTGGGATTTGATTTGATCCTCCATTACTAAACCTTCCAAATTTGCCAATTTTCAATCTTTTTGTACATGGACTGCTTGATACGAATTTTGATGATGTTATTGATGATGATTAAAGCCTGAAACAACAAAAGAATCTCATGTAATCAAAGTTTTGGATTTTGTATGATTTAATTTGATTTAAAATGAATAAATTCAATAAAAAATCAAATAAAATGATAAAAAAGAGATATGGGCTCATGGCTGAAGCTAGGACACGTGGACAATGATGCAAGCCCAAATCAAGTGGAAACGAATGGGCCCATTTGACAAAATTTGAAGTTTTGAGGATTGTTGACTTTTGGAAATTTTGCAAAAATGTCCAACTTCAACAATGCATAACTTCTTCAATTTTGAACTTTTGGAGGTGTTCTTGGACCTTTTAGAAAGATTTAGATGTCCTCTAACCAACCCTTTTGGTCTCATCTCATTTTGATATTCCATTCTCAAGTTATAAGCTTTGGCAAAAAAGGTGTTTTTGTTGACTTTCAAAAATGACCTATAATGTCCAAATTTGTAACTTCTTGTGGAGTGCATTTTTTGATCTTGGGGTATGAAGATGTTTTGTAGGAAATTGCATCCTCTTCAAAATGAGATTCTTATGGGTAATTTCTCATAAAGTATGAGAAAGTTATGCTTGGTCAAAGTTGAGTTGACTTTTCCTGTAAAACCCTAATTTAGCAACTTTTGAGTCTTCATGAATTTTGAGCAATCCTTGATGAATCATGATCAACCCTTGATAAAATGATGAAATATCATTCAAAATGAGAATGTTGACAAAAAATCTTGAAGTTTGATTGTATTTGAGTCAAAGTTGACTTTTGCCCTAGCATAGTCGATTTTTGGACCCTTTGAGCAATTGACTGAGCAAACTTCCTCTGCAAGGCTCGAAACTTGGCATGGATGATATTGATAACATATTAGGACATTGGGGAACACTTGAGGTCATTTGGATTCAAGGATCTTGATGCAACACAAAACCCTAGTTTGGGGTTGACTGCCTTATGAGATAGCTTGTCTGACCAACTCTTGAGCAACCTTGAGCCACTTGGAGATTTTCCTTGCAATGTTTTGAGGAATATGAGAGGGAAAATTTTGGGGTACAACAGCTACGAATTATCAAAGGCTACCCTGAAAGGCAAGGCATGGTTTCCTCCTATTCATGATACTTTCATCAGCAAAGGAATAGAGCATGGAGGACAAGTGGCAATGATATCTAACAAGAGAAACATCAAAAAGGGAATCTAACCTCATTTATGAAAGCTCCCCAGGCGAAGAACTCAAGAATTGGACAGCTATGGAGATTCCATAGATATTTTTCTTCCCAAGGTAATTTTTCTTGTTTTTGAAAGAACATATGTTAAGCCCGAGGCATAGGGGTTGCTTGTAAGGGTCACCCAATTTGTTTCAGACAATATCCATAATTAATAAAAGTTATATTTTGCATTCAATTAAGATCCATGTCTTTCTCTTTCATTTATCTCTTATATTTAAAAATGTCAATACTTTTATTCATATGTATTTTCAAAATTCACAGACTAAAACTGCACCAAAACAGGATAAATGTGCAAATCGATGTCTAAAATCACCGATAATGTTACTGTTGTTATCCAATATAATTTTGATGCACCCATCAACCAAGCGAAAGAGGAAGATGATGAAGATCTTAAACTCTCTAAAAAATTGGCGAGGGAGATAGAGCAAAAAGATGACAATATACAACCATACCAAGAATATATTAAGACCATTAACCTTGGCACAAAGGAAGATCCGAAAGAGATCAAGTTAGGGGCAACATTGGAGAAAAAGCGTCAAAGAAAGACTTATCAATTTGTTACATGAGTATGTGGATGTATTTGCATGGTCTTACAGAGACATGCCAGGATTGGATACAGATATTGTGGTGCATAAACTACCTCTCAAGGAAGGTTGTTCTCCACTTAGACAAAAACTCAGAAGAACTCGTCCAGACATGTCAAGCAAGATTAGAGAAGAGGTCCTTAAACAATTTGATGCAGGGTTCTTAGCGGTGGTAGATTATCCACCTTGGATAGCTAACATCGTTTCAGTGCCCAAGAAGGACGAAAAAGTGCGCATGTGTGTAGATTATCGGGATCTAAACAAACTAAGTCCTAAAGGCGACTTCCCTTTACCTCACATAAATGTTTTGGTGGATAATACATCTCAAGCTTCGGTATTCTCATTCATGGGTGGTTTCTCAAGCTATAATCAAATTAAAATGGAACCTGGAGACATGGAAAAGACTACTTTCATGAAACCTTGGAGCACTTTCTGTTATAAGTTAATGCCTTTCGGTCTAAAGAACACGGGGGAAACTTATCAACGAGCTATGGTCACATTATTCCATGATATGATTCACAAAGAAGTTGAGGTGTATGTACACGATATGATTGCCAAATCTCATACAGAGGAGGATCCCATCATACATTTACAAAAGCTATTCGAGCATCTGCGAAAATTTAAACTGAGATTGAATCCAAACAAGTGTACATTTAAAGTCAGGTCAGGTAAGTTACTAGGTTTTATTGTAAGTCAGTATGGTATTGAGGTATACCCCGAAAAGATAAAATCCATACAAGAAATACCAGCTCCGAGGACAGAAAAAGAGGTTCATGGTTTCTTAGGACAATTGAATTATATTTCAAGGTTCATATCACACCTAACAGCTACATGCGAGCCTATATTCAAATTACTTCAAAAAGATCAGACGGTGGTATGTAATAATGATTGCAAAACAGACTTCGAGACAACAAAGAAATATTTACAAGAGCCACCAATCATGATGTCACCAGTTCCCGAAATACCACTCTTCATGCAACTGACAGTGCTTGAAGGATCAATGTGATGTTTATTGGGACAACATGATGAAACAGGTAGAAAAGAGCATGCAATCTACTACCTCAACAAGAAATTTACCGGATGTGAAACCAGGTACTCACTTCTCGAGAAGACTTCTTGTGCATTGGCTTAGGCTACTAAAAGATTGAGGTAATACATGTTAACTCACACCACATGGTTAATATCAAGAGTGGATCATTTAAAGTATGTGTTCAAAAAACTAGCTCTTACAGGAAGGATTGCCTGATGGCTGATGTTACTATCAGAGTACGACATCTAATACATTACTCAAAAGGCCATCAAGGGTAGTGTACTAGTTTACCATCTAGATCACCATCCATTACCAGAATATCAACCAATGAAGTTCGATTTTCCGGACGAAAATGTCATGGTTATAGGTGACTATGAAATACCAGGGCCCAACGAAGAACCTGAACTAGGGGCACGTTGGACACTCATGTTTGACAGGGCTTCAAATGCACGTGGGCACGACATTGGGGAAGTTTTGACTTCTCCGAATAATTTTCACAAGCCTTATACTATAAGGCTATGTTTTGACTGTACCAACAACATCGCTGAATACGAAGCTTGTATCCTGGGTCTAGAAGCTGCTATCGATCTAAGAATCAAACATCTTGAAGTATTTGGAGACTCTGCGCTAGTTATATACCAAGTCAATGGCGAGTAGGACACCAAACATCCCAGATTGATTCCATATTGGGATCATGTTTTAAAGCATGCAACGGAGTTTACAAAGATCACCTTCAGTCATATTCCACGAGAAGAAAATCATATGGAAGATGCCTTGGTAACTTTATCAGCCATGTTTAAAGTAACTTTTCCAAACCAAGAACCACACATTATAATTAGACATTTGAAGAACCAGCACATTGCCTTGCTATCAAAAAAGGATCATATAACAAGCCTTGGTTCTATGACATCATGAGGTACCTTGAGAAACAATAATATCTAGAAAATACCTTTGTCATTAACAAACAAACTCTACAAAGGCTAGCCTTAAAATTATTTCTAAATAATGACTTATTGTACAAAAGAAATTACGATATGGTGTTACTCAGGTGTGTGGAGAAACAGGAAGCAGATACACTTATGAGAGAAATCCATGAAGGTACTTTTGGAACACATACAAATGGACATGCCATGGCTAGAAAGCTCCCGCGAGAAAGTTATTATTGGTTAATGATGGAAGTCGATTGCTACGATTATACAAAGACATGTCACAAATGCCAAATCTATGCTGACAAAATGCATGTGCCACCAACCCCTCTAAATGTCATGAGCTCTCCTTGGCCATTTTCGATGTGAGGAATCAATATGATAGGCATGGTTGAACCAAAAAAATCTAACGGACACCAGTTCATACTAGTTGCCATTGATTACTTCACCAAATGGGTGGAAGCGGCATCCTACGCAAATCTGACAAGTCAAGTTGTTACTCGATTCATCAAGCATAATCTCATATGCAGATATGGGGTTCCAAGCAGAATCATTATGGACAATGTGTCCAATTTTAACAACAAAATGATGAAGGAATTATGCGACAATTTCAATATCGAGCAACATAATTCCTCACCATATCGACCCAAGATGAACGGGACCGTTGAAGCTTCCAATAAGAACATCAAGAAAATCATTCAGAAAATGGTAAAGACATACAAAGATTGGCATGAAAAACTTCCCTTTACTTTACATGGCTATCGTACTTCCATACGAACATCAACAGGTGCAACCCCTTTCTCTCTGGTATATGGCATGGAGGCAGTACTCCCGGTTGAAGTAGAAATTCCATCGCTTGGAGTTCTAATGGAAACAAAGCTTGAAGAAGTAGAGTGGGTTCATACACGACTTGATAAACTTAACATCATTAAAGAAAAACGCTTGACAGCTTTGTGCCATGGCAAGTTATACCAAAAGCGGATGAAGAAATATTTGACAAAAAGGTTCGGCCTCGAGTGTTCAAAGAAGGGGATTTGGTGCTCAAGAATATTTTTCTACCTCGCCTTGATTCATGTGGTAAATGGACACCCAACTACGAAGGTCCATATGTGGTAAAAATAACATTCTCTGGTGGTGGTCTCATCCTCACAATAATGGATGGGGAAGAACTACCATATTCGACGAATTTAGACGCAGTCAAAAAATACTATATATAAAAATCTCTCTAATTTCGAACCCTAAATGGGAAACTTATGCAAAAAGGAGTGTCCCTGTGGATTGAAAACCCTAAAGGGAGATCCAGACAAAAATTAGGGACATACACAAAAATTATTATCCCTGTGGATTGAAAACCCGAAAGGGCGATCTAGGCAAAAATTAGGGATCTTATTCAAAAATAAAGAACAAAAAGACTATGATCTAAGAACCACGATACGACCACAAAGAAAAGAATTGATCCAAATCATTTAACTCAGAAGCAAAAGGGATTGGAGCTATCAAAAGGACATTGGAGAAACAGTAATAACAATTATAATTTTCATTGCCATTTTTAGTTTTTGTTAAACTTTTTGTAATTACCTCTTTCAAGGAATTGCATCTTGTGCTCTCATCTATTCAGATGCATATTTATTAATAAAACATTTACTTTTTCAAATATTTCAATTGTGTTTTTCCTTTTCGGACTTGTTTGCAAAATATTACGATTATTTTTTGTAAATAATGCGTTGATATCATTTTGTGGATTTGACAAATAAAAGAATTTGATATGACATCAAAAAGAATTTTGGTTACAAAACATCAAAAGAAAATCCACGCCTACATCCATGCATACGTTCACGCCTACGTCCACGTCCATGTCCACAACTACGTTCATGCCTACGCATATGCCTACGCCTACGATACCAATATCAAGATCTTGCTGACACCTTTCATCTTGTTCAAATCAATTCAAAGATACCACAACAACGCAATATTAGGGAGTTGGTAACACAAAACCAATGGTTTAAAGGGAGAGAATATAAAAAAAAACATTTTTCATTACATTTTGGGGCATATACACACACATAGTGCATCTTTAAACATTTAGGGCATACACAAAACACTCAATGCATATACATTATGGGTTCCATGTCAATCTAGGACATTATGCATATACATCATACATGGCATTTTTCAAACACACTTTGGGTAAAACCAATATCTTGAGGCCTTTTGTCATATTATCAAAACAAAATATTTACCTTGGTTGAGAACGGACACAACCGGTAAAACTCTGATCTCATCTTTAATCTAGTTATCTAAGATTTGATCACCAAGACACTTTTCAATTATCTACCCTCTAGGTGGCGGTAGGTATGCGAATTCTCGGGATTATGTTATTTATCTTCTAGGCCGTGATAAATACGTAAGACTATTCTCGTGGTGTTTATCCTCTAGGCCGTGATAAACGCACAAAACTGTTCAATCATCTATCCCCTAGGTTGTGGTAGGTGTTCGAATTTTTGGGTTCATATTATTCATTACCTAAGTTGTAATGAATACGTGAATCTATCTTTATGCCATTTATCCTCTAGGTTGTGGTAAACACACAAATTCTTCAAATATATATCCCCTAGGTTGTGATAGGTATGCAAATTTTCAGGGTTATACTATTCATTTCCTAGGTTGTGATGAATAACGTAAGCCTATCCTTGTTGTATTTTATCCTCCAGATCGTGATAAATGCACAAGTTCATCCTCGTACTGTTTACTCCCTAGGTTGTAGTAAACATGACAAAATCTGCATAATTCATTGCGTCAGTCTGCATGCAGAAATGTGTTATCAAACTTTGTTTTATTAATACCCTAGGCTATGATGAATAGACAAAATCTACATTATAAACTTACTATATTAGTCTCGAAGCATTAGTAAGTCAACTTTTCAAACTTGTGTTACTTACCTCCTAGGTTGTGGTAAATATGCGAAAATCTATGATCTCTTTTAGGTATTGACAAGTTATCTGCATCATCGTGTCTAAGTCAAATCAAAACTTCGGTCCAAAACTTTGGTAAGATGATACATCATCAACTATGTCTATTTCCTATGTACTCCCGGGAACGCTGTACAGTGTATCTTTATAATATTTCAGACAAATTTTGCGGTCTTCCATTATTTAACAAACCTCTGATTCAAACGCGTGAGACATTAATAATCTCGCACTATTCAATCGAAAGGTAATTAAATAGGGGCAGCTATAATGCCCCAAAATTTTTCCTATTGATTTCTAACTAAATTATTCCTTATTAATGATATCCTTTTTAATTTGTTGTCAAATTATCGTGGGGTGTGAATTGATAAAGGGAGGTGTGTTTCAACAAAGATTTCATAGGCTTTCTAAATCAGAAAGGCCCATGTAACTTTGTTGATCCGTTAAGGTTTTTTTGTTCATTTTGTTACAATAAGGGAGGTGTGGTCTTTATATTGACTTCATCATACCCATTCTTGAGGATTATTGGCCCATATAAAGTTCTTGGGCAGTCCATTAGTTTTTTGTTTGGAATTACAAAGAGATATGTTTTTGCTGCAGTTGGCCCAATAAATCAGGTTGTGGCCCAATGGTTATAGGGTACTATTGTATTAATTTTCTAGAAGATTGACCGAGCCAACTCTTTTTTATTATAATTTATTTCTATTGTATCATTATTATTAAAATTAATATCGTTTTTATTATTATCATCATTTAAACATTTTTATTGATATTATTGTTAAAATTATAAATATTAAGACTCGTTGACCAGAGTCAAGCTAGGGTTTTCAAACTCAAACTCGCAGCGACACCTTGTTCCTGTTAACCCTTCATCAATTATAAGCCTAAATCCCAACAAACATCCACTGTACAGATTAAGAAGGAAAAACACATTTGTAAACTAAAAACAAATCCAATATTTACATAATCATATCATTACACCGTTCCCTGATTAATTACAAAAATTAAAAGTAATATTACAAACAAATCTTTGCAAATATTATACAAAACTAAATCAAATCTCATAAATCAAAACTTTTTACAAACATATCTAAATCTTCCTAATTCCTAAATCAATTACAAATTGTAACGACAATCATAAACAAAAATATTCCTAATCTGTCTCTAACCTAAGACTATAAATAACCTAAAAAAATTCTAAAGGAACAGAAGACAAAAAGATATGAACGAAGAGGAGCTAAAAGAAGCAGCACATCAGTCTTCTTGAGATCTGGGTTTCAACTTCTGAAACCCTAGATCTGTGTTGCACCAATGTCACCTTAACGTTAGAATCATTGTATTTGTCAAACAGAAATATAGGAGAAGGAGATTAGAAGGAGGAGAAAAATAACAGAAAGGAAAATTATACGACTAGTTTCACTACAGGAAAGGTAATCTACAACACTTAGCTTAGGGTTGTTAATTGTTGAGCGCTTGCATGATTGATGTTTAATTGTTGCAGTTCTAGAAAATTTGGTTTTCTAAGGTTTGGGTTCTTAGATCCTATGGTTAGAATTCATCCATATAAACCTAGGGTTCTTGGGGTTATTTGAAGATCAGGGTTAGGGCTCATCATTGTTGTGTGTTCTGGGTTTTAGTTTGATTAGGGTTTATCATGAACCCTTAGGGTTCTTAGGGTTTATAGAACCCTGATGAAGATGCACGGTGGTTGTGATAATGGTTTGAAGGCAGGTGGTGGCGCCCAGATGCAACCACAAACGAAAGCGATTTACGGCCGGTGGCGCTCTGGGCTGGGAGATTTCTGGCATGGCGGAGTTCTAGAGAGAAGGCAGAGCCTCTCTCTCTCTCTCTTGAAATAACAAAGGTTTTGGTTGTTTCATTGTAGAGAAAGGAAGAAAAAAGAAAAATGGGCTCTCAGCCCAGTGATTTTTTTTTAAATCCTTTCTGATTCTATGTTTGCGTATTCATAAACCTTATTGTACGCTTCCCATCACGACCCATGGATTAACATCAAACGATCCAGAAGCGCACGTCCATCATAATTCCATGACCTCTATCACACCTTGTCCATTGGATCTGGAAGCCGTTTTGCACCTAGCCCATCACTAATCTCACCCCTTTATTGCCTCAGTTTGCTATCACGTTAAGACATCACATCCCCTGTTGCATTCTGGGCCCAGTTCAATATATGAACTTGGGCTCTTGCTGAACAAACACCCTATTTTGTTGCACCATTCAAAACCATACCCCCTTTATGATCTAGGCCTGAACTCAATATCTGAATTCAGGGCCCTACTTTCCCACCCCCTGACTTACTCAGCCCAAACAAAATACACCCTGCAAGATATAATTAATTATTTTATTTTATTTTTATTTTTTATTTATTTTTATATTATAATTAATATTTTTATATTTAATATATTTATAAACTCTGAAATCATTTTATTATTATCATAAATTTCAAATATTTTTTTTTCTAATCCATCCAAATATTTTTAATTACATTAAAATTATTTCTCTTCTTGCATTAAAAAGATTTTTATATATTAATCCATTTAAAAAATACCTAACCAACATCAAATCTTTTCTTTACTAACTTAATTAAATCCAAGAAAATCTTTAAAAAGGATTATGGAGATACTTCTAATCGACTGCGAACTTCGTCTAACAATTCTGCTATTCACACACCCAGGCTTGGTTTAAGGGAAATTCAAATATCTTTGTAATCCATAAAAAACACCAACCAACCTCGAACTATTAATTGAGGCTCTGATTCCTCATAAGAGGATATGTAGGCATACGTCTAAAATCGTGGCGAGTTCCCCCAATAAAAATTAAAACCCTATTTCCTAAGCCGTAATTCTAAACCCTAGTATCCTTGTGAACAAGGTAGATGAGGGGTGCCTAACACCTTCCCTTCGTCTAAGACGAGTCAACGACTTAGAATCTCTGACCAAGTTAGAATTTAACTTTATATTCCCTTCAAAGATAAAAATTAAGGGTGGTGACTCTCATTTTCAAAACCGGGAGTTCAACTGAAATTCTTTGGCTCTCTAAAGCTTATCCAATTAGTGGGATATCATTCTCTATATATATGGAAGTGAATGATGATGAGAAACAAGAGGAATTGTGAGCAAATCGTGCAAACCAAGCCAAATGTGATCATGCCAAACGTGTGACTTGAAATGCCTCAAAATGATCTCATATCAAGTGCAATTCTTGTCAAAACACATCTAGACAATTAGTTAAACATGTTTAGCAACTAACCCTTGAGTAATTTGACATGTAATCCAAGTTTACTCATGGTAAAAAATTCTAACTTAAAGCAAAAACAGATTCCATGGAGTCAACTTCAACAATGTATAGCTCACTACTCAGGGACCTTTATAGGATGATTCTTGAAGCATTTGAAAGACAAGGTTACAATATTTACAATTTTCCAAAAAAGACATCATTTGGATGCTTGAGCAAGAAGTTATGTCCAATTGAATTTGTGAAAAACACACAGATGTTTTGTACTTAGAAATATTCTAAGTGTCGAACTTCAAAATGACCTATAATGTTCTTCAAAATTACATGACTTTTCACTCAAAATTTGATCTTGATATCTAAATATAACATGAAGTAGACCTCTTGAATTGAAGTGTGGAATTGAGATCATTAAAAAATTATAAAAAGTGAAAGATTTATGGTCTTTGGAAGATGATGAACAAATTTGGGGAAATTCACAAAAGACCTATAATATTTTCAATTCTTCAACAACTTTACAAGCATCTTCAAGTCTTGCACATAAAAACAAAGTTATATTAGACATCTCAAAGATTATTGTGGAAAATGAATGGGCTCAAGGAGATAAATATTGACCAAGTTATGATCATTTGAAGTCAAACCTTAGAATTCAAAGGCTATTCAAGTAGACTTGTAATATTTCTCAATCATTAGTGATCTTCCATTCAAAATTAGCCTTAGATTTACGAAGAGAACTGGTTAAGGACCCTTTAAAGAGAATCATGGCTTTGGATTCACTCAAAATCTCAAAAAATGAGCAAGATATGGTCCTTGGAAGTCAACTAACCCTAGCTCAAAGAGTGTCAAAATGACTTGAAACCCCTTTCAACTTTTGATGAGTTTTCTTGCACAATTGGATCTTGTCATGTGAAGGGAGGTTGTTGCTGATGATTATAAGAATCCATAGCAAAAAAGAACCAACTCCAAATGTTGAAAATTGATAGAGTTATGCACTTGTGATCACTGAATCAAACATTTGCTCAATTAGCTCAAACTTGTTGAGAAAACCTTGAATATTTTGATCTTTCTTGGAAAAATAAGTCATGATGAATCATAATAGGTCTTGAAATGATATTATCTTAAAGCACAATTAAAGATGGAGCTTAATTCCCAATGAAGCTTGTTGAAGAAGGCATTGAAATAAACACATGAACATATCTTCTTGATGAATGCCACCACTAATTTGAGGAGGTCTTGTCCTAAATAAAGTGAGAGAGGCCCTTGAACCATAAATCTTTGATATCATAGACATAAACTTGTAGATTGAGCTCTTTCAATACTTTGAGGCATCATTTTACTTAGAAATACCATCAAAACCCTATGTTAGATGATGAGATGAATGCAATTGTGATCACCTAAAATATGAAAATTCAAAAAAAATATATATACATATATTGATGTTAGTTAATATAACACATGTAAAAGATACACAATTCAAGGTACTTAGTAATCCCTCAAGAGAAAACATAAAGATGGGATGAAGAAGAAAGGAAGAACCAACCCTAATGTGTGATCTTGATGTATTGATAAAAGTGAGATGATGAGAAATCTTAGGGGTAAAAATTGGGGTATAACAGCTTCCCTTACTTAAGCGTCTTCTATCCGAAGATACGAAGGTTAAAATATTCGTCTCGACGTGATTGAAGATACTTAAATACAAAACAAACCCTATTTTTGGTCCTAAGATTCCATGAAATGCTTATGATCATGAATGTAAACAACCAACTCAAAAGGTGACACATGACATCACTAGGAAAGAAGAAAATAAAACAATAGATCAAAAAGAGAATTCAACCAGGAAAATAAATTGCTGGGGAATAGAAGACTCAACTCTACCGGGGTAAAGCCCAAAGAGGAGATAAGGTGATGACAACTAAATAAAGGAGGAAGAAGTAAAAGAAACAATGATCAACAAATAACTGAGAACTACCCACTCCTAGAGGAGATAGCAATAAGATATTAACATCGACTCACAGGGGATCAGAAATTAATGACCCGAAGGATGCAAATAGAAGCGGTAAGATAATACTGGTAAATATCAATGTTAGGGTAGGTAACAAAGGATTGGCATCAGCACATAAGGTTGGGAATAAAGGTTTGACATTAACACTTATGTCTGGGAATAAATCAATTCTATTAGAGTAAAGTGAATCTCAACAACGAACTATCTCTTATAACAAAGAGATTATCGTCCATCAGAGTAAAAATCTCGACAATGAACTATCTCCCAAAATGAAGAGACTACAATCCATCGGAGTACAAATCTCAACAACGAATTATCTCCCATAATGACGAGACTACCATCCATCGGAGTACAGATCTCAACAACAAACTATCTCCCATAATGATGAGACTACCATCCATCGGAGCACAAAACTAAACAACAAACTATCTCTCATAATGACGAGACTACCATCCATCGGAGTACAACTCTCAACAACGAACTATCTCCCATAATGACTAGACTAACATCCATCGAAGTACAAATCTCAACAACAAACTATCTCCCATAATGACGAGACTACCATACATTAGAGTACAATTATCAACAACGAACTATCTCCCATGATGACGAGACTACCATCCATCGGAGCACAAATCTCAACAACGAACTATCTCCCATAATGACGAGACTACCATCCATCTGAGTACAAATCTCAACAACAAACTATCTCTCATAATGATGAGACTACCATCCATTAGAGTAGAAATATCAACAAAGAACTATCTCTTATAATGACGACACTACCATCCATCGGAGTACAAATCTCAACAATAAACTAGCTTCCAGAATGACGAGACAACCATCCATCGGAGTACAAATCTTAACAACGAACTTGCTCCCATGATTACGAGACTACTATCCATCGGAGTACAAATCTCAATAACGAACTATCTTCCATAATGACGATAATACCATCCATCAGAGTATAAATCTCAACAACTAACTATCTCCCATAATGACGAGACTACCATCCATTGGAGTACAAATCTCAACAACAAACTATCTCCCATAATGACGGTACTACCATCCATCGGAGTATAAATCTCAACAACAAATTATCTCCCATAATGACGATACTACCGTCCATCGAATACAAATCTCAACAACAAACTATCTCTCAGAATGACGAGACTACCATCCATCAGAGTACAAACTTCTATGGAATTAACAGACTTATTGGGGAAGAACAAGTTACTCAAATAAAGAGACCTGCTACTTACTGTTTACAAAGAGAATTGCGATAATGCTATTGGGGAATGAATCTTGACTTCCTAGGAAAATGCCAATACATTCCTGCTGAGGAGATAAAGTCTTCACGTGCAAAATAAATGCACATTCAATCTAGGTTTCACAACCTAGAGAGATCAAAATGATATTGTTGTCGGGGACCAAAAATTCAAACCAGGAACAAACCGGAATGAAACAGTCAACCAAGATACCATCCAATTAGGAATAAACTCAAACGGGGACCAAATTCCATCTAGATAATGAGCTGGATAAGAAGGCTAAAGAAAAATTCTTCCACGAGGGATAACTCAGTGGGGAAATTTAAAGGATACACACTTTTTGCTTAAAGTTGATACTTTATTGGAGAGAGGACAATATAACTCTGCAAAGCGAATCAATGAATGCAAATGATAAATGAGTTTTAATTCAGTTATGCATGATGTGTATGAATGTATGAATGTTATTATGTATATGCTGACAAAACAAACACAATGCACTAGGGATAACCAGACAAAACCAACTTGGGTAAGGACAACACTGGGATCTTTCAGGATGAAGATTCCGTAAGAGAGTGAGCACCAACTGAAGAAAAAAAGTCATACTTCACGGCTTAACTTTACTTGGAAGAAACATGGCTTGAAAATAATCACAGCATAATTTGATATAAATAAACCAATAAAGTTGCAGGGATATAACCCCTTCCTTCGGGATTCACTGGGGAATATCATATAGACTTTGCTAGGAAAGACAATGTCTCCTCGTTTAGACTTCAACTGGGGATTTCGTTTTGACTTCACTAGGGAAGATAACGCCACATCATCGAGGGGAGCCCAAATACACTCTTAAATATCAAGAGTAATGGTTGTGCAAACTTCTCTGGGGAGAAATTATGAAACTTCATAGGGATATTAACCTTTAGAGAGAAGCATCATCTTCGCTTTGTTTGGGGATCTAAGAAGTTAACAACACATCAAGAAGTTAAAATTATGGAGATTTTAAATCAAACTAAACACTTGGCGAGAGAAAAACCAAAAATTTGACAACTGTCTCAACACTTCTTAGAAAAAATATTTCCCTTGTCTAGATACTCAGTTGGAAAAATCTGCGTCAAGTCCTAACTGGATAATCTGGGATAGAGGCATTAAATTATGCAAACCCAAAACCAAATAATCAACCTCGAGAAAAATTTGAACCAAGACTTAACTAGGAAAAGTGGGATTACAGGCCTAAGATCGCACGATATATCAATTGGTATGAAATCCAACTATCCAAGGAATGAAACACAAGTGGATCATGCGCATATCAACAAGAGTAATCCCAGGATACCTTTTGGGGAATCTTTTCAAAAATTCAGAGTTCATCCATCCTTGGAATCACTACTTTTGTTCCACTTGAATCACAAAATATGAAGTAAAAAGTAATTTGTGAATTCTTTTCAAAAACATTTTTATTATTAAGTCTTTTTGTTCTGAAAATTACTATCAATAATAAATGAAATTTTTGTAAGTAGAATAAAATAAGAACTGCAATGAATTGGATAAAGGCTCAAACTTTATTAATAGAATGGTAGTCTGCAAATGGCGTGACTCTATGAATGATTACAAAGTTTAGAAATTGGTAAATATATAAAAAAAAAGATACATCGAAATACAATGACCACTATTCTCCCTAATAGCTTTGAACTTTTGAGCAGAGGCTTCAGTTGAAGTGTGATGAGAACTTGAGAAGATTGTTGCTTCAATGATCATGTCCTGTCTGACACAGTTACTTTCCAGGAAATCCCTAACTTTTTCCTAGGTTGCCCTCGCGGGTTTTCAACCACCGAAAAAAAAATTTTTTTTTATATCTCTAACTTTTTCCTAGACCTCCCTTTCGAGTTTTTAGCCTACTGATACGCTCTTTTTTGCCTAAGCTTCCCTTTCAGGTTTTCAACTTAGCGAGTTGCTCTTTTATTTATTTAGGCGAAGTATTTCTTGATTGCGTTAGCATTCATAGGACGTGGGAACTCCTAACCATCCATAGTTTCAAGAATCAATACACCTCCAGAGAAGTATTTCTTGACAACATATGGGCCTTCATAATTGGGAGTCCACTTTCCCCTAGAATCACCGTTAAAAGACATGATCTTTCTGAGCACGAGGTCGCCTTCTCTGAATTCACAAGGCTTGACCTTCTTATAAAAAGCTTTCTTCATTATTTTATGATATAATTGACCATGACACAAGGGTGTCATTCTCTTTTCTTCAATCAAATTTAACTGGTCAAACCTATTCTGGACCCATTCAGCATCTGACAACTCGCTTTCCGTTATTACATGTAAAGAGGGAATCTCAACCTCAACAGGGAGCACTGCTTCCATACCATACACAAGAGAGAATAGGGTTGCCCCTATTAAAGTGAGGACGGATATACGATACCCATGCAAAGCAAAAGGGAGCATCTCATGCCAATCCTTATAGGTAACAACCATCTTCTGGATGATCTTCTTAATGTTTTTATTAGCAACTTCAACAAACCCATTCATCTTAGGGCTGTAAGGAGATGAATTATGATGGACAATATTGAATTCTTAACAAAGTTCTATTATCATCTTATTGTTCAAATTTGAGCCATTATCAGTGATAATCCTACTTGGCACACCATACCGACATATAAGATTGTTCCTGATAAAGCGTGCTACCACTTGCTTGGTGACATTAGCATAAGAAACTGATATCATAATACCAAGGTTTTTCATCAGATGTCCCCTCTGTAGCAAACACATGAGATGGTCTATCAAGACATTGAACTGTAATCTGAGGTACATCGTTCCAAGCATTCACATGACACATGGAAGCCAAAGTGGCCAAAGAATCTGCCATCTGATTCTGATCTCTGGGAATATGATGGAATTCAACTTTATTAAAGAAAGGTAATAATCTTCTTGCATAATATTTGTAGGTGTTGTACACTAAAATTTTCCATCTCATTTATCAAGTATTTTTCTCACAAGATCTCCTTTGGTTCAAGATTGCACAAGGTTTAATCAGCTCAAGACACCTCCTTAAGCACTGATGACTAAAATTAGGGTTTGAGATTGCACAAGGATAATTTAACTTTCAATTCCTCATATGGCTTTCATGGATCATTATGGACCCCCAAGATTACTCATGTCAAGTTTCAAGCTTTGGATCACATTTTTGCTCAGTCAATTGAGTAGTTGACCAAAAAATCAGTTGTATTGGGGAAGAAGTCAATTATGGCCAATTTACAGTCAAACTTCATAATGTTTTATCCACATCAACATTATAAACGCATATGCATCATTTGATCAAGTTTGGACCATAATTCCTTAAGAAATTTGATCGAATCATCAAAAGGGCAAAATGGTCTAAATTAGGGTTTTGATTGAGAAAGGGCAATTTCTGATTTTTGACCTAGCAATTGGTTAATTGGTTTGAAGCATGATCTCAAAAGTTCAATTGCACCATTTTAACCTAATGGTATGACTCAAAACATTGCTCAAGATCATTTGATTGATAGTAGATTTTCAGTCAATTAATCAAAAGTCAATTGTACACTGAAAAGTCAAACTTTGACTTTTTGGTCAAAATCAAGTGTCAAAGATCACAATTCATCAAAATATGTCAAAATATGAAAATTATTCATCAAGAAATCAAAAAGTCAAGATTTCATTTTGAAAAGTCAAAGTTTTCAAACTTAGAAATTTTTCTAAGTGTTGAAAACTTCATATTTTTTCACTACTTTGAGCCAATTTTTCACCATGATACAAGATGATTCAAAAGAAACTTTCAACATGAAAGTTGTATATATCCATGATATCTACAACATTTCTTTACAAAACTTCTCCTATAAATGCTTGGATCTCAAGTTATTAATCCATGAAGTCATGGTCATGAAACTAAACACTTAGTGAAATTTTAAACATTTTATGTCAGGATTTTGACCTAACTCCTGACCCAAGTTTCACGTAGTTTCGTTTGGATTTTGCAAAAGTTATTCAAAGAGGGGTTGTAGATAACATTACAAGCTTTCTAAAAAGTCCAAGAACTCCTTGAGATCATTTGTGAGCAAGGAGAATCGAAGGTCAGAAGTTAGGGTTTAAAGTTGTTTTACAAGGCAAATTTTGTGATGAACAAAATTCAAATCTCAAACCTATGCTGCATAATCTTTGCTTTGTAGGCCTCAAAATTCTTAGGCACTCCATAATTAAATTCCTGCGTAGCTGTTAGAGACTTCAACTCAAGCATTCAATGCATTACCCATGCTTTATGTCCATTTTAGGAAGAAAGTGCACTATGCCATTTTGAAAAAGTAGCTTTACACATAAAACTTGTTCTTGAGCCTTGCAATGGTTTTCTTCTGATCATACACGACGTATAACTCAAAATAAGTTTGTCTCAAGCCTCACAATTACTCAGCCCATGCTTGTACTTCATCTTGGAACCATACTTTCACTTTTCTTCAAAATCAAGTAACATAGCAATCAACCTATATCTTGTACTTCTAACCCCTCCCAAGCACCCAATCCTTCTTCTTACTTATGCACATGTTATTTGTAACAAAACACGCGCATGCTTAAGCCCCAAAACTCCCAAGAACTCATAACTGTATCACATACCTCCATTCTTGCATAACCTGACCAAAAGTTTGAAACTCACATCTCCCTCGTGTATTTTCAAGCATTTTTGTTACTAAAGCTTCTAAACATCATTTAGAACTCATCCCACACCCTGTTACAAGACTGTAACACCATTACCACCATCCTCCATTTTCAAAAACAAAGCTTTGCACTTGGACTTCTCCAGCACGATTCAGCCATCTCTAGTACAAACTAAACATTGCGTCAGCTTCCTGGGACCTCAGTGGAGCTATTCTGATCATCATAACACCTTGAGGTGTGCTCAAACTCAAAATACGATTTCCAGTTTTGAGGTAAGTTTCCTTAACTTGGAACTCTTCATACAAGCATCATTAATGTTTAATTTGTGAATGAAAAATGTAGACATCATTACCCTGAAGCTAAATGTGTCTTTAGATTTCATTTATATTGCTTAAGTAGTTAGAATTTTGAATCTGAACATCCTGGAAAAGTTAGGTCATAATTTGGTATCATTCAAAATTCATGCTCATTTTTGAGAATTAGTTTAAGTTATTTACATTTCTGGAATCGTGGTGAAATTTGCCACAAGTTTCATGTTTACATTTTTGCAAATGGATGAGAAATGAACAAGATGCAGGTGGTCCGGCTAGAGGTTGAAGATGAAGTTGTTTTAAAGCATGAAAATCAAGCATGAAAATCAATACATTTTCACACAAACACCCCTAGGGTAAATCCACTTGGTTGCCTTACAAAAATTTCCATATTATGCATGTGAGGTATCTTAACAAAAACAAGCAAAATGCAAGATCATAGTCCCTCAATGACGTATCTATGTTGCCTTTCAAAATAATCTTAGTCCCTAAAGAGAAATGCTAAGATATCTTGCAACATTGCTAATCATGGTTATATGATGACCCTTGCCCGTTCCTTTTACATCCAAAGATAGGGTTACTTACCAAATCAATGGTAAGATAACATTGTCAAAGGAAATAGGAAATAAACATGAAAGACTTTTGAGTAGGTAGATTACTCCTAGTTACTTGCTTAATTTCAAAACCAAAACATCCTTGCTATTGTCAAAACAAACACCTACATTTTCAAAACACCTTTAAAACTTGAAAACATTTTCAAAAGATCAACACATTTGTATACATTCTTACGAATGATAATCATTACAAAGTTTTCATAAACAACATCCTCTTTTCAAAATAATTTCAAAAACCACATGAGTAGCAAGTAACTAAGAGCCCATGGAAAACCGTGGATGAAAAGGGTTCTAATACCTTCCCTTTTATAATCTACCCCCCGAACTCAAGAAAACATATCAAAGGTCTTTCCTATGCTTTTTCACCTTTCCTTTTGGATAAAATAAAAGTAGGTGGCGACTCTTGCTAAATGTAACATTTGCAATCAAACACAAAACACCCAAGTCAGTTCTCCCACCGTATCACAGAACTGACGACTCTACTAGGGAAATTTTAAAAGTGGGGTTACCTTAGGGTTAGATCACATTTACTTGCTTTCATTTTTTGACTTGTATGCTTTACATTATGGTTCTTTGTTTGGGTTTGAATCCTTACTCGGATTTGGGATACCTTATAGGTAAGTAGCAATACGTTGTGTAAACTGTGCGGGGTATACCGACATGGTCTAAGAAATATCTATGTTAGTGCGACATATTTGTGGGTACCGGTAGCCCTTGAGTAGTCAAGGAGAATACGGGGCCGCTGAGTGATGTCATGAAGCACTACACGATACTACACTCATTGAGGTCTGGTTTTTTGGGATATTTCGGTCGCCATTAAAGAGGCTTGCACTGAAACAATGCCCAAGGAAACAAACCAGTGATATTGAGCTCCTTAGAACTCGGTTACTATTACTAGAACAAGTTTGAGCCAACTAAACTTCAAGAGGGTACTTACCTATGAGACTCCATGCAAGACTAAACATAAGGACTTGTTTGTTTTGTTTGTATATATATATACTTGTACATAACATCATAAACATTATAGCATCATACTCATATTCACTAACCATTTCAAGGATCTTGGGATTTATCTTTGTTCTATTTTGTAGGACCTGGATTCTATTTGCAGGAAAACCATTCAAGTCAATCTTGTAAGGATCCCTTCTCAACTTAAAGAGCTAGCATCAAGAATTCCTGAAAACTCTCCATTTACCGAGAGACATGGTCGCCTACTAAACTTGGTCACCTCCAACATTGATGAGGACATGATGAAGGTGCTCTTCCAGTTCTTTGATCCCCTACATCATTGCTTCACATTTCCCGATTATCAACTTGTGCCAACTTTGGAAGAATTCTCCCAACTCTTGAGGATTCCCATTCTCAATCAACTACCTTTCAACGGTGCGGAAAGAGATCTAAAGCCAGAAGAGATTGCTCAAGCCTTACACTTGCAACCATCTGATATCACAACTAATTGGGAAACAAGGAGTGGTGTCAAAGGTTTCTTAGAAAAGTTCTTGTTTGAGAAAGCCCAAAATTGTTGGAACTCTTTGGATTTGCAAGCTTTTAAGGAAATTGTGGCTCTCCTCATATATGGGATGGTTTTGTTTCCAAATCCTGACCAACTCATAGATGTGAACAGCGTCAAAATCTTTATGTCTTGTCACCCAGTGCCTACTTTGCTAGGGGACATCCTACATTCTTTTC
This sequence comes from Vicia faba, assembly GCA_948472305.1. Taxonomy (NCBI): domain Eukaryota; kingdom Viridiplantae; phylum Streptophyta; class Magnoliopsida; order Fabales; family Fabaceae; genus Vicia; species Vicia faba. Next base: position 288,459,628 of record OX451740.1, read on the forward strand.
ACACTCACACTATGAGGAAAAGAGGTATCCTTATGTGTTGTACTCCTCTCTTGGCAAGATTGTTTATTTCGTATCTTCCCCAATCTTTATTGAAGAACGAGCAAGGTTCAAGGTGGTCACATAGGTTGATGACACTCAAACATTCAGACATTCATTGGTGTTCCCGATCTATAGAGAATGTTATTATTGTCGACCGTTATGGAGAATTCCCTAATGTCCCTTTACTTGGCATTAGAGGAGGTATCACCTACAACCCCTGCTTAGCCATAAGACAGTTTGGTTACACCCGAAGGGATGGCCCACATGAGATGCTTATTCAAGGTTTGGTATTTGACTACGAGAACGACGATCAAGGTCACCGCCAGAGGTTTATCCGAGCTTGGAGGATGTTGAACAAGGTAGATAGCAAGACATTGGGGCATAAGAATTACATCCCTCTTAAGCCTTACCTCAAATGGGTACGAGCTCGTGCTCAAAGTCTTATAATGCCTTACCCCTCCATTCTCCCAGTTATCATAGAGCTTGTTATGGAAGGAGATGTTCCATACACTATCCTGCATCCTGACATGCCCACCACTCTTGAAGACTTACAAAGGAATTGGATACAGCTTAAGGGGGGGAGAGACACTTTCGAGGCCCAATTTTACGCCCGCGAGAAGAAGGTTTTGGAACTCACTAAGCAACTCCATGAGGAGCGGAGCCTGAACACCTACATCGCACCAAAGAGGATGCGTACAAATTTTTTATCTTAGAGTTTTTGTATTTCTTTGTAAGCCCAAAAGAGGCATGATGTACTCAAACTTTGATTTATTAATATAACGTGTGTTCCTTTTGGTCTAAAGAAAATTTAAATCTCCAATTTCTATGAAATCATTGCATATGCATCTCCATTCATCATAACATAAGTAGGTTTCTTACAACAAGTCTCCTCATCTTTCTACTATTTATTTCAGTAAGATGGATCTCGAGCAGACATTAAAAGACCTCCAGGCACATAATGCTCAGTTTCAACAGATATTCTTGACTCTATCCAAAGGACAAGATGATTTGAAAACTTTGCTAATTGAAGAAAAGAGGAAGAAAGCAACCAAAGAAACCGGTGTTCTGAATCTAGGAAGAAGGTTCCCAGGGGCAGCCAAAAAGATCTTAGACTTCGCAACATCATCTGGTGAAAAAGATAATCAAGAAGGGAAAGGCAAGGAAGAAACTGCCCAGCCAGAATCTGAAGAGGAAGAAGAAGAGGATTACTCTAAAGAGAAGTATCCCCCGGTCGACGACAAATACAAACATCTAGAAGAACGTCTAAGTGTAATGGAAATTCAGAAAGTGCCCGGGCTGGACTTTGAAGAGCTGGGTTTGGTGTCTGGGATTGTTATTCCACCAAAATTAAAGGAACCAGTATTTGCTAAATACAATGGGGTTTTGTGTCCCAAGATGCATCTCCGATCTTATGTGAGGAAGATACAGCCTCACACTGCTAACAGAGATTTGTGGGTCCACTTCTTTCAAAATAGTTTATCCGGGACTCGACTAGATTGGTTCTATCAACTAGAGAGAGTCAATATCCATAATTGGGAAGACCTTGCCGCTGCTTTCTATAAACAATATCAATATAATGTAGACCTTGCTCCCACCCGTACTAAACTCCAGAGTATGGCTATGGTTTCAAGTGAAGGTTTCAAAGACTACGGTCAGAAATGGAGGGACTTAGCAGGAAGAGTCCAGCCTCCCCTATCCGAAAATGAGTTAGTAGACATGTTTCTGGGTACCCTGTCTGGTCCTTTCTTCAATCATCTAATTGGGAGCTCCTTAGCGGGCTTCACTGAATTAATCTTGACCGGGGAAAGAGTGGAAGCCGGGATTAAGAGTGGGAAGATCCAAAAATATGCATCCTCCGCTACTGTAAGAAAACCATTTATTGGGAAGAAAGAAGTTGTGTTGTGTATCCTCAAAGAAATCAAGATAGAACTGAACGTCGTCCAATGGTAGGGGTTGTCATGATCCCTAAGCCTGCACCTACTCAACAAAGAAGTAACCATCCTAGAACAGAAATACCGGTAAGACAATTTACCCAGATTAATATGACACTATCTCAAGTCCTGCCACATTTGTTGAGATCTAATCTAGTAACTTTGAAGGAAGCCCTGAAGAATCCCAACACCACATCTCCTCATTACCATCCTAATGCTCGTTATGCTTACCATTCAAAAAGTCCAGGCTATGATACCAACAATTGTTGGGCTTTGAAAAATAAGGTGCAAGACCTTCTTTAAGCAAAAGAAATTGAATTCGATGCTCCTGAGATCCCAAATGTTATCACCGTTCCTATGCCCAAGCATGGCCATGATGTTAACACTGCTGAAGATGATATGTTTGTTACTGTTGTTGATGAACTTATTACTCCTCTCCTGACTATCAAGAGGAACCTATTGAGGGCCGGTTTATTTATGGGCTGTGACGAAAGCTACCGCCTATGTTTATCCCTACCAACTGGTTGTCATTTATTGAAAGTAGGTGTCCAGCGCCTAATGGATGACAAAGAGATTTTGTTTGAAAAGACTCCCGTTCCAACTAGTTCCTAAAGTGGCTCCACTTATAATTACTATGCCAGGGCCGATCCCTCACTCCTCAGATAAAACTGTCCCATGGAACTATGGGGGCAACGTATACTATCACGGCGTAAAACTGGATTGGCTAGTTGATGAAGACTCAATTTTTGAGAAGGTTGACCCTGACATCAGCAATATTGCGGGAACCAGCAAGATAACCCGAAGTGGCAGAGTATTCTCTCCCGAGATTGCTCCTCCGAAGACTGTTATCGATCCTGTGATCATCCCTGTTTCTATTCATATCGACACTACCACTACAGTCCCTATGGTTACCCCTACTGACACTCCTACCACCAACTCGACCGAGACTCGGGGCAAAGGCATTCTGGTTGAGCCTGTCCGGATGAAGGCACAATCAGTATCTATCCCTGAGGCCTCCCAAAAGGAGATGGGAGAAATTCTTAAAATTATAAAGAGAAGCGACTGCAACGTAGTCGAATAGCTAGGGAAAACTCCGTCAAAGATTTCCATGTTGGCTTTATTGTTATGCTCTGAGGCTCATGCGAAGGCCTTGGTGAAATTTCTTAAAACTGCCCATGTGCCACAAGAAACCTCTGCTGATCAGTTCCAAGACTGCGTGGCCAGTTTAACCGCTGACAATGGTTTAGGCTTTTCTGATGCTGACTTGACACCTAGAAGGAGGAAACATAACGAGGCATTGTATGTCTCTGTCGAATGAAGGGGAACAACTTTGTCCCATGTTTTGGTTGATACCAGTTCATCTTTGAATGTTCTCCCTAAGAAGGCTCTTAATAGACTCGACTGTGAAGATTTGACCTTAAAACCCAACAACATAGTGGTAAGGGCCTTCGACGGTTCAAAGAGAATGGTGCATGGGGAGGTGGACATCCCCATAAAAGTTAGAACTCAAACCTATGATTCAATTTTTACGTGATGGACATTCACCCATCCTATTCCTGCTTATTAGGCCGACCATGGATTCACAACGCTGGTTCCGTCACCTCTATAGTACATCAAATGTTGAAATACTCGACCAAGGGGAAAATCATTATTGTCCATGGAGAAGAGGAATATATGGTCAGTCACTTAAACTCCTTAAGATACATGGAATTGGATGGTGAATTCATTGAGACTCCATTTCAGCATATCGAGGAAGTCCCACAAACTGTGGCAGTAACCAAGACCGTTTCCCAAGTCCCGAAAATTACAAGGCCTCCGCTAAAGATGTCGCCTTTGAAAGATGCCAAGGCAATGATCAAAGAAAGTGGGTGTACTATTTGGGGCCAGCTCCCGGATATCCCATAAAAATCTGACAAATTTGGTTTGAGTTTCACTTCAGAGGCCAAGAAAGTTATTCGTCGTGCTCGTGCCGGGGGACCACCTTTGAAGATCAACAATCACGTAGTCAACATAGTGGAGGATGATAATGATGACAGTCGTGACCTAGAGGATTGGATTTTCCCAACCATCAATGGAGGGCTCAACAACTGGGAAGCTAAAGACTTTGTCCTAATTACTTCTATCCAACAGTAATTGTCTTTAAATTTTTGTCAGACCTGTAATAACTAAATAATTCAGACTTTTAAAACCTTGTGTCTTACCCGGGGCACAACGGTCCATTTGTAAGGATTGTTACCTCATTTTCATATGTTATCAATGAATCATGGAAATTTTTTCATACAAACTTTATGCTCTTTGTCTTTATTTTTTACATTTTTATTTCTTTCAAAGATAGATATACTCTTACACACACTCACACTCAAAATGCAAAACTACATCCATTCGGGATCCCATGGGTAACAATTCTGCTATGGCCTTTTGTGAATCTAAAAATTTAATCTGCCAAGCCGAAGACGAAGGTAAGGAAGATTGTGAAGTGCTAGGGGAACTAACCAAGTTACTACAACAACAAGAAAGAACCATACAGCCCCACGAAGAACCAGTGGACACAATTAACCTATGTACCGAAGAGGACAAGAAAGAAGTTAAGGTGGGTGCCAATCTGGAACCCAGTATCAAGAAGCGTCTAACTCAGTTGCTACATGATTATGTTGAGGTCTTTGCCTGGTCGTACGAAGACATGACAGGACTTGATGCTGATATCATGGTACATCGTCTACCAACAAAAGAAGACTGCCTTCTGGTAAAACAGAAAGTCCATTGCATGCGGCCAGACATGTCAGAGAAGATCAAGTCCAAAGTCATGAAACAATTCAATGTCGGATTCTTAGTCGTTACCTCATATCCACAATGGGTTGCCAATGTTGTTTTAGTGCCTAAAAAGGACGACAAAGTACGAATGTGCATGGACTACATAGATTTGAATAGGGCAAGCCCTAAGGATGATTTACCACTTCCCCATGTTGACATTCTGGTTGACAATACCGCACAGCATAAAGTGTTATCATTTATGGATGGTTTCTTAGGCTACAACTAGATCAAAATGGCACCTGAGGACATGGAGAAAACGACTTTCGTCATACAATGGGGCACATTATGTTACAAGGTTATGCCATTTGGATTGAAGAATGCTAGGGCAACCTATCAGCGTTCCATAGTAGCTCTATTTCATGACATGATACATTATGAAATATAGGTTTATGTGGAAGACATGATAGCCATATCTCAAACTGAAGAGGAACATCTTGACCATTTGCAGAAACTGTTTGAGAGACTAAAGAAATACAAGCTGAGGTTGAACCTGAATAAATGCACATTTGGGGTGAGGTCCGGTAAACTCCTAGGATTTATTGTCAGCGGTAAAGGTATCGAAGTGGTTCCTGCCAAGGTGAAAGCAATACAAGAAATGCATGCTCCTCGTACTGAGAAGGAAGTCAGAGGATTCTTAGGACGGCTAAACTACATCGGCCAATTCATTTCTCACTTGACCGCTACTTGTGAACCAATCTTCAAATTACTGAAGAAAGATCAAGTAGTCAAATGGAATGATGAGTTCCAATCTGCCTTCGATAAGATTAAAGAGTACCTTCAATAGCCTCCTATTTTGATGCTGCCCGTCGAGGGAAGACCATTGATCATGTATCTAACTGTTTTAGAAAATTCAATGGGGTGTGTGCTGGGGCAGCATGACGAGTCTGGCCGAAAAGAGCATGCTATTTATTACCTGAGCAAAAAGTTTACCGACTGTGAAACAAGATATTCACTGCTCGAGAAAACTTGTTGCGCTCTGGCATGGGCTGCTTGCCGGCTAAGACAGTATATGCTGACCCATACTACCTTATTGATATCCAAGATGGATCCAATAAAATACATATTCGAGAAGCCTGCCCTCTCTGGGAGAATAGCAAGATGCCAGATGATCATGACGGAATATGACATTCAGTACACTACCCAAAAAGCGATAAAGGGAAGTGTATTAGCCGATCGCCTTGCTTATCAAGCTGTGGATGACTATCAGTCCATGAAGTTCGATTTCTCGGATGAAGACGTCATGATGGTAAACAACTGTGAAGAATTCAGACCGTATGACGGACCTGAACAAGGATCCCGATGGACCCTGGTTTTTGACGGAGCCTCAAACTCACTCGGCAATCGCATAGGTGTTGTACTCATATCCCCTGAATGATGTCACACTCCCTTCACTGTAAGACTTTGCTTCAACTGTACAAATAACATGGCAGAGTATGAAGCGTCTATTTTTGGTCTCAAAGTTGCCATAGATTTGGGAATCAAGTCTTTAAGGGTATTTGGAGATTCAGCCTTGGTCATCAGTCAAACCAAAGGAGAATGGGATACGAAACACCCTAACCTCATCCCCTACAAAGAACATGTGTTGACATTAATCCCACATTTTGAGGAGATTACCTTCGAGCATTTCCCGCGAGAAGAAAATCATCTAGCAGACGCGCTAGCCACAATGTCATCCATGTTTAAACTCAAATGGGATAACGAAGCTCCCCAGAACACCATTGAACGGATGGATGGACCAGCTTACTGTCACGAGATCAATACTGAAGAAGTAATGGACCAACCTTGGTTCCATGAATTCAAGAGGTATCTCAAGGCTCAAGAGTATCTGGAAGGAGCTTCAGTCAACGATAATAAGTTCTTAAGGAGATTCTATGCTAAGTTTTTCATCAGTAATGGCATCCTCTACAAACGCAACCATGACTCTGTTTTGCTTCGTTGCATAGACAAGGTTGAGGAAGAAAAGATCATGGATGATCTACATGAAGGCACTTTTGGAACCCATTCCAGTGGGCATACGATGGCTAAGAAGATCCTACGGGTAGGGTACTACTGGTCTACCATGGAAGAAGATTGCTATCAACATTCACGAACCTGTCATAAGTGTCAGATCTATGCTGACAAAGTGCATGTGCCTCTAGTTCCTCGAAATGTCCTGACTGCTCCCTGGCCATTCACAATGTGGGGTATCAATATGATTGAAGAAATCAAGCCCACGGCTTCTAATGGACACCGCTTCATCTTGGTGGCCATTGACTATTTCACGAAGTGGGTTGAGGCAACTTCTTTCACTTCCGTTACCAAGAATGTCGTGGCCCGGTTTATCAAACAGAATCTCATTTGTCAGTACGGTATCCCAGATATAATCATCACAGACAATGGTACGAATCTCAACAATACTATGATTACCACACTGTGCGCGCAATTCAAAATCCAGCACAATAATTCTTCCCCTTACCGGCCAAAGATGAATGGCGCTGTCGAAGCTGCAAATAAGAACATCAAAAAGATTATCAAAAAAATGACAGTAACCTACAAGGACTGGCATGAGATGCTACCATTCGCTCTCCACGGTTACTGTGCCACGGCGTGCACATCGACCGGGGCAACACCTTACTCTCTGGTATACGGTATGGAAGTTGTCTTGCCTATTGAGGTCCAGATCCCTTCTCTGAGAATTAAGAAGGATGCAGGGCTGAATGAAGATGATTGGATCCAAACTCGACTTGACCAGTTAAACCTAATCGATGAGAAAAGGCTCACAGTTGTCTGTCAAGGCCAGATGTATCAAAAATGGATGATCAAGGCTTTCAACAAAAAGGTCAGACGCAAAGTGTATCAAGTCGGGAATCTGGTGATCAAGTGCATCATACTGCCGCAGGGTGATCCCAGGGGAAAATGGACTCCTACATACGAAGGACCATTTGTGATCAAAAGCATATTCTCTGGTGGAGCAATAATCTTAACCACTATGGATGGCGACGACCTGCCGCACCCTGTGAACACAGACATAGTCAAAAGATACTACACATAAGAGACCCGCTAGGTTGACACACCTAGGCAAAACAAGGGCATCCCGGCGAACCAAAAAGGTTCGAGCAAAAATATGGGATAAAACAAAAAAAAATATGTACACCCGGCAAGTTGAAAACCCGAAAGGGCGACTTGGGCAAAAAAGGGTATCCCGATGGACTGAAAACCCGAAAGGGCGGTTCAGGCAAAAGTTAGGGATTTAAAGCGTATGACTATGTCCCGTTGGATCACCTTACAGGCAACCTTTATCTTCGACTGACAAACTCAGCGGTTCTGATCAATCCAATCAACTTTCGACAAGGCAGCAAGTGGACAAGACGCTCAGAGACACGAAGGCTATAGCAGAATGGGAACCCCATGGGATTATTGCACAAAGCTATCTTTTCTTTGTATCAAATTTTTATTTTTTTATGACGATATTCCCTTACTAGAATATTCGTCTCATTGTACAAAAAATACTTATTAAAGTTAATACAAAGATACCCCTTTGAAAGTGAAAAACTATATGTTTTTCTTTATTCCTGTGTTTTGTTTACAAAAATGTCCAATGATTTATTTTTGAACATATGCATTTGAACGTAACTACTGTCTACAAATGAACAAAAAGGAACAGAAAATAGAGAGACAATTACTAATGGCTTTAAGAAATAGGATAATATCTTTAGACTATAAAATCCCCCACAGTGTACAGCGTAATGATATCAAGCTCTCTCACATCCTCGGCGGAACAGAACTTCCAGTTATCACTCCCCAGTAGAAGTCGCCCAATTTCTCAAGATTCTCCAGCAGGATCTCGTGAGATCTACAAGTAATACACAGAGTTTCCCTTACAACAAAGTTTATTTCTCTAAAAAATAGAAGTTCATTAACTCATCAGCACTTCAAAACATGAAGACTTACATTCCACGTCCCCAACAGCAGTCAGGGATTTATTTTCCCTAATCCAACAGTATTACAGCAGCATAGCTTACATACCCATACATCGCATCCATACGTCATAAACATCTATGACACGAATGCATACAACATAATTTCATTCATTTGTTAGAACATCATTGTACAATTCATTTCATACATCATGACATTGCATACAACTAATCTTTCAGGAAAGATCAGTCAGCAGATGGCTATCATCAACAATTTTCAAAAGGTCAGAGATTGATACCTGAAACAAGCCAGGATAATTATCTACACGACCAGCTGAAGCAACCCTACACGGGCTTCTTCTCATACACTCTTTTAGATACAGTTCAGATACGCTCCAGATTCCGACGCCATTCTGATACTCATTCAGATTCAAATTTCAGATACAGTTCAGATACGCTCCAGATACGGGCGCCATTCTGATACTCATTCAGATTCAGCTTTCAGATGCAGTTCAGATACGCTCCAGATATGGACGCCATTCTGATACTCATTCAGATTCATCTTTCAGATATAGTTCAGATATGCTCCAAATATGGATGCCATTCTGATACTCATTCTCATTCAGCTTTCAGATACAGTTCAGATACGCTCTAGATACAGATGCCATTCTGATACTCATTCAATTTTCACCTTTCAGATACAGTTCGGATACGCTCCAGATACGGACGCCATTCTGATACTCATTCAAGTTTCAGCTTTCAGATACAGTTCGGATACGCTCCAGATACGGACTCCATTCTGATACTCATTAAAGTTTCAGCTTTCAGATACAATTCAGATATGCTCCAGATACGGACGCCATTCTAATACTCATTCAGATTCAGCTTTCAGATACAGTTCGGATACGCTCCAGATACGGATTCCATTCTGATACTCATTCTCATTAAGCTTTCAAATACATTTTAGATACGCTCCAGATAAGGATGCCATTCTGATACTTATTCAAGTTTCAGCTTTCAGATACAGTTCGAATACGCTCCAGATACGGACGCCATTCTGATACTCATTCAAGTTTCAGCTTTCAGATACAGTTCAGATACACTCTAGATACGAATTCCATTCTGATACTCATTCAGATTCAGTTTTCAGATATAGTTCAGATACGCTCTAGATACGGATGTCATTCTGATACTCATTCAGTTTCAGCTTTCAAATACGAGTCAAATATAGTCCATCTATAGATATTATTCTGGTATTCAACCCAACACATCCACTATTTCAGTATAAATCAACCAGAGATTTATTCTGACGCTTCTTCCATTCCTGCCAATAATCACTTTTGGATGGCATCTGTAAGCCAATTCCCTACACCATCAACCACCACATCCTCGAGTGCAACATTCTGGGCACTCTAGTGTTCAATCATCTTCCACTTTCAAGCTACAATCGGCAAGCATACCGATCTCACTTTTCAAGTTTAAGAAGATTGAACAGGGTCAGATGTTGTACCCCAAAATTTTCCCTCTCATTTATCAAGTGTTTTTCTCACAAGATCTCCTTTGGTTCAAGACTGCACAAGGTTTGATCAGCTCAAGACACCTCTTTAGGCACTGATGACTAAATTTAGGGTTTGAGATTGCACAAGGATAATTGAACTTTCAATGCCTCATATGGCTTTCATGGATCATTATGGACCCCCAAGATTAATTATGTCAAGTTTCAAGCCTTGGATCACATTTTTGCTCAGCCAATTGAGCAGTCGACCAAAAAATCAGTTGTATTGGGGAAAAAGTCAATTGTGGCCAATTTACAGTAAAACTTCATAATTTTTGATCCACATCAACATTATAAAGTCATATGCATCATTTGATCAAGTTTTGACCATAATTCCTCAAGAAATTTGATCAAATCATCAAAAGGGCAAAATGGTCAAAATTAGGGTTTTAACTGAGAAAGGGAAATTTCTGATTTTTGACCTAGCAATTGGTTAATTGGTTTGAAGCATGATCTCAAGAGTTCAATTGCACCATTTTGACCTAATGGTATGACTCAAAACATTTCTCAATATCATTTGATTGATAGTTGATTTTCAATCAACTGATCAAAAGTCAATTGTACACTGAAAAGTCAAACTTTGACTTTTTGGTCAAAATCAAGTGTCAAAGATCACAATTCATCAAAACATATCAAAATATGAAACTTATTCATCAAGAAATCAAAAAGTCAAGATTTCATTTTGAAAAGTCAAAGTTTTCAAACTTAGAAATTTTTCTAAGTGTTGAAAACTTCATATTTTTTCACATCTTTGAGCCAATTTTTCACCATGATGCAAGATGATTCAAAAGAAACTTTGAACATGAAAGTTGTAGATCTCCATGAGATCTACAACATTACTTTACACAACTTATCATAGAAATTCTTGGATCTCAAGTTATTAATCCATGAAGTCATGGTCATGAAACTAAACACTTAGTGAAATTTTGAACATTTTTTGTCAGGATTTTGATCTAACTTCTGACCCAAGTTTCCCATAGTTCCATTTGGATTTTGCAAAAGTGATTCAAAGAAGGGTTGTAGAGAACATTAAAAGATTTCTAAAAAGTCCAAGAACTCCTTGAGATCATTTGTGAGCAAGGAGAGTCGAAGATCAGAAGTTGGAGTTTCAAGTTGTTTTACAAGGCAAATTTTGTGATGAACAAAATTCAAATCTCAAACCTATGCTGCATAATATTTGCTTTGCAGGCCTCAAACTTGTTAGGCACTCCATAATTAAGTGCTTGCATAGCTGTTAGAGGCTTCAACTCAAGCATTCAATGCATTTCCCATGCTTTATGTACATTTTAGGAAGAAAGTGCACTATGCCATTTTGAAAAGTAGCTTTATACACAAAACTTGTTATTAACCCTTTCAATGGTTTTCTTCTGATCATACACGGCCTATAACTCAAAATAAGTTTGTATCAAGCCTCACAATCACTTAACCCATGCTTGTACTTCATCTTGGAACCATACTTTCACTTTTCTTCAAAATCAAGTAACATAGCAATCAGTCTATATCTTGTACTTCTGACCCCCTCAAGCACTCAAGCCTTCTCCTTATTTATGCACAAGTTATTTGCATCAAAACACACGCATGCTTAAGCCCCAAAACTCCCAAGAACTCAGAATTTTATCACATACCTCCATTCTTGCATAACCTGACCAAAAGTTTTAAACTCACATCTCCCTCGTGCATTTTCAAGCCTTTTTGTTCCTAAAGCTTCTAAACATAATTTAGAACTCATCCCACACCCTATTACAAGACTGTAACACCATTAACACCATCCTCCATTTTCAAAAATAGAGCTTTGCACTTGGACTTCTCCATCACGATTCAGCCATCTTTAGTACAAACTAAACATTGCATCAGCTTCCTGGGACCTCAGTGGAGCTATTCTGATCATCACAACACCTTGAGGAGTGCTCAAACTCAGAATACGATTTCCAGTTTTAAGGTAAGTTTCCTTAACTTGGAACTCTTCATACAAGCATCATTAATGTTTAATTTGTGAATGAAAAATGTAGACATCATTGCCCTAAAGCTAACCATGTCTTTAGATTTTATTTATATTGCTTAAGTAGTTAGAATTTTGAATCTGAACATCTTGGAAAAGTTAGGTCAGAATTTGGTACCATTCAAAATTCATGCTCATTTTTTAGAATTAGTTTAAGTTTTTACATTTCTGGAATCGTGGTGAAATTTGCCACAAGTTTCATGTTTACATTTTTGCAAATGGATGAGAAATGAACAAGATGCAGGTGGTTCGGCTAGAGGTTGAAGATGAAGTTGTTTTCAGGAAGCAGTTTCTAATATATATTTATGGTTTGACATAAGTTAATGGATGTATCACCACCCCAGTGGTTAAAGCGCGCGTCTGTCACCCTTAGGTCCTGGGTTCAAGCCCCAGCGTGACCTTTTTGCATTTTTTTCATTTTTTTTGACATCGTCTTGTTTTTTTTTTACAGCGCCTGGGCCTCCTTTTGTTTGGGCCTTTATTTTTTGCTATGTTCTAACCTCCCATGCCTTGTTGTTCATACATCCTGGCCCATTTTATTTTATTTTTATTTTTATTTTCATTATTATTATTATTATTATTATTAGTATTATTATTAATATTAATTTTTATTATTAGTAATAAAAATCCAAAAAATATTTTTATTTTTTATTTTCACATTTTATTTTTTATTTTTTCTTCACAAAAGCAAAAGAACAAAAACATTTCTTTTACATTTTCTTTAATAATTAAATTTACCTTTTTTTACTTAGATAATTTAATTTTAATTATTATTATATTATATTATTTATTTTTCTTGTAAATTAAAATCAATTTAGAATTTAGGATTTTTATTTAGTTATTTGTATTTACTAATTTAATTAAATTCACAAAAACCCTAAAAAACTTGTATTCTTTAAATTAATTTAGTTTACTAACTTAATCTTAATTTTCTTATTTTTAGTTAATTATTTTATTTTAATTAATTAGGTCAAAAAACCTTTTCTTAAAAAAAACAAACAAAAATCATATTTCTTCTTACATTTTATATTCTTGCATTTTATCTTCATTTTGTATATTTATTCAATTTCAATATGGTTGTAATAGATAATTAGGATTTTAGTTTCTTGCAATATTCCCCATTTGTAATTTGTACACCCCTCCCCTAAATGATGTAATAGAGTAGTATTTTTATTTTCCGCAATTTAAATACTTTATATACAAATGCTAGTAATTAGGGTTTGATGGAAAGATTAAAATCAATGCTTAGTAAACCCTAATCAAAGACAAATCAAGCATGAAAATCAATACATTTGCATACAAACACACATAGGGTAAATCCACTTGGTTGCCTTACAAAAATGGTCATATTATGCATGTGAGGTATCTTAGCAAAAACAAGCAAAATGCAAGATCATAGTCCATCGATGACGCTATCTATGTTGCCTTTCAAAATGATCTTAGTCCCTAAAGAGAAATGCTAAGATATCTTGCAGCATTGCTAATCATGGTTATACGATGACCCTTGCTCATCCCTTTTACATCCAAAGATAGGGTTACTTACCAAATAAATGGTAAGATAACAATGTTAAAAGAAAGAAGAAATAAACATGAACGACTTTTGAGTAGGTAGATTACTCCTAGTTACTTGCTCAATTTCAAAACCAAAACATCATTGCTATTGTCAAAACAAACATCTACACTTTCAATACACCTATCAAACTTGAAAACATTTTCAAAAGATCGAAACCTTTGTATACATTCTTAGGAACGAGAATCATTACAAAGTTTACCTAAAAAATAGCCTCTTTTCAAAATACTTTCAAAAACCACACGAAGTACAATTTCAAACAAAAGCAAGTGATCTAGCAAGTAACTAAGAGCCCATGGAAAACCATGGATGAAAAGGGTGATGTGATACGGTGGGAGAACTGACTTGAGGTTTTGCGTTTGTGTTCGCAAATGTTCGGTTGAGCAAGAGTCGCCACCGACTTTTTATTTTATCCTAAGGAAAGGTTAAAAAGCACAGGAAAAACCTTTGAGATGTTTTCTTGGGTTCGGGGAGTAGATTATAGAAAGGGAAGGTATTAGCACCCTTTCTATCCATGGTTATCCATGGGCTCTTAGTTACTTGCTTAGATCACTTGCCTTTCCTTTTCAATTGTTTGAAATGGTGCTTTGTGTGTGTGGTTTTGAAAATGTTTTGAAAAAGATGCCTTGTCTAGGCAACCATTGTAACAATTCTTTACTCGAATGTTTTACAAAGGTGTTTGTCTTTTTGAAAAGATGTTTCAATGTTTTTTTGAAAGTTTGTTTTGAAGTTGTGTTGTGATGTGTGTTTTGAAAAATAGCAAGGATTATTTTGCAAGATTGATCAAGTAACTAAGAGCTATCTACTCTAAATTTCTCAAAGATCTTTCTTATGTTTTTAACCCTTTTAACAGTGTTGTTTCACCAATGTGTTTGGTGAACAACCTTGCGTTAGGATGTTAACGGGACGGGCGCGGGTCATCATTTAGACCATGAGAGCAATAGTGTCAAGTGTTTTTGGCAATTTTCTTGAGGGACTATGATCATTTTGCTTAGGCAACAAGATAGCGTCATCGAGGGACTATGATCATTTGATTTGTTTTTGTTTTGCCAAAGACACTTGACATGCAAACATGGCCCATTTTTGAAGGCAACAAGTGGAGTAACCCTAAGGGTGCAAGTGTGCATTGTGTTTATTTTTAATGCATGCTTATCTTGAATTAGGTCAAGCTATTTGTTGATTGATTTTGCATACAAACCCTAGGTCTATCATGGCATAATTTGCAAACTTTTAAATGTGCGAGAATTTAAAGTCCTAAATTATTACAACATGATTATGGGGATGGGGATACAAGTTTGAATTTGGGGGATATTTGACAAGGAAATAAAATCTAAGTTATTACAACCATATCGAAAATATAGGATACAAATATTTAATTATACAATATTTAAGTGAATACAATAAATATACAAAATGTATTATGCACAAAAATGATTTTTGTTATGTATGTAAAACGGTTTTCATGTTTGAAGTATAAAAATAAGAAAAAGTCATTTTTTTGATTATTTTTATGGTTTAGGGCAAAACCCTAATTTTCAAGTAAATAGTATTTATTTATTAATTATGTACAATATTTGTTAATTATATACAAAAAAAAATAAAAAGTATATTGTAAAAAAAGTATTTTTAGTGTCATATATTAATAAAAATAAAAATGTATTATTTTCATATTTTTATCCTAAGTATTCTAATAAATATAATATACAAGTATTTATATATATATTTACTAAACCTATTAAATATAAAAAGATAAAATTAATTATTTATGTATATGAAAAAAATGTATATTTAAGAAAATATTTTCAAGGTGTAACTGAAAATAAATACTATTTTTATATTATTTTTTAGGGTTTTAGTAAAAAGTATTTATGTTATTTACATATATATATACTAATAAAATGAAACAAATGCCAAATAAATATTAAAAAAATGTGGAAAAATATTTTTGGGATTTTTTATGTTTGAACAAAAAATATTAAGTCGGAATCAAAAAGAAAAATGCAAAAATAACAAATATTTCACATAATGGGCCAGGGGGTGTAAATGGGAAAAAGGGGTGCAAAAAGTAAGGATGACTCAGGCCCAGCCCAAGCCATCACCTTCTTCAACCTCCAGCATATTGTTTGAAATTTCGTGCGCCTCCTAGTCCAAACATCAACTCCCGATTCTTTGATTTTTAGCAAAAATTCATAACACAAACAATGTAGAGCATCAAACCACGATTCCAAATATGTAAAAAACTTGACCTAACTCTAAGAAACCAGGGAGAATTTCTTCACCCCCAATTTCTGACCTAGTTTTTTTCAAATGTTCATGGCTAAAATTCTCACAGCATGCTTAATATAAATGAAAAGTGACCACATGTATGGCTTCAGGGCTATGAGTAGAACATGTTTCATTCACAAACCTAAGCTTAACTCTTCCTAGATTGAGAGATAGAAGTCCATGGTTTTACCTATTTCAGCTTGAATCGTGTACAGCAATGTGGCCAACTTCAATGGAGTTTGAGCTGCTGTATAGCTTGCCTGAAGTCCAAGGAAGCTTCTCCAACACCTAGCTTGCTTTGAATCACTCTTTATCGTGCTATGGAAGTTCACCTGCAAAACTAAAAAATGAAAATGGCAACTGAGGTTAGGGGAGTTACAGCTTGTGTTTAGGGCTTGGAATAGTTTCAGTGGATGGAATGGAATGTGTTTGAACTCCTTTTGGACAAAACGCACGATAGGAATGGATTATGGAACTCAAGTTGCAGGATATTCCCTGTTTCTGTAGCAAGAGGGTGTTTTGGTGTTTTTTGAGGTATGAGAGGTGGTTCAGTCGTGTTTTAGGTCAGTTGGGTTCTATGGAAGATGTTCACAAAGTTTGTTCTGGCTTATGCTTGCAGGAAGTGAAAGTTGGATTGAGTTTGCAATGTTTCTTCTATTGTAAGCAAAGATAGTGTGTGTTGTGTCAAATGCCTGTACATGCCATCTTGTATGCTGCAAACAATCCTCTAGGCCCCCTCTAATCCCTGGATTTGATTTTCAATCTCAGATCTTTGTCCAAGGCTCAATGCATAGTGGTTTGACATAAAGCTACTTTTGCAAAAATGGCAAAATCACTTTTACCAATTAAGGGTTAGTTTGATGTGTAATGTCCAAATGGGTGAAATAATGCCTTAACACAATGGTTAGGCATTAAATTATTGAGTGTAAAGAGGTTTAGAGTCCTGCAAGATAGCATAAACCATGCTGATTTGAAAAATGCATTTGTTTTGAACATGCTTTGGCCTTGAACAAAAGTGAGTTTTGGCCAACTTTGCAAATTCGATTCTCTCTAACCACAAGGGTGTTTGAGAAGTTCTTGGACAATTTGGAAAGCTTGGAATGTGTAATTTAATACATCTTTGTAATTCAAATTGAAACTCCAAGTGGAACCATGTGAAAAATGGCCAAGAAGTTGGACAAAAATCCTGCCTAGAATAGGGCAAAATTTGTCTAAGTTAAAAATGTTTTGCACCCTTGTTCCAAAAATCATAACTTGAGATACAAGCTTCCTTTGATAAAACTTTGTGAATAAAAGTTGTAGATTTTGTAATGGAATACAACTTTAATGTTTCAAGTTTTGTTTTAATCCATTTGCATCTTGGTGAAAAAATGGGACAAAGTTAGGAAAAAATAAGAAAATTTCATAACTTAGAAAATTTCTAAGTTATGAAATTTCTTCAT
Source organism: Vicia faba (assembly GCA_948472305.1). Classification (NCBI taxonomy): domain Eukaryota; kingdom Viridiplantae; phylum Streptophyta; class Magnoliopsida; order Fabales; family Fabaceae; genus Vicia; species Vicia faba. The sequence goes on from OX451740.1 coordinate 288,477,136, forward strand.
TTTAAACCCTAATTTGCAATTTTGGGTTTCTTGATGAACAAGTTTCATAATTTGACATGTCTTGATGAAAAATGAACCTTGGCACTTGATTTTGACCAAAAAGTCAAAGTTTGACTTTTTAGTATACAGTCAAATTTTGATCAGTTGACTGAAAAATTCATCTGTCAATCCTATGCATTTGAGATCTTTTGAACTTGTTGAATGGGTCAAGACAATGCCATTGAGTCCTTGAGTCCCTATGTGAGCTTGGTTTGACATTGGTTAGGTCAAACAGTCAAAAATTGCCTTTGTGCAGTCAAAACCCTAAAAATGACCATTTTGCCCTTTTGGTGATCTGATCAAATTTCTTGTGGAATTGTGATCCAAACTTGACCAAATGGTTCATGTGAGTTCATTATGTTGATGTGGGTCAAAAATCATGAGGTTTAACTGTCAATTGGCCACAGTTGACTTTTTCCCCAATACAACTGATTTCTATGTCAATTGTCCAATTGACTGGGCAAAGATTGGAATCAAGGCTTGAAACTTGGTATGGATAAACTTGTGAGTCCAACATGAAGCATGAAAGTCATTTTGGGAATTTTAGGTCAAAACATCCCTGTGCAAACTCAAACCCTAATTTGGGTCAATAGTGCAAGGAGGGGTCTTGAGCAGAACAAACCCTAATTTGATCTTGAGTTCCAAGAGTCTTGTGGTGAGAAAATGTTGATGAAATGAGAGGGCAAATTTTGGGGTACAACAGTTGCCCCTGTTCAATCTTCTTGAACCTGAAGAGTTAGATTGGCAAGTTTGCCTTTCGCGTCTCGAAGGTAAAAGGAGATTGGACACTAGAGTGCCCATAAATTTGCACTCGTCAAAACATAGGTGCGGGAATGGGCTTAAAGATGCCATTTGGAGATGGGCTTAAAGATGACATCTGGAGATGTGACAGAATCTTGTCGGGGGATGGGCTTAAAGATGCCATCTGAAATGTGTGTTGTAGGTGAAAGAAATGAGTATCAGAAAGGTGTCCATGTTTTGGAACATCTCTGAACTGGGGGTCTGAATAAGCAATAGATTGACATCCATGTCTGGAGAATTCGTAAACTGTTTTCAGAGGTGTTGAATCTGAACAAGTGATAGGTTAACATCCGTATCTGGAGAACCCGTGAACTGTTTTCAGAAGTCTTGGATCTGAACAAGCAATAGATCAGCATCCATGTTGGGAAGCGTCCGTAAACTATTTTCAGAAGTCGAAGCTTATTAATCTTATCCTGAAAAGGGTAGAATATTAGCTAAAACACAAAATTATGTTGCATGAAATGTATGATGCAATATATATGTTATATCAATGTTTATGATATATGAATGTAATGAATGCGCATGTAAGCTGAGTAGCTGTCTTGCTGAGGATAGATGAATCCTGGATAATGAAATCTTTGACTGCTGCCGGGGAAAGTAAATCCTTGACTGCTGCAGGGGATCGTAAATCCTTTGATCGTTGAAAATGAGAAGTCCTGGGACTGCTGTCGGGGAATCAAGAGTTTGGGTTGTATGTCAATCTACTGAGGATTCCTGCCTTGAGGGGATCTTCGCTGGAGAATATCTGAATACTCTGTGAGGAACTGAGAATGAGAGTCTTCATTTTGCTTGGGGAATAAGAATTTTGTGGGGAATAGCCATACTGTTGAAAAGTAGCTATCCTGTTGAAGAGTAAAACTCAGGATTCTGGAAAAAAGCTTATTCCTGTTTGGAAGAAGTTCAGGTTTAGGTTGTATGCCACTTTGAGAATGAGAATCTTCATTTTGTTGGGAAGTATCAGGGACTCAGGTTATCTGCCACTTTGAGAATGAGAATCTTCATTCTGTTGGGAATATCAGGGGGTTGGGTGTATGCCAATCTACAGGGGAATCCAAAATGAGAATCTTCCTTCAGGTCTTGAGTCATAAGATTGGGTGCATGCCAATCTCTTGGGGTTTTAAGGATGAGAGTCTTCATTCTGTTAAGGGTCAGAAATTGGGAGTATACCAATCTTCTGAGGTTTTAAGGATGAGAGTCTTCATTCTGTTAAGGGTCAGAAATTGGGAGTATACCAATCTTCTGAGGTTTTAAGGATGAGAGTCTTCATTCTGTTAAGGGTCAGAAATTAGGAGTATACCAATCTTCTGAGGTTTTAAGGATGAGAGTCTTCATTCTGTTAAGGGTCAGAAATTGGGAGTATACCAATCTTCTAAGGTTTTAAGGATGAGAGTCTTCATTCTATTAAGGGTCAGAAATTGGGAGTATACCAATCTTCTGAGGTTTTAAGGATGAGAGTCTTCATTCTGTTAAGGGTCAGAAATTGGGAGTATACCAATCTTCTGAGGTTTTAAGGATGAGAGTCTTCATTCTGTTAAGGGTCAGAAATTGGGAGTATACCAATCTTCTGAGGTTTTAAGGATGAGAGTCTTCATTCTGTTAAGGGTCAGAAATTGGGAGTATACCAATCTTCTAAGGTTTTAAGGATGAGAGTCTTCATTCTGTTAAGGGTCAGAAATTGGGAGTATACCAATCTTCTGGGGTTTTAAGGATGAGAGTCTTCATTCTGTTAAGGGTCAGAAATTGGGAGTATACCAATCTTCTGAGGTTTTAAGGATGAGAGTCTTCATTCTTGAGAGAAACAGATTTTTAGGAGCTTCAGTTGTCCGTTATTCTGTCGGTGGTTGTAACTTCCAGCAGGTGATGAAGGAATTTTTTATGATGATCGTAACTTCCAGCAGGTGATGAAGGAAATTTTGAACGACCTTGAATTCCAGCAGGTGATGAAGGAATTTTTGATGATGATCGTAACTTCCAGCAGGTGATGAAGGAAATTTTGAACGACCTTGAATTCCAGCAGGTGATGAAGGAATTTTTTATGATGATCGTAACTTCCAGCAGGTGATGAAGGAAATTTTGAACGACCTTTCAACTTGAAATTTAATTTTGCTTTAGAGAATAAATCCTTGACAAATGTTGGGGAAATAAACCCATAACCGAAGCTGGGGATTGAAAATCCCTTGATTATAGGGGGTGAGAAATCCTTGCTGACTGCCGATTGCTTGGGGGGCAAGATCTTCAGTTGTTGAGGGATTTTAGGACCACTGCTGGGGATTGAAAATCCTTGGTGACTTGTGGGGAATGAGAATTCTGATGATCTCTACTGGGGAGTTCAGAACCTGGGAGGCTCATGCTGGAGGAGTGAGACTGATAATCTTCAATCTGATGAGAAGTATCTCTGTGGGGAGAATTTTTACTAATCTGGTTCCGCTGGGGATTGATAGTTGGAAGTTTTAACTCCGCTGGGGATCTTGAAACTTGACTCTGAGGGGAATTAGATTCTGGAAGGCTCTCTGGCTGGGGAAAATCAGCTTTGAGAAAGATTTTGTTCTGCTGAGGATCCTGAAGTTTAACTCTGTTTGGGGAATTAAGTTCTGGATTTTAACCTTGTTGAGGAGTTTGGAGTTTAATTCCGCTGGGGATTTCCTCTGAAAGGGCATCAAGATGCCTATATGTACCTTCAACCTATCAGCAATCATCTTTCTTGATTTGTAAGCAAATGATTATGTTCAAATGCATATGCCTATTTAACAAAACATTGGATGTTTCTCAAATAAAACATAAGTGTAAAAAGAAAAAAGAAGACAAAGCAAATTTCTGTATTTGTAAAAGTGTTTGTATTAACTTTTTATGAGTATCTTTGTACAAAGGAGACATGCATCCTAGTAAGAGGATGTTGTCGTAAAAAAAATGAAAATTTTATACAAAAGAAAGATGGATATGTGTAACAATTCCATGGGATTCCATTCTGTTATAGCCTTCACAATTCTGAATATCTTGTCCATTCAATGCTTCGTCCGCCGATGATTGGATTGATCAGAAGCTCGAAGCTTGTTGATGAAGAGATTGTTCTTTAAAGTGATCCGACGAGACATAGTCATACGCTTTAATTCCCTAACTTTTGCCTGAATCTCCCTTTCGGGTTTTCGATCCACCGGGAAACCCTTTTTTGCCCAAGCCGCCCTTTCGGGTTTTCGACTTGCCGGGTGTACAAATTTTTTTGTTTTATCCCTAATTTTTGCCTGAACCGCTGTGATACAGTGGGAGAACTGACTATGGTTTTGCGTTTGTTTTCGCAAATGTTTCGGTTGAGCAAGAGTCGCCACCGACTTTTTATTTTATCCTAAGGAAAGGTTAAAAAGCACAGCAAAAACCTTTTGAGATGTTTTCTTGGGTTCGGGGAGTAGATTATAGAAAGGAAAGGTATTAGCACCCTTTCTATCCATGGTTATCCATGGGCTCTTAGTTACTTGCTTAGATCACTTGCCTTTTGTTTTCAATTGTTTTAAATGGTGCTTGTGTGTGTGGGTTTGAAAATGTTTTGAAAAGAAGCCAATGTGGTGGCAACCTTTGTAATGATCCATGTGGGGATGTATACAAAGATGTATGTCTTTTGAAAAAGTTTTCATTTGTTTTTGAAAGTAGTTTTGAAAGTGTTGTGAGGTGTGTTTTAGAAAATAGGCAAGTGTTTTGTTTTTGGCAAGTTTGATTCAAGTAACTAAGAAGTTATCTACTCCTAAATTTCTCAAAGTTTATTGCTATGTCTTAACCCTTTTTAATAAGTTTGTTCCACCATTGTATTTGGTGGACAATCTCATGTTTAGGATGTGAAAGGGACGGGCGCGGGTCATCGTTTAGACCATAATTGCAACGGTGTCAAGTATCTTTGGGCATTTTCTTTAAGGGACTTGATCATTTGTTTTTTTTTTTTGTTTTGAAAAGTGTTATCGAGGGACTATGATCATTCAATTTGTTTATTTTTCCCAAAGAGACCTAACATGCAATATGGCCCAATTTTGAAAGGCAACAACTGGAATACCCTAGGGGGTGCAAGTGTGATTTGTGTGTCCATTTTCATGCTTGTTTGTCTTGAGATTAGGTCATAACTATTTTGTTTATTTTTGTTCGTATATAAACCCTAATTCTAACATTGTATATTTAGAAAGCGATAAAGTGCGAAATTTAAACTCCTACGCTATTACAACACAATAATATAGGGAGGGGGTACAAATGTTCAAATGGGGAGGAATTTAGACAGGAAATTGAATCTAAGCTATTACATCAATATTGAATATTTGCAAGGTAATTTAATTGCATAAATAAAATAAAAATAGAACAAATATGCCAGAATGCAAAAAAGGGTTTTTTTATATGTATGAAAAAAAAAAGAGGATTATTTATGTAAAAATAAAAAAGAAAATAAAAAGATATTATTTTTGGAGTTTTTGTCTTTTTTAGGGTAAAAACCCTAATTTTATTAAGTAATATATATATTATTTAATTTATACAAGTATTTGTTTATTATGTACAAAAATAAAATAAAATGAAGTATATTTATAAAAAGTATTTTTTTTTATGTCAAATATTAATAAAATAAAATTAAAAAAATGTATGTATTTTTGTATTTTTAACCTAAGTATACTAATAAATATATATATATGTATTAATTTCTAAATATGTATTATATATAAAAAATTAATAATATTTAATATTTAACAAAAAAAAGTATTTTTCTATAAAATATTCTCAGAGGGTAAAACAAAAATAAAAATGAAAATAAAAGTGTTTTTTGCATATTTCTTGATATTTTTAATAAAATGTATATATTCATATTTATTTATTTATGTACAAAACAATCAAATAAATACTTAATAAATTCAAAAAATGATGGGAAAAATATTTTTATATTTTTAATATGCTGAGAAAAAATAAATGAATCAGTTAAAAAAAAGAAAAAGTCAAAAAATATTAAAAATGAAGCAAATGGGCTCAGGGGGGTGCAAAAGTAAATGTATGGTGCAAAAAGGAATAACAAAACAGGCCCAGCCCAGAAAATGGTTGTCTTAAACCTTCAGACCAAACAATTCAAAAAATGCGCGCCTTTCTTCATCAATCCTTAACTCCTGATTCCTGGCTTTTTAACAAAAACTCATAACATAAAAAATGTTCAGCATGAAGAGACGATTCTAACCATATGCATAACTTGATCTAACTCTCTAAGATGAGGGAAAATTTCTCCTCCCCCAAATCCTAACCTAGTTTTTCTGCCATTTTCAAACTCCAAATTCTCACAACTCAAGCAAAAGAAATGAAAAGTAAAAACATGTACATGTTCAGTGGCATGAGTAGAACCTTGTTTATTCACAAACTTAAAGTTAATGATGCATAATAAGAGAGATACGAGTTCACCAAGATACTTGTTCAGCTTAAGTTCTATCTGGAAATGTAGGAACTTTCAGTGCAAGGTGATGATTGGAAAAGCTTCCTTGAGGTCCAGGGATGCTATTCCAATATTTACTTTGTCTTGAAAGCTTCTGAATCGAGCTAGAGAACTTCACCTGCAAGTCAGAAATGTGAAAATGGTGAAAGTGGTTAGAGTGATTACAGGTCGTGCTTTTGCTTTTGGTTAGCTTGCATAGATGGTATGGAAGGTATGTGAACTGGTTTGGGCAAGAGAGCTCGAGAGAAATGAGAGATAGCACTCAAACTGCAGGGCCTGCCCTATTTTTGCAGTTTGAGAGTGATTCTGAGATGGAGGGTGTTTTGAAGGCTAAGGGCTCGTGTATTAGCTTGGTTGTGTTGTGTGAAATATGTTTGATAACTTTGTTTTTATGTTCTCTTGCTGATATGGAAGTTGGTATGAGTTATGCAATGTTTCTTTTACTTTAAGCAACAAATGCCAACTTGTGTTTCTAGGCATGTAGAGGACCCCCTAATGTGTTGCATAATCCCTCCTTGATCAGTGTGATTTGTCCATAATCTTGTGCCAATCAGATTTGCAATATACTTGTTGGATTTTTCAATTTGACATAAAGTGTGACTTTTCAAAAATGGCTATTTTGCTTTATCTAAAAATGGATTAAACCTTCATACAATGCTTTAGCTCAAAGAACATGGTCTTGGCACAAAGAATATGCATTAAATTATTGAGTGCAACTTGGTTTAAGGACCTGTAATCTAGCCTAAAGCATGCTGAGTTCAAATTGCAAGATTATGGACATGTAATTTGGTTATGAACAAAGTGAGTTTTTGCCATATTGTGAAATTCGATTCTCCCTAACCATGAGGTTGTTTGAGAATTTCTTGGACATTTTGGAAAGCTTGGAATGTGTACTACAATCCATCTTTGAAATGCAATTTGAAATTCCAAGTGGAAGTGTATGGAAAATGGCCTTGAAGTGGGGTAGAAAACCTTGTCAAAATAGGTCAAAAATTCACTAAGTTAAGAATGGTTTAGTGCCCTTATTCAAAAATTTGTAACTTGAGATACAAGCTTCAAATGAGAAAACTTTGTGAATCAAAGTTTTAGATTATGCAACAAGCTACAAATTTCATGTTTTGACTTTTGTTTGAATCCAAATGAATCATGGTGAAAAAGTGGGGCAAAGTTGGGAAAAATTAGGGTTTTCCATAACTTAGAAAAATTCTAAGTTATGAAAAATTCCATTTTAAACCCTAATTTGCATTTCTTGGTTTCTTGGTGAACAAGTTTCATGATTTGGCATGTTTTGATGAAAAATGAATCTTGACTCTTGATTTTGACCAAAAAGTCAAAGTTTGACTTTTCAGTATACAGTCAAAATTGATCAATTGACTGGGAAATTCAACTGTCAATCTTGTGTACTTGGGATATTTTGAGTTTGTTGAGCATGTCAAGACAATTCCATGGGGTCCTTGAGTCCATATGTGAGCTTGTTTTGCCATTTGGCCAGGTCAAACAGTCAAAAATTGCCTTTGTGCAGTCAAAACCCTAAAAATGACCATTTTGCCCTTTTGGTGATCTGATCAAATTTCTTGTGGAATTGTGATCCAAACTTGATCAAATGGTCCATATGAGTTCATAATGTTGATGTGGGTCAATTTCCATGAGATTTGACTGTCAATTGGCCACAATTGACTTTTTCCCCAATACAGCTGATTTCTAGGTCATCTGTCCAATTGACTGGGCAAAACTTGGAATCAAGACTTGAAACTTGGCATGGATAAACTTGGGAGTCCAATATGAAGCATGAAAGTCATCTTAGGCATTTTAGGTCAAAACATCTTTGTGCAAACACAAACCCTAATTTGGGTCAACAGTGCAAGGAGAAATCTTGAGCAGAGGAATCCTAATTGGATCTTGATCTTCAAAGGTCTGGTGATGAGAAAATGTTGAGGAAATGGGAGGGAAAATTTTGGGGTACAACAGTTGCCCCATGTTCAATCTTCTTGGACCTGAAGAGTTAGATTGGCAAGTTTGCCTTTCGTGACTCGAGGGTAAAAGGAGATTGGACACTAGAGTGCCCGGAAATTTGCACTCGCATGTTGGAGTCACAATAATGTGATGTCGGGAATGGGCTTACAGATGCCATTTAGAGAGATGGTGGATAGGGAGATGGGCTTATAGATGCCATCTGGAGATGTGACAGAAACTTGTCGGGAATGGGCTTATAGGTGCCATTTGGAAGTGTTGTTCGCATAAGAGATTCCTTAGCGAGAACTTGTGTATTTGAGAAAGACAGATGTTTTCCTGGCTTGTCACAGGTGTTTGATCTTCAATCTCTTTATGCAGATATACCCTGGCTAGATACAGGTGTCGAGTCTACAAATGGTTGCTCACAGATGTACCCTGGCTGGATACAGGAATCGAATCTGGAAATAATTGTTAACAGATATGCCCTGGCTGGATACAGGAATCGAATCTTCGAACTCTTCAGACGTGCCCTGGCTAGATACAAGAATCGAGTCTGGAAATGTGGTCAACAGATATGCCCTGGCTGGATACAGGAGTCGAATCTGGAAATAGTTGTCAATAGATATGCCCTGGCTGGATACAGGAATCGAATCTTCGAACTCTTTAGACGTGCCCTGGCTAGATACAGGAATCGAGTCTGGAAACTGATCACTCTCAGATGTGCCCTGGCTAGATACAGGTATCGAATCTGGAATTCTTCAGACGTGCCCTGGCTAGATACAGGAATCGAGTCTGGAAACTGATCACTCTCAGATGTGCCCTGGCTAGATACAGGTATCGAATCTGGAATTTGTGACAGTTGAAGGAAGTTGTCTTTAGGATTGTCTTTTTCCCTGAAAAGGTCAAAAACGTAAGTTGTATGCAATGTCATGATGTATGATATGCATGATGCCATGCTGTTCAACGTGATATAGTGTGAGCATTCACTTTATCATGTATGTAAGCAGGATGTATGAAATGTGAAATGTTTATGAGTGTATTTTTGTTGTAGGAAAATAGATCCTTGACGATCGACCGGAGAATTGCTCTGTGGAAGAGATACTTTGCCGAAGTTTTGATGGGAGTCCTGCTGAGGACTTTGATGATGGATTCCGCTGGAGATAATGATGATAAACTCTGCTTGGGGAATACCAAAGACAAACTCCTGCCGGGGACTGAAAGAACCTTGCCGAGGGCGATCTTCCATGGCAATTAGCTGAGGATAACCCAGTTATAAGCCTTTGTGAGGAATAACTCTGAATAAAGCTCGGGAGAGACGTCTGTATTCTGCAAGGAACAAGCTTCCAGGATCTACTGGGGATAAGCTTTTAGACCTGCCGGGGAAAGTTGGTGGCTTCACTGGGGAAAGTATGAATCAGCAATTTAATTTAATAATATTAAATAAAAGAATAATTTTAATCAAAAATATTAAAATAATTCTATAGTAACTAATTATTAATTAATTATTATAATTAATTAATTTTATAATTAATATAATTAATATAAAAATTAAAAATCTTTGATATTTTTACTTAATTAAAAATTAATTTAATTTAAAATAATGTCAAATGCATATATAAAAAATGAACATTGGACGTTCTTCGCAAGACAAAACAGAAAAAGGAAAAACAATGGCAATTTGTATGGACAAGTGAATTCGTATTGATTTGAATTTTGCCTGTGAATAGGCGTTTTTTGTACAAGAGGCCGACATCCTAGTAAGAGGGTGCCGCCGAATAACACAGAATTTACAATTCTTGAAAAGAAAACAAAACAGCTATGTGAATAATCCCACTGGGTTCCAACTCTGCTATCGCCTTTATGTCTCCAAGCGTCCCATCGCTTTGCTGCCTAGTTGAAGATGAAGCTGATTGGTCGATGCCGAAATCTGAGCCAGATAGTTGATGCCGAATTTCCGGATGCGAAGTGATCCAATGAGACATAGTGTTACGCTTTATCCCTAACTTTTGCCTGGACCGCCCTTTCGGGTTTTCAGTCCACCGGGATACCCATTTTTGCCCAAGCCGCCTTTTCAGGTTTTCGACTTGCCGGGTGTACAGATTTTTATTCATTTCATCCCTTATTTTTGCCCGAACCCTTTTGGTTCGCCGGGAAGCCCTAATTTTTGCCTAGGTATGTCAACCTAGCGGGTCTTTTATTTATGTGTAGTATTTTTTCACTATGTCTGCATTGGCGGGGTGAGGAAGATCGTCACCATCCATGGTGGTTAGGATCATGGCTCCTCCTGAGAACACATGTTTAACCACAAATGGCCCTTCGTAAGTAGGGGTCCACTTGCCCCGGGGATCACTTTGAGGAAGGATGATGCGTTTGATTACCAGGTCCCCAACTTGATACTCTCGTGGTTTGACTTTCTTGTTAAATGCCCTGATCATCCGTTTTTGATACGTTTGACCATGACAGATAGCGGTGAGTCTCTTTTAGTCAATCAGGTTTAATTGATCAAGTCGAGTCTGGATCCAGTCATCTTCACTCAGATCTGCATCTTTCATTATTCGGAGAGAGGGTATCCGGACTTCAATTGGCAAGACTGCCTCCATGCCATAGACCAAAGAGAAAGGAGTTGCCCCGGTTGACGTCCTTGCTGAGGTACGGTACCCATGAAGAGCGAACGGTAACATCTCGTGCCAATCTTTATAAGTCACTGTCATCTTCTGCACAATTTTCTTGATATTTTTATTAGCTGCCTCTACAGCCCCATTCATCTTCGGCCGGTAGGGAGAAGAATTGTGGTGCTGTATCTTGAATTGTTCGCAAAGCTCAGTGATCATCTTGTTGTTGAGATTGGTACCATTGTCCGTAATGATTCTCTCCGGGACGCCGTACCAACAGATCAGATTATGCCGGATGAAACGTGCCACGACGCTCTTGGTTACTGTGGCGTAGGAAGCTGCCTCAACCCACTTCGTGAAGTAATCGATCGCCACCAAGATGAAGCGATGCCCATTGGATGCCGTCGGTCGGATCTCACCGATCATATCAATCCCCCACATTGCAAAAGGCCAAGGTGCCGTCAGGACATTCAGAGGAACTGGAGGAATATGCACCTTGTCGGCATAGATCTGGCATTTGTGACAAGTTCGGGAGTGTTGGTAACAATCGGCTTCCATCGTGGACCAGAAATATCCTGCCCGAAGGATTTTCTTAGCCATGGTGTGCCCACTGGAATGCATTCCGAATGTACCTTCATGCAATTCTATCATGATCCTCTCTGCTTCAGCCTTATCCACACAACGTAGTAGAGTTGAATCATGATTCCGCTTGTAGAGAATGCCGTTGCTGAGAAAGAATTTCGCCGCAAACCTTCTCATGAATTTCTTGTCATTGACAGATGCGCCTTCAGGGTGTTCCTGAGCTTCCAAGTACCTCTTCACTTCATGATACCAGGGTTTTTCAGTCACCTTTTCAGCCTCGAGATCGCAGCAGTATGCTGGTTCATCCAACTTCCAGATAATGATCCGGGGAGCCTCATTGTCCCACTTAACTTTGAACATTGAAGACATCGTAGCTAGTGCGTCTGCTAGCTGATTCTCCTCTCTTGGGAAGTGCTCAAAAGTTATTTCTTCAAAGTGGGGAAGCAAGGTTGACACATACTCCTTGTAAGGAATAAGATTTGGGTGTTTCGTATCCCACTCGCCTTTGATCTGATTGATCACGAGAGCGGAATCTCCGAAGACACTCAGAAATTTGATCCTTAAGTCGATTGCAGCTTGTAAACCCATGATACATGCTTCATATTCTGTCATGTTGTTGGTGCAGTTGAAGCACAATCGGGCGGTGAGTGGAGTATGAGTTCCTTTGGGAGATATGATTACAGCGCCGACGCCGTTACCCAAAGAATTGGAGGCTCCATCAAAATGCATAGACCATCGGGATCCTTCCTCAGGTCCTTCATCCGGTCCAGGTACTTCACAGTCAGTTACCACCATGATGTCTTCGTCCGGAAAATCAAAGTTCAATGATTGGTAATCGTCCACAGGTTGGTGTGCCAAATGATCTGCCAGTACACTTCCCTTAATAGCTTTCTGAGTCGTATACTGGATGTCATATTCTGTCAAGATCATTTGCCATCTCGCTATTCTTCCAGACAGAGCAGGCTTTTCAAATATGTACTTGATGGGATCCATCTTTGAAATTAATAGAGTAGTGTGAGTCAGCATATACTGTCTCAGCCGGCGAGCATCCCATACTAGAGCGCAGCAAGTTTTCTCAAGCAGTGAGTAACGAGACTCACAGTCGGTAAACTTTTTGCTCAAGTAATAAATAGCGTGCTCTTTTCGGCCAGACTCGTCATGCTGCCCCAGCACACACCCCATTGAATTATCAAGTACTGTCAAGTATAATATTAGAGGTCTTCCTTCCACTGGTGGCATAAGAATGGGGGGTTCTTGGAGATATTCCTTTATCCTTTCAAACGCAGCCTGACATTCATCGTTCCAGCGTACTACTTGATCTTTCTTCAGTAATTTGAAGATTGGCTCACAAGTAGCAGTCAGATGTGAGATGAATCGGGCAATGTAATTCAGTCGTCCCAGGAAGCCTCTAACTTCTTTCTCTGTCTTAGGGACTGGCATCTCTTGAATGGCTTTAACCTTGGCAGGGTCCACTTGAATACCCTTATCACTTACAATGAAACCTAACAATTTTCCGGATCTTACCCCAAAGGTGCATTTGTTGGGATTCAACCTCAGCTTGTATAACTTGAGTCGGTCAAACAGCTTCCTCAAATGATCAAGGTGCTCCTCCTCAGTTTGAGACCTTGCAATCATGTCATCAACGTATACTTCAATCTCATGATGGATCATATCATGAAATAAAGCAACCATGGCACGTTGATAGGTTGCCCCAGCATTTTTCAATCCGAATGGCATGACCTTATAACAGAAGGTGCCCCACTGAGTCACAAAGGTAGTCTTTTCCATATCTTCTAGAGCCATCTTGATCTGATTATACCCTGAAAAACCATCTATGAAGGAGAAAACCTTGTGTTGAGCGGTATTGTCGACAAGAACGTCAATGTGAGGTAGAGGGAAATCATCCTTGGGACTGGCCCTGTTCAAATCCCTGTAGTCGACACACATCCTGACTTTACCGTCCTTCTTCGGTACTGGCACCACATTGGCAACCCACTGAGGGTAAGAAGTTACTGCTAGAAATCCGGCGTCGAATTGCTTCATAACCTCAGCCTTGATCTTTTCGGACATCTCTGGGCGCATGCGGCGAACCTTTTGCTTTACCGGAGGACAGTCTTCTTTGGTCGGCAGGTGATGAACTACAATGTCGGCATCCAAACCAGGCATATCTTCATAGGACCAAGCAAATATCTCCATATAATCTTGTAGCATCTGGATCAATCGTTGCTTCACGCTGAGCTCTAGATTGGCACCAATCTTGACCTATTTCCTATCTGTTTCAGTACCCGGGTTAATTGTTTCCACCGGCTCTTCATGTGGTTGAATAGCCCTCTCTTCCTGGAGTAGCAGTCTTGCGAGTTCACCAGGCACTTCGCAATCATCTTCACCTTCGTCCTCGGCCAAGTTGATCGGATTCTCGAAGTCATAACTGGCGGTAGCAGAGCTGTTACCAGTGAGATCCAGAGTGGATTGAAACCTGTATAAGTGAGTGTGTGTAAATATAGCTGTTTTGCAATATATATAACACAGAAAGAAAAAGGAGCATAAGATTTGAAATGCAACAAACGTCCAATGTTTTGATTGATGATATATGGAAATGTCATACAAAAAGCCCTCACAAATGGAGCTACGATACCCCGGGTAGGACACCGAGCCAATAAAATTTTTAACACATTGTTTGTTACAAATTGGAAATCAAAAGAAATTAATTATTGCGTGACAAATGTGATAGGTGTAAAATCCTTTGCCGTCCAGTTGATCGGTCCGTTGCTGGTAGTCGGGTAGATCCAACTGTCAAACTTTGCTTCCTCCACATCCTTCTCAATAGCATTCACCCTTGGGTTGGAGATAAACACTGGAGCCTTTCTGATCTTTTCCTTGCGCACAGCCCTCTGAGCCTCTGCAGTAAAGCCCAGCCCAAACTTGTCATTCTTTTGAGTGAAGTCAGGAAGCTGACCCCAGTTTGCATAATTGCCTTTCTCGATTACAGCCCGGGCATCCTTCAAGGATGCCATCTTCAACGGAAAGTCCTCTCCAACCACTGCTTCAGCTGATGCCAACACTGGAGGTACTTCCTCAAAATGCTGAAAGGGGGTTTCAATAAACTCCCCGTCCATCTCGATATACCGGAATGAATTCAAGTGACTCACCATGTATTCCTCCTCACCCTGCACAGTAACAATCTTCCCTTTGACAGGGTATTTGAGCTTTTGGTGTAAAGTGGAAGTTACTGCCCCAGCTTTGTGAATCCAGGGTCGACCCAACAAGCAGGAGTAAGATGGACGAATATCCATTACATAGAATGTTGAGCCGAAAACTTGGGAACCCACACGAATAGGGATGTCTACCTCACCGTGCACCATCCTCTTAGAACCGTCGAAGGCTCTAACAATGATGTTACTAGGTTTCAACTCCAAACCCTCACAATCTAAGCGATCCAATGCCTTCTTGGGTAAAACATTCAGAGAAGAACCGGTATCCACCAATACGTGCGCGAGAGTAGTGCCCCTGCATTCTATGGAAACATGCAGGGCATCATTGTGATTTTTCCCTTTGGCGGTAAGGTCAGCATCTGAGAACCCCAAGCCATTGTCAGCCGTCAAATTAGCCACACAGTCGGTGAATTGATCCGCGGAAGTCTCTTGCGGCACATGGGCCGTTTTCAGAAATGAAATCAGGGCTTTTGCATGGGCCTCTGAGCATAGCAGTAGTGATAGCATAGAGATTTTGGAGGGAGTATGCCCCAACTGTTCAACAACATTAAAGTCACTCTTTTTGATAATTTTAAGAATTTCCTCCATTTCTTGTTGGGAGGCTTCCACAGCAGTCTTCTTTGGTGCCTCCGTCCTGGCAGGCAAATCGGTAGCAACTTCTTTGCCCCGAGTATCAGAAGACTCGGCGGCAGTAGTAGACATAGGAACTTGAACTGGAACATGCACACTTGCGGGTGTGATGGTGAGAGGTTTTCGGATAACTGGCGGTGCAATGTCAGGCGAGAAGAGCCTGCCACTGCGGGTAATCTTGGCGGGACCAGTGATGTTACTGATACTGGTTTTGGTGTTGAACTTCTGCTTCACCCCAAGCACATACACATCGGCTCCATAATGCCATGGAACAGCTTTATCAGACTCATACGGGAGAGGCCCCGGGACAGTAATAGTGATGGGTGCAACAGACATAACTTGGACTGGTTTCTTTACGGGAGCTTTGGCAGGATTGTAGATTGTGACAACAGATATTTCTTCAACGGAAACAGACGGAACAACAGTTTTCTTGAATAGAATTTCCTTGCTATCCATCAGGCTTTGGATGCCTGATTTCAGCAGTGGAAAACCGGTAGGGATAACAGCACACAGGAGGCAACCCTTACTACAACCCGGAAATAAACCGGCTAGTAGTAAGTTCCTCTTAACAGTCAAAAGCGGGGTAACAACTTCATTCACCGAAACAGCATACAATTCTTCCTCAATGGCATTTACTCTATGCTGGGGCATAGGGGCAGTTACAACATTTGGTCTCTCAGGCGCTTCAAACTGAATCTCCTTTGCGTCGATAAGATCTTGCACTTTGTTTCTCAAGGCCCAGAAATCATCAGTAGTGTGCCCGGGACTGTCAGAATGATAAGCACACCGGGCATTTGGGTTATACTTAGGAGACGCAGTGTTCACGGCTTTAGGAGCTTCTTTGGTGGTCACCAAATTGGTTGATAACAGTTGGGGTAAAATTTGTGACAAGGTCATACTCAGCCGAGTATACTGCCTCTTGGGCCTTTCGCCTCTTTGTTGATTGTACTGCTGAGGAGCAGCAACAGGTTTTGAAATGACCAGAGCATTGACGGCTTGGCGACTTTCTGGCTTGACTTGTCTTCTAGGACCATAGACGGCACTTGCTTCTTTCTTAAAAGGCCTCTTCTCAGCACTTGCAGCAACACCCTTCTGAATCTTTCCTGACTTGATGCCAGCTTCTATTCTCTCGCCCGTTAAGATCAGATCGGTAAACCCCGTGGAAGAGTTACCAATTAGATGATTGAAGAAAGGCCCAGATAGGGTTCCTAGAAACATATCAACAAGTTCACGATCGGTTAAAGGAGGCTGCACCGTGCCAGCCAAATCCCTCCATTTTTGTGCGTATTCTTTGAATCCTTCGCTTGTTCCTAACAACATACCCTGAAGTTGGGTACGAGTAGGGGCAAGGTCAGAATTGTATTGGTATTGTTTGTAGAAAGCGGTGGCCAAATCTTCCCAATTCCGGACACTGGTTCCTTCTAGCTGATAAAACCACTCCAACTGAGCTCCAGAAAGGCTGTCTTGAAAGAAATGAATCCAGAGGTTTTTATCTGCCGTATAGGGTTGGATCTTTCTCACGTAGGACCTAAGATGCATTTTGGGGCAGGACAGCCCATCACCTTACAAACACTGGCACCTTGAATTTTGGGGGAATCACAATCCCGGAAACCAAACCCAAGTCTTCAAAATCCAAACCCGGAACTCTCTGTAGCTCCATGGCGGCTAATCTGTCTTCTAAACCCTTGTATTTATCATCAGCTGGAGGGTATTGCTGGTCAGAATAATCTTCATCCTCTTCAACCTCTTCTTCTTCCGCATCAGACTCGGAAGGCACCGCAACTTCATCTCTCTTACTAGTCCCTTCATCAGAAGTAGGAGGAAATTCAAGCACTCTTCGAGCTTCTCCGTCGAATCTTCTCCCCAAAGTAGCCACCCCGAGTCTCTTTTTCTTCTTTTTCACTGGGTCTTTGTTCCCCAATTGAGTCTTGATATCCTCCTGACCCTTAGCCAAGGTCATCAGGAGTTGCTGGAACTGTGCATTCTGAGCCTGTAGGTCTTTGATTGTTTGCTCGAGATCCATCCTACTGAAATAAACAGCAGACAGATAAGGAAACCTGGAATGAGACCTGCTTATGCACATGATGAATGGTATGCTTATGTATGCAATGCATTCAAGGATTTAGGACATTCAAAATTGTTTTAGACAAAGAAGAACGCACGTCATATTAATAAGAAGAAATTTGTCAGTACATAAATGCCCCATGGGCCAAATATTACAAAATAAACTTCTTAAGGCAGAAAGACATTGCGCATCCTCTTTGGTGCGATGTAGGTATTGAGGGCCTCTTGCTCGTGGAGTCGGTGGGTAAGCTCTAGAACCTTCTTTTCACTGGCGTAGTAGCTAGCTTCAAAAGTATTCCGTTCCTCCTTGAGTTGAATCCAACTTTTCTGCATTTCCTCCCACGATGTAGGCATGTCTGGATGTAGGATGGTGTAGGGAACCTCTCCTTCATTGACGGGCTCTTTAATCACTGGGAGTATATGAGGATAAGGCATCTTTAGACTTTGGGCTCAGGCTCGTACCCACTTGAGATATGGCTCAAGAGGGATAGAGTTCTTGTGTCCCAGAGTCTTTATATCAACCTTGTTGAGTTTTCCCCAAGCTCTGATGAATCTTTGGCGAAGTCCTTACGCATCGTTGTCGAAGTCAAAAACTAGGCTAGGAATCAACATATCATGAGGGCCATCCCTCCGTGCATATCCAAATTGCCTCAAAGCTAGGCAAGGGTTGTAGGTGATACCCCCTCTAATTCCCAGTAAAGGAACATTAGGAAATTCTCCGCAACGATCGACAATGATGACATTTTCTCTGGACCGAGAACACCAATGCACATCAGAATGAGTAAGAGTCATCAATCGTTGGGACCACCTTGTACCTTGGTCATTCTTCAAGACAGATTGTGGAAGGTGTGAAATAAACCACCTTGCGAGGATAGGAGTACAGCACATGAGAACACCCCTCTTTCTCATTGTTCGTGTGTAAAATGAGTGAAGAATGTCCCCAAGCAATGTCGGTATTGGATTTCTGGACAAGAAGATTTTGACAGCATTGACATCTACCAATTGGTCAGGATTTGGGAACAAGACCAACCCATAGATAAGGAGTGCCACAATCTCTTCAAAGGCTTGTAGGTCCAATGAGTTCTAACATTCTTGTGCCTTCTCAAACAAGAATTTTGCTAAGAATCCTTTGACGCCGCTTCTGGTTTCCCAATGACCCTTGATGTCGGATGGTTGTAGATGTAATGCTCGAGCAACATCTTCCGACTTTGGTTCCTTTTCCGTACCGTTGAAGGGTAGTTGATTAAGGATAGGAATTCTCACGAGTTGAGAAAACTCCTCCAAAGTGGGTACCAATTGATAATCAGGGAAAGTGAAACAGTGGTGAAGAGGGTCAAAGAACTGGAATAGCACTTTCATCATGTCTTCTTCAATGTTGGTGTTGACTAGGCTGAGCAGTCTACCATGTCTTTCACTGAAGGATGAGTTTTCCGGAATTCTTGAGGTGATCTCCTTAAGCTGAGGAGAGATTCTCACAAGGTTGACTTGAATGGTATTTCTGCGAGGAATTTCCATGTCCTACAAAACAAGAACAAATATGAAGATCCAAAACCCTTGAAATGGTTAGAGAATGCATATGATGCTTCATGATGTTTATGATGTATGCACAAAACATATGTACAAGCAAATCACACCAAACCCTAGTTTCAGGCTTGCATGGGGTTTCATAGGTAAGTACCCTCTTGAGTGTAGTTGGCTTAAAAACCTGTCCTATAAATAGTAACCGGGTTCTAAGGAGCTCAATATCACTGGATTGTTTTCATTGTTCATTGTTTTGGTTTAGCCACTTAACTAGCGACCAAAATATTCCAAGAACACAACCCTCAATGAGTGTAGTATCGAGTATCTACCAACTTCGGACTGCACCAAAGCCGGTCATCTCACTACCCCTAATAAAAGGCCAAGATGGTCAAGTAAGGTTCTAGGTCATTAGTGCTTAGTGACATCACTCAGCGGCCCCGTACTCTCCTTGATTGAACTCAAGGGTTACCGGTACTCACAAATTTGTCGCACTAATATAGCTATTGCTTCGACCGTGTCGGTATACCCCGCACAGTTTCCACAACGTATTTCTATCTATGAAATGTTTCCCAAAATCCGGGTGTAGGATTGCAAACCCAAACAAAAGAGCCAAGATATAAAGCAATCAAATCAAACAATTAGTCATGCAAGAGGGTGATCTAAGCCCTAAGGTTACTCCACTTCAAAAAATTTCCCCAGCAGAGTCGCCAGTTCTGTGATATGGTGGGAGAACTGAATATGGTTTTGCGTTTGTTTTCGCAAATGTTTCGGTTGAGCAAGAGTCGCCACCGACTTTTTATTTTATCCTAAGGAAAGGTTAAAAAGCACAGCAAAAACCTTTTGAGATGTTTTCTTGGGTTCGGGGAGTAGATTATAGAAAGGGAAGGTATTAGCACCCTTTATATCCATGGTTATCCATGGGCTCTTAGTTACTTGCTTAGATCACTTGCCTTTTGTTTTCAATTGTTTTAAATGGTGCTTGTGTGTGTGGGTTTGAAAATGTTTTGAAAAGAAGCCAATGTGGTGGCAACCTTTGTAATGATCCATGTGGGGATGTATACAAAGATGTATGTCTTTTGAAAAAGTTTTCATTTGTTTTTGAAAGTAGTTTTGAAAGTGTTGTGAGGTGTGTTTTAGAAAATAGGCAAGTGTTTTGTTTTTGGCAAGTTTGATTCAAGTAACTAAGAGGTTATCTACTCCTAAATTTCTCAAAGTTTATTGCTATGTCTTAACCCTTTTTAATAAGTTTGTTCCACCATTGTATTTGGTGGACAATCTCATGTTTAGGATGTGAAAGGGACGGGCGCGGGTCATCGTTTAGACCATAATTGCAACGGTGTCAAGTATCTTTGGGCATTTTCTTTAAGGGACTTGATCATTTGTTTTTTTTTGTTTGTTTTGAAAAGTGTTATCGAGGGACTATGATCATTCAATTTGTTTATTTTGCCCAAAGAGACCTAACATGCAATATGGCCCAATTTTGAAAGGCAACAAGTTGAATACCCTAGGGGGTGCAAGTGTGATTTGTGTGTCCATTTTCATGCTTGTTTATCTTGAGATTAGGTCATAACTATTTTGTTCATTTTTGTTCGTATATAAACCCTAATTCTAACATTGTATATTTAGAAAGCGATAAAGTGCGAAATTTAAACTCCTACGCTATTACAACACAATAATATAGGGAGGGGGGTACAAATGTTCAAATGGGGAGGAATTTAGACAGGAAATTGAATCTAAGTTATTACATCAATATTGAATATTTGCAAGGTAATTTAATTGCATAAATAAAATAAAAATATAACAAATATGCCAAAATGCAAAAAAGGGTTTTTTTATATGTATGAAAAAAAAAGAGGATTATTTATGTAAAAATAAAAAAGAAAATAAAAAGATATTATTTTTGGAGTTTTTGTCTTTTTTAGGGTAAAAACCCTAATTTTATTAAGTAATATATATATTATTTAATTTATACAAGTATTTGTTTATTATGTACAAAAATAAAATAAAATGAAGTATATTTATAAAAAGTATTTTTTTTATGTCAAATATTAATAAAATAAAATAAAAAAAAAATGTATGTATTTTTGTATTTTTAACCTAAGTATACTAATAAATATATATATATATATATATATATATATATATATATATATATATATATATATATATATATATATATATATATATATATATATATATATATATATATATATATATATATATATATATATATATATATATATATATATATATATATATATATATATATATATATATATATATATATATATATATATATATATATATATATATATATATATATATATATATATATATATATGTATTAATTTCTAAATATGTATTATATATAAAAAATTAATAATATTTAATATTTAACAAAAAAAAGTATTTTTCTATAAAATATTCTCAGAGGGTAAAACAAAAATAAAAATGAAAATAAAAGTGTTTTTTGCATATTTCTTGATATTTTTAATAAAATGTATATTTTCATATTTATTTATTTATGTACAAAACAATCAAATAAATACTTAATAAATTCAAAAAATAATGGGAAAAATATTTTTATATTTTTAATATGCTGAGAAAAAATAAATGAATCAGTTAAAAAAAAGAAAAAGTCAAAAAATATTAAAAATGAAGCAAATGGGCTCAGGGGGTGCAAAAGTAAATGTATGGTGCAAAAAGGAATAACAAAACAGGCCCAGCCCAGAAAATGGTTGTCTTCAACCTTCAGACCAAACAATTCAAAAAATGCGCGCCTTTCTTCATCAATCCTTAACTCCTGATTCCTGGCTTTTTAACAAAAACTCATAACATAAAAAATGTTCAGCATGAAGAGACGATTCTAACAATATGCATAACTTGATCTAACTCTCTAAGATGAGGGAGAATTTCTCCTCCCCCAAATCCTAACCTAGTTTTTCTACCATTTTCAAACTCCAAATTCTCACAACTCAAGCAAAAGAAATGAAAAGTAAAAACATGTACATGTTCAGTGGCATGAGTAGAACCTTGTTTATTCACAAACTTAAAGCTAATGATGCATAATAAGAGAGATACGAGTTCACCAAGATACCTGTTCAGCTGAAGTTCTATCTGGAAATGTAGGAACTTTCAGTGCAAGGTGATGATTGGAAAAGCTTCCTTGAGGTCCAGGGATGCTATTCCAATATTTACTTTGTCTTGAAAGCTTCTGAATCGAGCTAGAGAACTTCACCTGCAAGTCAGAAATTTGAAAATGGTGAAAGTGGTTAGAGTGATTACAGGTCGTGCTTTTGCTTTTGGTTAGCTTGCATAGATGGTATGGAAGGTATGTGAACTGGTTTGGGCAAGAGAGCTCGAGAGAAATGAGAGATAGCACTCAAACTGCAGGGTCTGCCCTGTTTTTGCAGTTTGAGAGTGATTCTGAGATGGAGGGTGTTTTGAAGGCTAAGGGCTCGTGTATTAGCTTGGTTGTGTTGTGTGAAATATGTTTGATAACTTTGTTTTTGTGTTCTCTTGCTGATATGGAAGTTGGTATGAGTTATGCAATGTTTCTTTTACTTTAAGCAACAAATGCCAACTTGTGTTTCTAGGCATGTAGAGGACCCCCTAATGTGCTGCATAATCCCTCCTTGATCAGTGTGATTTGTCCATAATCTTGTGCTAATCAGATTTGCAATGTACTTGTTGGATTTTCAATTTGACATAAAGTGTGACTTTTCAAAAATGGCTATTTTGCTTTATCTAAAAATGGATTAAACCTTCATACAATGCTTTAGCTCAAAGAACATGGTCTTGGCACAAATAATATGCATTAAATTATTGAGTGCAACTTGGTTTAAGGACCTGTAATCTAGCCTAAAGCAAGCTGAGTTCAAATTGCAAGATTATGGACATGTAATTTGGTTATGAACAAAGTGAGTTTTTGCCATATTGTGAAATTCGATTCTCCCTAACCATGAGTTTGTTTGAGAAGTTATTGGACATTTTGGAAAGCTTGGAATGTGTACTACAATCCATCTTTGAAATGCAATTTGAAATTCCAAGTGGAAGTGTATGGAAAATGGCCTTGAAGTGGGGTAGAAAACCTTGTCAAAATAGGTCAAAAATTCACTAAGTTAAGAATGGTTTAGTGCCCTTATTCAAAAATTTGTAACTTGAGATACAAGCTTCAAATGAGAAAACTTTGTGAATAAAAGTTGTAGATTATGCAACAAGCTACAACTTTCATGTTTTGACTTTTGTTTGAATCCAAATGAATCATGGTGAAAAAGTGGGGCAAAGTTGGGGAAAAAATTAGGGTTTTCCATAACTTAGAAAACTTCTAAGTTATGAAAAATTCCATTTTAAACCCTAATTTGCATTTCTTGGTTTCTTGGTGAACAAGTTTCATGATTTGGCATGTTTTGATGAAAAATGAATCTTGACTCTTGATTTTGACCAAAAAGTCAAAGTTTGACTTTTCAGTATACAGTCAAAATTGATCAATTGACTGGGAAATTCAATTGTCAATCTTGTGTACTTGGGATCTTTTGAGTTTGTTGAGCATGTCAAGACAATTCCATGGGGTCCTTGAGTCCATATGTGAGCTTGGTTTGCCATTTGGCCAGGTCAAACAGTCAAAAATTGCCTTTGTGCAGTCAAAACCCTAAAAATGACCATTTTGCCCTTTTGGTGATCTGATCAAATTTCTTGTGGAATTGTGATCCAAACTTGATCAAATGGTCCATATGAGTTCATAATGTTGATGTGGGTCAATTTCCATGAGATTTGACTGTCAATTGGCCACAGTTGACTTTTTCCCCAATACAGCTGATTTCTAGGTCATCTATCCAATTGACTGGGCAAAACTTGGAATCAAGACTTGAAACTTGGCATGGATAAACTTGGGAGTCCAATATGAAGCATGAAAGTCATATTAGGCATTTTAGGTCAAAACATCTTTGTGCAAACACAAACCCTAATTTGGGTCAACAGTGCAAGGAGAAATCTTGAGCAGAGGAATCCTAATTGGATCTTGATCTTCAAAGGTCTGGTGATGAGAAAATGTTGAGGAAATGGGAGGGCAAATTTTGGGGTACAACAACCGCCCTTTCGGGTTTTCGGTTCACCGGGATGCCCATTTTTGCCCAAGTCTCCCTTTTGGGTTTTCGACTTGTCGGGTTATTTCATACGTATCTTTTGACTATGTCTGCGTTCACAGGGTGTGGCAAATTGTCGCCGTCCATGGTGGTCAGAATCATTGCACCACCAGAAAAGATGCTTTTGATCACAAACGGTCCTTCGTAAGTAGGAGTCCATTTGCCCCTGGGATCACTTTGCGGCAAGATAATCCGCTTGATTACAAGATCTCTGACTTGATATACTTGACGTCTTACTTTCTTGTTGAAAGCCTTGATCATCCGTTTTTGGTACGTCTTACCATGGCAAACAGCAGTGAGTCGCTTCTCATCGATCAAATTGAGTTGATCAAGTCGGGTTTGAATCCAATCGTCTTCACTCAAATCAGAATCCTTCATAATCCTTAAAGAAGGAATCTGAACTTCCATGGGTAGGACAACTTCCATGCCATATACCAAAGAAAATGGGGTTGCCCCTGTTGAAGTACGTGTCGTGGTACGGTACCCATGCAGAGCAAACGGTAACATCTCATGCCAGTCCTTGTAGGTAACTGTCATTTTCTGAATGATCTTCTTGATGTTTTTGTTCGCAACTTCAACAGCACCGTTCATCTTCGGTCGATAGGGAGATGAATTGTGATGATAAATCTTGAACTGTTCGCATAGAGCGGTGATCATAGTATTGTTCATATTTGTACCGTTGTCTGTGATGATCCTGTTGGGGACACCATACCGGCATATGAGGTTTTGCTTGATGAAGCGGGAAACCACATTTTTTGTAACAGAGGCAAAGGAAGCTGCTTCGACCCACTTGGTGAAATAGTCAATAGCGACCAAGATGAAGCAATGTCTGTTGGATGCCGTGGGCTTGATCTCTCTAATCATGTCAATGCCCTACATTGCGAATGGCCAAGGAGCTGTCAGAACGTTGAGAGGAACATGAGGAATATGAATCTTGTCGGCATAGACTTGGCATTTGTGACAAGTACAGGAATGTTGATGGCAATCAGCTTCCATGGTAGACCAGTAATAGCCTGCCCTTAGAATATTCTTAGCCATCGTATGTCCGCTCAAGTGGGTGCCAAATGTGCCACTGTGTATCTCAGTCATGATCAACTCTGCTTCAGCTTTGTCCACACAACGAAGTAAAACACAATCATGGTTGCGTTTATAAAGGATGCCATTGCTCAGGAAGAACTTGGCTACAAATCTCCTTAAGAACTTTTTGTCATTGACGGAAGCTCCTTCGGGATATTCTCTAGTCTGGAGATACCTTTTGATTTCATGAAACCAGGGTTGTTCCACTACTTCTTCGGTATTAATCTCATGACAATGTGCAGGTTCATCCATCTGCTCGATGGTGATATGGGGAGCCTCGTTATCCCAGTTGATTTTAAACATGGAAGACATTGTAGCCAGAGCATCTGCTAGCTGATTTTCTTCTCGCGGGAAATGCTCGAAGGTGATCTGCTCGAAATGAGGCAGCAACGTCAGGACATGTTCTTTATATGGGATAAGATTAGGATGTTTGGTGTCCCACTCTCCTTTGATTTGACTGATGACCAAAGCCGAGTCCCCAAATACGATCAAAGATTTGATCCCCAAGTCTATAGCAGCCTTGAGACCAAAGATGCAAGCTTCATATTCGGCCATGTTGTTGGTACAGCTGAAACAAAGTCGGGCAGTGAAATGTGTATGGCAACCTTTTGGAGAAATGAGTACCGCACTGATACCGTTTCCAAGTGCATTTGAAGCACCATCAAAGTACATGGTCCATCGGGATCCATTTTCAGGTCCGTCATACGGTCCGTTACCTTCAATGTTGTCCAATGTCATGATGTCCTCGTCCGGGAAGTCGAATCTCATGTATTGATAATCTTCGATAGCTTGATGAGCTAGATGGTCAGCTAGTACACTCCCTTTTATAGCTTTTTGGGTAGTATACTGGATGTCATATTCAGTCAGGATCATTTGCCATCTAGCGATTCTTCCAGATAAAGCAGGCTTCTCGAAGATATGTTTGATCGGGTCCATTTTGGAAATCAGCAAAGTGGTATGAGTCAACATATACTGCCTTAGTCGGCGAGCAGCCCATACCAAAGCGCAGCAAGTTTTCTCGAGCAGTGAGTAGCGAGTCTCACAGTCGGTAAACTTTTTGCTAAGGTAATAAATGGCATGCTCTTTTCGACCAGACTCGTCATGTTGGCCCAGTACGCACCCTATTGAGTTGTCCAAAACAGTCAGGTACATGATCAACGGTCTTCCTTCGACGGGTGGCATCAGAATAGGAGGTTCTAGCAAATACTCCTTGATTTTATCAAAAGCAGTTTGACAATCATCGTTCCATTCGACTACCTGATCCTTCTTTAATAGTTTGAAAATTGGCTCACAGGTAGACGTCAGGTGAGAGATGAACCTTGCAATATAGTTCAAGCGTCCCAAGAATCCTCTAACCTCCTTTTCAATACGGGGGGCAGGCATTTCTTGTATAGCCTTTACTTTTGCTGGATCGACCTCAATGCCTTTGTTGCTGACAATAAATCCCAGAAGTTTACCAAACCCAACTCCAAAAGTGCACTTACTTGGATTCAGCCTGAGTTTGTACTCCTTCAACCTGGCAAACAGCTTCTGCAAATGTTCAAGGTGTTCTTCTTCCGTTTTTGATCGAGCTATCATGTCGTCTACGTAAGCTTCAATCTCATGATGTATCATATCAAGAAACAAAGCTACCATGGCGCGTTGATAAGTTGCCCCTGCGTTCTTCAGTCCGAAAGGCATCACCTTGTAGCAGAAGGTACCCCATTGTGTAACAAAGGTAGTTTTCTCCATGTCCTCGGGGGCCATTTTAATTTGGTTGTAGCCCGAGAATCCGTCCATGAAAGAAAATACCTTGTGTTGAGCTGTGTTGTCAATCAAAATGTCGATATGTGGTAGCGGAAAATCATCTTTAAGGCTGGCCCTGTTTAAATCCCGGTAGTCCACACACATTCTGACCTTGCCGTCTTTTTTGGGAACGGGCACAATGATAGCAACCCATTGCGGATAGGATGTAACAGCCAGAAAGCCCGCATTGAATTGCTTCATTACTTCAGCCTTAATCTTCTCAGACATGTCGGGCCTCATTCGGTGGACTTTTTACTTGATCGGTGGACAGTCTTCTCTTGTAGGGAGACGGTGAACCACGATGTCTGTGTCTAACCCTGGCATGTCTTCATAAGACCAGGCGAAGATTTCAACGTATTCATTTAACAGCTGTATTAAGCGCTCCTTGACACTTGGTTCCAGATTGGCACCCACTTTGACTTCTTTCCTGTCTTCCTCTGTTCCTAAGTTGACGGTTTCCAACAACTCTTCATGAGGCAAGATGGCCCTCTCTTCTTGTTGTAGAAGTCTGGCTAGCTCTCCCGGTACTTCATAATCTTCGTCATCTTCGTACTCAGCCTGATTGACCAAATCTTCAGAGTTATTGAAGGATACAACAGAATAGTCACCCATGGAATCCGGAGTGGATGGGTACCTGCATTTGTGAGTGTGGGTGTGTGTAAGGGATAGCCATCCTTAAACAAACAAAAATGCAAAAGGAAAGAAAATGAACACAGCAGTTTATAAAATGAAAAACGTCTAATGATTCATTAAACATGGCATATGATTATGAAGAGAATAAAAACCCTTACAAATGGACCTACATGCCCCGGGCAAGGCATGAGGTGAAAAATAGTGTGCAGATTGTTTTAGTAATTATTACAGACCAACAGGAAATGTTCGAAAGATAAATTACTGATTGATGAAAGTAATGGGAACGAAGTCTTTCGCCTCCCAGTTGTGCAGTCCTCCTTCAATGGTTGGAAATATCCAGTCTTCAACGTTACCCTCTTCGTCTTCGTCTTCCAAAGCATTGATTCCATGAGGAGAAATCTTGACGGTGTCCTTTCAATTTTGGAGCGACGCATAACCTTTTGCCACGCAGCCGTAAATCCCAACCCAAACTTGTCCGTCTTGTGAGGAAAGTCAGGCAACTGTCCCCATGTTGAGCTCTTCCCCTCCTTCATTGCAGCCTTTGCGTCTTTCTGAGATGCCATCCTGGCCACCTGCTTGGGTACCTCAGCTACCGCCTTTGCTACAGCCACCTCGGGAGAAACTTCCTCAAAGTGTTAAAAGGGTGTTTCGATGAATTCGCCATCCACCTCCATATACCGAAAGGAATTCAGATGACTGATCATGTACTCCTCACCGTGTACAGTTATGATTTTACCCTTAACAGGGTACTTCAGCATCTGATGTAGAGAGGAAGTGAATGCCCCAGCATTATGAATCCACGGCCTTCCTAGTAAGCAAGAGTATGATGGGCGGATGTCCATCACATAGAATATTGAGTGGAACACTTCAGTTCCTACCTTGATAGGAATGTCGACCTCCCCATGCACCATTCTTTTAGACCCGTCAAAGGCCCTGACAACGATATTACTTGGTTTCAGCTCCAAGCCTTCACAATCCAATTGGTCCAGAGCTTTCTTAGGCAGCACGTTTAGGGAAGAACCAGTGTCGACCAAGACATGGGCGAGAGTGGTTCCTCGGCATTCAACTGACACATGCAGTGCGTCATTGTGCTTTCTTCCCTTCGGAGTCAGGTCAGCATCAGAGAAACCCAGGCCGTTGTCGGCGGTAAGGCTGGCTACACAATCCTAGAATTGATCGGCTGAGGTTTCTTGGGGCACATGGGCTGTCTTCAAAAACCTTATCAAGGCTTTGGCATGAGCCTCCGAACAAAGCAGCAAAGCTAACATGGAGATCTTCGAGGGGGTTTTCCCCAGTTGCTCCACCACATCATAATCACTCTTCTTGATTATTTTCATAATCTCCTCCATTTCTTTTTTAGAGGTTTCAGAGATGACCAACGGCTGAGCCCTCATCCTGACGAGCTCTTCTTGGATCCCTTTCCCCTTATCAGCAGCAGCAGGAGAAGGGACAGCCACAGGAGTAACAGCTTCTTCAATCATTGGCATTCTTGCAGATAGTTTTACCGGTACGGGGGTAACCTTGGGAGCAGCTGAGGGTCCAAAGATTGCCTTTGGAGGGGCAATCTCTGGAGAGAAAATTCTTCCACTTCGGGTAATTTTGCTCGTACCGGCAATGTTTCCAATGTCGGTAGTTTCTTCGTCAGAGCTCTCTTCAGTTATCTCAATTTGCTTAACACCGTGGTAGTAGATTTCTCCACCATAATTCCACGATATCGATTTTTCAGATTTGTATGGGACGGGCCCAGGCATGGTTATCTTCAATGGTACAGTCTTCGGAGCGGATGTAATCTTAACAGGCCTTTTGGGGACCTTGGAAAGATTGGCGGAAATGGTTATTATTGAAACTTCATTGATAGGAGTTGGAGTAACAGGAGTCTTTTCGAAAAGAATTTGTTGGTTGTCCATTAGGCGTTGGATGCCTACCTTCATTAATGGACAGTCGGTTGGTAGGGAGGAGCAAAGGTAGTAGTCTTCTTTACAACCTGGGAAAATCCCAGCCTTCAACATATTCAATTTGATTGTCAGTAGTGGGGTTATCAGATCATCAACAGTAGAAACAAACAGATCCTCTTCAACAGCATGGACATTGTGGCCATGTTTTGGCATTGGAGCAGAGATTACATTCGGCTTCTCAGGGGCGTCGAACTCAACCTCTTTAGCATCTACCAAATCTTGAATTTTATTCTTTAACGCCCAGCAATTGTTGGTGTCATGCCCGGCACTGTCAGAATGATAGGCACATTTAGCATTGGCATGATAGTATGGAGATGTGGTGTTAGGGTTTTTTGGCGCCTCCTTTAGACCAGTCAGATTCAACTTCAACAAATGGGGAAGAACTTGTGCAGGCGTCATGTTGATGCGGGTGAACTGCCGTTGTGGCCGCTCTACCCGTTGCTGATTAGGTCTAGACTGATTGTTACGAGGTTGATCATTTGACAAATTTTGAATCATTACGGCCCCTACAGTTGGCCGGCGCTCAGTTCTTCCCGATCCTTTCTGAGAGTACATAACAGCTGCTTCCTTCTTGGCCGAGAATGGTTTTTTAACAGTTGTGGAGGCAGAGGCATCCCTTTGAATCTTGCCACTCTTAATACCAGCTTCCACCCTTTCGCCAGTCAGAATCAATTCAGTAAACCCTGCAGAAGAACTCCCGATCAAATGGTTGAAGAAAGGGCCAGATAGGGTCCCCAAGAACATATCAACTAGCTCCCTATCTGAAAGCGGTGGTTGTACTCTTCCGGCCAAGTCACACCATTTCTGGGTGTATTCTTTGAATCCCTCATTTGAGGCCATCCCTATACCTTGTAGCTAAGTACGGGTTGGCGCCAAGTCGGAGTTGTATTGATACTGGCGATAGAAGGCAGCTTCCAAGTCTTCCCAGTTATGCACCTCTGGCCTCTCAAGCTGGTAAAACCAATATAGCTGTGTACCAGACAGGTTGTCCTGAAAGAAGTGTACCCAAAGATTTCTATCGGATGAATGAGGTTAAATTTTTCTGACATATGACCTCAGGTGCATCTTCGGGCAAGACAGACCGTCGTATTTTGCAAAAGTTGGCACCTTAAACTTTGGAGGGATCACAATCCCAGCAATCAATCCCAATTCTTCAAAATCTAATCCGGGAACCCTTTGCAGCTCCATAGCTGCCAGTCTATCCTCCAGGTTTTTGTATTTGTCGTCCGCTGGCGGGTATTGCTGCTCTGAATAGTCTTCATCTTCCTCAACCTCTTCCTCTTCAGCCTCGAATTCAGAAGGTAATGCAGCCCCTTTTCCCTTACCGGTCCCCTCGTCAGATGTGGAGGGGAATTCAAGAACTCTCCTAGCTTCATTCTCAAATCTTCTTCCCAGTGTAGCTACCCCAACTCTTTTCTTTTTCTTTTTTCCTTTTTCTTGCTCTTTATTCCCTAACAGTGCTTTAAGATCCTCCTGACCCTTTGCCAAGGTCATAAGGAGCTGTTGAAACTGCGAGTTTTGTGCCTGCAGATCTTTGACCGTCTGCTCAATATCCATCTTACTGAAATAAACAGCAGAAAGATAAGGAAACCTGGTATGAAGACCTGTTTATGCATATGATGAATGATATGTTTATTCATGTAATGCATTCAAGGATTTAGAAATTCAAAGTTGTTGCAAACAAAAAGAACACACGTCATATTAATAAGAAGAAATGTTGTCAGTACATAAATGCCCCATGGGCCAAATATTACAAAAACTTCTTAAGGTAAAAAGACGTTGCGCATCCTCTTTGGTGCAATGTAAGTGTTGAGGGTCTCCTCCTCGTGAAGTCGGCGGGTAAGCTCCAAAACCTTCTTCTCACTGGCGTAGAAGCTGGCTTCAAAAGTATCCCTTTCTTCCTTGAGTTGGATCCAACTCTTCTGCATTTCCTCCCATGATGTTGGCATGTCAGGATGTAGGATGGTGTATGGAACCTCTCCCTCCTTAACAGGCTCTTTGATCAAAGGGAGAATGTGAGGGTAAGGCATCATAAGACTCTGGGCGCGGGTTCGTACCCACTTGAGGTAAGGCTCAAGAGGGATGGAGTTCTTGTGTCCCAGTGTCTTGCTATCTACCTTGTTAGGCATCCTCCAAGCTCTGATGAATCTTTGGCGAAGTCCTTGCGCATTGTTGTCGAAGTCAAAAACTAGGTCAGGAATCAGCATGTCATGAGGGCCATCCCTCTGAGCATATCCAAATTGTCTCAAAGCTAGACAAGGGTTGTAAGTAATGCCTCCTCTAATGCCAAGTAATGGAACATTA
Source organism: Vicia faba (assembly GCA_948472305.1). Taxonomy (NCBI): domain Eukaryota; kingdom Viridiplantae; phylum Streptophyta; class Magnoliopsida; order Fabales; family Fabaceae; genus Vicia; species Vicia faba. The sequence goes on from OX451740.1 coordinate 288,508,885, forward strand.
GGGAACTCACCACAACGATCGATGATGATGACATTTTCTCTGGACCGAGAACACCAATGTACATCAGAATGTGTGAGGGTCATAAATCGTCGCGACCACCTCAAGCCTTGTTCATTCTTCAAAACAGATTGTGGAAGGTGAGAAATAAACCACCTTTCAAGGAGAGGAGTACAGCACATGAGAACACCTCTCTTCCTCATTATTCGTGTGTAAAATGAGTGGAGGATGTCCCCAAGCAATGTAGGTATGGGATTCCTGGATATGAAGATCTTGACAACATTCATATCTATAAGTTGGTCAAGATTTGGGAACAAGACCAGCCCATAAATAAGGAGTGCCACAATCTCTTCAAAGGCTTGCAGATCCAAAGAATTCCAACACTCTTGTGCCTTCTCAAACAAGAACTTTTCCAAGAAGCCCTTGACACCACTTCTGGTTTCCCAATGCCCCTTGATGTCAGATGGTTGCAAGTGTAGTGCTTGAGAAACATCTTCAGGTTTTGGTTCTTTTTCCGTACCGTTGTAGGGTAGTTGATTAAGAATAGGAATTCTCAGGAGTTGAGAAAATTCCTCCAAAGTAGGCACCAATTGGTAGTCGGGGAATGTGAAACAGTGGTGAAGGGGGTCAAAGAATTGGAACAACACTTTCACCATGTCTTCTTTAATGTTGGTGTTGACTAGGTTGAGAAGTCTACCATGTCTTTCACTGAAGAGAGAACTTTCTGGAATTCTGGATGTAAGCTCCTTGAGTTGAGGAGGGATTCTCACAAGGTTGACTTGGATAGTTTTCCTGCGAAGAGATTCCATGACCTACAAAACAAGAACAAAGATGAAGATCCAAACCCTTTAAATGGTTAGTGGATGCATATGATGCTTTATGATGTTCATGATGTATGCACAAACATATGTACAAGCAAGTCACACAAAACCCTAGTTTCAGGCTTGCATGGGGTTTCATAGGTAAGTACCCTCTTGAGTTTAGTTGGCTTAAAAACCTGTCTTATAAATAGTAACCGGGTTCTAAGGAGCTCAATATCATTGGATTGTTTTCCATGTTCATTGTTTTGGTTTATCCACTTAACTAGCGACCAAAATATTCCAAGAAAACAACCCTCAATGAGTGTAGTATCGAGTATCTACCAACTTCGGACTGCACCAAAACAGGTCATCTCACTACCCCTAATAAAAGGCCAAGATGGTCAAGTAAGGTTCTAGGTCATTAGTGCTTAGTGACATCACTCAGCGGCCCCGTACTCTCCTTGATTGAACTCAAGGGTTACCGGTACTCACAAATATGTCGCACTAATATAGCTATTGCTTCAACCGTGTCGGTATACCCCGCACAGTTTCCACAATGTATTGCTATCTATGAATGTTTCCCAAATCCGGGTGTAGGATTTCAAGCCCAAACAAGAGAGCCAAAATGTAAATCAATCAAAGCAAACAATTAGTCATGCAAAAGGTGATCTAAGCCCTAAGGTTACTCCACTTTTAAATATTTCCCCAACAGAGTCGCCAGTTCTATGATACGGTGGGAGAACTGACTTGAGGTTTTGCGTTTGTGTTCGTAAATGTTCGGTTGAGCAAGAGTCGCCACCGACTTTTTATTTTATCCTAAGGAAAGGTTAAAAAGCACAGGAAAAACCTTTGAGATGTTTTCTTGGGTTCGGGGAGTAGATTATAGAAAGGGAAGGTATTAGCACCCTTTATATCCATGGTTATCCATGGGCTCTTAGTTACTTGCTTAGATCACTTGCCTTTGCTTTTCAATTGTTTGAAATGGTGCTTTGTGTGTGTGGTTTTGAAAATGTTTTGAAAAATATGCCTTGTCTAGGCAACCATTGTAACAATTCTTTACTCGAATGTTTTACAAAGGTGTTTGTCTTTTTGAAAATATGTTTCAATGTTTTTTTGAAAGTTTGTTTTGAAGTTGTGTTGTGATGTGTGTTTTGAAAAATGGCAAGGATTATTTTACAAGATTGATCAAGTAACTAAGAGCTATCTACTCTAAATTTCTCAAAGATCTTTCTTATGTTTTTAACCCTTTTAACAGTGTTGTTTCACCATTTTGTTTGGTGAACAACCTTGCGTTAGGATGTTAACGGGGCGGGCGCGGGTCATCGTTTAGACCATGAGAGCAATAGTGTCAAGTGTCTTTGGCAATTTTCTTGAGGGACTATGATCATTTTTCTTAGGCAACAAGATAGCGTCATCGAGGGACTATGATCATTTGATTTGTTTTTGTTTTGCTAAAGACACTTGACATGCAAACATGGCCCATTTTTGAAGGCAACAAGTGGAGTAACCCTAAGGGTGCAAGTGTGCATTGTGTTTGTTTTTCATGCATGCTTATCTTGAATTAGGTCAAGCTATTTGTTGATTGATTTTGCATACAAACCCTAGGTCTATCATGACATAATTTGGAAACTTTTAAATGTGCGAGAATTTAAAGTCCTAAATTATTACAACATGATTATGGGGATGGGGATACAAGTTTGAATTTGGGGGATATTTGACAAGGAAATAAAATCTAAGTTATTACAACCATATCGAAAGTATAGGATACAAATATTTAATTGTACAATGTTTAAGTGAATACAATAAATATACAAAATGTATTATGCAGAAAATGATTTTTGTTATGTATGTAAAACGGTTTTCATGTTTGAAGTATAAAAATAAGAAAAGTCATTTTTTTGATTATTTTTATGGTTTAGGGCAAAACCCTAATTTTCAAGTAAATAGTATTTATTTATTAATTATGTACAATATTTGTTAATTATATACAAAAAAAATAAAAAGTATATTGTAAAAAAAGTACTTTTAGTGTCATATATTAATAAAAATAAAAATGTATTATTTTCATATTTTTATCCTAAGTATTCTAATAAATATAATATACAAGTATTTATATATATATTTACTAAACCTATTAAATATAAAAAGATAAAATTAATTATTTATGTATATGAAAAAAAATGTATATTTAAGAAAATATTTTCAAGGTGTAACTGAAAATAAATATAATTTTTATATTATTTTTTAGGGTTTTAGTAAAAAGTATTTATGTTATTTACATATATATACTAATAAAATGAAACAAATACCAAATAAATATAAAAAAATGTGGAAAAATATTTTTGGGATTTTTTATGTTTGAACAAAAAATATTAAGTCAGAATCAAAAAGAAAAATGCAAAAATAACAAATATTTCACATAATGGGCCAGGGGGTGTAAATGGGAAAAAGGGGTGCAAAAAGTAAGGATGACTCAGGCCCAGCCCAAGCCATCACCTTCTTCAACCTCCAGCATATTGTTTGAAATTTTGTGCGCCTCCTTGTCCAAACATCAACTCCTGATTCTTTGATTTTTAGGAAAAACTCATTAACACAAACAACGTAGAGCATCAAACCACGATTCCAAATATGTAAAAAACTTGACCTAACTCTAAGAAACCAGGGAGAATTTCTTCACCCCCAATTTCTGACCTAGTTTTTTTCAAATGTTCATGGCTAAAATTCTCACAGCATGCTTAATATAAATGAAAAGTGGCCACATGTATGGCTTCAGGGCTATGAGTAGAACATGTTTCACTCACAAACCTAAGCTTAACTCTTCCTAGATTGAGAGATAGAAGTCCATGGTTTTACCTGTTTCAGCTTGAACCGTGTACAGCAATGTGGCCAACTTCAATGGAGTTTGAGCTTCTGTATAGCTTGCCTAAAGTCCAAGGAAGCTTCTCCAACACCTAGCTTGGTTTGAATCACTATGTATCGTGCTATGGAAGTTCACCTGCAAAACTGAAAAATGAAAATGGAAACTGAGGTTAGGGGAGTTACAGCTTGTGTTTAGGGCTTGTAATAGTTTCAGTGGATGGAATGGAATGTGTTTGAACTCCTTTTGGACAAAACGCACGACAGGAATGGATTATGGAACTCAAGTTGCAGGGTATGCCCTGTTTCTGCAGCAAAAGGGTGTTTTGGTGTTTTTTGAGGTATGAGAGGTGGTTCAGTCGTGTTTTAGGTCAGTTGGGATCTATGGAAGATGTTCACAAAGTTTGTTCTGGCTTATGCTTGCAGGAAGTGAAAGTTGGATTGAGTTTGCAATGTTTCTTCTATTGTAAGCAAAGATAGTGTGTGTTGTGTCAAAGGCATGTACAGGCCATCTTGTATGCTGAAAACAAACCTCTAGGCCCCCTCTAATCCCTGGATTTGATTTGCAATCTCAGATCTTTGTCCAAGGCTCAATGCATAGTGGTTTGACATAAAGCTACTTTTGCAAAAATGGCAAAATCACTTTTACCAATTAAGGGTTAGTTTGATGTGTAATGTCCAAATGGGTGATTTAATGCCTTAACACAATGGTTAGGAATTAAATTATTGAGTGTAAAGAGGTTTAGAGGCCTGCAAGATAGCATAAACCATGCTGATTTGAAAAATGCATTTGTTATGAACATGCTTTGGCCATGAACAAAAGTGAGTTTTGGCCAACTTTGCAAATTCGATTCTCTCTAACCACAAGGGTGTTTGAGAAGTTCTTGGACAATTTGGAAAGCTTGGAATGTGTACTATAATACATCTTTTTAATGCAAATTGAAACTCCAAGTGGAACCATATGAAAAATGGCCAAGAAGTTGGACAAAAATCCTGCCTAGAATAGGGCAAAATTTCTCTAAGTTAAAAATGTTTTGCACCCTTGTTCCAAAAATCATAACTTGAGATACAAGCTTCCTTTGAGAAAACTTTGTGAATCAAAGTTGTAGATTTTGTAATGGACTACAACTTTCATGTTTCAAGTTTTGTTTGAATCCATTTTCATCTTGGTGAAAAAATGGGACAAAGTTAGGAAAAAATAAGAAAATTTCATAACTTAGAAAATTTCTAAGTTATGAAATTTCTTCATTTTAAACCCTAATTTGCAATTTTGGGTTTCTTGATGAACAAGTTTCATAATTTGACATGTCTTGATGAAAAATGAACCTTGGCACTTGATTTTGACCAAAAAGTCAAAGTTTGACTTTTCAGTATACAGTCAAATTTTGATCAGTTGACTGAAAAATTCATCTGTCAATCCTATGCATTTGAGATCTTTTGAACTTGTTGAATGGGTCAAGACAATGCCATTGAGTCCTTGAGTCCCTATGTGAGCTTGGTTTGCCATTTGTTAGGTCAAACAGTCAAAAATTGCCTTTGTGCAGTCAAAACCCTAAAAATGACCATTTTGCCCTTTTGGTGATCTGATCAAATTTCTTGTGGAATTGTGATCCAAACTTGACCAAATGGTTCATGTGAGTTCATTATGTTGATGTGGGTCAAAAATCATGAGGTTTGACTGTCAATTGGCCACAGTTGACTTTTTCCCCAATACAGTTGATTTCTAAGTCAACTGTCCAATTGACTGGGCAAAGATTGGAATCAAGGCTTGAAACTTGGTATGGATAAACTTGTGAGTCCAACATGAAGCATGAAAGTCATTTTGGGCATTTTAGGTCAAAACATCCTTGTGCAAACTCAAACCCTAATTTGGGTCAATAGTGCAAGGAGGGGTCTTGAGCAGAGCAAACCCTAATTTGATCTTGAGTTCCAAGAGTCTTGTGGTGAGAAAATGTTGATGAAATGAGAGGGAAAATTTTGGGGTACAACAGGTGCTAATACCTTCCCTTTTATTAATCTACCCCTGAAACTCAAGAAAACATCTCAAAGGTCTTTCCTGTGCTTTTTCACCTTTCCTTTTGGATAAAAGAAAAGTCGGTGGCGACTCTTGTTAACCGCAACATTTGAGATCAAACGCAAAACACCCAAGTCAGTTCTCCCACCGTATCACAGTAGGGAATCAAGCCAATGTGACGAGTCTCCAATTATCGTTTGATCTGATTTATTACCAAAGCTGAATCACCATATACATCAAGAATTTTGATTCTGAGATCTATAGCCTCTTCAAGACCCATGATACAAGCTTCATATTCTGCCATATTATTGGTACAATCAAATGCCAACCTTATAGTAAAAGGGATATGTGACTCATGGGGAGTGATAATCACGACACCAATTCCTTTTCCATATGCATTTATATCTCCATCAAACATCATACCCCACAAGGATTCGGGATCAGGACCTTCCTTAAGAAAAGGTTCATCACAATCTTTTACTTTCAAAAACATCATATTGTAATCATGAAAATCAAACTTAATAGACTGATAATCATCAACCGGTTTGTGAGAAAGGTACTCCACGAACACATTGCCTTTAATAGCCTTTTGAGTATGGTATTTAATATCATATTCGGACAACAGCGTCTACCAACGGGCAATTCTTCCAGTAAAAGCAGGCTTTTCAAAAATATACTTAATTGGATCCATTTTCGAAATCAACCAAGTAGTGTGATTCAACATATATTATTGCAATCACTTTTCCTCCCAGGCCAAAGCATAACATGTTTTTTAGCATAGAATATTGCGACTCACAGTCAGTGAACTTCTTGCTGAGATAATAAATGGCATATTCTTTTTTTCCCATTTTATCTTGTTGTCCCAAAATACAACCCATATCCAACATAGTCAGATACACAATCAATGGTCTTCCTTCAACAAGAGGGAGTAAGATAGGAGGCTCAAGAAGATACTCTTTAATGCTTTCAAATGCCCTTTGACAATCATCTATCAACACGCAACCTTGATATTTCTTCAAAAGCTTGAATATTGGTTCACATGTTGCAGTCATATGGGAAATAAATTTGGAAATGTAATTCAAACATTGAAGGAAGCCTCTAACTTGCTTTTCAGTCCTTGGTGAAGGCATTTCCTGAATTTCCTTGACTTTATCAAGATCAACTTCAATTCCTTTTTGGCTGACAATGAAACCTAACAACTTTTTTGAACGAACACCAAAAGTACACTTATTTGGATTAAAGCTAGGACGATACTTCCTCAAATGCTAAAACAATTTCAACAAGTCTTATATATTCCCTTCTTCGGTCTAAGATTTGGTGATCATATCATCAACATATACTTCAATTTCCTTATGCATCAGATCATGGAATATGGTTGTCATAGCCCTTTGGTACGTTGCATCAACGTTCTTCAACCCGAAGGGTATCTCTCTGTAACAAAATGTTCCCCAGGGTGTGATAAACGTTGTTTTTTCCATGTCCTCAGGAGCCATCCTAATTTGATTGTATCCAAAAAACTTTGAATTTTGTTGTGCTATCAACCAACATTTCAATATGTGGCAATGGGAAATCATCTTTCAGACTTTCTTTATTTAAATCTCTATAATCAATACACATGCAGACTTTTCCATCTTTCTTTGGTACTGGAACAATATTGGCAATCCACTGAGGGTACACTGATGTTACAAGAAAGACAACATCAATCTGCTTCAAAACCTATTCTTTAATATTCACTGCCATATAGGATGAGTTCTTCGCAACTTCTGCTTGATTGGTGGACATTTTGGCTTTAACGACAAATAATGTTCCACAATATCAGTATCTAAACCAGGAATGTCTTGGTAAGACCAAGAAAAGATATCCACATACTCTTTTAGCAACTCAATCAACCTTCTCTTCACATCGGGATGAAGTAGTGCCCCAATCTTGACTTCTTTTGGATCTTCCTCTAAACCCAAGTTAATCGTCTCCAACGGCTCTTTATACGGTTGAATAGTATTTTCCTAGCGCTCAAGAAACCATGAAACCTCTTCATGGATTTCATCATATTCTTATTATTCAGCCACATACATAGGATATTAAAAGTTGGGAGAGGGTGCATGGTCATTGCACTCAACGGGTTTTTTAATTAATCTGCACATACGATTTATGAATGATTTTAGAAACGGACACATGTAACAAGTGATTATGCCGATCTGTTTACAATTATTATTTATTTCAAAAGGTTTTTTTATTACCATTATTCCAAAAAAAATTAGAAAAATAAAGACACAATTTATAAATCAAAAACAACTTTTATTAATGATTTTAAAATTCAAAACAACAGATATGCCCATACAACATCATTACTTTCACCTCGGGCAGTGTGAAAGATTTTTGAAAAGACAAACAAAAAACAAATTACTTTGAAATGGGAATGCAAGAAGGAACATCAACAGTGATCCAATTCTAGATTTTGACTCCATGTGTCACAAAGTTCGACATCTCTTGCTTTGGCTTATCTTCGAGAATGGCGTTGACCTTTGGAATAGTCAGATGGAGATTTCCTGCACTGTGAAAGATGTCATGATATTTACTCAAATCAGACTTCGGCTTCACAACTTCCTTGTTTATGGAGAAACCCAAACCCGTGCTATTCCTGTTCACAGGTAGATTAATAACTTGCCCCCACACCTTGATAGGGCCCTTTTGCACTACTTGTTGCACATCCTTAAATGAGGTGATAAAATCTTCATTCTTCCTTATATTGTAATATATAAAGCTTGAACTGAGTTCCAACAATGGATTCATCAGCTTATACAATGCTAAAGGAAGACAAATGAGATATCAACAGAGCTTTCTCACCATTCACAATGACTAGCTTTCCTTCACAAACAAATTTTAGCTTCTGATGAAAGGTGGAAGTAACAGCTCCTGCTTCATGGATCTAGGGTCTTCCCAATAAGCATCTATAAGCTGGGACAATATCCATAATATGGAAGGTGATTTGGAATAAGTGTGGACCTATGTGAATAGGTAAATCCACCTCTCCAATGACATATTTTCTCGAACCATCAAAATCTTTCACTATAATGCCACTAGGGCGCATAGGAGTTCCCTAGTACTTAAGCTTTATGAGAGTGCTTCTTGGTATGACATTCAAAGCAAATCCATTGTCTATTTGTACATTGGATAAAGAGTAATTCTTACTAATCATAGATATATGCAGAGTCATGTCATGGTTTCTTCCTTCACCAGGCAACTCGTTATCACAAAAGCTCAGATTAATACAAGATATAATATTCCCCATAACAGTGTTGAGATGATCCAGAGACATATCCCTTTCAATAAAAGCCTGATCCAACACCCTCATCAGAGATTCCAGATGAACAGAGGAGTTCATCAATAAGGCTAGAATGGAAATCTTATATGGAGTTTGTAACAACTGATCTATAATCTTGTAATCACTCATCTTGATGTTTTTAGCAGATCATTAACATCCTTTTCCAAGGCATCGCCACTAGATTCTCCTACCACTTTCTTAGGTTCAACATTCTCAACAACCTTCTTACCAGAATTAACATCTCCTCGAAAGGTGGGGGTGAAGACACGACCACTTCGAGTTACCCAACTAGCTTCAGCAATATTCTCAACATGGGACAAAGTTTGGATAGGAATTTCCATACTATTTTCCAGAATAGTTGCATTGTACTTATAAGGCACAAATTTTTATGATTCATATGGGATAGGAACAGGCAGATAGATAACTACGGGAGCAACAATGGGCTTGTTGTGGTATGTAATCTCTATAGGAGCGGGAACACCAAAACACGACACAATGACATTCACCCCAACTTCTTCAGAATACTCAGGAATCGCAAAATCATTATCAAAAAATAAACCTTCATCAGAGAAAAGAAATCATCAGCAGAAACATACTCATCATCAAACACGACCTCAACAGAGTAATCCTTAATCATATTAACCCCATTATAATCATCTTTATTACATGTGATCTTGATAGTACCATTATCTAACAACAATTAAACACCTCTTCTTACAACAAAACAACCACGCAATCCCTACAACAGATCTGAAAGGACCCATAATGATGTACCTCCTGGCCATCCATGTGACAAAATATGGTGTGCAGTTGTACCGGATCATCATCCATATAGTTTACATCAAAAATCCTGAATTCTTTGGGACATCCATAAACCATATTCACATATTCTTCATACTCAGCCCTTGGTTTGATTATGTGGATAAGACCTTCATCCATCATTTTTTGAAGATCAGCTCTCACTTTATCACATCCGTGGACATTCGTACTACAAACACTATAAGCAGCACATGATCGTGTGTGTAATAGATTAACTCACTGAGATCAGCATGCATCTTCACTAAATCACCTTTGATCAGATTGATATAAAAAATCCGGAAGTCCCTAGGACAACCAGCAATTGTATTTACAGCACTTCCACCTTCATGTTTAGGTAAGGGATTATCTTTCACATTGGGACCAACATCTTTAAATGATAGGAGACCAGATCTTACCATCTTCTACACTTCAGACTTCAATGGATATAAATTTTCAATGTTGTTCCCTGGGGATCCTTGATGAAAAGCATAAGTCTGATCCACCTTATAATACTAATTTCTTTTGAATCGAAGCCGGAAACAATTATGCATAACTCGTCGGAATAGGATCAAAAGCCTCTCTCTTCTTCCCTTGCCCTTGATTACCTTGAGGAGGTTCTCTCTGATAGGAAATGGTATTTGGAGCTACACTGACGACTGGAGTTTCAGAAGCAACCTATTTTTAATGTTGGTGACATCTTCTTGGAGGTCTAACCCTTCTTTCTTCAGCAACAACATTTGTTTCACTTTATTTCTTTCTAGAAAACCCATATGATGATTTCCTTGTTCCACTAGAATCTTCATCTTTTGTAAATCGTCCTTCCCTGACGGCTTACTCTAGATGGAAACTCATACTTACCATCTCAGTGAAATGACTCGGTGCACTTGCAACCATCTTTTCATATTAAAATGATCTAAGGTTTATAGGAAGACCTTAGTCATTTCTTGCTCTCCCATTGGGGGTCTCACTTTGGCAGAAAATTCGCGCCAACGCTGCACATACTCTTCGAATGACTCCTTATCCTTCTGAGCCATCGCTCTCAGCTGGTCACGCTCAGGTGCTATAAACATGTTATACTTATATTGTTTCATGAAAGCTAAGCCCAAATCATTGAATGTGCGGATGTTGCTACTGTCCAATCCTATATACCATTTCAAAGCAGCACCAGTTAAACTATCCTGGAAGAAATGAATAAGCAAGTGTTGGTCATTAGTATGAGTGGACATCCTTCTGATATACATCACCGGGTGGTCACGGGGGCAAGAGTTACCCTTGTACTTCTCAAATTCTGGTACCTTAAACTTTGCTAGCAATTTCACATTAGGAACTAAGCAGAGGTCGCTGACATTCTGTATGAATAACTCTTTCCCTCAGAGAGCCTTTACTTCTTTCTTCATTTCATTGAATTGATCCTGAAAATCATCCAATCGGTCATAGAAGCCCAAACTCTCACTTGGTAGAGGAGCATGATGATAAACTTCACCATTAATAACAGACATAACATTCACTGTAGGAGGCACAACATGATGAATCTCATTATTGGAAACAAGAGTAGCATCTACCACAGGAGGTGCAGAAGCAGCAGTAGTTTGAGAAAATGGACTAACTTGAGAAACAGGATTGTAACCTTCTGGCATGAAGTTCTCATGAATTTCCCACGAATAACCATGAGGCATACGGTATTGAACAACAGTAACTGGAGTAACAGAGATGGGAACTAATAGAACTTCTAAAGCAACAATCGTCTGTTGTGGCTGAGTAGAATAAGGAGACAAAGTAGGAGGTGTTGGCTGATTCTGAGCAACCACCAATAATTCCACCAAATAAGACATATTGGCCATACCAGCCCTTAAAGCAGTAACTTCTTCATGCAGCTCACAATTCTCTTGTTCAAGATTTCCCATCTTCTTCCTAGAATTATCTCGAGTATTGTAGCGATGAGACAGCTTGCCGACTGAATGAAGTAGAGAAACATGTAAGACACCTGGGAATGAACAGGAATGCAAAAAAATGTGCAAAATGATGCATGATATGCAATGCATATGATTTTTTATGTTTATTCAAGGAACTCAAATAATATTGAACAATTGCAAATATTAGAGTACTAACACATTTGGAAATACGGAAAAATCTCATTTTAATAATAACTTTTGAATGGATTACAACTTTTAGTAAAAGTTTCATTAATCCTAAGTACAAGAGAATAAAGATAGAATCTCAAAATCCTAAGGAGCCAAAGCTAATGAAGATCTCTCCACACACTGCCGCTTTCCCATGAGTCTTGCAATCTGAGAATTCAACTGCTTGTCCTCTTCTGCATATTTGTCGGAGACTTCCTTCCAATTACCAAAATCAGAAAATGAGTGACTGGGACCTGGCTGAACTCTAGAGGAAAATAAATTCTCTTGCTTCTCTGTCACCTCCATAGCACGACTTTCAAGAATCTCAATCAAGTCATCCTTCTCTTTCAATTCTGTTGAGTAGGACACCTCCAAAGTCTGGTACTTGTTATCACAAACAGACTTTCTTATAATTGAGATCTAGAAAATTTTGAAAATACCTCTTCTGAATCTGATTTAGATTTTGATATATATGTGTCTTATGATATGTTGGACATTAAAGCTATATTGGCTCATTCATCTTCTGATTCTGTTTTAGCTTCAGAAGATTCTGAGTCATCCTGTGATGCCATAAGACTTTTCCTCTTTTCTTTGTAGAACTTCTTCTTAGGTTTTTCTTTCTTAAGATTTGGACAATCGCTTTTGTAGTAACCCGACTCTTTGCATTCATAGCATACAACATCTTTGTTGCTAGATTTTCTATATCCAGAGGATGATTCAAAGTTATTGTTAGTTTTTCTGGGGTTTCTGAATTCTTTTTGTCTGTGCTTCCATAGTTGATGGACTCTTCTGGAGAGAAGAGATAATTTATATTCTTTTAACGAGGATCCACCAGAGTTTTCTTCTTCTTCCTGAAAAGCTTTAGTTTCATATTTTTTTATTAGATTTAAGAGCAAGAGACTTACCTTTCTTCTGGGGCTCATCTTCTTCTAGTTCTATCTCGTGACTTCTCAAAGAACTGATAAGTTCTTCAAGAGATATTTTGTTCAGATCTTTGGCTAGTTTTAAGGTTGTGACCATGGGTCTCCATTTCTTGGGTAAGCTTCTTATGATTTTCTTTACATGATCTGCTGTTGAGTACCCTTTGTCCAAAACTTTTAGCCTAGTAACCAGAATTCGAAACCTTGAGAACATTGTCTCAACTATTTCATCTTCTTCCATTTTGAAGGCCCCATACTTCTGAATGAGTGCAAGAGCTTTGGTCTTATTGACTTGTGTGTTGCCTTCATGCATCATTCTCAGAGAGTCAAACATGTTCTTAGATGAATTTCCGTTTGTGATCTTCTCTTACTCGGTGTACGAGATAGCACTCAAGAGGATTTTCTGGCCTTGTGATGATTTTTGAATTCTTTCTTTTGTTGATCTGTCATTTTCTTTATGTCGATCTTCTAACCGCTTTTGTCAATTGGATTAATGTATCCTTTAGTTACCATATCCCTGAGATCAGCATCATGAGATAGAAAAAAAACTTTTGATTATGTCATTCCAGTAATCGAAGTTCTCACCATCAAAGATTGGAGGTTTCCGTTGATTTTGTCTTTCTGATCATAGTTATCATTGTTTTTGATCTGACTTGGTCCCACCATAGTGTTTTTCTTGCTAGGATCTTTTTCTGACATGGTTAAGTGTTAGCACCCAGAACCAGGAGCTCTGATGCCAATTGAAGGATAGAAAACACAAGAAAGGGAGTTTGAATTGGGGTTTTCAAAAATAAAAATAGTACGACAAGTTTGGTTATCCTGGTTCATTTGAACTCAAACTACTCCAGTCCACCCGTCAAGGTGATTTCACCTCTCTCAAACGAGGTCTTAATCTACTAATCATAAACTTTGATTACACAATCACAATGATTACCGTCAATGTCTTCTTGAGACTAAACTACAACTTGGTTTCTCAAGGTATTACAAAATATGAATCAAAAATGTGTACAATGGTGTTTCTAGAAAAACTATATCACAAATGTGATTTATACACAAGGTTAAAGCACAATGAATAGATAAGAGAGAGCATGTGAAGGTATATCTTTGTAAGCGCAAGTGTGTTTGATCACTTCTTCAAGAATCCTTTATATAGGAGAAGCATATGAAACATGAGAAGATGATTTTGGAAGTCTGATAAAAAGTTGTTAATGTAATTTCCAAAAAATAAAGATCTTTCTTGGTACCAGCCGTTACTTTTTGATTTGTAATTATTGAATTGTAACACATCAGAACTTGCTTCTTTAACCGTCGATCAAAATAAGAATGTTAGATACTTTAGATCATTAGAGTATTTACTTCATCATAGTTTTAGCATGCGCTTTGGGGCTTTAGAAGTTTTAGCATTTAGAACTTCTTTGAGCGTGATATTTCAATAGTTGTACATAAATTCTTATCAGATCTTCTTAGCGTAATTTTGTTCACCAACTTCTATGCTTCTTTATGAGAACTTCTCTTCATATTCAAATAAATTATTAGAAAGCATATTTTTTATTATATATATATATATATATATATATATATCATGTATTTGTTATCATAAAAACTATTACTAAGATTTAGAACCAAACTATGTTCTAACACCGTGCACATATCTGAATGGAATATCATAAGAACAACCCTGCTTCGGAGAAGATTCTTGGCTAGAAAAAAGCATGGTAACTATTCTGACAAAATCTGGAAATGCCCCTAGAAACAACTTTGGTGCCCCCAAGTTTACTGTGTTGATCAAGATAACCTTCACAACTTTCCCCAACCTGTAGGCATTTAAGATAATATGCTTGACCAATGGGTTTTTAGATATTTGTCGAATCTCGACGTAACTGCCCCAGATTGACTGAATGTTGCATACTCTTTTCTCAATGGCTTTTCAAGGCCACATTCCCTTTATTGACACTCAAATTTGAGCTTCCTTGATATCAATCAATTGTTTTACAAGCAGGAAAAAGTTTATTCTGGGAATGAAAATTCTAATGCAACAGTTATGTAAGTCTTGAAGATTTTATTGAAAAGATGTTGTAAAGCCTTGTGAACGAGTCACTAGTTATGATGCGATATTGATTTTTGAAAGAGAGAAAATAAAAGCATATGATACCAACATAAATATTTATCAAAACTCATGGGAGTCAGGAAATGCTATCTCGTTGAAGTATTATTTCGAAATAAACCCTTCTTCCATTAGGACTTTTGAGGGTTGTAATATGGCCTGGTTCACGGTTTTCAGAAGAAAAAAATATTTTAAGGCTCAAAGTTTATTTGTGCCCACCCATTCTTCGTGATGTTCTCCAGTCCTATGTTCAGTTAATTCATCATGAATGTCCATCTCTCAGAAAGATTTTGTGATGGTTAAGGAACCAATGATGCTATCAGAGTAGCAGTCACCCTTTTTGTCTTCGTGTTTGTAGTCACACGAATTTATTCTTTGTTGAGGAATTTTTCTTTCTAGTCCTTTATTTGTGGTATTTTTCTCTTTTTCTCTTTTCTTTTTGTTTTTCCTTGACTTTTGCCTGGACAAATTCTTTTGAATTGGTAGTCCAGCGGGATACCCTAATTTTTGCCTAATTTATTTGACTTAGTGCGCTTTTTATTTCTTTCTTTTTTATTTGAACAAATCGTGCGACATTGGCTTTGTCTTGATTCATTGAAAGGGTTGTGCTTGCCTCGTTCCTTGACAGATGAGGAATAACCATTGTGGTTTCACATCTTCTGGCTTCATGATATGTGAAAGATAACCATTGCGATTGATCTTCAAAAGTGCCTTCCTTTTGAAAATTGAACACTCGTTCAAATTAACTGAAGACTACACTGCCTCGGGTTAAAAGTGGGGTTTTTTCGTATAGAAAAGAAAATCCTACTTCAAGGATCAAAGGGGTTGACAAGGGATTATCTTTCTTATATATCCGGTGTTTAGGGATTTGAAATAATGCATGTATATCATCAGCATGATTTTTATTCAAAAGCATACAACCAGAGAGTTTTGCGTTTTTTTAATATCAT
Source organism: Vicia faba (assembly GCA_948472305.1). Lineage (NCBI taxonomy): Eukaryota > Viridiplantae > Streptophyta > Magnoliopsida > Fabales > Fabaceae > Vicia > Vicia faba. The sequence continues at coordinate 288,524,766 of OX451740.1, forward strand.
CATCCTCCCTCGAATTTATGCATAAGAAAGAAGATTGGCAACAAGTTGGTATAATAATACAGAAAAACAATTTAAAATTGAAAACAAATACGAGTGAAACGAATGGATTTCTTCATGGCAGACATATCCATTGTATTAAGATAATCATTCAAATGAAAACAAGTTCTTACATGAAAATAATGCATTGATAAACAAGAAAGATCACAAATGAAAAAGCCGTAAAATGCTAATAAACTGACTATACTCTCCATATGGACATGTGCTAAAGGAAACATCTTTCAAAGTGCAGGGCCACCATCAATCCTATTTATTCTTCGGCAAAGGCTTTACTTGATCATCAGACACATCTTCCATAAAAGACAGAATTCCATTACTGATTAGTCTATATACTTCAGATTTCAATGGATAACAATGTTCAATATTATGTACATGTGCCCCTTAATGAAAAGCACAACGAGCATCAACTTTGTACCACCATTGCAGCTTCTCAAGAACCTTTGGTGGAGGTCGAGTCTGAACCAAATTCCTTTGCATCAAGGCATGGAGTAATTATGCATAGGTCATTGAAATTGGATAAAGTTGAGTTTTCCTCTGATTAGGAACTTGCTAATTCTGTTGATGAACCAGAGTTGTAGGAGGTAAATTGAACATAGGGATGACAGGAGAAACATGTTGATTCTGACGATGATTATTTCTCCCTTTGGTTCTCTTCTTGGAAAATTTATTACCAAACTTCTTCACACCACTATTTGAGCCACCATATTCAGATAAACATCTTTCTCAGACATCTTCTTTTAGAAGCACTCCCATATTCACCTTTTCAGGGAAATCACTAGGTGCATTGACTATCATCTTCTCATGAAAGAATAATTTCAGAGTTTTTGTGAAGATCTTTGCCATCTCTTCTTCCTTCATAGGAGGATTGACTTGGGCAACAACCAGAGCATTAACCAAAGAAGTCAGACACTCCATAACAGCCTTCAAATTAGTTACCTCTTTGTAGAGTTCAAAGATATCTTGCTCAATATTTTCCATCTTCTCGGGTAATTCGCCCGAGTATTGTATTTATGCGATAGTTTGACTGAACAAAGACCAAGGGAATTGAGTAAGACTCCCAGGAAACTTATGATATACAAAATTAAGTGCAAAAGGATGCGTGACATGCAATGCAAAATCCATGTTCCTATGTTTCCAATAACTTATAGGCTTTGATATCTATTATTAAGTCGTGGTGTCCTTCTTAACAATGTTCATTTTTGAGGAAGCTTAACAACTGGAATCAAAGAAACGATACATGAAAACTAAGGAACATGTGTGATAAAATGACATTAACATGTTATGTATGCAAGCATGTGGGATCAAGGTTCCATCAAGATTGAATATCAGTCGCACTGTTTCTGAACATCATAGGATCAAAGGTCCGAAACCACCTCAGAACACAAGAAAACCAAGTACCATGAGAATCAGCATCTGTACCTCTAAGAATAATTCCCAACCTAACTCACATGTAAATTTTGGCTTGGGTAAGGTCAAAAGGTCCATAGAGTCTTGAGTCCACGTGAAAATACTATCATCAAAACACTGAATGTGCATAACGATAGCATCCCGCAATGAACCTCTTTTACGCGTGGCACACATGACTACACTAGTAGGATTTGCATCCAGTAGCCTTTATGACTCCATTCTAGTCTTACGTGTTCTTAAGTGTTTCTCTCTGGCCTAGATATTGGGCCTTTTATCTTATATTAACATCTCACCCACCAAAGAAAACACGAAAAATTCAAAATCCAGCACAACAACAATATCCAGCATATGGAAAGCAATAAAAATGAAATGTGTGTGATAAATAAATAGCAAGTAAAGCACATACAAAAGAAACCAAAGAAAAGAAACAAACAAAGCTAGGATCGACCCACTTAGAAAGGTGTTGTATGATATTCCCCAGTGAAGTCGCCAATTTTTTGTAGCGGTGAAAAGTTGAGACTAAGCCATTGATTAACTTAAATCATAAAGTGAAAATAGCCACCAAACTTATTGTTTCAAAATGAATAGGAAAATATCGAATAAAACCCATAAAAGAATAAAGATCAAGGTACGGGGTTCGGTTATGCAAAGGGGATGTATTAGCACCCTAAATATTTATTGTACTCAACAGGACCCACTATGTTTGTTCTAATCAAAGGGTGGGTTATCTAAAGCCTAAACTTCCTAAGGGAATGCATGAATGAACTTTTAAAGAACAAAAATAACTTTTTTTATTATTACGCTCGCCTCGGTTTTGAAACCTCGTGCCTACGTATCCCCGTCGTGCAATAGGAAATCAGAGTACTATAGTTCTTCTCAAAAAATTTGGTTTGTTGTATATTTTTTAATGAATGATGTTAAATTTTTCATTCTATTTCAGCTCGACCTTTAGAGACTCACACATTCGTCGTAGAAAGGAATTAACATGGTCTTACTGAAAAGATTTTCAAAAGAAAAGCTCGAAGGCAAAAAAGTTTGTATTGGTTGAATGTTTTTGTTGGGATAATAGTAAATGGGTCTCAGTGGAGGGACACTTACTACTACTATTCTTATTTGTGAAAAATATTATGAAATGGGTCATACTAAAGACTATTAATGAGAGAAAGGACAAGGTTCGAAATGTACCTCCTCATCCTTTTCCCACCACTTAAGGCTCGTGACATATGATACACATCTTTATTTATTAAGTGTTTTTGAGGTTTTTGATAAGAAAAATAAGTTTATGTTTTAGATGCAAATGCAAAAGGGAAAACAAAATCTAAGGGGGAATTCAAATCCTAATGTTATCATGCAATATGGTCCTAAAGTTAGGATATCAAAGGGAAAACTAACTAAGAGTTATCATGCATCATGGACCTAAGGTTAAGGATTAAGGGAACTTCTACCTAATGTTATCATGATTGGTTTAGAACCTAGGGTCTAATGAATTCACACCTTGAACAAGATGGAATCAACCTCCTAAGGTAACATGTGATCACAAGCAAGTATGAAAGCAAACAAATCAAATTGCAAAGGTAGAAACCAAAAGTAACATCTCAAGTGCTTGAATGAGACTCAAGACAAAGCCACACTTAAACAAATTAACATTCAATAAGTTGAAAACAAACAATGATAAACCCTAAGCATGCTTCAAGTCATCAACAAACAAGAAAAGATGTGTCAAAGTGAACACTTATACACACATACAAGTCCTTAAGGGTCATGCTCAAAAGGTTTCAACATTAGAGATTCTAGAGACCTAAGTAAGAACAAACAACAAGTGCACAAGCATACATGACTTGAGGTATCAAACAAACATCACAACTTAGCACACAAATGCAAGATAATTTAAATAAGGTGATGACCTAACCATGGAAGAAACTACATCATAAATTGCTAAAGCAAACATGCTTCAAAGGTAAGGAAAGAATCACAAAGGAATCAATCAAGAATTAGGTCAAAAGACCAAACAATCATCAAAATTAGTTCCTAATGACTAAACCCAAGAATGATCAAATCATTAAGGTGGGAGTATGGAAACATAGTGAGGCCTGGCTTAGGCAAGAGATGATTTCAAAACATAGCTCAAAGTTGCAATAAGTTCACACAAACATCACTTTCAAAACTATGAACAAACAACTAAACATTTCAACAATCAATGTCATCCTTGAGAGGAATCATCCATTCATGAAAATTAAATGAACAAATAATCATGTGATAAGGAATTGAGATAATACAAGTCATAAACATGCACTAAGTATTCATCAGTCATCGTGATTCAAAAAAATCAAGTAATATGCACAAGAATAGGTTAAGCAACCAACAATTAAACCCTAATGTAGCAACTAAATGAATCATCAACATCATGCTAACAAAAAGGTCATTAAGACAATGAAATGAGGTACTCAAACCAAACAAGTAATAAGTAAGAGAATGGTATTCACATCATTCAAATTCCTCAAGCATCAATCATTTATCACCCAAGACATTGTTTAAAACTTAACCCACAAGATAAGCAAGCATCAATTCAAACACCATCAACGTGTATCATTTATGAAAAGCCTTTGAATGATCAAGTAAGAATGTATAATATGGCTCTACCTCATGGTAAAAAGCTCAACAAACAGTAAGAACCAAACCCTAATTTGCTGCACAAGTGCATTCCCCTAATCAAACAACAATGCAAATAATCATCTTGACAATTTGGCATGCATCAAGTCCTTCTAATATACCCCTTAGGAGGCCTTAAAATAAATTGAAATGGCACCAAAATAACATGAAGTCAGCCACCAACTAAGTGTCTTAGTGTGCCAAAAATGTGGTCAAGCAATCACCTCAAACCAAACATCAAACATCAACAATCATCTCAACACATCAACATGCATTATAGGCTCTCAAAAGTTCATCAAACACGCATAAATTGAACACCAAAGGACCTAAAATGAACCCTCAAACCCTAAGTATACATGTGTCTAAAAGTATCCAAAATATTGGCTCAAGAACATGTTCACAAGTCCGCAAACCCAAACCCTAATTAAAAAGATAATCAAACAAAACACCTTTCACAATTAATTCTAATTAAAATATAAAAATAAAATAAAAGTTATGGAAAATATCTCAAGACATTAAAATGTATTAAACATAATTTTGTGGATTGTTTATAACAGAGAAAGATCAAAAATAAAATCAAAATTGAAAAATAAACAAAAAATAAACCAAAAGGAAAAGGATATGCAAAGTTGAATTGCCAAAAAAAAAACTAAATCAACTTACATGCATTGCTTTGGGCTCAGGAGAGTGGGTGTGATTAGGAGAATATCTAAGTCCCATGCATCTTATCATTGATACATTTTTTTTCAAAGTATCCATGTGGATGACTTTAAAATATTTGTAACTCAATTATTATTATTATTATTGAACATGATGACTTATATCAATTGGTCACAGTGATGTGGCAAAGAACTTAAACCATGACCAATAGAATCACATGGAGCCAGGGCTTGGAGATTTGAACAAAAGAAGATGCCTCGCCGGAATCCTAATATGGTCATCTCTTCCCGCGACTGGGCACCACCGGCGGTGGCCAGAGGTTCACAGAAACTCACGAGGTTGTAATCTCCTGGCTTGGAATTTCGAGAGGAATCCAAATCAAGCCTCCGAATCCAATGAAAATTACTTTATCATCAGACTCGAAGCAGTTTCAGAGATGCAAGAAAGTATGATTCCAGAGATGCATGCCCTAATTTATTCAGCAAATAACACCTCATAGAAAGGACTTCAGATGCATCAACTACATGCCTCTAAACATGTCATGAACCCTAGCACGTGAGGGATACATGCTTAGAGATCTTACCGAGTGGAGTGTGTCCACTGCGTTTTGAGGCTGAGATACACATGTGAGAAACAATGGAGAAACCTCTGCTCTCTCTGAGGAAGAAGAAAGTATCAAAAATCCTAGAAGAGAAACCAGAGAAAACTATGCTTCCACCTTGGAGCTTCTTGAGAGAGAAAGTAGATCTTAGTTTTTTCGGGAGAATGATAGTGATCCAAATGAGTGATCAAATGAACATCTTTTGTGTTGAGAAGAGTTAGAGTAGATGGCTGGAGCTATGTGAAAAATCCAGTTAAAGTCATGTACATGGACACTTTAAAATATCTCCAGATTTCTCTAAGTGTCATGCTTATCAACCTTATTAGATTGCTGACTTTCCATCCTCTTATCTCTTGATCAATGCATGATCTTGAATCAATCTCTCCTACAAACTTGTTGATAAAAGAGAGTTGAAAAACTTTATAGTTGAGATTAACTTGAAACAAAGCTTGGAACCACTTGGGAATTGGACTCAAAATTAACCACTTGGTCACATTGACACTCAGTAAGAATTTTACTAGGTGTCCAATACTTCAATCTTAATGAATCATCAACTTTCCATCTTTATAACTCTTGAGCCTGCCATTTTTTTGACGTGACTCCATCTACAAATTTGTAGTAGGAAGTTTTATCTTTAATTCAGACCCTTGCTTGCAAAATTTTGACAATGATAGAGAAAAATATAGATTTGGAAAGATGACAATATGAACATATTTTTCTATACTTAAAAATTTTCACATTTTTCAAGATAACTTTTTTTACAAGTAATCCCAACTTTGATGATTATCTTGATTTTCTTCACCGACTGACCACATTTTCTTGTCTTTTGGACGTTGACTTCAATTTTGATTGAAAAGTCTCTTTGGTCAACTTTTGACTATTTGACTTTTCTGTTGGCTTTTGCTCAGATGCATTAAATTCTCATTCTCTCCAATACAATTGATTCTTCTAATGAGTTGTGATGATCAATAAGCCACACATAGATGTCTTGAGATATATTATGAACCAAAGAATCATGTGTTGTTCAAAAAGTCAGTCACAAATTGACTTTGACCAAATCCTTAGCTCAAAGCCAAAAGTTAAGAGATTGAGAACAATCTTCCAAACCCTAATTCCTTTGAAGAGACTTGAGAAAACCTTGAACAATAAGATCTTGTGTGTTGAGATGATGCTCATGATGATGAGATTTCAAACTTCTAGCCCATGAAAGTCAATTTTCCTCCTCTTTGAGTAGTACACACCCAACTATCAAAAATCCTTGATCCCACACAATTGAATCAATGATATGTATGCATGTGTATGAGAATGAGGCATAAGCCTATCAAAGTAAAAATATAAGAGGGCCAAAAATTAGGGTATAACAGATTCGCATGAAACATAAATAACTTTTCTTATAAAAGCATTATGAACATCAAAAATTGATAATGAAACATCATGAAGATATACTGCACTTTAAGGTTTGCAAGGTTTTTTTTCCATGAAGAGTTCTATATGATGGATTGCTAGAGCAGAAAATTATTTGGATACAAGGTTTGTGTTATTAATTATTTATTTCAGCAGAAAATCATTTATTTATCTAACTCTTATTTTGTCTAACCCTTTTTTTATTCATATCACAAAAAAATGCAAGGAAAAACAATTGAAAATATATTGGCACCTAGTATTTGATCTTCCCTGGGATATCACAGATTTGAATATCTAACATATGATCTTCTTGGAAAAATTAATTTTTATTTTATTATTTTGTGTAAACAATGTAATATTTTGGGTAAAAAAATTAGTTCGTAAACAAATTATTTTGTTAATTTTATGTGTAAACAATATAACATGTTTAAATTTAACAAAAAACAATCTAACTTACCCCTCAGTTTAATTGTTTAACCGAGATAGTTGAGACACGAGTTTTGTAAATAATAAAAGTGTCGACGATGGGGTGCAAACTCATGCCCAAATAAATTATTCTCTCGATTTTTAAAACATTGAGGTGATAAGTGACAACTTTTCATGATGACCTTCGTTATCTCGCTTCTTTAGTCGAGGTAAAATACATTTCACATCTGACGTTAAAAGCGTTTTTTTGTAATAGTGAACCCAACCTGAAACCATAATGGTTAATAAATTAACACACAAAAGTATGAAAAAAAATTATCTGCAAAATAAAAGTTTTTTTTTCCTCTCAATTGATCTCATACATTTGATAATTATTGTTATCTTTAAATGCCTTAATTTGATTGTCTGACAAAAAGAAAGAGAAAATCAAATAAGAGACTTAAGTCTAAAGCGTAGTTAGAGAGGTGACCAAAGCAAGAAACTAATGGATCATATCCTTTTCATGATTTTGTGTTCCAGTAATGCTTTTGGCGTTAGTAAGCAGAGGAAACTTAAGTCTTAGCCGGTTGGAGAAACGAACCCCATATGAGTAATGAGAATTTTTCATCTTTTTGAGTTTGTAAAGAATTGAAATACCATTTGATCTTAATTCTTCCTTTTGCAAGCTTCTTGCTTGAGTACAAGCAAAAGTTCTAGTTTGGAGGTATCTGAAAGGTGGTAAAATATTATATTTCTTTCTTGTTTTCCCTTTAAATTAGATGTGTGTTTTCATCATTATAGTTAGTTTTTACGTGTTTTGACATGAATATATTTTCCACCGACGATGATAATAAGATCAATATCAATGAATTTCAGAGCGTACTATATCATTACGGAAATATTCTTCAATATATATTGGATATATATTTTTTAGTCTACAGTATATACATGTTCAATTAGGGGTATTCAGATCCAATCCGATCAAAAAAAATCCAAAAATCGAATTTTTTTGGATGTATTTGGATCACCATGTAGCATAACCGACCGGTTCGATTCGGTTTACGGTTGGCTTCATGAGAACCGAACCGGTCCAAACCGAACCAGTATTACTTCCATTTACTTGCCATTTATTATTTAAAATAAATTAATATCGAATCAATTATGCTGTCATATATAAAGCAGATCTTCTCTCTATATATAATGCAGTTTGTCATATTATTATTATATATTCCTTGACCTTGTGATGCAACTTTCGCATGTCCACTGTTATTGATATTTTTCTTGAAGTTTTATTATTATATTCGCTTTAATATAGCTTTGGAATCTTCATTTGTTCACTGTTTTATATATTTGTCATATATTTAATTTATAATACAAATCTCTATATAAGAACTAAGCATATCTCCATATATATTATATATTATAGCTATGTCTATTTCGTTGGGATAGATATTATACCTATATTATAATGAAACTTTACAATAATGACATCAAATAGCCATATGAACATAGCAATTAGATATTGTCTCAGTAGACGTTGGTGGCATAATTGTAACTGGTATTGAAATATATTCTTTTTAAATTTCTAAATAGTATTGGTTTAAAAACCGAATAAAACCGATTCAACCGAACCGAAGTAAACCGTATAAATTAGATTGGATTGGATTGGATTTTTCTTGTTGTCATCCAAAAACTGAACCAAACCGTATACTTTATATATTTTTGAATCGGACGATATTTTGTCTCAAAACCGATCCAAACCGGACCACGAACACCCCTATGTTCAATATATGTTAATTTAAATTGTTGGTGTGTGGTACCGTGTAGCGATGTCGTGGCTATGATTATTATTATTTTTATTTGATTGTTAGCATTCTAACAACATCAATGAAGTTTTGGATATTGAAATACAATAGAGACTATTCCTTTTTTATATTTATTGATCTTATCATTGGTGTGATTCAAGTTCTTTAAGTGTGATAATTACAACTATATGAGGATAATTTTTGTATTGATCAAATCATATTTTGATTCACCGAATCATATTTTCAAGTTGTCATTGATGTTGATTTTTATTTTAAATTTTGATTACTTGAAGATTGGCTGAATCATATTATATGCAATTTTTTAAATTAATTGTAATAATAAAAAGATATTATTTTAAATAGTTTATTATTATAATTATTAATATGGTTTCTTATTATGATTAATAAGAATTTAATGCACTATTACATTTCTTTTGGATCAATTTTGTTCGAATTTTATTACGGATTGAATTTTTAATATTTTTAATACGGGTTGAATTTTTGATACAGTAATTTAATATTTTTAATGAGAAATTAAAATGAAAAGGTTGTCAAAGTGATTTCTTTTATGACGATTTCTTATGAAAAATATTAAATATTTTTTTAATTTGTATGTATGTTTGTCCATGCGAGTATCAATTGATTCAAAAGACAGTTGGTGGTTGACTGATTTTCATATACGTCTATGATGGTAAATATGTGATAATTATATGGTTTTACATGTGAATAATAAATCAATTCAAAGAGAGGTTATTATTTGACATGTTTTTATTATCAATGTTTGATCGTTACAACAAGAGTATCAGTAACAGTTAATATTAGTGTCCAGAGACTCAATATTGATGGTGTATTAAGTATCTTGAGATGAGCTACGTTTTTATTTGAACAAATTGATAATTTATTTTTATTTTATGTGAGTATATTTAAAATGTTTAATTTTGTTCTCGCTTTTCAGCTATAATTGCTTCAATATCTGCAAAATTTAAGAATAAGGTACGAGTCCTTAATGAGACAAATTTTAAGAAATGGAATAAGAACATGAAAATTATTCTTGACTGCATGAATTTTGACCTTGCATTAAGGATGAAGCAACCATCTTCTCCTTAGGGACTTGGTTCATCTAGACAGAGGAAATTTTATAAGAAGTGGGGATCGCTCTGATCGCATGAGCCATGTTTTTGTTTGTTCTGAGGTCAATTTAGATCTAGTACCTGGAAACACTTGGTGGTTAGACTTTAGTGAAACTACAAATATCAATGTTTCAATGAAGGATTGCCTAAACTATCGAAAGTCAAATGATGTTGAAAGATACATCTATGTCAGAGATGGAAAGTCGGTGAAGGTGGAAGCCATATGGAATTTGAGATTATTACTGTGTACCAAATTTTATTTGGATTTGAAAGACACTTTTGTGGTTCCGTCATTTAGACGAAATTTAATTTTAGTTTCTTATTTGGATAAATCAGGTTATTTTTGTTCATTTGGAAACAATATATTCAAGTTGTCTTTCAATTCAAATATTACTGGAATTGATTCACTTATGAATCATGATAATTTATATTTACTTGACACAATAGCTTCCTATGTAAAATTCTTGAATAGTTGAGGCAAGACCTTATAAGTCAAATGAAAATTAATTTGACTCTCGAATAGTGAGTAACTACTTTATTGGTTATTCTTAAAGATCTAGGAGATACAAATTTTATGATCCCAAATTACATTCAATTTTTTAGAAGGGAACAACCACATTTATGAGGATATTGAGTTTCGGGGGAAGAATAATGTTAGATACTTTATTTTAGAGGAAGAATTGGTAACAATTCAAGAACCGATTCATATTGTTGCTTTTGATCAAGCAAGTATGGTACTTCAACAAGACGTTGTTGATTTTCCTCCTACTCAAGATGATTTGGTAATTCATGAAGAACAAACTCAAAATCCTCAAGAACGAGTGTTACAAGAACCAATATCTCTGCAGAGATCCATTAGAGAAAGGAGAAACGTTATTCTAGACTATTACATGATATTTCTTCAAGAACATGAGGAAAATAATGGTAAATGGATTTAAGCAATGAAGTAGGAATATAAGTCCATGCAAGACAATAAAGTTTGGGAAGTAGTCTCATTACTTGAAGGTGTGACATCTATTGGTTGCAAGTGAAATTTTACGACCAAATGAGATTCTAACGGTAATGTGAAAAAGTATAAAACTCGTCTTATGGTTAAGGGTTATATTCAAAAGGAAGAGATTGGCTTTAAAGAGGCCTTCTCTCTGGTTTTATCGAAAGACTCTTTTAGGAAAATCATGGCTCTTGTTACATTTGGAAATCCATCAAATGGATGTCAAGACGACATTCTCCAATGGATGTTAGGAAGATATTTGAGCAATTCAGAAATGAATCATTGGAAAGAAGCCAAAAGGTTATAAGGTATTTAAAGAGAACAAAAGACTATATGCTCACATATAGAAGGTCAAACCAGTTAGAGATCACTGGATACTCTGACTCATATTTTGCTGGATACCAAGATAGAAAAGATCCACTTCAGGCTATATATACATGTTGGCTAGTGGTGGAGTTTCTTGGCGGAATGCCAGGAAAATTCTTACGATTTCATCCATCATGGCATCATAGTTTATAGCATGTTATAAGGAATCTAACCATGGGATTTAGCTGAGGAATATTGTCACTGGGCTGCGAATTATGGAAAGAATTGAAAGACCACTTAAGTTATAATGTGACGATAAATCAGTCATCATGTATTCCAATAATGATAGGAGCTCGACCAAGTTAAAATATATTGACATCAAGTTCCTAGTTGTTAAATAAAAGGGTACAGAGTGGATAGATTTCTATAGAATACTTGGGGACAAACTCCATAATAGTAAACCCTCTTACAAAAGGTCTTCCACCCAAGGTCTTTCATGAGCACACTGCTCGCATGGGTGTTATACATTTAGAGGAGTCTTTGGTTTAGTGGGAGTTAGTCGATTATGAGTTCTATATTCTATGTTTTGGTATTATGTTTGCATACTATGATTTTGGATATTTTCCAAATTAATAAGGTTTGATATTCAGCAGTTTATATTTTGTACAATAAAGTTATTGAGTGATATCACCAAAGTAAAGAAGGACTAGTTGAAAATCGACATATACAGACCAATTTCATGTGATTTTCATGTTACACATTTCATGATGGATCTATGTCATTTAGTTGTGTCACTATTGATGATCATTGACATGTTTAGTTATGATTGCTATAACGAAAATCATTTTGGTTCTGAATAGTGATATTATTAATGGACGAGATAATTTAGATATGCTTAAGGAATATAATGGCGAATTTTGAGCTCATAAAGCCTAACACATGTGTATGATTACATATGTGACAAGTGGAGATTGTTAGAATATTTTGGTCACAATTGTAATGTTACATGTGTTAGGGTCATTATTTAATTAGCCAAAACTGTAGTGGTCTAATTAATAATAAGTATGTGGCTAAAAGCATAAATATCATGAAAGATAATATTATTATATAGATACCATAAGTCAATATCTAATTTGATGAGGGGGAAAATTAGAATTGAAAACCAAGAAATAACCATAAGGTTATTTATAGGGGTTATGGTCCTCATTTGTAGGCAACGAGAAAATGACTTATTAGGAATTCTTTTTTCATCTCCATCAGAGGAGAATCAAAGAGCCATACAGAACTCTACAAATCGGAAGATTAAATATCCGCAAATCTTCGGTGATTTCCAATGGCAAATTCAGACACACTTCCGTTTTCATTCTCATAGTTGTATTCTAGTATGAGTTTAAGAGTTTTATTTAGGGTTATGTAATTGATTTCTATATTGATAAAAATTATAAGGTTTATGAACATAATCTATCATGTCTCTCACATATAAACCATTTATTTATCAAATTATTAAGGTTAAAACATGGTTCGTGCAATCTTAATATAATCAAGGGTTAAATATTTTTTTGATCTCTCTAAATATCTTAAATTTCGTTTTAGTCTCTCTAAAATTTTCCTTCAAAGAATGGTCTTTTTAAAAATTAAATTTTAACTTTTGGTCTCTTCTGCAATTGAACGACGGTTTTTACAACTTAACGACAGTTTTAGCGACAATTGTTTTTAGCGACGAAATTATAGATTATTTTAGCTATGATTTTGTCAGAAGAGACCAAAAGTTAAAATTTAATTTTTTTAAAAAGATAATTTTTTGAAAAAAAATATACAGAAACTAAAAACGAAATTTAAAATATTTAAATAGATCAAAAATTTACTTAATCATATAATCAAGTGTCCAATGCACTAAATGTGCTATTTCCTTAAAATCTAGATCTATCTTTCAATCGAGACGGATCAAACCCTATATTAAGGAGTTTAGACTTTTGAAGATCAACAATCACAAACGGTCTTTCACATCATAAACACCATATGTAAAATGGCCCACAAAATTGTGTTCATATATTTCAAAAAAAGAATGGAGACAAACTTCTTTGTACACAACCAAGTATGTCATGTCATATGCTAGTATAGTAAATGCAAGTTTTTTCTTTTAAATATGTCCATATGCATGACCCCTCCTAGGCCCTAAGTACTTACTAGTTGGACTTACCAGTACTTTCGCAGCGGCGGCACATGCAGCATATGGAGAGTCATTGGATCACATGAGTCAAAAGTTATACAAATGTTATATTGTACTTTTTTTTCTAGTATGTCAAGCCGATCTATTAGGTTTAATTACACGTGGTTCCGTAGAAATTGCGACATCTAATATTATTGAAACATGTTTATGATAATCCAAAATTATCATTTATCATTTTTATTAATTTTAGTGTGTTATTTTTTTTTGTTTAAAATTAATTACACTAATTATTATTTTAAGAATATTAATTAGTTACTTCTAGTTTTAGATACAAAGGGATTCAAATAGTAAAAGAGGAGTGTATTTATTGATTCGAGTTCAGCTCTAAAATAAAGAAGAAGATATGTTTTTTAAAATTTATTGTTTCATTTTTTCTGACAGACCCATTTTAAGAAAGAGGTGTACTGTACAATATAGGAGTGTGGTGTTTTGGGCCACCAAATTCTGATAGTTTGGGATTAAGGCCACCAAAAATATATGAATTATGTACAGAAGGGGTGCGCTTATAGTTTGGGATGACTCAGTGAATAAAGAATGTTGGTTCATTATAAATTTTTGTCACGAAGTCCATTTGCATTTTTTTCTATCTACAATTATTATTATCTTTTAAACATTATTATTTATTATTTTTATTATGATTCTATTTTTAAGGAAAACACGTGGAAAAAACAAGTTTTTGGACACGGTTGACTAAGTCAACCAATGGTTTTGAAACCCTAATTCCAATCTCAACACAAGTGGCACCCTGTTCTCATTATCAAACAATCACTGTAGAGATTCACAATTAATATTAACAGAATCAAATCAATAACAAATCAAATATCGCAATACAAATGTTACAAAATCAAATCCCTAATATCAAATTCGAATCAATTACAACAAAATCAAATCAATTACAATCTAAGTCTTCCTAATTCCCGATTCAATCAATAATTAGTAACAACAATCGAATAAAACTTCTTAATCTGTCTAATTTCTAAACCTATATAAACCCTATGATCTAAGATGTAGAGGAGGACAAGAAAATTTTGGGGGGAAAATTATAATAGAGAAGAGGAGAAGAAGCAGAAGCCCGAGTCAACCATCTTGCATGAGATCTGGGTTTCAATTTCTGAAATCCTAGATCTGTGTTCCATCATCGTCGCCATTAAATTGTCGTTGCGCCATCATCACACACACCTACAATCAGAGAAGAAGAAAAGGATTAGACAGAGGGAGAAAGAACCAGAAGGAAATTTACAGAAAGATTCACTGCAAAGGACGGTAACCCTTATAACTTAGCTTAATGTTATTTTAGTTGAATTGATTGAATAATTGGTGTTTCAGTTGTGTTTAATTGTATTGATTCTATTTGGAATTGGGTTTTTTTAGGGTCTAGGGTTAGGTTTAGGGTTCAGGTGAATAACCCTAGGGTTAAGATTCTTAGGGTTTATACTAATATGTGTTAGGGTTCATCATTTTTGGGGTTAGGGTTCTTATATTATTGGGGTTAGAGTTCATGTTCTTAGGGTTCTAAGGGTTTCAGGGTGTTAGACGGTGGTTTCTGTGTTGCTTCACGGTGGCTCCGATTGAGATTTGAAGATCCCGGTTGAGCTTCAACCGGGGATCTGGGCTTCAAGGTGGTTTGAGGGGAGGTTTAGGGCGGCACAGGGAAACATTGTCGGCTGGGGCGATTTCTGATCACCAGGTTTCTAGAGAGAGGGAAGAGGCTCTCTCTCTAAAAACCACAAAGGGGTTTCGTTTGTTGTAGAGGGAGAAAAAGAAGAGAAAAATGGGACTCCATCCCAGAAACTTCCTTTTATAAAACGCCCTCATGATCATGTTCTTGTTCCCCACGTCCCCTTACCATACACCTTTAATCACGACCATGTGATTAGGATCCAACACATGTAACCTCGTAGCCTACGTTAACGCCACGGACTCGCACATACTGGATCCAAACGGGCTCCATAATCTATTCTAGGCCAGGCCCAATTGCTAATCACACACCCTTATTTATTGTGTGATTGAACAAATGTACCCCCCTCCACACATTTTGGGCCAAGTCTAACATCTGGACTTGGGCCCTTTACTTCCTGCATCCCCCAGATTTGCTACTGCGTTCAAGCTTGCACCTCCTTTGTGTTTTGGGTCTAAATCCAATATTTGGATTTAGGACCATATTGTTCATACCCCTAGCCTTTTACTAATGAACTAATTTTGCATCCCCTGCAATTTTAATTAAAATTATTTAATTTCTTCTATTTATTTATTTATTCATTTATTTTCTATTATTTTTCATAATTAATATATTTACATATTTAATATATTTATAATAAATTTTAAATTTGTTTATTTATTAATTCAAAATTTTGTTTATATACTAAGCAATTCAAATATTTTTTAATTGCATTAAATCTATTTTTCTCACATTATCAATATATTTAAAAATATCTAACCAATCAAATTACTAACAATTTTCCACTAGCCTAATTTAAACTCAAGATATTATTTTCAAAAAGGATTATGGAGATATCTCCTATCGATTGCGAACTTCATTAATAACTCCGCAAATTAGAAACCCGGACTTGGTTCAAGGAGAATCCGAGATATTTTCATAATCCATAAAAAAATGCCAACCAAACAACTGCGAACTACGGATTGAGACTCTGATTCTTGATAAGAGGATACGTAGGAATACGACTTAAAAATCGTGGCGAGTTCCCCTAATTAAAATTAAAACTCTATTTCTCAAATCGTAAATCTAAACTCTAGTATCCTTGTGAACAAGATAAATGAGGGGTGTCTAACACCTTCCCATCGTCTAAAAATGAGTCAACAATTTAGAATCTCTGACCAAATTAGGATTATCCGTTATATATATATTATATATATATATATGTGTGTGTGTGTGTGTGTGTGTGTGTGTGTGTGTGTGTGTGTGTGTATGTGTGTGTGTGTGTGTGTGTGTGATATCCCAAATTTTCTCTACTAGTTCCTGATATTTTTATTTCCATTTTTAAAAATTATCTTTTATAAAATATTATTCATATAGTTATGGGAGTTTAAAGTTATAAAGGGGGGGTTTATCTTATAAAAAAATCACGGGCCTTTCTCAATCAGAAAGGGCCCATGTAACTTCTTAGTCTATTTCAAAATATTGGAAAAAGGGTGTATAAAGAAATGCATTTTGTTTAAGGCCCATAAAAATTTTTGTTTTGTTAAAGCCAAATAAGTGGTCAAACATTAAGACCCGTTTCAGTTTTTTTTACTGTTTTGAAAACAATTGTTTTATTTTTAATCGATATTATAATTATATAACTTAATTGTTGTTTTGTTAATTAGAAGCAAATTTTGTTACGCAGCCCAATCAAGCCAAGCAGGCCCGGTTCAATAAGAGAAACGCGTGGCCAAAAATCTAGAATAGATACTGTTCAAGTCATGAAAAGATAATACACATTTTATTGCAATAACTACCACTGTTCAAATCAAGGAAAACAAAATCAAATTGATACAGAAATAAAATCTTGGCATTAACTTTCCAGAACACAAACAACTCAATACAGAGACAAAACCAAAACTAAAGCAGAAACGAAATGGTATAAACTTCTTGCAATTACAACAAAAACTAGAACAAAATCCCTAATCTGCTAAAGCAGTAACGAACCTCATAACTCTATTTTCTAATTTATAAACCCTAAAACACTATAAAAGGAGGAAATTATTACAGAAACATGGGGAATTTACAGGAAGACGAAGAAATTACAGAGGAGGGACGAACAAATTATGACAGAAAAAATTGTCAGAGAGAAATAAATTGTCAAAAAAACAAAAGAAAATTTAAAGGAGAGAGAGTCGGCAGAAGGAAGTACAAAGGGATTTTTTTTGTGTCACTTCCGTCGCAGGATCCACGTTCATCACCGCCCCAGCCTAGGGTTTCAACATCTGAAACCCTAGCTATCTTTCAAGCCGATGTTGTCCTTCATCATCCGTCGTTGTTGTCATCCCCATCTTCGTAACGGTCAAACACAAGCAAAAAGAAATCAGAAAGAGAATCACGGGAAAGAAGCTTGAAGAACATTCATGGAGGGTAAAACACCTAGCCTAAGTTTCTTTTGTTTGATTTTTGTAATTATTGTTAGGGTTCTGAAATCATTTTAGGGTTAGGTTGTTGTTGTATCCGGGAGGGTGGGAGATGATCAATCTCCATCGGGGATTAGGATTAGGATACGACGGCTAGGGTTCTTGTACTGTTAGAGAAAGAAGAGAGAAAACGGGTTTGAGAGAGGCAGAGAGATAATGAAATAAGGTGTCGTTTTACAAAAAAACAAAATATAACTTTGTGGTAATCTCATACGCGTGCACCTTTAGTTGTTACCGTACTCCCTCAACCATAGCCACACGATCAACACCTAACGGTCCATAAAACATGTGGGCACCCTATTACTATGCACTCACTCGCAAGCTGTCCAAACGAACTCAAATCCATGGGTTTGGCCCATGTCTAAGCGCACCCTTATTTTTTTGTTTTCTCTAACATACACAAAATGCACCCCCTGGCCAAATGGGCCAAGTCCAATATCTGGACTTGGACCCATACTTCCTTTACCCCCCAATTTTACTGCTTAGTTCTAAATCATACCCCCTACCTTTTGGGTCTGAATTCAATATCTGAATTTAGGCTCATGCTGTTAATACCCCCCTTAGTTTAGTACTCTAATATAATTTACACCCCCTGCTTTTTTAATTTATTTTCTTTATTATTTTACTATATTTGTTTTTTATATATTTCCTATATTTTTTATATATATTATATTTAATGTTATTTAATGTTATTATCATAAAATCAAATAATATTATTTCTAAACTCATTCAAGTATATTTAATTTATTGCATTAAATTATTATTTTTTAATCATGCATTTAAATAAGATATTTTCTACAGTTAACACTCAAAAAAACATTTAACCAAAAATAAATTATTTTTCATAACTAAATTAATTCCACAACCAATTTTCAAAAAGGGTTACGAATACATTTAAATCGACTGCGCGCTTGATCCAAAATCTCTGCTATTCACACACTCAGACTAAATACGCAGGAAATTCAAATATTTTTCGTAATCCATAAAAAACACAAACCAACACTACGAACTATGAAATGGAACTTTGATTCCTCCTAAGAGGATACATAGGCATACAATTAAAATCGTAACGAGTTCCCCTGATAAAAATTAAAACCTTTTTTCCCCTAAAAAACATTAAAACCCTATTTCCTAAAAATTGTGCTTCTAAATCTAGTATCCTTGTGAACAAGGTAGATGAGGGGTGCCTAACACCTTCTCTTCGTCTAGAACCGAGTCCAAAAACCTATAATCTCTAACTTTGTAGGGTTATCCTTTATATTCCCTTCCTTAGGATAAAAATTAAGGGTGACGACTCTGGATTTAAAACCAGTTGAAACAACTGGTGACTCTGCTGGGGACTCAACCCTAGGTTTAGAAGCCTCTCCTTTTGGTTTTAGAGTTTTTAGGGTCTTGTTTTGTTTATTGGGTTTTTATTTCTTGCTCATTTAATTATTTATTTATTTTCTGCCTATTTTTTATTATTCATTATATTATTATATTTGTGGTGGGATTTAAAATTTTGCTAAAATATTTTCAAAAATCCTTAGAAAGAAGGTTCGTCTATTAGCCAAGGGGATACATCAACCCTATGAGTTTATGTGACGACTTCGCCTAGAGTCGATGAAATTCCGTAAAAGAAATACCTCTCCAGATGTATCCTTTTGGGAAGTAGGACTTTGGAATGAGACCTATGACTCTTTGTACGACCTTTAAACCAAAAATCATGATGATACCTTTCGTGACCTAGAGATGGAAGTTTCGATATATAAAGAGACTCCGCTTAAGGGAGGACCTTATGCCTTTCCCTATAGTGTTATTCATGATACCCTTAAGGAAGCCACCTTATGGGGAGGGTTGAATATCCGTAGGCCAAAACTAGGAGCCTACCTTCTAAGGATACCTTTCACAAATCTCACTACAATCTGTAAACCCGTAAAGGTTATATTTCCTTCTACTATTATCTCTAGCCCGTAGGGATTTTGTCTATGTCGTAATTCCTAGCATGTAGGGATTCCTTTTCGTTTTTCATTTGGGCCATAATCCTTAAGGAATTTCTGTCTGTATCAATCTCTGAGACAATGTAGGATATCATCAAACCCATGTCCATCACTCTCTTCGTCCGTAAGGAGTCTCTGCCTATCTCAATCTCTGAGTCAATGTAGGATATCACCATGTCTATCACTAAACCTGTATAGGGTACCCCTATGTCTACCCTCATACTACGTCTGTGTGGCATTGCATATCCACGAAACTTTTTTACCCTAAAAGCTAAAAAAAATATTTTTGCATACCCCAACATTTTCATACATTTTCATCCATCTGCATAAATCTCATATCTCTTTCACTCGCAGAGAACTTTCAACCATAATCCAACAAGGTGATTCCCGGATACTCAAAACAAACTCGAAACAACTTACGAAGCAAACGTAACGTTAGCTATGGAAATGAGAGAAGGTCAACAAGCCACAACTGAAGACATCATTACACCTAAAGAAAAAACTCAGGCTCGATCTCGGCCTATACAAGCTTCAATTGAGAACCTTGATGTGCAAAAACACGCTATTTTCCAAGACGGATATACTCCATCCCATGAATCTATTGAGTATCATCAGTTTGCATTCTCTGTGCCAAAACCCCAAGAGAAAAAACGACCATGAATACTGAAGAGCCACAAGATGCTGAGAACATCAAAAGATACCACATACTGCAAAAGAGGCTCGGCACCATAGAAGGACAGGACACTCATATCTTTGATACTTCTGCTTTATGTTTGGTCGAAAACATGGTATTTCCTCCCAAGTTTAAGATGCCAGATTTTGAAAAGTACAAAGGAGCTAATTTCCCTAAGACCCATTTGAAGATGTATGATAGGAATATGGCAGCATATCCACACGATGACAAATTTCTTATCCACTGTTTTCAAGACAATCTTAGTGGAGCATCATTAGAATGGTATACACCACTAGAAAGAATCCACGTTCCCACATGGAATTACTTGGCTTTGGCATTTTAGAAGCATTATCAATACAACACTGCCATGGCTCTAAGTCGCGTGTGTTGTATCCCAAAATTTTCCCTCTCATTTATCAAGACTTTTCTCATAAGATCTCTTTGACTCAAGACTGGATTAGGGTTTGATTAGCTCAAGACATCTCATCTTACACTGTTGATCCAAAATTAGGGTTTGAGTTTTCACAAGTATTCTTGGACTATCAATGCTTCATATGACTTTCAAACATCATTATGAACCCCTAAGATTACTATTGACAAGTTTTAAGCCCTGAACCACATTTTTGATCAGTCAATTGGACAGTTGACCTGAAAATCAACTGTATTGGGGAAAAAGTCAACCATGGCCAATTTAAAGTAAAACTTCATAATTTTTTATCAACATCAACATTTTAGACTCATGTGTATCATTTGATCAAGTTTGGACCATAATTCCTCAAGAAATTTGATCAAATCATCAAAAGGGCAAAATGGTCAAAATTAGGGTTTTGACAGAGGAAGGGCAATTTCTGATTTTTGACCTAGAAAATGACCAATTGAGTTATAGAATGATTCCAAGGATTCAATTGAATCATCTTTACCTAATTATATGGTTCAAAACATTTCAATTTCATTGGATAGACAGATGAAATTTGCAGTCAACTGATTAAAAGTCAAATGTATACTGAAAAGTCAAACTTTGACTTTTTGGTCAAAAATCAACTGCCAAGGATCACAATTCATCAAAACATGTCAAAATGTGAAACTTGTTCATCAAGAAATCAAGGATTGAAGATTATGGTTTAAAATAGGAAATTTTCTTAACTTAGAAATTTTTCTAAGTATAGAAAATTTCTTATTTTTTCTCAACTTTAAGCCATTTGTTCACCATGATACAAGATGTTTCAAAGGAAGTTCCTAATATGAAAGTTGTAGACCTCCATGAAATATACAACTTTGATTCACACACTTTTCCCTAAAGATGCTTGGATCTCAAGATATAATTTTGTGAATACATCCTCATGAACTAGATAACTTAGTGAAATTTTGCCCTAATTTAGGCAGGTTTTGGACCCAACTTCATGGTAATTTTTCACCCAGTTCCAAGAGGAGTATTGAAATGAATTTCAAATATGAGTTATAGAGAATATTGCAAGCTTTCCAAAATGTCAAAGAACTCCTCAATATCATTTTTGAGTATGGAGAATCGAAGAGATGAAGTTGGCAATTTCTCACTTTTGATTCAAGCCATTTCATGAAGTACAAAGTTGCAATCAATACCTATGTTGCCTAATCCATGCTTTACAGGTCCCAAACTTGTTTCTTACTCCATAATTTAATGCTTACTCAGTTGACAAAGCTTTAATCCAAGCCCTAGAGCCACTGTCCAAGTTGTAATTCCATAAATGGCATAAAGTGGCCATTGCCATTTTGAAAAAGCTTCACTTTTGCAATTTTCCAATTCTTGAGCATTGGACCTGTCTCCTTTGCACATACAAGTCTTACAGGTCTAAAGCAAATTGTACAAAGCATATAACAACCCTAAGCAAGCCAGTACAAGCATGTAAAGCCTTGTCCCTTCACTTTGCTTCAAAAGCAAGAAAGTGTGCAAAAGGCTAGGATTGAAAAATCTATTGGAGAACTGACTTTAAACTGATCCCATACTAATACACAAACACATTACAACAGAAAACACGATTGCTAGAGGCTTGAAACACTCCCAAACTCCCTTTCACCACAAAACTGTCAAAACTTGCAGTTTTTGCATAAGCATAGCAATCCATCATTTAGCTCGTGCGTTTCAAGTTTCAATCATCAAAACACTTTACCTACTTGATATCTAACTGATCCAGACCCTCATCCATGTACTGTAACCCCTTCTCCATCATCTGCCATTTTTGTTTTTAAAGCTTGCAGGTTGACTTGGATAGAGAGTTCCA
The DNA here is from genome assembly GCA_948472305.1 of Vicia faba. Lineage (NCBI taxonomy): Eukaryota > Viridiplantae > Streptophyta > Magnoliopsida > Fabales > Fabaceae > Vicia > Vicia faba. The sequence continues at coordinate 288,547,443 of OX451740.1, forward strand.
GGCACTTCCAAGGCAAGGCAAGGATTGGAACACACTCAGGGAAGCTCAAGCAAGCTCAAGCAATCACCAAGGCTTCATAAAACTCACTCCAACTCCATCCACGATTTCAACTGAAGGAGGTAAAAATCTCAACTTCTATCTCTTCATACAGACATCCATTGGCCACGATTTGTGAATAAACAATGCAGACCTCATTGCTACGAAGCTGTACATATATATATATATATATATATATATATATATATATATATATATATCTTGCATTTATTTGGCCTGAGTTGAGAGAATTTTGAACTTGAAGTTTCTAGAAAAATTAGGTTTAGATTTAGGGCTTTTAAAATTCATCTTGATCTTTGATTGTTAGCTTGCATGATTTATATTGTTAGAATCGTGAGACAAAATGCTACAACATTCATGTTATGAGTTTTCATTTTCATGGAGAAATGAGAAAGTTACAGAGCATCTGGTTGGCTAGAGGAAGAAGACGAAGTACAGGGCCATGGAAGCGTTTCATGTTATGTTATTTTTGTTTCACATTAATCAATGGATGTATAGCCACCCCAGTGGCAAGGTAGCATGCTGGTGAGACCCATGTCCTGGGTTCGAACCTTGGCGTTACCTTTTGTTTTTTACATTTTTCCATTTTTTCAGTTTTTGGCTTGTTTTGCAGGTTTGTGCCTCCACGTTGGGCTTAGCTATTTTTTCTAACTTTCACCACTTGATTGTTCAGGACACCCCCCCTGGCCCAACTTTTTTTTTAATATTTTTATTTATTTGTTTTATTTTCATTTTTGATTATTGAATATTTTCTATAATACATAAAAATCCTAAAATATATATATATATATATATATATATATATATATATATATATATATGATAATATTGCATTTTATTTTATTTTATTTTATTTTTCACATAAAAAATATATTTTATCTTAGTTATATATTAATTATTTTCCTTAATAAACTTGTAAACATAAATAAAATAGGTTTAGTTTAATTTGTTTTATTTTCTTTTCATTCCATACTTATAAATAGTATTTTGGCATATATAAAAACTAAATATTTTCATAAAATATTATTTATTGTTTTTAATACAAAAAATACACAAAAATAATACATAAGAAATTTATTTTCTTTCAAACTAGAAATTAGGGTTAACCCTTTTTAAGAATTAATTTCTTTTCCTTATATTTTTAGGATTAGGTTAAATTTTCTTTTGACATAAAAAAACGAAACAAAATCTTTTCTTGCATGTACATAATTTTGCATATTTAAATATTGTATATTGTTTATTCTAATATTCGTACAAATTCGATTTGGTTGTAATAATTTATTTAGATTTACATTCTTGAAAATCCCCATTCAAATTTGTATTCTCCCTCCCATAAATTGTTGTAATAGCTTAGTAATCTTTACATTACGCAATTTACCGCTTTACATGCCATGTTAGTAATTAGGGTTTGTATGGCAAGATCAAAACAAAGCAAATAGAAAACCCTAATGCAAGATAAAATCAAAGCATGAAAATAACACACTTGCACACAAGCATCATTAGGGTTTCTCCACTTGGTTGCCTTATATAAAAATAGCCATATTACGCATGCGAAGTATCTTGGCAAAAAAAACAAATATAAGATCATAGTCCCTCGATGACGCTATTCAAAGTTGCCTTACAAAATGATCTTGGTCCCTCAAAAATGCTAATATACTTTGTAATATTGCTAATCATGGTTATACGATGACCCACGCCCGTCCCGTCTACATCTAAAGATAGGGTTACTTACCAAATAAATGGTAAGAGAACAATGTTAAAGGAATAGAAAATGTACAAGAAAGACATTTGAGTAGGTAGATTACTTCTAGTTACTTGCTCTATTTCCAAACAAATATCCTTGCTATTTTCAAAACAAACACACACACATTTCAAAAACATCTTACAAACATTGAACACATTTTTAAAAAGACAAACATCTTTGTATACATTCTTATGAACGAGAATCATTACAAAGATTGCCTAAACGAATGACCTGTTTTACAAAATACTTTCAAAACCACACCAAACACATTTTCAAACAACAAAAGCAAGTGATCTAGCAAGTAACTAAGAGCCCATGGAAAACTATGGATGAAAAGGGTGCTAATACCTTCCATTTCATAATCTACCCCTCGAACTCAAGAAAACATCACAAAGGTCTTTCCTGTGCTTTTTCACCTTTCTTCTTGGATAAAAGAAAAGTTGATGGCGACTCTTGCTAACCGTAACATTTGCGATAAAACGCAAAACCCTCAAGTCAGTTCTCTCATCGTATCACAGAACTGGCAACTCTGCTGGGGAGTCTAATAAAAGTGGGGTTACCTTAGGGCTAGATCAAATTTATTTGCTTACATTGTTTGACTTGTTTTCTTTACATTATGGTTCTTTGTTTGGGTTTGAATCCTCCACCCAGATTTGGGAAACATTATAGGTAAATAGCAATACGTTGTGGAAACTGTGCGGGGTATACCGACATGGTCTAAGCAATAGCTATGTTAGTGTGACATATTTGTGGGTACCGGTAGCCTTTGAGTCAATTAAAGAGAATACGTGGCCGCTGAGTGATGTCATGAAGCACTAATGAACTTCTAGAACCCTTTACTTGACCAACTTGGCCTTTAGGATGTAGTGAGATGACCGGCTTTGGTGCAGTCCGAAGTTGGTAGATACTCGATACTGCACTCATTGAGGGTTGGTTTCTTGGGATATTTCGGTCGCCATTAAAGAGGCTTGAGCTGAAACATTGAACAAGGAAACAATCCAGTGATATTGAGCTCCTTAGAACCCGGTTACTATTATTAGGACAGTGTGATACGGTGGCCAGAACCGGACTGTTTTGAAATGCTGGTTTGCGTTTTGCGTTTGTGTTTACAAAATGTCGCGGTAAGTAAGAGTCGCCACCGACTTTCATTTTATCCAACCGGAAAGGAAAAAAGTACAGAAAAATTCCTTTTTCGAGATTTTGAGTACGGGGGGTAGATTATAGAAAGGGAAGGTATTAGCACCCTTTCTATCCGTGGTTTTCCACGGGCTCTTAGGTACTTGCTCATCATTTTCAAAATTGCTTGTGTGTTTGATTTGAAAAAAGTTTTTGTTTTACTTTGATTTAACCCTTGCTTCTGTCTTCAAGAGTGTTACAAAGTTGTTTTGAAAACTTTGTTTTAAAGGAGTGTAAGTGTGGAAAAAAGTTTGTTTTGAGCAAGTACTTAAGAACTAATCTACCTACTCGAAAAAGAGAATGTTTCTATTCTTGTTTCCTTTAGACAGTGCTATCACACTATTGGTGAGTAGGTAGCACCGTCGTTGGAGTTTTAAGGGTCAATTCGAAAGAGACGTACGATCACCAGAGCAATGTTAGGACGTCTTAGTAATAACCCTAATGTCTTAAGATCAATATTCGAGGCAACATTTCCGAGGCAACATTTCCGAACGAGACTTTGATCTTTTGTTTAGACAAGAGAGCGACCACTAAAATACCCTATACTTAATGATCATTTACCGAAGGAAACCAAAGTGAGAGTATACTCTAGGAGTGCGCATGTGCGAGTGATTCAGTTTCAAGTTTATTATATTTTCACATTTAGGGTTTGCTAACCGTTTTAAAATTTACATACAGTCTTGTCATGCAACCCTAATATCATACATCTAACAGTTTATGTTTGCGAAAATTAAAGTGCGGAAGGTAAAGCTACGCTATGACAAGGCTTCGAGTATTAATTACATAGCCAAAAACAACCCATTAAGAAAGACGATAAATGAACGAAAAAGTCCTAATTAATCTATTACATCCTGTGAGCAATTACATCAATATAAATAAAAATAAATAAATGCGCGATGAATAGAGAATGGAAGGAAGTTAGGGTTTTGACCCCGTCTAACCTAATTAAAAGAAAAGATTTTTTTTGATTGTTTTTGATTATTTTTTAAGAAATATAAAAGGTTTTAAATTAGATATGAACCTAATTACCAATTAAATTAAATTAAGAAAAATATTAAATTTGACCTATTTTTGTGTTTTTGGTTATTTTTAAGAAAAAGAAAATAGAAATTAAATTAAACTAAAACCCTAATTTTCTAATTGTTTTTAATTTATTTACAAAAGGAATTAAAGTTACCTAATAAATTAAATAAACTAATTAAATTATGTTTTTTTGATAAAAAAAAAACTAAATCTAATTGGATGACAAATTTATTTTTTTAATGATTTTTTGATAAAAAGAATAATTAATTTGTGTTAGTAAAAAAGTTAAATGAATTAATAAAGAAAATATAAAGAGAAAAAGAAAAGGAAAATGGGCTTGTGAAATAGAAATTTTTGGGGTGTGAGCCCAAACAAATTGACCCATAATGACTTCCAAGATCCCAAGTTGTGTGTTGATCAGGGTGTATGGTGGTCCTTCATATGATGGCCTTCAGATCTGGCCTTCTGGAGATCCAATGGTGGAACCTTGAGGTCACATGGTGGACTTCATACCTGTGCATACGCCTGATCATATAAATGAAAATAATATGAAATATATGGGGGACCTAGGATTCGAACCCAGGTCCTATAGCTTTTTCCAACTGCCCTGTTACCAACTGAGCTGCATGCTTTTGTTGTATACAAAATAATAATAATTGATAATATATAATAATGCAAGTTAGTGGGAGACCAACAAAAATATGCGCTCCAGAATTCAGATGTTCGAATGGGAGAGTGCCACGCATGTCATCTTCCTCCTCGCTCCGTTGGTAAAAGTCAGAGACTTTTACCTACGGACAAATGTCCGTCACTACAACCCTTGCTTGTTTCAAATTCTCACTCGGGCATGATAAATGAAGTCTAAAGCCACGAATCAAATCGCCTTGGCCTACTGAGCATTATGGTACCCTTCTTGTGGACCAATTTTGCCTTTGTAAGAAAAACCCAAAACACAACAAGGAACCCTAACAATGGTGGATTCCTATACAGCTAACAATAATGCAATTAAATGGTACTGTCAGCTTGCAAACATGATCAAGATTACAAATATGTTATTGAAACATGATAAGGATGCAAGAATAGAGAGATTCGATTATGAAAATAGAGACAAATCGTAGACCACTTACAGTGTGTTCTAACGCGCGAGAAGGCTTGCTTTTGATTGATATGGCTTCCTTGAGTGCCCAGGAAACGAAAGAGATGGCTAGGGAGCCTTGTAAGCGCCTGGAAGTATGAAATCAAGTCAGCACTTTTTGGTGATTTTTTCAAGTTTTGTTCTTTCTTTCCACGCCTCCAAACCTTGTTCTTTTGATCTTCTTTTGTCCACTATATACCAAGGAACGAATTAGGGTTACAAACATGCCTTCAATCTTTGTCAATTATAATTTTTGATCTTGATTTGATTCACTTGAAAATCTTTCCAAAATAGGACAAAATCAATCTATTTATGCACACCTATGCCTTGCACGATTTGATTCACTTGCTAGCTGTATAAGGAACCTGGAATGTGCACAAAATCTTAAGGTTTCAATGGTTTGGATATTTTCATGATTTATTTTGATTTAAATTGATTTAATTGAAAAAAAAATCAAAATAAATAGAAAAAATAAGATAAAGGAAATTGGAAAGAGCTAGGGCTCGTGTACCATGCTACCAACTCAAAACAAGTGCCAAAATTTGGGCCCATTTGACAAAAATTGCAATTTGAGGCATTTTGACTTTTGGCAATTTTGTAAAAAAGGTCAACTTCACCAATGTATAACTTCTTCAATTTTGACTCTATGTAGGTGTTCTTGGACTTTTTAGAAATCTCAAGATGTCCTATAAGCAACCCTTTTGGTCTCATCTCAATTGAGTCTTCCATGTTCATGTATGAAGCTTTGACAAAAAAGGTGTTTTTTGTTGACTTTTCAAAATGACCTATAATGTCCAAATTCATAACTTCTTTCGAGTGCATATTTTGAACTTGGGACATGAATATGGATTGTATAGCATTGCATTATATTCAAAATGAGCTTTGGATGGGTCATTTATCATAAAGTATGAGATAGTTATGCTTGGTCAAAATATGAGTTGACTTTTCCTGCAAAAACCCTAATTTAGCAACTTTTAGGTTTTGATGTATTGTGAGCAATCCTTTATAAATCATGATCAAACCTTGATCAAATGATGAATAATACTTCAAAATGAGGATGTTGACCAAAAATCTTGAAGTTTGACTGTATGTAGGCCACAGTTGACTTTTGCCCTAGCACAGTCGGTTTTTAGGCCTTTGAGCAATTGACTGAGCAAACTTTCTCTGCAAGGCTTGAAAATTGACATGGATGATCTTGAGAACATATTAGGACAATGGTGAGCATTTGGGATCCATTGGACTCAAGTATCTTGTTGCAACATGAAACCCTAATTTGAGGTAGACTGCCTTAGGAGAGAGCTTGTTTGGTCAACCCTTGGACTTCCTTGAGCAACTTGAGGATCTTTCTTGAAATGTTTTTTTTTAGAAATATGGGAGGGAAAATTTTGGGGTACAACAACTTCCCCTGTTCAATCTTCTTAAACCTGAGGATGTAGATTGGCTTGCGTGCCTTTCGTGATTCGAAGGTGGAAGATGATTGAACACTAGAGTGCCCAGAAATTTGCACTCGCATGAAGTGGTACTTGTCTTGTGATATCGGGAATGGGCTTATAGATGCCATTTGGAGATTGATGACGGAAGATGGGCTTAATGATGCCATTCAAAGGAGTGTCGATCGCATAAGAGATTCCTTAGCGAGAGTCAGTATACCTGTTGTTGAGGAAGACTACACTGGGGAGTGCTGGTCTCTGTCTTGAGAGAAATAGAGTTTTAGGAGCTTCGGTCGTCCATTATCCTACTTGGAAATCGTCTCTTGGTCGAAGAGGTGAAATTGAACTACTATCTAGTCGTGATCCAGGCTTCATAGTGATAAGACCGACTGCTATTTGGTTGTAATCCAGACTTTACAGTGAATTACTGGGGAGATGAGATTAAACTTGCTATCCAGTCGTGATCCAGGCTTCACAATTTCTCGATTCTTATCTGGTCGTAATCCAGGCTTCAGAAGGAAATGAGTTGTTATCCGGTCACATCCAGGCTTCAACTTGAATTTAGGGCACACTAATATCCGATCGACTCCGGGCTTCTTAGTATTTGTCCAGGTAAACTACTATTTGGTAGAAATCCAAGCTTCGCAGTGTCTTGTACTGTTATCTGGTCGTAATCCAGGCTTCAGTCCTTTTATCGTTATCTGGTCGTAATTCAGGCTTCACGATGCTTTATACCATTATCTAGTCGATTCCAGGATTCATGGTGTCCTGTACTGCTATCTGGTCATAGTCCAGGATTCACAATACCTTACTTCTTATCTGGTCGTAATCCAGACTTCAGAAGAGATCAAGTGGTTATCCAGTCGCCTTCGGGCTTCCATTTGATTTTTGGGCCTACTAATATTTGGTCGAATCTGGGCTTCATAGTAATTGGCCGGGTAAACTGCTATTTGGTCGTAATCCAAGCTTCACAGTGTCCCTCACTGTTATCTGGTCGTAATCTAGGCTTCAATGTCTTTTACCGCTATCTGGTCGTAATCCAGGCTTCGCGATGTCTCATACCATTATCTGGTCGAATCTAGGCTTCATGGTGTTCGGAGAAATCAAGATACTATCCGGTCGAATTCGGGCTTCATAACTTGTATTAAAGATATACCACTATCTGGTCATAATTCAGGCTTCGCGGTGTCTTTGGCTGCTATCTGGTCGTAACCCAGGCTTCACAGAAATTTATATTGCTATCTGGTTGTAATCCAGGCTTCACAATAACTTGCTGAGCTGTTATCCGGTTATAATCCGGGCTTCAAGGCTTGTGTTTATGATATACCATTATCTGGTCGAATCCAGGCTTCATGGTGTCTCACACTGCTATCTGGTCGTAACCCAGGCTTCACAGTAACTGGCTGAGATGTTATCCGGTCGTAATCCGGGCTTCACGGCTTGCTGGGGATTAAACTATTATTCGGTCGAATCCGGGCTTCATAGCTTAAAGATAAACCACTATCTGGTCGAATCCAGGCTTCGCGGTGTTTGATACTGTTATCCGGTCGTTCCCAGGGCTTCACAATATGATGTAGAAATCAAGATACTATCCGGTCGGATCCGGGCTTCATAGCTTGAATTTGGTGAGAATTTGATTGTACTTTTCCTGAAAGGTAAAAGGTTAGTTGTATGTAATGCATGATATGTATCAAGCTATAATGTTCTCAAAATGAATGAGATTGTGCTGTATGATGCGTATGCATATGTCATGATGTATGGACATGCAATGTTTTTATGGTATTCTCTAACTGGGGAAAATAAATCCCGGACTACTGCTGGAGAAAAAGAGTTGAATTCTTCGTTCTCGCTGGGGATATCGACCGAAGATGGTTGTGAGAATAATTCTGCTGGAGAATAAACTGACGAGAAAATGACTCTATGGAGAAGAGATACTCTGTCAGAAGGTCTGCTGATTTGGAGAAATAACCTCGGCTGGGGATGAATTATCGTTGCTGGCGATAATGAACTCTGTCGGGGATTGAATTTCTGCTTGGGGAAGAAATAAACTCCACTAGGGATAATCTTCTAGTGCTGGTGATAGATAAACTCTGCTTGGGGAGAATCATTGTTTTTAGATACCTTTTTCTCTGCGGGGAGTGAATGTACCTTTAGTCGTATTCTCCAGCTAGGTTTATCCCTATACCTGGTGGACAGAGCAACTGTAAGGTTTGTACATTTCTTGTTTGCCCCTGTTCCTGAATTTACGAGTAATCGTCTTTTGTTTCGCATGTAAATATTTATGAGCAACAATTATTGTCAAATGCATATATCAAAAATGAACCATTGGACGTTCTTGCAAAATAAAACAGAAAAAAGAAAAACAATTTGAAATTTCTTTGTGAAAATGAATTGTATTGATTTTGAAGTTGGCATGTAAATAGGCGTTTTTGTACAAGAGGCTGACGTCCTAGTAAGAGAATGCCACCGAAGGATAGAATCTATACAATTTGTGTAAAAGAAAGAAAAACAGCTATGTGAACAATCCCATTGGGTTCCAACTCTGCTATTGCCTTTATATCTTTGAGAGTCTCATCACTTTGCTACTTGGTTGAAGGTAGATCAAATAGATTAGTGTCGTCCGAGCTTGATAGTTTATACCGAAGTCTGGTTACAAGATAATCCAATGAGACATAGTGTTACGCTTCAATCCCTAATTTTTGCCTGGACCGCCCTTTCGGGTTTTCAGTCCACTGGGATACGCTTTTTTGCCCAAGCCGCCTTTTCAGGTTTTCGACTTGCCGGGTGTACAGTTTTTCATTTTCATCCCTTATTTTTGCCCGAACCCTTTTGGTTCGCCGGGAAGCCCTTATTTTTGCCTAGGCCAGTCAACCTAGCGGGTCTTTGATTATGCGTAGTATTTTTTCACTATGTCTGCATTGACAGGATGAGGAAGGTCGTCACCATCCATAGTGGTTAGAATCATAGCTCCTCCTGAGAAAATGTTCTTAACCATAAATGGCCCTTCGTATGTAGGGGTCCATTTGCCCCTGGGATCACCTTGTGGCAGTATGATGCGCTTGATCACCAGATCCCCGACTTGATACTCTTGTCGTCTAACTTTCTTGTTAAATGCCTTGATCATTCGCTTTTGATACGTCTGACCATGACAAATAGCAGTAAGTCTCTTTTCATCGATTAAGTTCAGCTGATCAAGCCGGGTCTGGATCCAGTCGTCCTCTCTCAAACCTGCATCCTTCATAATCCGGAGAGAGGGTATCTGGACTTCAACAGGTAAGACTGCCTCCATGCCATACACCAGAGAGTAGGGATTTTCCCCTGTTGAAGTCTGCGCTGAGGTACGGTACCCATGAAGAGCGAATGGTAACATCTCATGCCAATCTTTATATGTTACCGTCATCTTCTGCATAATCTTCTTGATGTTCTTATTAGCTTCTTCAACAACCCCATTCATCTTAGGCCAGTAAGGAGAAGAGTTGTGATGCTGTATCTTGAACTGCTTGCAGAGCTTGGTGATCAGCTTATTGTTGAGATTTGTACCATTGTCCGTAATGATCCTCTCTGGTACACCATATCGACAAATTAAATTGTGTGGAATAAACTGCGCCATGACGTTCTTGGTTACTGTAGAAAAGGAAGCTGCCTCAACCCACTTCATAAAGTAGTCAATAGCTACCAGAATGAAACGATGCCCGTTGGATGCAGTAGGTCTGATCTCGCCAATCATATCGATACCCCACATTGCAAAAGGCCAAGGAGCTGTCAAGACGTTCAGAGGAACTGGAGGTATGTACACCTTATCAGCATAGACTTGGCACTTATGACAGGCCCGAGAATGCTGATAACAGTCGGCTTCCATAGTAGACCAGTAATATCCTGCCCGTAGGATTTTCTTCTCCATGGTATGTCCATTGGAATGAGTTCCAAAAGTAACTTCATGTAACTCTGCCATGATCCTTTCTGCCTCGCTCTTGTCCATACATCACAGTAAGGTTGAATCATGATTACGCTTGTAGAGGACACCGTTGCTGATGAAGAACTTCGTAGTGAATCTCTTCAGAAACTTCTTATCATTAACAGATGCACCCTCGGGGTACTCTTGAGCCTCAAGATACCTCTTTACCTCATGAAACCAGGGTTTATCTATTACCTCTTCAGTCTCAATGTCACAACAATGTGCGGTTTCGTCTAACCTCTCAATGGTAATCTGGGGAGCCTCATTGTCCCACCCGACCTTGAACATAGAAGACATGATAGCTAACACGTCCGCTAACTGATTCTCCTCTCTCGGGAAGTGTTCAAAGGTTATCTCCTCAAAATGTGGAAGCAACGTTAATACATACTCTTTGTAAGGAATAAGATTTGGGTGCTTCATATCCCACTCGCCTTTGATCTGACTGATCACCAGAACGGAATCTCCGAATACACTTAAGAACTTAATCCTTAGGTCAATAGCTGCTCGAAGGCCCATGATGCATGCTTCATACTCCGCCATGTTGTTGGTGCAGTTAAAACATAACTGGGTGGTGAACGGAGTATGACAGCCTTCAGGAGATATGATTATGGCGCCAATGCCATTAGCCAATGCGTTTGAAGCTCCATCAAAATACATAGACCATCGGGATCCTTCCTCAGGTCCTTCATCCGGTCCAGTTTTTTCACAGTCGGTCACCAACATGATGTTCTCATTCGGAAACTCGAAATTCATAGACTGGTAATCATCCACGGCCTGATGCGCAAAATGATCTGCCAACACACTCCCCTTGATTGCTTTTTGGGTTGTGTATTGGATGTCATACTCTGTTAAGATCATCTGCCATCTCGCTATTCTTCCGGACAAGGCAGGCTTTTCGAAGATATACTTGATTGGGTCCATCTTTGATATCAATGGAGTAGTGTGAGTCAGCATATACTATCTCAGCCGGCGAGCAGCCCATGCCAAAGCGTAGCAAGTTTTCTCAAGCAGTGAGTATCGGGTCTCACAGTCAGTAAACATTTTGCTAAGGTAGTAAATAGAATGCTCTTTTCGGCCGGACTCGTCATGCTGCCCCAACACGCACCCCATTGAATTATCTAGTACTATCAAGTATAAGATCAAAGGTCTTCCCTCAACTGGAGGCATCAGAATAAGGGGCTCTTGGAGATATTCCTTGATCCTTTCGAAAGCGGCCTGACATTCATCATTCCTTCTTACCACTTGATCTTTCTTCAACAGCTTGAAGATTGGTTCACAAGTAGCAGTCAGGTGCGAAATGAATCGGGAAATGTAGTTTAGACGTCCCAAAAAGCCTCTGACTTTTTTTTCCGTTCGAGGAGCTGGCATTTCCTGTATAGCCTTTACCTTTGCAGGATCCACTTGAATACCTTTATCACTAACAATGAAACCTAACAGCTTACCGGACCTTACCCCAAAGGTGCACTTGTTCGGGTTTAACCTCAGCCTGTACATCTTCAATCTGTCAAATAGCTTCTGGAGATGGTCAAGATGTTCTTCTTCAGTTTGGGACCTTGCAATCATGTCATCAACGTATACCTTAATCTCATGGTGAATCATGCCATGGAACAAAGCGACCATGGCACGCTGATACGTTGCCCCAACATTCTTCAATCCGAACGGCATGACCTTGTAGCAAAAGGTGCCCCACTGCGTAACGAAGGTCGTCTTCTACATGTCTTTGGGAGCCATCTTAATCTGATTGTAACCAGAAAAACCATCCATAAAGGAGAAGATCTTATGCTACGCAGTGTTATCGACTAGAACGTCGATGTGAGGGAATGTGAAATCATCCTTGGGGCTTGCCCTATTCAGATCCATATAGTCCACACACATCCGCACCTTACCATCTTTCTTGGGCACTGGAACAACGTTGGCAACCCACTGCGGGTAAGAAGTAACTGCTAGAAAACCGGCATCAAACTGTTTCATGACCTCAACTTTGATTTTCTCAGACATCTCTGGGCACATACGGCGAACTTTCTGCTTTACCAGAGGACAATCTTCTTTAGTTGGTAAGCGATGAACCACAATGTTGGTGTCCAAACCAGGCATATCTTCACAAGACCAAGCGAAGATCTCAACATAGTCGCGTAGCATCTATATTAACCGTTGCTTGACACTAAACTCTAGATTCACACCGATCTTGACCTCTTTCTTATCTTCTTCTGTACCCAAGTTCACTGATTCCATTGGCTCTTCATGGGGCTGTATGACCCTCTCTTCCTGTAGTAACAGTCTAGCAAGTTCCCCAGGCACTTCACAATCATCCTCACCTTCGTCCTCGGCTTGGTTGATCGGATTTTCAAAGTCATAAATGGCAATAGCAGAGTCGTTATCAACGGGATCCAGAGTGGATGCGGATCTGTATTATGATATGTGAGTGTGTGTAAGACAATAACTGTTTTGATAAAGTGCAAGATAGAAAAGAAAAACAAGGAGCGCAAAATTTGTAATACAAGAAAACGTCCAATGCTTTATTGATGATATATGAAAATGACAAATGTTAAACCCTCACAAACAAAGCCAAGGTGCCTCGGGCAAGGCACCGGGCCATAAAGTTTTAAACTGTTTGTTACAAATTTCAAAACAAAAGGTCTATTACTGTGTAATAAAAGAAACGGGCACGAAGTCCCTTGTCGTCCAATTGTTCAATCCACCGTCGGTAGTCAGGTAAATCCAGCTTTCGAACTCTGAATCTTCTTCGTCGTCTTCAATTGCATTCACTCATGGATTACTGATGCGCAGGGGAGGTCTTCCAATCCACGCGCGCCGAACAGCCCTTTGAGCCTCTGCAGTAAATCCCAAACCAAACTTGTCAGTTTTGTATGCAAAGTCAGGGAGTTGACCCTAAATGGCACACCCACCTTTTTTAATAACGGCTCTGGAATCCTTGAGGGAAGCCATCTTCATCGGAGGTTCTTCAACAACCACTTCAATCGACGCCAGAGTCTGGGGGACCTCTTCAAAGTTCTGACACGGGGTTTCGATGAACTCTCCATCCATCTCCACATACCGAAAGGAGTTAAGATGACTCACCATGTACTCCTCTTCTCCTCGTACCGTGACAATCTTCCCCTTTACTGGATATTTCAACATCTGATGGAGCATAGAAGTCACTGCCCCAGCCTTATGAATCCACAGGCGACCCAGCAAGCAGGAATAGGATGGTCAGATATCCATCACATAGAACGTAGATGCAAAAGTCTGAGAGCCAACTTTAACAGGGACATCCATCTCTCCGTGCACCATCCTTTTGGACCCGTAAAAGGCCCTAACCACAATATTACTTGGCTTTAGGACCAACCCTTCACAGTCCAACCGGTCTAATGCTTTCTTGGGTAAAACATTCAATGAGGATCCAGTATCCACCAGTACGTGGGCCAGAGTAGTGCCCCTGCACTCGATCGAGCCATGCAGGGCATCATTGTGATTTCTTCCTTTAGCAGTCAGATCTGCGTCAGAGAAACCCAATCCGTTGTCAGCGGTCAAACTAGCTACACAGTCTTTGAATTGATCAACAGAGGTTTCCTGCGGCACATGCGTAGTTTTGAGGAAAGAAATTAAAGCCTTTGCATGGGCTTATGAGCACAACAACAAAGACAGCATGGAGATTTTTGATGGGGTCAGCCCCAGCTGTTCGACTATGTTGTAGTCGCTCTTCTTGATAATCTTTAGAATTTCCTCTATCTCCTGCCTAGAGGTTTCTACAACGATATTCTTAGGTGCCTCCATCCAGGCAGGCTCACCTGTGATTTGTTTGCCCCGAGTGTCAGACGGCTCGGCGACAAGGGTGATAACTGGAATATGAACTGGGACAGTAGCTGATGTACTGGCAGATGTAATGGAAATAGGATTTTGAACAGTCGGAGGGGAAATTTCAGGAGAGAAGAGTCTTCCGCTTCGGGTGACCTTGCTAGCCCCGACAATATTGCTGACATCAGTATCAGCTTCTTCAGCCTTCAAATCTTGTTTGATCTCATGATAATACACATCGGCCCCATAGTGCCACGAGACAGCCTTATCCGAAGTGTATGGGATAGGACCAGGAATAGTAATGATTAATGGAGCAACTCTCAGAACGGATGTAATCCTAACAGTCTTTCTCGAGGAAGCCTTGGAAGGATTGGCGGAAATGGTTATGATGGAAACATCTTCAATAGGAATCAACAAAATCAATGTTTTCTCGAACATGATCTCTTTGTTATCCATCAGGCGTTGAACACCTGATTTCAATAAATGGAAACCAGCAGGCAGGATTGAACATAGGTGACAACCTTCGCCACAGCCCGGAAATAAATCGGCCAACAATAGATTCTTCTTAACTGTCATCAACGGAGTAGAAATGTCTTCCAAAGAGGTCACAAATGAATCATCATCCATAGCATTTACTCCATGCTTGGGCATAGGAGCAGTCATGACGTTAGACTTTTCCGGAGCGTCAAACTCGATTTCTTTAGCTCCAATCAAATCTTGCACCTTATTCCTCAAGGCCCAGCAGTTGTTTGTATCAGGCCCTAGGCTATCGGAGTGATAGGAACAACGGGCATTCAGATTATACAGCGAAGATGTGGTGCTGGGATTCTTCGGGGCTTCCCTCAGAGTTATCAGGTTTGTTTTTAACAGTTGTGGTAGAATTTGAGATAAGGTCATACTGAGCCGAGTGTATTGTCTTTACGGTCTCTCCATTATTTGCTGATTATTGCATTGTGGGGCAACAGTGGGTCTTGATATTACTACCATATTCACTTCTTGGCGGTGTTCAGGTCTGTTTTGGCTCCTCGAGCTGTAAACTGCACTAGCTTCTTTCTTACAGGCGAAAGGCCTCTTTTCTGCACTTGATGAAGTACCTTTCTGTATCTTGCCACTTCTGATACCAGCTTCTACTCTCTCCCCGGTCAAAATCAATTCCGTGAACCCAGATGATGAACTGCCGATCAAATGGTTGAAAAATGGACCAGACAAAGTCCCAAGAAACATATCCACCAACTCCATATCAGACAGAGGGGGTTGGACTCTTCCAGCCAGATCTCTCCACTTCTGAGCATAGTCCTTAAAGCCTTCGCCTGCACCCATAGACATACCTTGAAGCTGAGTACGCGTGGGAGCAAGGTCGATGTTATACTGGTATTGCTTGTAAAAAGCAGCAACAAGGTCCTCCCAGTTGCGGACATTAGCTCCTTCCAATTGATAAAACTATTCAAGCTGAGTCCCTGACAGACTATCTTGAAAGAAATGAACCCACAGATTTCTATCAGCAGTATAAGGCTGGATTTTTCTGACATACGAGTGGAGTTGGAGCTTTGGACATGATACTCCATCGTACTTAGCAAAAACAAGAGCTTTAAACTTGTGAGGGATCACCACCCCAGATGCTAGTCCCAGATCTCCTAAGTCCAAACCAGGTATCTTCTGAATCTCCATTGCACTCAGACGGTCTTCAAGTTGTTTGTACCTATCCTCGGCAGGAGGATACTGTTCTTCATCAAAATCAGTGTCATTATCAGAGACTACATGACTAGGACCTTTTCTTCCTCTTGATTCTCTCCTCCTTTAGATGAATGAGACAAATCAGCTTCCTGTCGCAACCTGTTCCCAAATTTGTGACCCATATTCAGAAGAACCACCTTCTTCTTCTTCTTTTTCTTCTCCTTCATGATGAGAGTCTTCAAATCTTCCTGCCCTTTAGCCAAGTTCAGGAAAATCTCTTTGAATTGAGCATTTTGTGCTTGAAGAGCTTTAATGGCTTGATCGGTAGGTATTTTAGAAGACATTTTATGCTGAAATAAACAACGAAGAAGATGAGAAACCTGTAATGAGGTGCATGATAATGGAATGCGTATGAAATGATTTCAAAGACTTTGGGAGATTTAAATTTGCAAACCAAGAAATAAACAAACTTTATTAGATTTAAACTTGTAAGAATGTTTAGCAATGCCTTTAAGGCGTTACAAAAGAAATATACTAAAAACAAATCTAAACTAGAAAAAGCAACAAAAATCAGAAATTCCATGGACGTTTTCCCTTGGTGCTGATGTAGTCATTGATCTTCCTTTCATTCTCAAGTTGCCTCGTGAGCTTCAAGATCTTCCTCTCTTTCTCATGATACTTCTCCCTATAGGTATCCCTTTCCTCTTTTAGCTGAATCCAGGATCTCTTCAATGCCCCCAGATCAGTAGGCATGTAGGGATAAAGGACTATATAAGGAATCCCTTCTTCATTAGTATGCTCTACAATCACTAGCAACACAACTTCATAAGGCATCCCGAGCCCGGACCCACTGGAGGTAAGGTTGCATGGGGAGAGAAGTCTTTGGTCCTAGCTCTTGAGGGTCAGACCTGTTCACCATGCCCCAGGCTCGTATAAACCATCGGTGATGCTTTTCGACGTCCTCCTTATAGTCAAAGACAATGTCTGTAAGAAGTAGCTCATGAGGACCGTCTCTCCGAGCGCGACTAAACTGTCGTAAAGCCAAACAAGGACTGTAGGTTATTCCCCCTCTAATTCCAAGAAACAGAACATTAGGGTATTCCCCATATCGATCAATGATAGCAACACCTTGCATATCCTTAGAACTCCAAAGAATGTCCGTGTGAGCAAGGGACATTATCATGTAAGACCATCCTAAACCTTCTTCATTTTTCAGCACGTTCTTAGGGAGGTGCGAAATAAACCACCTTTCCAACAGCGGCATGCAACACATGAGGGTCCCTCTTCTACACGCCGTACGGGTATAGAGGGTGTGCAAAATATCACCCAGAAGAGTAGGTACAAGATTGCGAGACAGGAAGATCTTAACCGCATTCACATCTATGAAGGAATCTGGATTCGGGAAGAGAACCAAACTGTAGATAAGGAGAGCCAAGATGTCTTCAAAAGCTTGAAAGTCCAAACTGTCCCAGAATAGTTGAGCTTGATCCATTAGAAACTTGGCTAAGAACCTTAACCCCGCTCCGTGTCTCCCAGTTAGATACTACATCAACCTTCTTCAAATGTAGAGATGAAGCAATGTCCTCTGGTCTAGGAGCCTCTTCCAAACCTGTGAAGGGCATATGCTCGAGGATGGATATACCCAACAAATGAGAAAAATCTTCCAAAGTGGGAACTAGCTGATAATCTGGGAAAGTGAAACAATGATGTACTGGATCGAAGAACTGGAAAAACACACTCATCATCTGCTCATCAAACTTTGAGGTAACCAAGCTAAGAAGTTGACTATGTCTTCTAATGAATGAATAAGTATCAGAAACTCTTGAGGCTAAATCTTTGAGTTGAGCAGGTATTTGCACAAAGTTAACTCGGATGGTGTTTCTGCGCATGGAAGCCATAATCTGCAAAACAGAACAAAGATAAATCCCCTTGGTCTTTGAAATGGTTAGTCTAATGAAGTATGCATGCTATGTTATGATGCATGATGTCATGATAAAAAAACGACAGGTATAGCAGATAACGGACATGGTAAAGGCAAACAAGTCACATAATAGCCCTTAAGTTTCAGGCTTGCATGGGGTCTAGGTATTACCCTCTTGAAGTTCAGTTGGTTTCAACCTGTCCTAATAATAGTAACCGGGTTCTAGAGGTTCTCAATATCACTGACCATCCTCCATCGGTCATGGTTTCAGCTCACGCAATCTTTTCTTGCGGCCGAAACTATCTCTAGAGTATGGTCTCAATGAGTGTAGTATCGAGTATCAACCAGTTCCCAGCTTTACACCGAGACCGGCTATCTCACTACTTCCTATGGCCAAGTTGGTCAATTATAGGTTCTAAGGTCAGTTGATGCTTAACGACCCATATAGTAGCCCCGTATTCTCCTCGTTTCTCCATAAGAGATACCGGTACCAACCAATGTGCCACATCAACGTAGCTACTGCTTCAACCGTATCGGTCTACGCCGTACAGTTCCCTAACAGTTTATTTCTAATTACCTAAAAGGTGTTCCCCAGATCCAGGTTAGGATCTATAGTAACTCCCGATACAAAGCCTTCAAAGGTAAAGCAAACAAATCAAACAATAGAAGCAAATATGATGAACTAATCCTAAGGTATACCCCAGTTATTAAATCCCCAACAGAGTCGCCAGTTCTGTGATACGGTGGCTAGAACCAGACTATTTTGAAATGCTGGTTTGTGTTTTGCGTTTGTGTTCGCAAAATGTCGCGGTAAGCAAGATTCGCCACCGACTTTTATTTTATCCAACCGAAAAAGAAAAAAGCACATAAAAATTCCTTTTTTTAGATTTTGAGTACGGGGGGTAGATTATAGAAAGGGAATGTATTAGCACCCTTTCTATCCGTGGTTTTCCACGGGCTCTTAGGTACTTGCTCATCATTTTCAAAATTGCTTGTATGTTTGATTTGAATTTTTTTTTGTTTTACTTCGATTTAACCCTTGCTTCTGTCTTCAAGAGTGTTACGAAGTTGTTTTGAAAACTTTGTTTGAAAGGAGTGTAAGTGTGGAAAAAGTTTGTTTTGAGCAAGTACTTAAGAACTAATCTAGCTACTCGAAAAAGAGAATGTTTCTATTCTTGTTTCCTTTAGATAGTGCTATCCCACTATTGGTGAGTAGGTAGCACCGTCGTTGGAGTTTTAAGGGTCAATTCAAAAGAGACGTACGATCACCAAAGCAATGTTAGGATGTCTTAGTAATAACCCTAATGTCTTAAGATCAATGTTCAAGGAAACATTTCCGAGGCAACATTTCCGAACGGGACTTTGATCTTTTGTTTAGACAAGAGAGCGACCACTAAAATACCCTATACTTAATGATCGTTTACCAAAGTGAGAGTATACTCTAGGAGTGCGCATGTGCGAGTGATTCAGTTTCAAGTTTATTATCTTTGCACATTTAGGGTTTGCTAACCGTTTTAAAATTACATACAGTCTTGTCATGCAACCCTAATATCATACATCTAACAGTTTATGTTTGCGGAAATTAAAGTGCAGAAGGTAAAGCTACACTATTACAAGGCTTCTAGTATTAATTACATAGCCAAAAATAACCCGTAAAGAAAGACATAAATGAACGAAAAAGTCCTAATTAATCTATTACATCCTGTGAGCAATTACATCAATATAAATAAAAATAAATAAATGCGCGATGAGTAGAGAACGAAAGGAAGTTAGGGTTTTGACCCCGTCTAACCTAATTAAAAGAAAAGATTTTTTTTGATTGTCTTTTATTATTTTTTAAGAAATATAAAAGGTTTTAAATTAGATATGAACCTAATTACAAATTAAATTAAATTAAGAAAAATATTAAATTTGACCTATTTTTGTGTTTTTGGTTATTTTTAAGAAAAAGAAAATAGAAATTAAATTAAACTAAAACCCTAATTTTCTAATTGTTTTTAATTTATTTACAAAAGGAATTAAAGTTACCTAATAAATTAAATAAACTAATTAAATTAATTTTTTTTGATAAAAAAAACAAACTAAATCTAATTGGATGATAAATTTATATTTTTATGATTTTTTGATAAAAAGAGTAATTAATTTGTGTTAGTAAAAAAATTAAATGAATTAATAAAGAAAATATAAAGAGAAAAAGAAAAGGAAAATGGGCCTGTGAAATAGCAATTTTGGGGGTGTTGATAGCAAGCTTTGGGCCCAAACAAATTGACCCATGTTGACTTCCAAGATCCCAAGCTGTGCGTTGATCAGGGTGTATGGTGGTCCTTCATATGATGGCCTTCAGATCTGGCCTTCTGGAGATCCAATGGTGGAACCTTGAGGTTACATGGTGGACTCCATACCTGTGCATACGCCTGATCATATAAATGAAAATAATATAAAATATATGGGGGACCTGGGATTCAAACCCAGGTCCTATAACTTTTTCCAACTGCCTTGTTACCGACTGAGCTGCATGCTTTTGTTGTATACAAAATAATAATAATTGATAATATATGATAATGCAAGTTAGTGGGAGACCAACAAAAATATGCGCGCCAGAATTCAAATGGTAGAATGGGAGAGTGCCACGCATGTCATCTTCCTCCTCGCTCCGTTGGTAAAAGTCAGAGACGTTTACCTACGGACAAATGTCCGTCACTACAACCCTTACTTGTTTCAAAATCTCACTCGGGCATGATAAATTGAGTCTAAAGCCATGAATCAAACCGCCTTGGCCTGCTGAGCATTATGGGGCCCTTCTTGTGGACCAATTTTGCCTGTGTAAGAAAAACCTAAAACACAACAAGGAACCCTAACAATGGTGGATTCCTATACAGATAACAATAATGCAATTAAATGGTACTGTCAGCTTGCAAACATGATCAAGATTACAAATATGCTATTGAAACATGATAAGGATGCAAGAATAGAGAGATTCGATTATGAAAATAGAGACAAACCGTGGACCACTTATAGTGAGTTCTAACGCACGAGAAGGCTTGCTTTTGATTGCTATGGCTTCCTTGAGTGCCCAGGAAACGAAAGAGATGGCTAGGGAGCCTTGTAAACGCCTGGAAGTATGAAATCAAGTCAGCACTTTTTGGTGATTTTTTCAAGTTTTTTTCTTTCTTTCCACGCCTCCAAACCTTGTTCTTTTGATATGCTTTTGTGCACTATATACCAAGGAACGAATTAGGGTTACAAACATGCCTTCAATCTTTATCAATTATGATTTTTGATCTTGACTTGATTCACTTGAAAATCTTTCCAAAATAGGCCAAAATCAATCTTTTTATGCACACCTATACCTTGCACGATTTGATTCACTTGCTAGATGTATAAGGAACCTGAAATGTGCACAAAATCTTAAGGTTTCAATGGTTTGGATATTTTCATGATTTATTTTGATTTAAATTGATTTAATTGAAATAAAAAATCAAAATAAATAGAAAAAAATAAGATAAAGAAAAATGGAAAGAGCTAGGGCTCGTGTACCATGCTACCAACTCAAAACAAGTGCCAAAAGTTGGGCCCATTTGACAAAAATTGCAATTTGAGGCATTTTGACTTTTAGCAATTTTGCAAAAAAGGTCAACTTCACTAATGCATAACTTCTTCAATTTTGACTCTATGAAGGTGTTCTTGGACTTTTTAGAAAGCTCAAGATGTCCTCTAAGAAACCCCTGTTGGTCTCATACCAATTGAGTCTTCCATGTTCATGTATGAAGCTTTGACAAAAAAAGGTGTTTTTTGTTGACTTTTCAAAATGACCTATAATGTCCAAATTCATAACTTCTTGTGAGTGCATATTTTGAACTTGGGAGATGAAGATGGATTGTAGAGCATTGCATCCTCTTAAAAATGAGATTTTGATGGATTATTCCTCATAAAGTATGAGAAAGTTATGCTTGGTCAAAGTTGAGTTGACTTTTCCTGCAAAAACCCTAATTTAGCAACTTTTAGGTTTTGATGAATTGTGAGTAATCCTTGTTGAATCATGATCAACCCTTGATCAAATGACGAATAATACTTAAAAATGATGATGTTGACCAAAAATATTGAAGTTTGACTCTATGTAGGCCACAATTGACTTTTTCCCTAGCATAGTCGATTTTTAGGCCTTTGAGCAATTGACTGAGCAAACTTTCTCTGCAAGGCTTGAAACTTGACATGGATGATCTTGAGAACATATTAGGACAATGGTGAGAATTTGGGAACCCTTGGAATCAAGTATCTTGGTGTAACATGAAACCCTAATTTGAGGTAGTCTACCTTGGGAGAGAGCTTGTCTGGTCAACCCTTGGACTTCCTTGAGCAACTTGAGGATCTTTCTTGAAATGTTTTTTTTTAAAGAAATATGGGAGGGAAAATTTTGGGGTACAACAGACAGGTTGAGCCAACTAAACTTCAAGATGGTACTTACCTATAAAACCTCATGCAAGCCTAAACTAAGAACTTGTTTGTTTTTCTTGTATATGCATACTTGTACATAACATCATGGACATCATAAGCATCATATGCATCCACTAACCATTTCAAGGATTTTGGAAATTCATCTTTGTTCTTGTTTTGTAGGATATGGATTAACTTCGCAGGAAAACTATCCAATTCAACCTCGTAAGGATTCCTCCACAACTAAAGGAGCTAGTTTCAAGGATCCCTGAGAATTCTCCATTCACCGAGAGGCATGTTCGTTTACTCAACTTGGTCACCTCCAACACATATGAGGATATGATGAAAGTACTCTTTCAGTTCTTTGACCCTTTGCACCATTGCTTCACATTTCCTGACTATCAGCTTGTGCCTACTTTGGAAGAATTCTCTCAACTCTTGAGGATTCCTATTCTCAATCAACTACCTTTCAACAGTATGGAAAGAGACCCAAAGCCAAAAGAGATTGCTCAAGCTCTGCACTTGCACTCATCTGATGTCACAACTCATTGGGAAACTAGAAGTGGTGTCAAAGGCTTCTTAGCAAAGTACCTGTTTGAGAAAGCCCAAAGCTGTTGGAATTCCATAGACTTGCAAGCCTTTGAGGAAATTGTGGCTCTCATCTATAGGATGGTTTTGTTTCCCAATCCTGACCAACTCATAGATGTGAGTGCCGTCAAAATCTTCATGTCACGCAATCCGGTGCCTACATTACTAGGGGATATCCTACACTCTTTTCACACTCGTACAATGAAGAAAAGAGGTGTCCTTATGTGTTGCACTCTTCTCCTGGAAAGATGGTTTATTTCTCATCTTACCCAATCAGTCTTAAAGAATGAGCAAGGATTAAGGTGGTCACAAAGGTTAATGACACTCAAACATTCAGATATTCATTGGTGTTCTCGATCCAAAGAGAATGTTATCATTGTTGACCGTTGTGGTGAATTCCCTAATGTCCCTCTACTTGGCATTAGGGGAGGCATCACCTACAACCCATGCTTAGCTCTAAGACAGTTTGGTTATGCCCGAAGGGATGGCCCACACGAGATGCTGATTCAAGGCTTGGTATTCGACTACGACAACGACGATCAAGTTCTTCGCCAGAGATTCATCCGAGCTTGGAGGAATCTAAACAAGGTGGATAGCAAGACTTTGGGACACAAGAATTCCATCCCTCTTGAGCCTTACCTCAAGTAGATACGAACCCGCGCTCAAAGTCTTATGATGCCTTATCCGTCCATTCTCCCGATGATCATTGAGCCTGTTAAGGAAGGAGAAGTTCCATACAATATCCTACATCCTGACATGCCCACATCTCTTGAAGACCTACAAAGGGATTGGATACAGCTCAAAAGAGAGCGAGATACTTTCGAAGCCCAATTCTACACAAGCGAGAAGAAGGTTTTGGAACTCACTAGGCTACTTCATGAGGAGCAGACTCTAAATGCCTACATCGCACCAAAGAGGATGCACACTACTTTTTTATCTTAGAGTGTTGTATTATTTTTCCCAAGGGGCATTGATGTACTCAAACTCTATCTTATTAATATAACGTGTGTTTCTTTTTGTCTAAAACTAACTTGAATATTTTAAAATCCTTGAAATCATTACATATGCACATATCATTCATCATGACATAAGAAGGTCTTTTGCAACGAGTTTCCTCATCTCTCTACTGTTTATTTCAGTAAGATGGATCTCGAACAAACAGTCAAAGATCTTCAAGCTCAAAACGCGTAGTTTCAACAGTTACTCATGACCCTAACCAAGGGGCAAGATGATTTGAAGACTCTGTTAGCTGAAGAAAGAAATAAGAAAACAAAGAAGGCCACCGGGGTCTTGAACATGGGGAGAAGTTTTCAGGGACAAACTAGAAGAACCTTGAATTTTGCAACCACTTTCGGGGAAGGAGAAGGGAAAGGAAAAGAAACAGCGGTTCCATCAGAATCTGAAGAGGAGGAAGAAGAGGAATACTACTCCGAAGAACAGTATCCTCCCGCAGATGATAAGTACAGACATCTTGAAGAGCGTTTGAGCGCTATGGAAATACAAAAGGTACCAGGTCTAGATTTTGAAGAATTAGGGCTAGTATCGGGAATTGTGATCCCACCAAAGTTCAAAGTGTCATTGTTTGCAAAATATGATGGGGTGTCATGTCCTAAGATGCACCTCCGATCATATGTGAGAAAGATCCAGCCGCACTCCGCCGGTAAAGACCTGTGGGTGCATTTTTTCCAAGATAGCCTATCTGGAACACAACTCGATTGGTTTTACCAATTGGAAAGGACCGACGTCCACAACTCGGAAGATCTTGCCGCAACTTTCTATAAGCAATACCAGTATAATGCTGATTTGGCGCCTACCCGTACTCAACTTCGGAGTATGGCCATGGCTTCCAATGAAGGTTTCAAGGATTACGCGCAGAAATGGAGAGATCTAGCTGGGAGAGTGCAACCCCCTCTGTCTGAAAGGGAGTTGGTGGATATTTTCTTAGGCACTCTATCAGGCCCTTTCTTCAACCATTTGATTAGGAGCTCATCTGCTGGATTTACTGAGTTAATACTAACCGGAGGGAGGGTGGAAGCAGGCATAAAAAGTGGAAAGACTCAGAAGGATTCATCTGCCTCTGCAGCTGTGAGAAAGCCTTTCATTAGAAAGAAGGAGGTATCTGCTGTTTATCCACAAAGGAACCAGGGGAGAGCTGAACGCCGACCAATGGTAAGAGTTGTTATGTTCCCAAAGCCTACATCTGATCAACCAAGAAGTAACCAACCAAGGGTGGAGAGGCCAGTCCGATAATTCACCAGAATTAATATGACTCTAGCCCAGGTTTTACCACATCTTCTGAAATCTAATTTGGAAACTCTGAAGGAGGCTCCGAAGAACCCCAACACGGCGTCCCCTCATTATCACCCAAATGCCAGATGCGCATATCATTCCGAAATTCTGGGTCACGACACTAACAACTGTTGGGCCCTGAAAAACAAAATTCAAGACCTTATAGATGCAAAAGAGACTGAGTTTGATGCACCTGAGAAGCCAAACGTCATTTCTGCTCCTATGCCTAGGCATGGTCACAACACCAATGCTATCGAAGAAGATTTGTTTGCTACCACAGTTGATGAACTCTTGACTCCACTCGCAATCATTAAGATAAACTTGTTGAAAGCTGGTATATTCCCGAGTTGTAATAAAGGCTGCCATCTTTGCTTATCCTCCCCAACTGTTTGCCCTTTATTGAAGACAGACATTCAACGCTTGATAGACAACCAAAAGATTCTGTTTGAAAGTACTCCCGTTTCACCTATTCCTGTTAAAGACGTTTCAATCATAACCATCTCCGCCAATCCTTCCAGGGTCCCCAAAAGACCCATTAGGATTACATTGGGTCCAAAAACTACTCCTCTTATAATCACAATGCCCGGGCCGGTCCCGTATGAATCAGACAAAACAGTACCGTGGAATTACAGTGGAGACATCTACTACCATGGTATCAAACAAGATGGGCTGGCTGCCGAAGAGATAAGATCCGAAGAAGAAGACTCTGACATTAGCAATATTGCCGGAACCAGTAATATTACCCATAGCGGTATAATCTTCTCTCCAGAAATTGCCCCTCCAAAGGCAGTTTTTGGACCCATGATTGCTCCAAAGGTTACCTCCGTACCAATAATCATATCTGCAAGTGCTCCTATTGAAAAAGACGACACAACCCCTGCTGTTATCCCTACCAACACTTCTACTGCTGAAACTCTAGGAAAAAGCATTCAAGAAGAGCCTGTCCGGACAAAGGCTCAACCACTGACTATCCCCGAAACCTCCAAGAAGGAAAAGGAGGAGATCCTGAGAATAATAAAGAAGAGCGACTACGACGTGGTTGAACAGTTGGGGAAAACTCCCCAAAATCTACATGCTGGCATTGTTGTTGTGTTCTGAGGCACATGCGAAAGCTCTGGTAAAATTTCTGAAGACAACCCATGTGCCTCAGGAGACGTCTGCTGACCAATTTCAAGATTGTGTGGCCAGCTTCACAGCTGATAACGGCCTAGGCTTCTCGGATGCTGATCTGACACCAAGGGGAAGAAAGCACAACGAGGCATTGCATGTCTCCGTGGAATATAGAGGAATAACTCTGGCCCATGTCCTGGTGGACACTGGCTGATCTTTGAATGTTTTACCGAAGAAAGCTCTCGACAGATTGGACTACGAAGGACTAACGTTGAAACCCCATAACATAGTCATGAAAGCCTTTGATGGCTCAAAGAGGATGGTCCACGGGGAGGTGGACATCCCCATAAAGGTTGGGACTCAAACTTTCAACTCAACCTTCTATGTAATGGACATTCGTCCCTCTTACCCCTGTCTGCTAGGACGACCGTGGATCTATAATGTTTGTGCTGTCACCTCCACACTGCACCAGATACTGAAATACCCGGTCCATGGAAAGATTATCACCGTCCACGGAGAGGAAGAGTATATGATTAGCCACCTCAATTCTTTCCGGTATGTGGAGTTGGATGGTGAGTTCATCGAAAATACTTTTCAATATTTCGAAGAAGTCTCTCAAGAGGTAGAAGTAACCAAGACAGTGTCCCAGATCCCCAAGATCACAAGACCTCCGCTTTGGATGTCATCTCTGAAGGACGTAAAGGCAGTAGTAGAGGAGGGTGGATGCACCATCTAGGGGCAACTTCCAGATATTCCGTATAAATCCGACATGTTTGGCTTAGGGTTTACTTCAAGTGCTCAGAAGGCTGTGCACCGTGCCTGTGCTGGAGGGCCACCACTGAAGATTAGCAACCGAGAGGTCAATACGGTGGAAGATGGTGAAGAGAATTACAACTTGGAGGATTGGATATTTCCTACTATCAACGGAGGACTTCGCAATTGGGAAGCCAGAGACGTTGTCCCAATAACTTTCATCCCTTAGTAATTTATCTTTTACATTTCTGTTGGACTTGTAATATTCTCAAACAATTCGCACATTTAAAACCTTGTGTCTTGCCCGAGGCACAATGGTCCATTTGTAAGGGTTTTTATTTCATCTTCATATGACATTCAATGAATCATGGATGTTTTTCACATACAAACTTTTTATGCTCATTGTTTTTCTTTTACATTTTATTTTTTAAGATGGCTATACCCTTACACACACCCACACTCACAAATGCAGGTACCCTTCCATTTCGTATCCCATGGGTAAAGATACTGCTATGGCCTTTTGTGACTCTGAGGATCTAATCTACCAAGCCGAAGACGAAGGTGAGGAAGATTGTGAAGTACTAGGGGAATTGGCCAGACTACTACAACAAGAGGAAAGAGCTATTCATCCTCATGAGGAACCAGTGGATACAATCAACTTGGGTATCGAGGAGGATAAAAAAGAAATCAAGGTGGGTGCCAATCTAGAGCCGAGTGTTAAGGAGCGTCTGATTCAGCTGTTGCATGATTATGTTGAGATCTTTGCCGGGTCATATGAAGATATGCCAGGAATTGACGCAGACA
This sequence comes from Vicia faba, assembly GCA_948472305.1. Classification (NCBI taxonomy): domain Eukaryota; kingdom Viridiplantae; phylum Streptophyta; class Magnoliopsida; order Fabales; family Fabaceae; genus Vicia; species Vicia faba. The sequence continues at coordinate 288,575,331 of OX451740.1, forward strand.
TCGTGGTACATCATCTGCCAACAAGAGAAGATTGTCCACCAGTAAAATAAAAAGTCCTCCCCATGAGACCTGACATGTCAGAGAAGATCAAAGCGGAAGTCACGAAACAATTTAATGCCGGATTCTTGGATGTCACTTCCTATCCCCAATGGGTTGCCAACATTGTTCCCGTGCCTAAAAATAACGGCAAAGTATGAATGTGCGTGGATTATAGAGACTTGAATAGGGCCATCCCTAAAGATGATTTTCCACTTCCCCTCATAGACATCCTGGTTGACAATACGGCCCAGCACAAAGTGTTTTCCTTTATGGAAGGATTCTCAGGTTACAACCAAATCAAAATGGCGCTTGAGGACATGGAGAAAATAACATTTGTCACACAGTGGGGCACATTCTGCTACAAAGTGATGCCATTCGGACTGAAGAATGCTGGGGCAACCTATCAGCGCACCATGGTAGCTTTGTTTCATGACATGATACATCATGAAATAGAGGTCTACATAGATGATATGATAGCCCGATCACAAATTGAAGAGGAGCACTTTGATCACTTGCAAAAGTTGTTTGAGAGATTGAAGGAGTACAAACCAAGGTTGAATCCAAACAAGTGCACATTCGGAGTACGGTCCGGTAAACTCTTAGGTTTTGTCGTCAATAACATAGGCATTGAGGTCGATCCTGCCAAGGTTAAAGCAATACAAGAAATGCCTGCTCCTCATACTGAGAAGGAAGTCAGAGGATTCTTGGGACACCTGAACTATATTGCTAGATTCATTTCTCACCTAACAGCTACTTGTGAGCCAATCTTCAAGCTATTGAAGAAAGATCAAGTAGTCAGATGGAATGATGAATGCCAGATTGCTTTTGATAAGATCAAAGAGTACTTACAAGAGCCTCCTGTTTTGATGCCACCAGTCGAGGGAAGACCACTAATCATGTATCTTACTGTTTTAGAAAACTCAATGGGGTGTGTATTGGGGAAGCATGACGAGTCTGGCCGAAAAGAGAATGCTATTTACTACTTGAGCAAAAAGTTTACCGACTGTGAAACCGGATATTCACTGCTCGAGAAAACTTGATGCACTCTGGCATGGGCTGCTCGCCGGCTAAGATAGTATATGCTGACTCATACTACTTTGTTGATATCTAATATGAATCCGATAAAGTACATCTTCGAAAAAACTGCTCTGTCTGGGAGGATATCTAGATGGCAGATGATCCTAACAGAATATGACATACAATATACTACCCAGAAAGCTATAAAGGGAAGTGTATTGGTTGATCATCTTGCTCATCAAGCTGTAGAAGATTATCAGTCTATGAAGTTTGAATTCCCAGATGAAGACATCATGACATTATACAACTGTGAAGAAATCAGACCATATGACAAACCTGAACAAGGATCTCGATGGACCCTGTTCTTTGATGGGGCCTCAATGCACTTGGTAATAGTATCAGCGCTGTACTCATATCTCCAGAACGGTGTCATACTCTCTTTACTTCTAGGCTTTGCTTCAACTGCACGAACAACATGGCAGAGTACGAGGCATGCATCTTTGGTCTCAAGGCTGCCATAGATTTGGGAATCAAATCTTTAGATGTATTCAGAGATTCAACTTTGGTCATCAGTCAGATCAAAGGGGAATGGGATACTAAACACCCAAATATTATACCTTACAAAGAACATGTTTTGACATTGCTACCACATTTTGAGAAGATTACCTTCGAGCATTTCCCGTGAGAAGAAAATCATCTAGCAGATTCTCTAGCCACAATGCCATCTATGTTTAAACTTAATTGGGATAGCGAGGCTCCCCAGATCACCATCGAACAAATGGATGAACCAGCACACTGTCACGAGATTAATACTGAAGAGGTAGTGGACCAGCCTTGGTTTCATGAAGTCAAGAGGTATCTCGAGACTCTAGAATATCCAGAAGGAGCTTCAATCAATGATAAGAAGTTCTTAAGGAGATTCTCTGCTAAGTTCTTCCTGAGTAATGACATCCTATAAAAGCTCAATCATGACTCCATTCTGCTTCGGTGTGTGGATAAGATTGAGGCGGAAAAGATCATGGCTGGATTACATGAAGGTACTTTTGGCACTCACTCCAGTGGGCATACGATGGCAAAGAAAATCCTACGGGCAGGCTATTACTGGTCTACCATGGAAGCATATTGCTATCAACACTCTCGGACCTGTCATAAGTGCCAAATTTATGATGACAAGGTGCACGTACCTCCGGTTCCTCTGAATGTCTTGACGGCTCCTTGGCCCTTTGCTATGTGGGGAATTGACATGATTGGGGAGATCCAACCTACGGCCTCCAATGGACACTGTTTCATCCTAGTGGCCATTGAATATTTTACCAAGTGGGTTGAAGCAGCTTCCTCCGCATCTGTTACCAAGAATGTTGTTACCCGCTTCATCAAGCAAAATCTCATTTACTGGTACGGTATCCCGAAAGGATCATCACTGACAATGGTACAAATCTTAACAACACTATGATCACCGCTTTGTATGAGCAATTCAAGATTCAACATCACAATTCTTCCCCATATCGGCCAAAGATGAATGGTGCTGTCGAAGATGCGAATAAGAACATTAAAAAGATCATACAAAAGATGACAGTCACGTACAAAGACAGGCATGAGATGCTACCATTCGCTCTCCACGGGTATCGTACCATGGCTCGCACATCAACTGGGGCAACACCCTATTCTTTGGTTTACGACATGAAAGCTGTCTTGCCTATTGAGGTTCAGATCCCCTCCCTAAGGATTATGAAGGATGCAGGTTTGAGTGAAGACGATTGGATCTAGACTCGACTTGATCAACTGAACTTAATTGATGAAAAGAGACTTACTGCTGTTTGCCATGGCCAAATGTACCAAAAACGGATGATCATTGCCTTCAACAAGAAAGTCAGACGCCAAGTATATCAAGTTGGGGATCTAGTGATCAAACGTATCATCTTACCACAAAGTGATCCCAGGGGCAAATGGACTCCTACCTATGAAGGACCATTTGTAATCAAGAACATATTCTCCTGTGGGGAAATGATCTTGACCACCATGGATGGCGATGACCTGCCAGACCCTGCGAAAGCGGACATAGTCAAAATAGACTACGCATAAGAAACCCGCTAGGTTGACACACCTAGGCAAAACAAGGGCATCCCGGCGAACCAAAAAGGTTCAGGAAAAAGTTAGGGATAAAATATAAAAAATCTGTACACCCGGCAAGTTGAAAACCCGAAAGGGCGACTTGGGCAAAAAAGGGTTTCCCGATGGACTGAAAACCCGAAAGAGCGGTCCAGGCAAAAGTTAGGGAATTAAAACGCATGACTATGTCCCGTCGGATCACTTACGGACAACCTTTGACCTTCATTGACAAACTCAGAGTTTCTGATCAATTCAATCATCTTCGGACGAAGCAACAAGTAGACAAGATGCTCAGAGATGCGAAGGCTATAACAGAATAGGAACCCCATGGGATTATTACATATAACCATCTTTCTTTGTATAAACTCTTCTTGTTTTATGGCATCATTCTCTTACTAGAATGTTTGTCTCCTTTGTACAAAATACTTATTCAAAGTCAATACAAAGATACCTCTTTGAAAGTGCAAAAACCATTTGTCTTTTCTTTACTCTTGTGCTTTATTTGCAAAAACGTCTAATGATTCATTAATGAACATATGAATTTGAACATAATTACTGTTTACAAATAAACAAAGTGAGTAAGACAATTACTGATAGGTTGAAAGGACAGGAAAATGTCTCTAGGCTATTCCATAAGAAATCCCCACAGTACATTATTTAAATCCCCAACAGAACAAATTTCAAACTATTAATCCCCTGTAGAAATCGTCAAATTTCTGAAGATTCCCCAAACAGATTTTACAAGCAGTACATGGCATTGAATTTACTTCTCTCAACAAGATTTTGTCAGTACTTCAACTTCAAGACATGGAAATTTCAACATATCTTCAGCAGCATTCAAGGATTTATTTTCCTCAACCGCACAGTAATACAGCAAACCAACTTACATGCACATACATTGCATCCATATATCATAAACATTGATAAGCAAATGCATTGCATCATACATGTCACGCAACATAACTTTGTGTTTTCAGCTAACATTTTACCCTTTTCAGGATAAGATTAACAGCTACCATTAACAATATGCAACCATGATAAAGTACGGATACGCTCCAGACACGGATGCCATTCTATTACTCATTCAGATTCAACCTTCAGATACAGTACGGATACGCTCCATACACGGACGCCATTCTGATACTCATTCAGACTTCAACTTCAGATACAGTACGGATGCGCTCCAGAAACAGATGCCTTTCTGATACTCATTCAGATGTCAAGTTCAGATACAATGTAGATACGCTCTAGACACGGATGCCATTCTGATACTCATTCAGATTTCAAGTTCAGATACAATTCAGATACGCTCCATACAAGGATGCCATTCTGATACTTAGTCAAAATCAACTTTCAGATACAGTTAAGACACGCTCCAGACACGACTCCATTCAGATACTCATTCTTTCAGCTTACAACTTACAATTCAACAAACATTTTTGGATGGCATCTACAAGACCATCTCCAACAAGATTCTATCATTTCTCCAAATGGCATCTTTAAGCCCATTCCCTCAACTACACATCGTCGAGTGAAAATTTCTGGGCACTCTAGTGTCCAATCATCTTCCACCTTCAAGTCACGACTGGAAAAAATCGCCAATCTAACTCCTCAGGTTTAAGAAGATTGAACAAGGGCAGCTGTTGTATCCCAAAGTTTTCCCTCTCATTTATCAAGACTTTCCTCACAAGATCTCTTTGACTCAAGACTGGATTAGGGTTTGATCAGCTCAAGACATCTCATCTTACACTGTTGATCCAAAATTAGGGTTTGAGTTTGCACAAGGATTCTTGGACTATCAATGCTTCATATGACTTTCAAACATTATTATGAACCCCCAAGATTACTATTAACAAGTTTCAAGCCCTGAACCACATTTTTGATCAGTCAATTGGACAGTTGACCTAAAAATCAGCTGTATTGGGGAAAAAGTCAACCATGACCAATTTAAAGTCAAAATTCATAATTTTTGATCAACATCAACATTTTAGACTCATGTGTATCATTTGATCAAGTTTGGACCACAATTCCTCAAGAAATATGATCAAATCATCAAAAGGGCAAAATGGTCAAAATTAGGGTTTTGATTGAGGAAGGGCAATTTCTGATTATTGACCTAGAAAATGACCAATTGAGTTAGAGCATGATTCCAAGGATTCAATTGAATCATTGACCTAATTACATGGTTCAAAACATTTCAATTTCATTGGATAGACAGATGAAATTTGCAGTCAACTGATTAAAAGTCAACTATATACTGAAAAGTCAAACTTTGACTTTTTGGTCAAAAATAAAGTGCCAAGGATCACAATTCATAAAAACATGTCAAAATGTGAAACTTGTTCATCAAGAAATCAAGGATTGAATATTAGGGTTTAAAATAGGAAATTTTCTTAACTTAGAAAATTTTCTAAGTATAGAAAATTTCTTATTTTTTCTCAACTTTAAGCTATTTTTTCACCATGATACAAGATGTTTCAAAGGAAGTTCCCAACATGAAATTTGTAGACCTCCATGAAATCTACAACTTTGCTTCACACACTTTTCCCTAAAGATGCTGGTATCTCAAGATATAATTTTGTGAATACATGCTCATGAACTAGATAACTTAGTGAATTTTGCCCTAATTTAGGAAGATTTTGGACCCAACTTCATGGAAGATTTTCACCTAGTTCCAAGATGAGTCTTGAAATGAATTTCAAATATGAGTTATAGAGCACATTGCAAGCTTTCCAAAATGTCCAAGAACTCCTCAAGATCATTTTTGAGTAGGGAGAATCGAAGAGATGAAGTTGGAAATTTCTCACTTTTGATTCAAGCCATTTCATGAAGAACAAAGTTCCAATCAGTACCTATGATGCCTAATCCATGCTTTACAGGTCCAAACTTGTTTCTTACTCCATAATTTAATGCTTACTCAGTTGAAAAAGCTTTAATCCAAGCCCTAGAGCCATTGTCCAAGTTATAATTCCATAAATGGTATGAAGTGGCCATTGCCATTTTGAAAAAGCTTCACTTTTGCAATTTTCCAATTCTTGAGCATTGGACCTGTCTCCTTTGCACATACAAGTCTTACTGGTCTAAAGAAAATTGTACAAAGAATATACCAACCCTAAGCAAGCCACTACAAGCATGTAAAGCCTTCTCCCTTCACTTTGCTTCAAAAGCAAGAAAGTATGCAAAAAGGCTAGGATTGAAAAATCTGTTGGAGAGCTGACTTTAAACTGATCCCATACTAATACACAAACACATTACAATAGAAAACTCGATTGCTAGAGGCTTGAAAAACTCCCAAACTCCCTTTCACCACAAAACTGTCAAAACTTGCAGTTTTTGCATAAGCATAGCAATCCATCATTTGGCTCGTGCGTTTCAAGTTTTAATCATCAAAACACTTTACCTACTTGAAATCTAACTGATCCAGACCCTCAACCCTGTACTGTAACCCCTTCTCCATCATCTGCCACTTTTATTTTCAAAGCTTGCAGGTTGACTTAGATAGAGAGTTCCAGGAACTTCCAAGGCAAATCAAGGATTGGAACACACTCAGGGAAGCTCAAGCAATCACCAGACCTTCATAAAACTCACTCCAACTCCATCCACGATTTCAACTGAAGGAGGTACAAATCTCAACTTCTATCTCTTCATACAGGCACCCATTGGCCATGATTTGTGAATAAACAATGTAGACCTCATTGCTACGAACTTGTACATATATATATATATATATATATATATATATATATATATATATATATATATATATATATATATATATATATATATATATATATATATATATATATATATATATATATATCTTGCATTTATTTAGCCTGAGTTGAGAGAATTTTGAACTTCAAGTTTCTGGAAAAATTAGGTTTAGATTTAGGGCTTTTAAAATTCATCTTGATCTTTGATTGTTAGCTCGCATGATTTATATGGTTAGAATCGTGAGACAAAATGCTACAACATTCATGTTATGAGTTTTCATTTTCATGGAGAAATGAGAAAGTTACAGAGCATCTGGTTGGCTAGAGGAAGAAGACGAAGTACAGGGCCATGGAAGCGTTTCATGTTATGTTATTTTTATTTCACATTAATCAACGGATGTATAGCCACCCCAGTGGCAAGGTAGCGCGCTGGTCATACCCATGTCCTGGGTTCGAACCTTGGCGCTACCTTTTATTTTTTACATTTTTACATTTTTTCAGTTTTTGGCTTGTTTTGCAGGTTTGGGCCTCCACGTTGGACTTAGCTGTTTTTTCTAACTTTCACCACTTGATTGTTCATGACACCCCCCTTGGCCAAACTTTTTTTAAATATTTTTATTTATATTTTTATTTATTTGTTTTATTTTCATTTTTGATTATTGAATATTTTCTTTAATACATAAAAATCCTAATATATATATATATATATATATATATATATATATATATATATATATATATATATATATATATATATATATATATATATATATATGATAATATTGCATTTTATTTTATTTTATTTTATTTTTCACATAAAAAATATATTTTATCTTAGTTATATATTAATTATTTTCCTTAATAAACTTGTAAACATAAATAAAATAGGTTTAGTTTAATTTGTTTTATTTTCTTTTCATTCCATACTTATAAATAGTATTTTGGCATATATAAAAACTAAATATTTTTATAAAATATTATTTATTGTTTTTAATACAAAAAATACACAAAAATAATACATAAGAAATTTATTTTCTTTCAAACTAGAAATTAGGGTTAACCCTTTTTAAGAATTAATTTCTTTTCCTTATATTTTTAGGATTATGTTAAATTTTCTTTTCACATAAAAAAATAAAACAAAATCTTTTCTTGCATGTACATAATATTGCATATTGAAATATTGTATATTGTTTATTCTAATATTATTACAAATTCGATTTGGTTGTAATAATTTATTTAGATTTACATTCTTGCAAATCCCCATTCAAATTTGTATTCCCCCCTCCCATAAATTGTTGCAATAGCTTAGTAATCTTTACATTACGCAATTTACTGCTTTACATGCCATGTTAGTAATTAGGGTTTGTATGGAAAGATCAAAACAAAGCAAATAGAAAACCCTAACGCAAGATAAAATCAAAGCATGAAAATAAAACACTTGCACACAAGAATCCTTAGGGTTTCTCCATTTGGTTGCCTTATATAAAAATAGCCATATTACGCATGCAAAGTATCTTGGAAAAACAAACAAATATAAGATCATAGTCCCTCGATGACGCTATTCAAAGTTGCCTTACAAAATGATCTTGGTCCCCTAAAAAATGCTAAGATACTTTGTAATATTGCTAATCATGGTTATACGATGACCCACGCCCGTCCCGTTTACATCCAAAGATAGGGTTGCTTACCAAATCAATGGTAAGACAACAATGTCAAAGGAATAGAAAATACACAAGAAATACATTTGAGTAGGTAGATACTTCTAGTTACTTTCTCTATTACCAAACAACTATCCTTGCTCTTTTCAAAACAAACACACACACATTTCAAAAACATCTTACAAACATTGAACACATTTTTAAAAAGACAAACATCTTTGTATACATTCTTACGAACGAGAATCATTACAAAGATTGCCTAAACGAATGACCTCTTTTACAAAATACTTTCAAAACCACACCAAACACATTTTCAAACAACAAAAGCAAGTGATCTAGCAAGTAACTAAGAGCCCATGGAAAACCATGGATAAAAAGGGTGCTAATACCTTACCTTTTCATAATCTACCCCCCGAACTCAAGAAAACATCTCAAAGGTCTTTCCTGTGCTTTTTCACCTTTCCTTTTGGATAAAAGAAAAGTCGGTGGCGACTCTTGCTAACCGCAACATTTGCGATAAAACACAAAACCCTCAAGTCAGTTCTCCCACCACATCACAGCGTGCAACTGCAAGATTTATCTCAGAAGAGTAATGAATCCTTCAAAGAATATACACAAAGGTGGAGGGAGTTGGCCGCTCAATTACAACCACCATTATTGGATAAGGAGTTGGTAGACATGTTCTTGAGCACCCTAAGAGGTAAGTACTATGAAAAATGTTGGGCAGTATATCATCACGCTTTTCTGACCTAGTAATAGTTGGGGAACACACCGAGAACGACATCAAAACCGGACAAATACAAAGCATCCCGAGTAACCCGACTAGTGAATCCCTTAGAGATTTCCAAGGGGAAGAAGAAAATGAAACAAATGAAATATAGGAAACTTACCAAGTTGCAGAAACTCCACCTCCTGTGCCTATTAATCGATATTCGTATGCAGTAGATGCTCAATGCCAACAACCACCCTCTGGTCTTCAACACCAGCAGTCATGGCCTATACCATAGAACCAAGAGGCTAAGATTTCACCTCAACGTCGACGTTAGAATCAATAGGTTCAGAATCGAAATAATCACCATCAACACCCGAATTAGCATAGGTGTCCAAACAACCAAGAAGGGGAAACTCACCAGTTTGACCCGATCCCTATGACATACAGTCGATTATGGTCATATCTGTTCCAAAATTCATCAATGACCCCTAGGAAAACTAGATCCATGAAGTTTTCATTTCCTCCTTGGTACAACTTGGATGTTTAATGTGAGTTTCATGGTGGAGTAGCGGGGAATTCGATTGAAGAATGTAATTCATTCAAAGAAGTGGTACAAGAGCTAATTGACAATAAGCAATTAAATTTTGAAGATGATGGCCCACATATGGTGTAAAATACCTCACCCTGATTGGTGGATCACTAAAAGAAGCCCGTCCATAGGATAATTAGGCTTTATCATGTGTATTTTCTTTCTTTCTAAGTGTTATTTGTTATAAACTTTGTACCCTGTGATCAGTAATTCAAATAAATAATCATGCATGTTGTTGAAATCGATCCATTCCACAAATAATCAATGACTTTCTATTCTTATTTTCGATCTTCCATTACATAACTTTAACAAACTTTAATGGAGAATGATGAAAATACAAATAATCGAATTTTGCTGACATATGCTTTTAATAGTAAGGCTTAGCTGATGATGTAAGGCATTGTTTCACTTTCTAAACAGTGGAGAAATAAAGTGTTAATCCGTAGTTAACCCCCTCGAGCCAGAAGTCAGAGTTCTTTCTATTTTCTAAAAAAAAAACCTTATCTTAACTAGTGGCTGGGTAGATTTCAATTAATTAAAATATACACTCAAATACCATGAGAATCAAAACGATCTAAGCAAAGGTTCAAGCATATCTCTTTCCTTGATACATCATTGAGAGAACTATCTAAGCAAAAATTCGAGCACATCATCTTCCCTGCATTCATCATCCAAGATTTAGGAATCAACAAAGACAAAGTCCACGACGCCTTCTTCCTCAATACATCAATCAAGATCGAGGAAACAATGAAGACGAAGCTTACAACAATCAGCATGACAGTCACAATTTTCAAAATAAAAAAGCAAAATGAATTTCAAAAGAAAAGAATAAAGCCCGCTAAGTCAAAAACAAAAAATTCAAAATTTTGACTTAGGCAAAAGTTAGGGCATCTCGATGGACTGAAAATTCAAAAGGAATTGGTCCATGCAAAATAAGGGATTAAAAAACGAATAAAATGGAGAAACATCTTGTGACTACCACCTCAAAGGCTTCTCATCAACGTTTGGATCTTATCAACTCTTAGATATTATGAATGCTTTTCATCTGTGTTGGGATCTTTATCTACGCTTCTCATCATCTGCACGACTACAAAATTTCTCTTGGGGATTGTATTTGATGGATTAATTGAACTTAGGATTGGAGAACATCAAGGAGAATGGGGTGGGATAAATAAATTTTTGAGCCTTATGTCCTTTATTTTTAAACCACGAGCCATGGCCACGTTACAACCTTCAAAAGTCCTAATTGAAGCTAGGTTCACTATGAAAGCATACTCGGTAAAATTTGTGTTAAACTGACTCCTAATATTTGTTAAAATTATTAATCACTTCACTTCTTCAAATCTCCATCTCTAACCATCCATTTCTATTCCATAATTAATTTCGATTTCAAGAACTTGCATGTGCATCACATTAGGATTACTTTTTAAAATTTATAATTTTATCTACGAATCAATAATTAGCATCAATGAGATTTCAAAAGAGGGTCTGATCAAAGGCAGCATCCCCAAAAAGCTTCTAACTGGGACAAAGCATCTAAGAGGACCCATATAAACATGGATAAATACTAATGATCGTAGGTGTATATCACATGAAGATACTATTAACAAGGGGTGACATTTCGAGATTCAATCAACTCAAATCAAATTTCAAAGAATTGTTCAATCAGGGGGATGCCTTTCAAAAGAGCATTCCTTAATCAAGTCATATCACAATAGGGTATGACTCAGTTTCCTTGCTTTAGAAAACCTCTTAAAGCCTTTATAATCAGGGACAACCTTCCAAGATTCAAATGTTGAGGAAGTATGTACCAAGTTCATCCTACTACACATAAGGTCCAAATTCCCCTTCAAGCAACTTCAAGTACAAACGTTTCGAGCTTCGAATACTTGGAGCAATCTATGTCAAGTTCATGGTGAGGTCTAAGTTCTTTTTGAGGATACTTCCTCCAGATCTAGGAGATTGAGGGAAACCTTTTTCAAAATTCGAATGGTGGGGCAAACCACTGCAAGGCTCGACCAAAAGGAGTTAATTCAAAATGGTTCATCAAAGCCAAGCATTTTCAAGAGTCTTTTAATCAAGGGAATAATACAAAATAGTGGGGTCATTCACATTATGATCAAACTTTTTCCAAGCTCATATCAAAGAGAATCTCCTCCAAGTCCCTACCAAAAAATTAGGGAAAGACAATCCACATAGAGGCAAGCTCTCCGTGTACAGTGGATATTTCTCTTACATCAGCAATCTTCAAGTTTAAATCGAGTATTGAGAAATCATGATAGCATAACATTCAACCATCATGTGATAAGAAACCTTGTTTCATAGGCAAACCTATAAGCTCTAATCATCCACGACCCATCATAGGGGCACCATTCAAAAAAAGAACCATTTGAGTCATAATCATAAAGCGTAAGGCTACATAAACCATGCATTAGGGCTCCTTGATCCAGAAGCAAGATATACTTATCATCTCATCCATCTACGAATTCCGACAACGTGGATCGAGCATATCTCAAAAATCCCAATTACGCATTCGTATTTCAAATTCCAACATCCATTTACACATATCCAAGTCACTCATTACATGCATCAACCAATAATTACATTTCACGCATCAATCAAATTTACACGCATGGCATAAAACCATGTTGTATGTGAATACAATCATCATTGTCGATCAAGTTATCAATTATACATTAAATCTCGGCAGTAGATTCCCCTGGTTGATTTTGGCAGTTGATTATCCAGAAGACCTCGGCAGGAGGTAATTCACAATGGAATCTTGACAATAGATTCCCTGGTTGATCTCAGCAGTTGATTATCCAGAAGACCTCAACATGAGGTAATTCAATGTTGAATCTCGGTAGCAGATTCCCCTAGTTGATCACGATAGTTGATTATCCAGAAGACCTCGACAGAAGGTAGCTCATAATTGATCTCGGTAGTATATTCCCATGGTTGATCATGGAAGTTGATTATCTAGAAGGCCTCGATAGAAGGTAGCTGACAATCAAATCTCGGCAGTATATTCTCCTGGTTAATCTCGACAAATGATTATCTGGAAGACCTCGGCAGAAGGTAGCTCACAATCGAATCTCGGCAGTAGATTCTCCTAGTTAATCTCGACAAATGATTATCCGGAAGACCTCGGCACAAGGTAGCTCACAATCGAAACTCGATAGTATATTCTCCTGGTTAATCTTGGCAGATAATTATCCGGAGGACCTCGGCAAAAGGTAGCTCACAATCGAATCTCGACAGTAGATTCTCCTGGTTAATCTCGGCAGATGATTATCTGGAAGACCTCGACAAAAGGTAGCTCACAATCGAATCTCGGCAGTAGATTCTCCTAGTTAATCTCGTCATATGATTATTCGAAATACCTCGGTATAAGGTAGCTCACAATCCAATCTCGACCGTAGATTATCCTGGTTAATCTCGGTAGATGATTATCCGAAAAACCTCGGCATAAGGTAGCTCACAATCGAATCTCGACAGTAGATTCCCCTGGTTAATCTCAGTAGATGATTATCCAGAAGACCTCAACATAAGGTAACTCTCAATCTAATCTCGGAAGTAGATCCCCCTGGTCAATCTTGCCAGATGATTTTCCAAAAGACCTCAGTAGAAGGTAATTCTCAATCGAATCTCGACAGTAGATTCCTTGGGAATCTTGGAATTAGATTTCCCGTTAAGAGCCTCACATTATGCATATACATCATGAATGACATCTTTTGAATTTTGAATTTTCTTGGGGTCCATCGTTAGCAAGCTTATCTATGCGAACTATATAGTTCAAACTTTAAGCAATTTGGGGTTTATTTCTTCATGTTAATAGTCATGGTTAAAGGATGACACAACAGACATCATCGATGAATTTGGGGTTTATTTTCTTCATGTTAATGGTCGTGGTTGAGGGCTGACACAACTGGCATCACCGACGAACTTGGGGTTTACTTCTTCATGTTGATAGTTTTGGTTGAGGGCTGACACTACTAACATCATCGACGAACTTGGGGTTTATTTCTTCATGTTGATAGTCTTGGTTGAGGGGTGACACAACCGATGTCATCGGTGAATTTGGGGTTTATCGCTTCAAATCTAGAATATTTTATTTGGTTATCGGATCTTAGTTGAGGGCTGACACAATCGACATCGTCTTTCCAAATTCCAAATATCTAGTTTCAAGCCCGTATCTATCCTCTAGGCAATGGTAGGTATACAAAAAATATTTGGCTCATTGCGTTAGTCTCTATCAGTAGTGTATTATCAAGCTCTATGTTATTCATCCCCTGGATTGTGATGAATATACAGAATATTTGTCAAAAACTTACTACATTAGTCCCCAAGCATTAGTAAGTTAACTTTTCAAACTTGTATCATTTACCTCATAGGTTATGGTAAATATGCAAAAATTTACAATCTCTTTTAGATACTGACGAATTATCCACGTCATCATATCTAAGTTAAAAAAACTTTGGTGCAAGCGCTAGTTAGATGAGACATTATCATCTACGCCTATCTTTCATACCCACATGAACGTTGCACAACGTATTCTTATAATCTTTAGGACAAATTTTGGGGTCTTTCAATATTTAATAAACTTCCGATCAAACGTGCAAGAACTGCGTATTCTCGCACTATTCAATCAAAAGATAATTAAATAGGGGCAGCTGTCATGCCCCAAATTTGCCCTACTAGGTCCTGATATTTCTATTTCCAATTCTAAAAATTAACTTTAATAAAATATTACTCATATAGTTATGGGGGTTTAAAGTTATAAAGGGGGGGTTTATCTTATAAAGAAATCATGGGCCTTTCTCAATCAAAAAGGCCCCAGGTAACTTCTTAGTCCATTTCAGAATATTGGAAAATAGGTGTATAAAACAATGCATTTTACTTAAGGCCCATAAAACATTTTATTTTGTTAAAGCCCAATAAGTGGTTAAACATTAAGGCTCGTTTCAGTTTTTTTACTGTGTTGAAAACAATTGTTTTATTTTTAATCAGTATTATAATTATATGACTTAATTTTTGTTTTGTCAATTAGAAGAAAATTTTGTTATGCAGCCCAATCAAGCCAAGTAGGCCCAATTTAGTAAGAGAAACGCGTGGCCCAAAATCTAGAACATGTACTGTTCAAATCATGGAAAGATAATACACGTTTTATTGCAATAACTACCACAATTCAAATCAAGGAAAACAAAATCAAATTGATACATAAATAAAATCTTGGCATTAACTTTCCAAAACACAAACAAATCAGTACAAAGACAGAATCAAAACTAAAGCAGAAACGAATCGGTACAAACTTATTGCAATTACAACAAAAACTAGAACAAAGTCCCTAATCTGCTAAAGCAGTAACAAACCTCATAACTCTATTTCCTATTTATAAACCCTAAAACACTATAAAAGGAGGAAATTATTACAGAAACAAGGGGGAAATTTATAGGAAGACGAAGAAATTACAGAGGAAGGACGAAAAAATTATGACAGAAAAAACTGTCACAGAGAGAAAGAAATTTTCAAAAAAATCAAAAGAAAAACATAAGGAGAGAGAGTCGGGAGAAGGAAGTTTAGAGGGAATTTGTTTGTGTCACCTCTGTCATAGGACCCATGTTCATCGCCGCCCCAGCCTAGGGTTTCAACATCTGAAACCCTAGCTATCTCTCAAGTCGCCTTCATCCTTCATCATCCATCGTTGCTGTCATCTCCATCACCGTTCTTGTCAAACACAAGCAAAAATATATCAGAAGGAGAATCACGGGAAAGAAGCTCGAAGAACATTCACGGAGGGTAAAACACCTAGCTTAAGTTTCTTTTGTTTGATTTTTGTAATTATTGTTGGGGTTCCGAAACCGTTTTAGGGTTGGGTTATTATTGTTGTATCGGAGAAGGAGGGAGATGATCAATCGCTGCTGGTGGTTAAGATTAGGGTACGACGGCTAGGGTTCTTGTACTGTTAGAGAAAGAAGAGAGAAAATGGGTTTGAGAGTGTAACACCCCTTCTAATAAACCCCGAATTAAACGATATAAATAAAATCAGAGAAAATAAAATTTGTACAGAAGGAGTGTCACAACAGCAATTCACATATTCAAGAAAAACGGACATGACATATTCTTCACTTTAATCATTTAATCACATAATACAATCATGACATATAATTTCTTTTTCGTGCAAACGCAACAGAATCATAATAATATTATCTTCTCCAAAGGAGGAATCAAAATATAATATGCAAGGCATTAAGCCATATGGTTCGTACATCATTCATGTTATCAAGTCATAATATACATACATCATCATATAATCAAAATAATGGATTATATACAAGTATAATCCATATACAAAAATATGAGTTCAAATGCGGACACTGAACCCCCAGTGTTACAATCAGAGCATCGACTCAAAATTAAAAAGTAACGGAATACTAGCCTAAGTCGTCCGCTAACCCGTGCGCCTCGCACTATCGTCTTCGGTACCTGGGCGATACCATATCAAGCATCATTTCAACAGAAGGGTAAGAATTCCAATAATCATGAAATATATAATTTAAAGCAATGGAAAACAATAAATAAAAAGAATTCTCCATACTTGAATATATGTGTATATCACTAAGATAAGCACATTCATATATTCCATATTCCGCTATATTCAAGAATGATCTCTTTAACCATTTATCATCCTAATCATATAATTACACTCATTCACATATCATAACCAATTTCACAAACTCGATCATCTTCACATAAACTCATAATATATATCATTATGCATGTGACTCACAACTCGATACAACCAATGCAAATGCGGTACCGACTTGTGGACCCAAAGTTCCACCGCTTATTTTTCCACATAGGATCAAAGCCACTACGTCTATTTCCACTCTAGGATCAACATCTATTTTTGTGAACCCAAGTTTCACCACCTATGTTCCCTTTCCGGGTCAAAGCCACTACGTCTATTTCCATTCAAGGATCAACGTCTATAAAATGTGAACCCACCGTTTCACAGTCTCTATTTCAAGACCAACCATGCCATGCGATGTACCATCAACAACTCGTATGCAATTAAGACCACTCCCGACCTCAACATACACATACCACATATTTCAACACAATAAAATACCAACAATTGTACATGCATTGCAAATATAATTCACAAATCAAGTAACATACAAGTTTAAACAATGTTACTTCCATAATTTATTTAAATCAAACACAATTCCGGTTAGTCCTTGAAAACGTCGAAATCTCGACAAAATAACACAACCACAATTATCTACTCGTCAAACTTAGTTACCAAGTCCATTTTCATTAAATTCCGGATAACTAATTTACCGCCTATACCGGCAAATTAGACCGAACGTAACCTATTCCACTTATTTCAAACTTAAACAATTCCTCGCCAATTCATAGTTATAGGCTCAATCGTTAATTATTTATTAACCTATTAATACTACTCCGGTATTAACCCTTTCCATTTCAGTTTCACAGAACAATCTAAAAGAACACACCATCATCTATCTTAAAACCCTAAAATAATTCCTATTCCAAAACTAAAAATCACATACAACATAATTAGGGAAAGTCAAACCCTTATCGATTAGTCTCCAGAACGAGCTTTTTCGGTTTAATTCCAGAAATTTTCCCCTCTTCTCTTCAACCCTAAGTTTCCAATTCTCTTCTCCTCTTGCTACTTCTCTTTTTTTCTGTTTCTAACTTACTGCTACTTTTCTAACTTAACATAACATATATACTAACTTATATATATATATATATATATATATATATATATATATATATATATATATATATATATATATATATATATATATATATATATATATATATATATATAACTAACATATATAACTAATAAAACTCATATACTTACCGTAAGTTAATGTAACATACATATAATAAAAAATAATATTTTATTAAACTAATTTAATATAATTAAATAACATTAACTTATTAATTTATAATAAATAAATTAATACTAATATAAATCCATTCTCACAAATAAATTAAATAATACATATAATAAAATATTTACACACTAAATATAATATTATCGTACAAAAATAGTTATTTTCCGGTAAAACAAATAAATCCAACTAATCACATATCGGGCCGAATTACCGACTAAATAATTAATAATTTACCAAAATAAATATCAACCGGTCATTTTTAGAAAATAATAATATAAAAAATATTAATTAAAACGGGGTGTTACAACTCTCCCCCACTTATAAGATTTTCGGTCTTGAAAATTACCTCTAAACGAATAATTCGGGATAAGAATCCCGCATCCGGCCTTCAAGTTCCCAAGTTATGTTTCCATTAGCCGAACCACCCCACACCACCTTTACCAAAACAATTTATTTTCCTCTAAGTTGTATCACCTTCCGATCTTCGATCCTTGTCGGCAAAGTCTCAACGGTTAAGTCTTCTCTAACCTCCACATCATCCGCTTGCACTACATGAGACGGATCCGCAATATACTTTCGCAATTGCGACACATGAAACACATCATGTAGATTTGAAAGTGATGGTGGTAATGAAATCCTATAAGCCATATTACCAATCCTTTCCGAAATTTGATACGGACCAATAAACCTAGGTGTCAACTTTCGCGATTTAAGTGCCCGACCAACACCCGTCGTAGGATTCACTCTCAAAAACACATGATCATCCTTCTTTAACTTAAGAGGCTTCCTCCTCTTATCATGGTAGCTCTTTTGGCGACTTTGAGAAATCTCCATCTTCTCTCTAATCAACTTAATCTTATCCGTAGTTTGTTGCACAAGTTTCGGTCTAACCACCACACTTTCTCCCGACTCGTACCAACATAAAGGTGTTCGGAAACGCCTTCCATACAATGCCTCAAAAGGAGCCATACCTATACTAGAATGAAAACTATTGTTATAGGTAAACTCAATCAATGGCAAGTAACTTTCCCATGAACCTCCTTGTTCCAAAACACAAGCACGCAAAAGATCTTCGAGCGATTGAATCGTCCTTTCCGTTTGACCATCCGTCTGTGGATGATAAGCGGAACTAAAATGCAATTTAGTACCCAAAGCTCTTTGCAAACCTTCCCAAAATCTAGAAGTAAATCTAGGATCTCTATCCGAAACAATACACGTCGAAATACCATGCAAACACACAATCCTTTCCACATACAACTTCGCAAGTCTCTCCATCGAGTAATCCATTCTAATTGGAATAAAATGAGCAGACTTCGTCAATCTATCTACTATAACCCAAATAGCCTCATAGTTACTCAGAGTCCTTGGTAAACCTGAAACAAAATCAATAGAGATATTGTCCCACTTCCATTCCGGAATAGACAAAGGTTGCAATAATCCAGATGGCTTCTGATGCTCTATCTTGGAATTTTGACAAACCAAACATGAATACACAAATTCCACTATCTCCTTTTTCATACACGGCCACCAAAACGACTTTCTCAAATCTTGATACATCTTTGTAGCACCAGGATGAATTCTCATTCCACTTTTGTGTCCTTCCTCAAGGATCCTCTTTTTCACATCACCAACATTAGGAACACAAACTCGATCACGACATCTCAGAACGCCATTCTCATCAATTCTAAATTCTCCACCTTGACTTTGGTTAACTAAAGTCAACTTGTCAACCAAAACCAAGTCTGATTTCTGTCCTTCTCTTATCTCATCCAAGATCCCACTTGTCAGCTTCAACGTACCAAGCTTCACACCAAAATAAGTTTCTTCACAAACCAAACTCATGTCTCGAAACTGTTCAAGCAATTCCCATTCTCTCACCATTAACATAGACATATGTAATGATTTCCTACTCAACGCGTCGGCAACCACGTTCGCCTTTCCAGGATGGTAATTCAAGCTAAAATCATAATCCTTCAAGAACTCCAACCACCTTCTTTGTCTCATATTCAACTCTTTCTGATCAAACAAATATTTCAAGCTTTTATGATCACTGAAAACATCGAATCTCGATCCAAATAAGTAATGTCTCCAAATCTTCAACACAAAAACCACAGCTGCCAACTCCAAGTCATGAGTCGGATAATTCCTCTCATGCACTTAAGTTGCCTCAAAGAATAAGCCACCACTTGCCCATTTTGAATTAACACGCCACTTAACCCCATCAATGAAGCATCACAATACACTGTAAACAATTAAGATGGATTAGGTAAAACCAACACAGGAGCAGTAGTCAACCTTCGCTTAAGCTCTTGAAATCTATCCTCACACTGAGTAGTCCACACAAACGCTTTCCCCTTTCTCGTCAATTGTGTCAATGATAAAGCCAACTTCGAAAAACCCTCAATGAACTTACGATAGTATCTGGCTAAACCAAGGAAACTTTGTATCTCAAACACAGACTTGGGAGATTCCCATTCTGACACAACTTCAATCTAGATGGATCCACGACAATACCTCCACGAGATATTACATGACCAAGAAAACTCACTTGATCCAACCAGAACTCACACTTATAAATTTTAGAAAACAAATGATTCTCTTTCAGAATCGACAACAAAATTCCTAAGTGCTCGGCATGCCCCGCTTCATTCTTCGAATAGATAAGAATGTCATCAATAAAGACCACCACAAACTTATCAAGGAACTCATGAAAGATTCTGTTCATATACTCCATAAACACACCAGGTGCATTCCTAACACCGAAAGGCATCACCGAATATAGTGTCCATACCTCGTCCTAAATGCCGTCTTCTGAATATCACTAGCCTTCACACGGATTTGATGATAACCAGATCTCAAGTCTATCTTACTGAATACACAAGCACCGACCAACTGGTCCATCAAGTCATCACTTCTAGGTAACAAATACTTGTTCTTGATAGTAACCTTGCTCAACTGCCTATAGTCCACACACAACCTCATCGTATGTTATTTCTTCTTTACTAACAACACTGGTGCACCCCATGGAGATACACTCGGACGAATGAACTTCTTATCAAGCAACTCTTCAAGTTAGATTTTTTAGTTCTCCCAATTCCGATGGCGACATCTGATACGGAGCCATCGAAATAGGACTAGTACCAGGAACTAGATCAATAGCAAACTCTACTTCATGTTCTGGAGGTAAATCCATAATCTCCTCCGGAAACACCTCTGGAAAATCACAAACAACAGGAACATCCTTTCTCACTCCCCTTTCACCAAGATTCATGCTCGCCATCAACACAAACAATTCAGCTCCATCTCTAACACACCTCTTTATTTGTTGAGTAGACAAGAATGAACCTCCTTCTTTCTTGAACTCGAGAAAAAGAACCTCTTTAGCAAAATAGTTGATATAGACATGGTTGGCTCTCAACCAGTCCATACCCAGAATGACATCAAGCTGACTCAATGGAAGACATAAAAGATCCACCTCAAAATCTCTACCACACATACGCAAAGGACACGTTAAACATATAGCTGAAGTAGAAACTGAACCCATCGCAGGCGTATCTACCACCATACTCCTACTCATATCAGATAACACAAGGCCCAATCTTGTAACAAAATCCAATGAAATAAAAGAATGAGTCGCACCCGTATCAACAATAGCAATCAAAGGCACGTTATGAATAAAGCACGTACCTCTGATCAATCTCTCATCCGATGAGGTCTCGGCACCAGACAATGCAAACACCTTTTAGGTTTCCT
Source organism: Vicia faba (assembly GCA_948472305.1). Lineage (NCBI taxonomy): Eukaryota > Viridiplantae > Streptophyta > Magnoliopsida > Fabales > Fabaceae > Vicia > Vicia faba. The sequence continues at coordinate 288,596,858 of OX451740.1, forward strand.
TCTTTGGCTTTGTGCATTTGGTACTAATGTGACCTCGCTCACCACAGTTGTAGCAAGTCACAACAGAACCAACCTGACAATCCATAGCTTTGTGACCTACTTTGTCACACTTAAAACACTTCACAATTCCTTGGAGACATTCTAGAGCACTATGTACCTCTTTCCCACACTTGAAACATTTAATCGGAGTAGTCACTCCCCCACTCGGATTCTTTCCTCCACCTATTGGTTGTTTTCCCTTTCCCTCATAAGGCTTAGGACGCATCTGCCCCTTACCTTTCCTCTCATGAAAGTTCTTATAATAAGCACTACTTTCTCGACTATCCTCATCATAGATACGACTCTTGTTCACCAATTCAGAAAAGTGGGTAATTTGTTGGTACCTGATAGCTTTCATCACATCCGGCCTTAAGCCGTTCACAAACTTCAAGCATTTGGATCTCTCGGCATTTGCAGTGCTGTAGTGAGGACAATACTTGATCAATTCTTGAAACTTGGCTGCATATTCAGCAACAAAACCGTTTCCTTGTTTCAATTCAAGAAACTCCACCTCTTTCTTCCCACGGACATCCTCAGGAAAGTAGTTCTCCAAGAATGCATCTCGGAAAAGGGCCCAAGTCACCATGGTGTTATCCTCATCATACCTCCGACTAGCGTTAATCCACCAGTCCTTAGCTTCCTTCACCAGCATGTGAGTTCCGAATTGCACCTTCTGAGCAATGGTACAATTCATCACTCGGAAAATCTTTTCTATGGCCTTCAACCACTCTTGAGCTTCTTCAGGTGCATGCTCTCCTTTAAAAGTAGGCGGATTGTTTTTCTGAAACTTTCCAAGAGCACGGAATCCATCATCACCTCCACCTTGCTGAATAGGATTAGCTTACGGAATCTGATTCAAGGATCCCGCGAGCAATCGCAAAGCCTCAACAAGTGCATTATCATTCCTTCCAGCAACCATCTTCTTCTGAACAACACAAAAGTATCGATCGCGTCAGACACACAATCAAATACAATGGGATTAGTAAAGTTAAGACCTGAAAACTGACCGACAATGCTCCGATACCACTATTGTAACACCCCTTCTAATAAACCCCGAATTAAATGATATAAATAAAATCAGAGAAAATAAAATTTGCACGGAAGGAGTGTCACAACATCAATTCACATATTGAAGAAAAACGGACATGACATATTCATCACTTTAATCATTTAATCACATAATACAATCATGACATATACTTTCTTTTTCGTGCAAACGCAACGGAATCATAATAATATTATCTTCTCCAAAGGAGGAATCAAAATATAATATGCAAGGCATTAAGCCATATGGTTCATACACCATTCATGTTATCAAGTCATAATATACATACATCATCATATAATCAAAACAATGGATTACATACAAGTATAATCCATATACAAAAATATGAGTTCGAATTTGGACACTAAACCCCCAGTGTTACAATCATAGCATCGACTCAAAATAAAAAAGTAACGGACTACCAGCCTAAGTCGTCCGCTAACTCGTGCGCCTCGCACTATCATCTTTGGTACCTGGGCGATATCATATCAAGCATCATTTCAATAGAAGGGTAAGAATTACAATAATCATGAAATATATAATTTAAAGCAATGGAAAGCAATAAATAAAAGGAATTCTCCATACTTGAATATATGTGTATATCACTAACATAAGCACATTCATATATTCCATATTCCGCTATATTCAAGAATTATCTCTTTAACCATTTATCATCCTAATCATATAATCACACTCATTCACATATCATAACTGTTGTACCCCAAAATTTTCCCTCCCATATTCTCCAAGATTTGCAAAGAGCATGCTTCAAAATCTCCCCAAGGGTTGCACAGTTCAAAGGCCTCCTAACAGTCAAAAACTAGGGTTTTGGTTCTGGCAAAGAAATTGAAGTTTTCAAGGGTCCAATCAAGTCCCACATGCCTACAAACATGGTCAAGCATCCTCATACCAAGTTTCAAGACTTATAGCACAAAATTGCACAGTCAAAAACCCTAATTGCTCAGCAGTCAACTGCAGGGGCAAAATGGTCATTTGACAGTCAAAAGTTCAAATTTTTGGTCAACATCTTATTTTTAAGCCACAAACATCATTTGATCAATTCTTGATCATGATTCTCAAGGCATGGCTCAAAAAGTCTCAAGATGCAAAAGTTTCTATTTTTGGACAGTTGAAAAAGTCAATTGTAACTTGACCAAGGCATAACTTCCACATGGTTTATCAGAAAAATTCCATCCAAAGCTCATTTTGAAGAGAATGACATTTCCTACAACTCCTCTTCACACTTCAAGTCCAAGAAATGCTCTCACAAAAAGTTATCAATTTCAACATTATAGGTCATTTTCAAAAGTCAACAAAAAGGGACTTTAAGTCAAAGGCCATAACTTGAGATTAGTAAATCAAAATGACATGGGACCAAAGGCATTGGTTAGAGGACTTCAAGACCTTTCAAAAATGTCCAAGAAAATGATCAAAGCTTAAAAATTGAGCAAGATATGCCTTGTGGAAGTTGGGAAATTTTTGGGAATTTTGAAAAGTCAACTTTACTTCAAATGCCTCAAAATTGCTAATGGGCCACAAATTCTTCCAAGAATCATCATCCAAAAGCTAAGCACGACCCATTGACCCAAAGGGGGGTTATTTTCTTATTTTTAATTAATTAATTGAATATTTAATCTATTTAATTCATTTAATCAAAATTAATTACAAGAAAAATACTAAAATAAGGTTTTCAAATCTTTTGTGCAGCATAATATCTCATCAAGGCCTAAAGATTTCGTGCATGCCCAAAGGAGAAAGATTCCATGCAAATTGGCTAGGTTTCATGATAAAAAGATTTGAAAAGAACATGCCCATGGATATTGGACTTGTTTTGTTGACCTAAAACATTCCATATACATAGACAAATGCAGACCTAATGACAAAAAACCAGGAAGCTGCGCCTAAGAACCAAAACCAACTTTGCATTTTTCATCAAATTTTCCAAAACTGAAAACTGCATTCTAGCGCAATTCAAAGAAAAGTATTGATTCCAATAGCTTGCCAAGGCCTCAAGGAACGTTTCTGGATCAAAACCACTGCTTCTAACACAAAGAATTGGTAACACGAAGCTGTCCTGTTCTTACAATTTTCCATGTTCGTGTTTTGAATTATACGCATCATTCATGCCTTTTGCTTGTCGTTTTGCACTAACATAAACATTCTAAAACTTTTGGCATCATTTAATTGAATTTTTATGCCCTGTACAAGAACCTACCATTAACGTCTTCTAGGTTTTCAGAGGTTTAAATTTGGGGCTTCCTTATTCTGGAAAAATTGAGACACAAGACCAGGGCCATTAGAACCAGAAGCTTCACACGAACTCAATCCATAGGTCGTGCTCAATTTATGAGCAACCAGGGCCTATTCGCTATTTTCACGTTTACCATTTAGTGGGGGTTTAAAACCCCCGCTATCCATCTGTTTTTTTTCCAGGCAAAACAAACGAGTGGAGAAGAAGATGAGGTGTAAGCCAGCGGTTGGTGCGTTTGAATTTCGCGCGAAATACACCACTAATCGTTGTTTTACGTTATATTCTTTATTTTCTATATTATATACAACGCGTTCAAATGGAACAGTTGGTGGAGAAGAGCATTGGTAAGCCTTGGGACCTGGGTTCGATTCCCAGGTCCCCTCCTTTCTCCATATTATTTTTCTTTCCATGTTTACATGTAGCGCTCCCTCCAGAAGTCTACCATACGTCCACTATCCAAGCGTGCCACATGTCTCAGAGCATCAATCCAATGGCCTTGATCTGAAGACCACCATGTGCATAGGTCAAACGTGCCACACACGAGCCAAGAAAGTCAACCAAAGGCTAGCATTCCATGGGCCTGATTGCTATCACATAACCTCCAAATTGGGGTCAACACCTCCCATTGGTTTGCATTTTTTTTCTCTTTTTATTTTTTCCTCTTATTTATTTTAATTACATTATTTGTTTTATTTTAATTCTTTAGATTAATTTTTTATTTAACATAAACATAACAAAAAAATCAGAAACTATAAAAATAAAAATATGTTTTTATGTTTAAATCACTAACATTTTTGTAAATAAATTTTATTAATTAATTTAGTTTTTAATTCTAGGTTTAGTTTTAATGTTTTTTTAATAAACTAAAAAAATGTAGAATTAGGGTTTTAAATACTTTTATCCTTTTTTTCTTTTCTTTCACCATTATTAATAATTAATTATTTATTTTGTAAATAAATTGCCATGTAAATAATTAGGTTAAAATTAGGGTACAAACTTAAACGTTTTTTTAATAAATTAAAAATAGTTTAGAATTAGGTTTTAATTCCATTAATTCTCATTAAATCCCATAAATACAAAAAAACTCAAAAATAATTTCCTTTTCTCATTTAATTTAATTAATTTATTAATTGTAATTTAATTTCCTTAAAAGGGTCCAACGCCCTCGCATTCGATCATAATTCTATTTCGCGCGTTTATTTTATTTCCTTTTTATAAATTTCATGTAATTATCCCAAAGCCATGTAATAGATTAATTAGGACATTTATTTCTTCGCACTTTATTTTATTCAAATCGGGTCTTGGACTAATTTGGCGATGTAGACCCGCGCCTTTGTAATAGCGTAGGACTTTTAATTCCACATCTTTTAAACTGTTAATAACTTACATGAAAGAATGAATGCCAAAATAAAAGCAACGTGTAGATCACCGATGCATGTACAAGATAAACATAAATGAACATGACACACAAATCACACACCACCCCTAGGGTACGCCTCACTGTTGCCTTGCCCCTCGAAAGGTGGTCGTCGAGTAGAGGATGTTTTAGTAAGTCCTCATGTCCATGAACATGGCATGAGGGTAGCTTCTAAGGTGTCTTCCTATTGCTCTGGTGATCACCATGTCCCGAATCCTCGAATTGACCCGAACACCTCCAACGGTGGTGCTACCTACCTCTCAATGGTGGGATGGCACTACTTTAAGGACATTTACACAGACGAATTCCTTAGGGTAGGTAGAGAACTCGTAGATACTTGCTCTAATTTCAAAACAAATCAAAAACTCTTTTCACACTGACACTTTCAAAAAGCTTTCAAAAGCAACTTTTCAAACACTCTTGAGGACTGATACAAGAGTCGAACTGAAATTTTCAAAGAAACTTTTTTTTAAAAACCCACTCACAATGAAAAGCAAACAAACAATTTTGAAAACACAAGATGAGCAAGTATCTAAGAGCCCATGGATAACCATGGATAGAAAGGGTGCTAACACCTTCCCTTTCTATAAATCTACCTCCCGAACCGAGAGCAATCTCTATAAGGAATTTTTCTGTGCTTTTGTCCTTTCCATTTGGAAAAAATAAAAGACGGTGGCGACTCTTGCTTCCGCGACATTTCGCGAACCAGCGTTAAACAGTCAGTTCCAGATCCATCGATCACAGAACTGGCGACTCTACTGGGGACATTATAAAAGTGAGGTGTACCTTAGGATTAGACCACTCTTATGTTTTCAATTGTATGTCTTGATTGCTTTAAATTGTGGGTTGCATGGGAGTTACATAGATCCTAACCCGGATTTGGGGATACCCTGTTTAGGTAGCATAAGCTGTGAGGGACCTGTCCGGCGTAGACCGACACGGGTGAAGCAGTGGCTACGTTGGTGTGGCACCTTGGTCTGTACCGATATCCCTTGTGTTGCAACGAGGAGAATATGGGTCTTCTGAGGAGTCATTAAGCACCAACAGACCTTAGAACCTTAAATGACACAACTTGTCCATTAGAACAGTAGCAGTATGCTACGCCCATTGAGGCTAAACTCTCGTGATGGTTCTGGCCGCAAGAAAAGATTGCGATGCTGGAGTTATGACCGATTGAGGGTAGTCATTGATATTGGGACCCTCTAAGAACCCGGCTACTTTTGATAGGACAGGTATGAACCAACAAACTGAAAGAGGGTAATACCTAGACCTCATGCTGGCCTTAACTCTAAGGGCTTATCTTGTGTGACTTGTGTGCCTTCGTACTTGACTACTTGCATGCTTGTTATCTGACACTTGAGCTTCTTGCAGGTTTTGTTTATAGTCCTTAATTGGGACTCATAATAAGGTTTACTGAGTGCCTTGCAGGTTTTGTTTACAGTCCTTAATCTGGACTAATAACAGGGTTTACCTATGTTACGCCCTGCATAGCATAACATCATGCCATCATACCATTGCATACATCCTACATAAAGACTAATCCATTTCAAGGATCTCAAGGGCTTGTGATGCAGGTCATGATGAAGCAACTGTCCAGCAAGGGGCAAAGGGGATTTATTTTCCTATAGACAAGGTTGTCAGGGGCTATGACCCACTGGATATGGTGAGCCTTTGACCCTTGAAGAAGGACTCCCAACAACATGAAGTTCCCTCATCAAGCTACTGGATCCCAACTCTAGCAATTTTCTTGTCTACCCCGCGAGATCCTTGAAAACATCGCATGCATATATACATATCATTGCATTACAGGTACCTTCCTTTACAGGTCACTTACCATCTTCGCTGTTTATTCCAGCAATGGCTTCCCAACAAGATAACCAGGGACCTCATGCTGAGAGTAGGTTCGAGGAAATCCTCCTGAATCTATCCAAGGGGCAGGAAGAACTGAGAACACTTCTCATGGGGACTTTGGTCAGGAACAATGCTGAAGAGGAACGGCTGAAACATCTGCAAGCTGAAGTGGATGCAATGAAAGCCCAGGTGCTGGGGCAGGTGACTGCCATTCAAGACTTAGCTCAAAGACAAGATGAGCTCGGGTTTCTCGTCAACCAACTGCTTCGGGGTAACCAACTGGGGCAAATATCTAAGGTTAAAGATCCAGTCATCATTCAACCACCTTTGAGACAAGAAGATAAGGGGAGAACTCCTCAAAGGGTTTCAGTGTCACAAATTCAGCATCAACCTCACCAGCCTCATCCAGACAAGCCCAGGAGGCAATTCACCCAGCTCAACATGTCACTGTTTCAAGCTTTACAACGCCTGTTGAGATTGAATCTGATCACATTAAGGGCTCATCCCCGGAACCCCAACACAGCATCTCCTACCTATCATCCCAATAAAAGGTGTGCCTACCACTCTGCCAGTCCAGGACATGACAAAAATGAATGTTGGGCTCTGGAGAACAAAATCCAGGACCTAATTGATGAAGGGGCATTGGAGTTCACACAAGATGGTCAGGCTGAGTTTTTCTACCATCCCTCCAAGGCTCACCAGTTGAAATAACAAGCCCTGAAATGAAAGGACTTTTGTTCATTAGGATTTTCAAGTTATAATTTTCTTTTGTTCAAACATTTACTCATGTTAAATGTTGTTATTTCATTAATGCATCGCATATGTCTGTTCTGAAGCAATATATTCGTATTCACTAAATGCAAATTACTTTCATATTTTTTCTGATGATCAACGCTCGATTAATAATCCCAAGCCTCTTGAAGGAGGATGACGAAAACGATACCACGATCTTTACAGTATGCTTTTGAACAGACCCCGCTGATGAGGTACAAGCATTGTTTCAAATCCTAAACACTGGAGTTATAAGGAAGATAATCCCTCGTCAACCCCTTCGAGCCAAAGAAGTAGGAGTTTTTTCTTTTCACAAAATTAAACCCTTAATCATAACCTGGGGCAGGGTAGTCTCTCAGTTGATCCAAGTGCATAACAAATGGCACCAAAGAGGTCCTTACAAAAACGAGAAGACAGTGATGATTCCGAATAATCATAAGGATATGCAGTCATTATATCTCAAAAAGAAAAACCCAATAAGTCAAAACCTATGAAGGAGACTTACAAAACTGGGGCATCCCACTGACTGTAATTCCAAAAAGGAAACAACTCAGGCAAAAAACCGGGATAATAAAATAAAAAAAAAGAGGTCACACAAACCCTCAACAAAAAGAAATGACTGCCCATTCAGAATAAATCATCATTATCTGAACCATCATTGGTATATCAAAGCAAAGACTCAAACAAGGTCTAATGCACGATCAGCTGAGTTTAGGTTTGAAGAACATCACGAAGAGCGGGTGGGTACAAATAAATTTGAGCCTTTATCCTTTGTTTCTTGAACCGTGAACCAAGCCACGTTATAACCCTTAAAAGTCCTAGCTGAAGCATGGGTTAGTTCGACAGCATACTGTTACAAAGGTATCCTGACTCCTCAAGGCTTGCTATAAAATATTGAGTTGACATCACATTTTACAAAATTTGCTGGTTTTACTGAAAAATGCATTTTTCAAAAACTTCAAGACAGACATAAGCTTTGCATTTTTGACATAACTCTGTTTGCGTATGACCTTTTGTTTGAACAGCATAGCAATTCGCACGATGAATGTCTAACGAACAAAAGCACTTCTAATCAAGGGGCAGACATGATCATGGGCTACCATCTGGGGCAGTTAAGTCAAGATTCGGAGAATCTCTCAAAGGCCGAATAGCCTGGGGCAAATCTCCGCCTGAGTCACTTGGGGCATTCCAGCAACGAATCTTGCCTGATCAAACATCTTCTGGGGGTATGACAAAACACTTCTAACAGGGGCAACTCCCTACATTCTGAGAGCGTGGACATAGCCGAAAAATACTACGCATAATCAAAGACCCGCTAGGTTGACATACCTAGGCAAAAATTAGGGCTTCCCAGCGAACCAAAAGGGTTCGGGAAAAATAAGGGATGAAATGGAAAAAATCTGTACACCCGGCAAGTCGAAAACCTGAAAGGGCGGCTTGGGCAAAAAAGGGTATCCCGATGGACTGAAAACCCGAAAGGACGGTCCAGGCAAAAATTAGGGATCAAAGCGTACGACTATGTCCTGGCATCTCGTCAACTGTCTACCAGAAGATTTGTCAATTACCCCCACAAATGCCTTCTCCCACTAAAACTGGGGCAAGAATGAGTGGTCTAAGCGATCTAATGGTTCGGTCCACCAAGGTACCAAGATAGGTTCAGCTGAAGAACGTAACCAGTACATCTTAATTCCCCAGAGAGTGAGCCAGCAACTCAAGGCACTCTCCCCAAGCAAAGCTACTATCAGCCTTAAGGAAGTTGGGTACCCTCCTGCAGATCTCAACATTCCCCAGTACAATGTATAAATATTCTTAACAAGCATCCCCGACAGTCTCGGTCTAAAGATTGTTCCCCGGCGGTATATCAAACATTCAATGGAGTCACTTCCCCGGTACAGTTCAAAACTTCCCCAGGAGAGTCCAATCCAATTTCCCCAAGAAAGTTGGGATCCATCTCCCCAAGCAGTAAGCTTATCCCCAGTATATTCTGGAAGCTTATCCCTTGCAGAGCACGAACGCATTCCTCGGCTTTATTCAAAGGTTATTCCCCTACCAGGATATAACTGGGTTATCCTCAGCCAAAAGCCACGGAAAGATCGTCCTCGGCAAAGCCTTCTTATCCCCAGCAGAGTCTATCAACACTTCCAACATCAACGGTATCCCCAACGGAGTTACCATCAACATCCCAGCAAGTACCTCTCTCCCCGCGGAGTATTGTTCCCCAGCAAGATCGTTAGGGTATGTTTTCTCCCCGCAGAGTAATCCATTCGCCAAGTTTATCCCCCAACGGAGTTATCTTCTCCTACCGGTATTCTTGCAACTATCATCCCCAGCGGAAACAACAAAGCATTGTTCTCCAAACATCAGCCCAGGAGTGACTTCCCGGCACCCGTCAAGGATTTACTTTCCTAGACGAAAAACATACGTTCATAAAAATCACATTTCCATACATTATAGCATGCATATACGCATCATATCTTACAAATCTCATTTATGTGGAGAACATCATTGCTTGATCCATATCATGCATTGCATATGACTGACCTTTACCTTTCAGGAAAGATCCAGTTAAGTTCTCAGCTATATTTCAAGACCTTGCCTGGTTCGGTTAAATCGACCCTAAGATTTTCCTGATTCTTATCCAGTCAAAGGCCTTCTCTGGTTCAGTCAGATCGACCCTAAGATCTCCCTGATTCTTAGCCAGTTGAAGATTCCAAGACCTTGTCCGGTTCAGTTAAATCGACCCTAAGATTTTCCTGATTCTTATCCAGTCAAAGGCCTTCTCTGGTTCAGTCAGATCGACCCTAAGATCTCCCTGATTCTTACCCAGTTGAAGATTTCAAGACCTTGTCCGGTTCAGTTAAATCGACCCTAAGATTTTCCTGATTCTTACCCAGTCAAAGGCCTTCTCTGGTTCAGTCAAATCGACCCTAAGATCTCCCTGATTCTTATCCAGTTTAAGATATTTCAAGACCTTGTCCGGTTCAGTTAAATCGACCCTAAGATTTTCCTGATTCTTATCCAGTCAAAGGCCTTCTCTGGTTCAGTCAGATCGACCCTAAGATCTCCCTGATTCTTACCTAGTTGAAGATTTCAAGACCTTGTCCGGTTCAGTTAAATCGACCCTAAGATTTTCCTGATTCTTATCCAGTCAAAGGCCTTCTCTGGTTCAGTCAGATCGACCCTAAGATCTCCCTGATTCTTACCCAGTTGAAGATTTCAAGACCTTGTCCGGTTGAGTTAAATCGACCCTAAGATTTTCCTGATTCTTACCCAATCAAAGGCCTTCTCTGGTTCAGTCAGATCGACCCTAAGATCTCCCTGATTCTTATCCAGTTGAAGATATTTCAAGACCTTGTCCGGTTCAGTTAAATCGACCCTAAGATTTTCCTGATTCTTATCCAGTCAAAGGCCTTCTCTGGTTCAGTCAGATCGACCCTAAGATCTCCCTGATTCTTATCCAGTTGAAGATATTTCAAGACCTTGTCCGGTTCAGTTAAATCGACCCTAAGATTTTCCTGATTCTTATCCAGTCAAAGGCCTTCTCCGGTTCAGTCAGATCGACCCTAAGATCTCCCTGATTCTTATCCCAGTAGAAGACATCCAAGATTCTCTCAGCGTTACTGTTGAGGTAGTAATCGCCCCAGATTCTCTCAGCGTTCCGGTTGAGGTAGTAATCGTCCAAGGTTCTCTCGGCGTTCCTGTTGAGGTAGTAACCATCCCTGGTTCATTCATCACCTTTTTGAAGCTCCAGATTCAATTCCTGTAACTAGTCAGGGCCCATCTACATAAAAGCTTGAAGACCAACTCCTGTAATAGATCAGGTAATCATTTTCTTTTTTCAGGTACGCAAGTTCTCGCTAAGGAATCTCTTATGCGATTGACTTTCAGATGGCATCTTTAAGCCCATCATCCTATCCATCAATCTCCAAATGGCATCTGTAAGCCCATTCCCATCATCACACTACTATGTGAGCGCAAATTTCTGGGCACTCTAGTGTTCAATCATCTTCCACCTTCGGATTACGAAAGGCACGTCAGCCAATCTACCTCCTCAGGTCTAAGAAGATTGAACAGGGGCAACTGTTGTACCCCAAAATTTGCCCTCCCATATTCTCCAAGATTTGCAAAGAGCATGCTTCAAAATCTCCCCAAGGGTTGCACAGTTCAAAGGCCTCCTAACAGTCAAAAACTAGGGTTTTGGTTCTGGCAAAGAAATTGAAGTTTTCAAGGGTCCAATCAAGTCCCACATGCCTACAAACATGGTCAAGCATCCTCATACCAAGTTTCAAGACTTACAGCACAAAATTGCACAGTCAAAAACCCTAATTGCTCAACAGTCAACTGCAGGGGCAAAATGGTCATTTGACAGTCAAAAGTTCAAATTTTTGGTCAACATCTTATTTTGAAGCCACAAACATCATTTGATCAATTCTTGATCATGATTCTCAAGGCATGGCTCAAAAGGTCTCAAGATGCAAAAGTTTCTATTTTTGGACAGTTGAAAAAGTCAACTGTAACTTGACCAAGGCATAACATCCACATGGTTTATCATAAAAATTCCATCCAAAGCTCATTTTGAAGAGAATGACATTTCCTACAACTCCTCTTCACACTTCAAGTCCAATAAATGCTCTCACAAAAAGTTATCAATTTCAACATTATAGGTCATTTTCAAAAGTCAACAAAAAGGGACTTTAAGTCAAAGGACATAACTTGAGATTGGTAAATCAAAATGACATGGGACCAAAGGCATTGGTTAGAGGACTTCAAGACCTTTCCAAAATGTCCAAGAACAAGATCAAAGCTTAAAAATTGAGCAAGATATGCCTTGTGGAAGTTGGGAAATATTTGGGAATTTTGAAAAGTCAACTTTACTTCAAATGCCTCAAAATTGCTAATGGGCCACAAATTCTTCCAAGAATCATCATCCAAAAGCTAAGCACGACCCATTTACCCAAAGGGGAGTTATTTTCTTATTTTTAATTAATTAATTGAATATTTAATCTATTTAATTCATTTAATCAAAATTAATTACAAGAAAAATACTAAAATAAGGTTTTCAAATCTTTTGTGCAGCATAATATCTCATCAAGGCCTAAAGATTTCATGCATGCCCAAAGGAGAAAGATTCAATGCAAATTGGCTAGGTTTCATGATAAAAAGATTTGAAAAGATTATACAAAATCATAAAAATCAAAAGCATTGATTCCATGGATATTGGACTTGTTTTGTTGACCTAAAACATTCCATATACATAGACAAATGCAGACCTAATGACAAAAAACCAGGAAGCTGCGCCTAAGAACCAAAATCAACTTTGCATTTTTCATCAAATTTTCCAAAACTGAAAACTGCATTCTAGCGCAATTCAAAGAAAAGTATTGATTCCAATAGCTTGCCAAGGCCTCAAGGAACGTTTCTGGATCAAAACCACTGCTTCTAACACAAAGAATTGGTAACACGAAGTTGTCCTGTTCTTACAATTTTCCATGTTCGTGTTTTGAATTATACGCATCATTCATGCCTTTTGCTTGTCGTTTTGCACTAACATAAACATTCTAAAACTTTTGGCATCATTTAATTGAATTTTTATGCCCTGTACGAGAACCTACCATTACCGTCTTCTAGGTTTTCAGAGGTTTAAATTTGGGGCTTCCTTATTCTGGAAAAATTGAGACACAAGACCAGGGCCATTAGAACCAGAAGCTTCACACGAACTCAATCCATAGGTCGCGCTCAATTTATGAGCAACCAGGGCCTATTCGCTATTTTTACGTTTACCATTTAGTGGGGGTTTAAAACCCCTGCTATCCATCTGTTTTTTTTCCAGGCAAAGCAAACGAGTGGAGAAGAAGATGAGGTGTAAGCCAGCGGTTGGTGCGTTTGAATTTCGCGCGAAATACACCACTAATCGTTGTTTTACGTTATATTCTTTATTTTCTATATTATATACAACGCGTTCAAATGGCACAGTTGGTGGAGAAGAGCATTGGTAAGCCTTGGGACCTGGGTTCGATTCCCAGGTCCCCTCCTTTCTCCATATTATTTTTCTTTCCATGTTTACATGTAGCGCTCCCTCTAGAAGTCTACCATACGTCCACTATCCAAGCGTGCCACATGTCTCAGAGCATCAATCCAATGGCCTTGATCTGAAGACCACCATGTGCATAGGTCAAACGTGCCACACACGAGCCAAGAAAGTCAACCAAAGGCTAGCATTCCATGGGCCTGATTGCTATCACATAACCTCCAAATTGGGGTCAACACCCCCCATTGGTTTGCATTTTTTTCTCTTTTTATTTTTTCCTCTTATTTATTTTAATTACATTATTTGTTTTATTTTAATTCTTTAGATTAATTTTTTCTTTAACATAAAAATAACAAAAAAAATCAGAAACTATAAAAATAAAAATATGTTTTTATGTTTAAATCACTAACATTTTTGTAAATAAATTTTATTAATTAATTTAGTTTTTAATTCTAGGTTTAGTTTTAATGTTTTTTTAATAAACTAAAAAAATGTAGAATTAGGGTTTTAAATACTTTTATCCTTTTTTTCTTTTCTTTCACCATTATTATTAATAATTAATTATTTATTTTGTAAATAATTTGCCATGTAAATAATTAGGTTAAAATTAGGGTACAAACTTAAACGTTTTTTTAATAAATTAAAAATAGTTTAGAATTAGGTTTTAATTCCATTAATTCTCATTAAATCCCATAAATACAAAAAAACTCAAAAATAATTTCCTTTTCTCATTTAATTTAATTAATTTATTAATTGTAATTTAATTTCCTTAAAAGGGTCCAACGCCCTCGCATTCGATCATAATTCTATTTCGCGCGTTTATTTTATTTCCTTTTTATAAATTTCATGTAATTATCCCAAAGCCATGTAATAGATTAATTAGGACATTTATTTCTTCGCACTTTATTTTATTCAAATCGGGTCTTGGACTAATTTGGCGATGTAGACCCGCGCCTTTGTAATAGCGTAGGACTTTTAATTCCGCATCTTTTAAACTGTTAATAACTTACATGAAAGAATGAATGCCAAAATAAAAGCAACGCGTAGATCACTGATGCATGTACAAGATAAACATAAATGAACATGACACACAAATCACACACCACCCCTAGGGTACGCCTCACTGTTGCCTTGCCCCTCGAAAGGTGGTCGTCGAGTAGAGGATGTTTTAGTAAGTCCTCATGTCCATGAACATGGCATGAGGGTAGCTTCTAAGGTGTCTTCCTATTGCTCTGGTGATCACCATGTCCCGAATCCTCGAATTGACCCGAACACCTCCAACGGTGGTGCTACCTACCTCTCAATGGTGGGATGGCACTACTTTAAGGACATTTACACAGACGAATTCCTTAGGGTAGGTAGAGAACTCGTAGATACTTGCTCTAATTTCAAAACAAATCAAAAACTCTTTTCACACTGACACTTTCAAAAAGCTTTCAAAAGCAACTTTTCAAACACTCTTGAGGACTGATACAAGAGTCGAACTGAAATTTTCAAAGAAACTTTTTTTTAAAAACCCACTCACAATGAAAAGCAAACAAACAATTTTGAAAACACAAGATGAGCAAGTATCTAAGAGCCCATGGATAACCATGGATAGAAAGGGTGCTAACACCTTCCCTTTCTATAAATCTACCTCCCGAACCGAGAGCAATCTCTATAAGGAATTTTTCTGTGCTTTTGTCCTTTCCATTTGGAAAAAATAAAAGACGGTGGCGACTCTTGCTTCCGCGACATTTCGCGAACCAGCGTTAAACAGTCAGTTCCAGATCCACCGATCACAATAACCAATTTCACAAACTCGATCATCTTCACATAAACTCATAATATATATCATTATGCATGTGACTCACAACTCGATGCAACCAACGCAAATGCGATACCGACTTGTGGACCCAAAGTTCCACCTCTTATTTTTTCACATATGATCAAAGCCACTACGTCTATTTCCACTCTAGGATCAACGTCTATTTTTGTGAACCCAAGTTTCACCGCCTATGTTCCCTTTCCGGGTCAAAGCCACTACGTCTATTTCCATTCAAGGATCAACGTCTATAAAATGTGAACCCACCATTTCACAGTCACTATTTCAAGACCAACCATGCCATCAATGTACCATCAACAACTCGTATGCAATTAAGACCACTCCCGACCTCAACATACACATACCACATATTTCAACACAATGAAATACCAACAATTGTACATGCATTGCAAATATAATTCACAAATCAAGTAACATAAAGTTTAAACAATGTTACTTCCATAATTTATTTAAATCAAACACAATTCCGGTTAGTCCTTGAAAAATTCGAAATCTCGACAAAATAACACAACCACAATTATCTACTCGTCAAACTTAGTTACCATGTCCATTTTCATTAAATTCCGGATAACTAATTTTTACCGCCTATACAGACAAATTAGACCGAACGAAATCCATTCCACTTATTTCCAACATAAACCATTCCTTTCCAATTCATAGTTATAGGCTCAATCGTTAATTATTTATTAACCGATTAATACTACTCCGATATTAACCCTTTCCATTTCAGTTTCACAGAACAATCTAAAAGAACACACCATCATCTATCTTAAAACCCTAAAATAATTCCTATTCCAAAACTAAAAATCACATACAACATAATTAGGGGAAGTCAAACCCTTACCGATTAGTCTCCGGAACGAACTTTTTCGATTTGATTCTAGAAATTTTTCCCTCTTCTCTTCAACCCTAAGTTTCCACTTCTCTTCTCCTCTTGCTACTTCTCTTTTTTTCCTGTTTCTAACTTACTGCTACTTTTCTAACTTAACATAACATATATTACAACTTTTATATATATATATATATATATATATATATATATATATATATATATATATATATATATATATATATATATATATATATATATATATATATATATATATATATATATATATATATATTATAAAGATACTGAAACGTAATATAACATATATATAATATATTTTATTTAATAAAATTAGTTTATCTTATTTATATTACTTACTTATTATATATATAAAACTAACATATATATATATATATATATATATATATATATATATATATATATATATATATATATATATATATATATATATATATATATATATATATATATATATATATATAACTAATAAAACTTATATACTTACTGTAAGTTAATGTAACATACATATAATAAAAATTAATATTTTATTAAACTAATTTAATATAATTAAATAACATTAACTTATTAATTTATAATAAATCAATTAATACTAATATAAATTCATTCTCACAAATAAATCAAATAATAAATACAATAAAATATTTACACACTAAATATAATATTATCGTACAAAAATAGTTATTTTTCGATAAAACAAATAAAGCCAACTAATCACATACCGGACCGAATTACCGACTAAATAATTAATAATTTACCAAAATAAATATCAACCAGTCATTTTTAGAAAATAATAATATAAATAATATTAATTAAAATGGGGTGTTACAAAAAGAGGCACAAAGATAATGAAATTAAGTGTCATTTTACAAAAACAAAATATAACTTTTTGGTAATCTCATACACGTGCGCCTTTAGTCGCTACCGTACTCCCTCAACTATAGCCACACAATCAACACCTAACGGTCAATAAAACATGTGCGCACCCCTTTACTATGCGCTGATTCGCAGGATGTCAAAACTGACTCAAATCCCTGGGCCTGGCCCATGTCTAAGCGCACCCTTCTTTTTTTGTTTTCTCTAACATACACAAAAATGCACCCCCTGGCCAAATGGGCCAAGTCCAACATGTGGACTTGGACCCATACTCCTTGCACCCTCCAGTTTTACTGCTTAGTTCTAAAGCATACCCCCTGCCTTTTGGGCCTGAGTTCAATATCTGAATTCAGGCCCATGTTGTTAACACCCCCTTAGTTTTCTACTCTAATATAATTTACACCCCCTTACTTTTTTAATTTATTTTCTTTATTATTTTACTATATTTATTTTTTATATTTCCTATTTTTTTATATATATTTATATTTAATGTTATTTAATCTTATTATCATAAAATCAAATAATATTATTTCTAAACTCATTCAAATATATTTTATTTATTACATTAAATTACTTTTTTTAAATCATGCATTTAAATAAGATATTTTCTACAATTAACACTCAAAAAAACATTTTACCATTAATAAATTATTTTTCATAACTAAATTAATTCCACAACCAATTTTCAAAAAGGGTTACGAATATATTTAAATCAACTGCGCGATTGGTCCAAAATCTCCGCTATTCACACACTCGGACTAAGTACGCAGGAAATTCAAGTATTTTTCGTAATCCATAAAAAACAAACCAACCCTACGAACTACGAAATGGAACTATGATTCCTCCTAAGAGGATACATAGGTATACAATTAAAATTGTGGCGAGTTTCCCTAATTAAAATTAAAACCCTTTTCCCCTAAAAAATATTAAAACCATATTTCCTAAAAATTGTGCTTCTAAACCTAGTATCCTTATAAACAAGGTAGATGAGGGGTTCCTAACACCTTCACTTCATCTAGAACCGAGTCCAAAAACTTAGAATCTCTAACTTTGTAGGGTTATCCTTTATATTCCCTTCCTTAGGATAAAAATTAAGGGAGGCGACTCTGTATTTAAAACCAGTTTCAACAACATGAAATCTAAGTGTAAGACATTCAAAAACAAAAACAAACTCTTAGAATATTCATACGCATTCATGCATCCACAAAAATTGCATTTCCTAACTTCATACAAAAACTTATCATTTTTCAAAAACCTTCTCCAGTTAAATCATATGTAAGAAAATACCACCTCTCTGACCACCATATAAAACAAGAGCCCATCAAAAGAAAGTGATGGAACATATCGAAGAGAATCAAGGTGAATTCATAGAAGATTTGGAGCAAGTGAAATGCAACATCGACTCGATAAAGGGAGATATGAGCAAAGTTCTTCTAGCCTTGAAGAACATCATTGAGAGACAAGAACAAATTCCTAGGGCAGCCTTTGAAGAAGTAGCCAAAAGTGTTGGTGTATCGAGCGGTCACCAACCGAGAAGAGAACCAGAATCATGACCTCTAAAGTCAACTGTAGCACAAGAGGTCATACAAACTAATACTGAAGGGGTTGTCCCACCTCAATCAAAGGTAGGGGTATCCCATACTTTTCAAATTCCAGTCAACAACATAGACAACTACATAGACTTGCAGTATGGAGACCATGACTTAGAAGATGTTAATCAAGCACCTCAAAGGATAAACACCACCCATGTCACTGAATCCCTTAGCGCTCAATCAATACAAAGCTCTTGAACAAAGGTTGAAGGTTGTGGAGGGTTACGATTCCTTTGATGTTGACACTCTTGAAATGGGTTTAGTATCGGATGTGGTGATCCCTCTAAAATTCAAATTACATGACTTTGGAAAATATAAGGGGCTTACATGTCTGAGGAACCATCTACGGATATATTGCAGAAAAATGCATGCCTATGCTCAAGATCAGAAGCTGATGGTCCATTGTTTCTAAGACAGTTTAAGTGGGGAATCCTTAGATTGGTATTGTTTTTCCCCAAAATTTTCCCTCCCTTTTCTTCAAGACATTTCTCACAAAATTTCTCAAATGCACAAGGATTCTCAAGAGTTGATCAGACAAGCTCACCTCCTAAGCACTGGATCCACAACTAGGGTTTTGGTTTTCTCAAGGAAAATTGGACTTCTAATGCCTCAAGTGGATTTCATGGTTTATCTTAGGTCTCCAAGAATTCTCATACGAAGTTTCAAATCTTGCATCAAAAATTTGCTCAGTCAATTGCTCAGATAATTGAAAATCAGGTGTATTGAGTAAAAAGTCAATTATGGTCAACATACAGTCAAACTTCAAGATTTTTGATCAACATCAACATTTTTTTAGCCATATTCATAATTTTATCAAGGGTTGATCATAATTCCTCAAAGAAAATCCCTTAGATCACCAAAGGGGCAAAATTGTCAAAATTAGGGTTTTGATTGAGAATGACTGATCATTGACTTTTGACCTAGTACACGACCTAATGACTTGAAGCATGACCTCACGGGCTCAAATATAATATCTTGACATAATTACATGGTTTAAAATATTTCTAAATATCAAGTGATTGATAGATGAAATTTGAATCAATTGGTAAAAAGTCAACAGGCACACTAAAAGTCAAACTTTGACTTTTTGGTCAACATTGAACTTCAAAGATCAAGAATCATCAAAACCATTCAAAATATAAAATTTGATCATCAAGAATCAAGAAAAGTCAAATTTTGGAAAATTTTCCAACACTTAGAAAAATCTCTAAGTGTTTTTGTTCTTAATAAATTCATTACTTCATGACCATTTTTCACTAAGATGCAAGATGATTCAAGGAAAACTTTCAACATATAAGTTATAGGGAATGACTAATTCTACAACTTTGTCCTTGAGGGATGATGTCCAAAAAATGCTTAGATTAGGAGATATAGGCTCATGAGTCGTGATGTTTTTATCTAACACTTAGAGAATTTTTCAACAAGTTTTGGTCAGTTTTTCATCACAACTTCTTGGCCAATTTTCACCAACTTCCTTGTTGATTTATCCAAAGTGGTCAACATGAAAGTTGTAGACAATGTTTCAATATTTCCAAAACATCCAAGAACACAATTTTATCATTCTTGAGCAAGGAGTTTCAAAGAGATGAAGTTGGGCACCCATTCTTGAAATACAAGTCACTTTGTGATGAACATAGGATCAAATATTCAAGCCATGCTGCATAAATATTTCTTTACATGCTTCTAACTTGTAAATCTCTCCATAATTAAATGTTTACACAAACTTTTGAGCTACGGTCCACTTGATTCAAGCATTGTCGAATGCATCTTGCCATTGAAGGGAGAAAGGTACCATTTCCATTCTTGTAAAGCAAGCTTTTTGCAAAATTCACTGCTTGAGCCTCTAACTTGTTTCTTCTGCACACACTCAATATACAAAGTCAGAAGCAACATGTTTAAAGTGTATAACCACTCTAGAAGGCATAATACTAGACATTGGAACCATGTTCTTCAAAGTTGCTTCATAACTAAGTAACCTAGCTATAACATGTGATCTTGTAAACCAAGCCCTCTCATCATCAAAAACCTTTTCTCTATAAATAGAGATGTCATTTGCAAGGCAACACACGAATTCACAAGGGCCCAAAACCTCTCAAACTCAGAATCACCACAAAAATTTCCATAAGTGCATATCTTCGACCTTAGACACCTAACTTCAAATCTACTCATGCGTTTTCCATTTCAATCATTCAAACATCATCTAGACACCATATAGAAGTGATCTAAACACTTGAACCACTTCTGTAATCTCTCCATCACCATCCACCATTTTCAAAATCCACCATTGCAGCTTGACGTGGTCAGAACAGTTGGGCAAGCTACAAGGCATTCTATCAATTGGAATAACTTCAGGGAGGTCCAAGCAAGATCACCAAATCATCTTTTCACTTCTAGAAGTCATGTAGAGAGCATTCTGATTTCGTGTCAAGAGGTAATTTTTCTAAACTTTGAAATCCTTATTCAAGCATCATTTGCACTTGATTTCTAAAGAAAAAATGTAGATATCATGCCCTGAAGCTAACCATGTACCTACATGATGAGACTTTTGAAAATGAAGTTTATGAGATTTTAGGGTTCAGTTTGGTACCAAGTAAAATTCTCATTCATCTTTGATTTATAGCTTAAATAATTTACATGGTTGGATTCCTTGTTTAAATTCATATAAGTTTCATGTTTACATTTTTCAATTTGGTGGAGAAATGAGTATGTTACAGAATCAACAAAATGTTATTGTCATGGATGGTGCGAGGAAGAAGAAGAAGAAGTGGATTCAAATTTTCAGAAACGAGTTCATTTTATATTTAGCGCAAGTTGTATAATGACTGGATGAAACAGCCATCCCAGTGGTAAAGGAAGCACGTGTATATTGAAGGGACCTGGGTTCGAGCCCCAGCGGCACCCTTTTTCATTTTTATGTTTTATTTTGTGAATCCAAAACCCCAACATGGACTTCTTGATCTTGGGCTCAGTTTCTTCATTTCAGCACCCCCCCCCCCCAATCCCTTCTTCACACGCAGGCCCATTTAAGTTACTTTTTTTTAATATTTTTTTTCTTATTCAAACACAACTATTGGTTGGGCTGATAATTTTCTTGTCTTACCCCCCTTTTCACTTCTAACCCAGGCCCAATCTTTTGTTTATTTTTATTTCTTTACATTTTATTTTTCACTTTTATTTATTTTATTTAATAAAACTACAAAAAAATAATGTTAATAAAAATAGATTTAGGATTGATTAATCATTTTAATTTTCATAAATAAAAATATATTAACTTAATTACTTTGTTTTATTTTATCATTTAATTTGTAAAAAATTAGAATTAGGTTTTATTATTTTACACTATAAAATATTTTTCCAAATTTACATTAACATCCAAATTATTTTCTAAACAAATCATTAAACTTAGGTTTTATTTTAATTTTCTTAATTTGAATTAACTTAGATTTGTAGGTTATGTTTAAAAGAACTAGTTAAACTTCTCTTTTAATTAAAACTAATTAGTTTTCTTAGGTTAATGATCAAACTTTTTTTTCTATCAAAAATCACAAACAAAACATTTTCTTTTCCCTTTTATTTATTTTTCACCTTTGCGTATTTTTATTACTTCATATTATTGTAACTATTTAATGGTCTGTAACAGATAATTAAGGTTTATTGCTTTTCTCCCCATTCATAAATTTGTACCCCCATTCCCGAAGCATTGTAATAGCGTAGAACATTTAAAATTCCACAACTTACCGCTTTCCTTATTATTGTTAGTTTAATAGGATTGTATAGTAAGATTTAAAATCAAACATTAGACAATCATAAATTCAAGATAAAATAATTGAATCAAACACACTTTACACACTTACACCTCTAGGGTAACTTCACTTGTTGCCTCGGATAAAAACAATCACGTCCCTCGAACGTGAGATGCTTTAGAAAAGACCCTCGGTTAAGAGATCGTAGTCCCTCGATGACCCTTCAATGTTGCCTTCGGTAAACGATCTTAGTCCCTTACGACAATTGCTAAAGCGTCTTACAAGTTTCTTTTTATGATTGTACGATGACCCACGCCTGTCCCGCACATCCAATGATAGGGTTTCCTACTAACTAATGGTATGATAACACTATCTAAAGGAGGAGGAAAAGAACAAAGACTTTTTTCGAGTAGGTAGATCGCTCGTAATCGCTTGCTCACAAACTAAAATAATTTCCGCACTTCACACTTTCAAGACAACTATCTTTAAAACTCTTTTCAAAAGAAACATTTTGTATACATTCTCAATGATACGAGAATCATTGCGAAATTTCCATACTTAGGCATTTTCAAAATATTTTCTAACGTACACAAACACAAAGCATTTCAAAAAGTGATCAGGCGATTAAGAGCCCGTAGATAACTACGGATAAAAAGGTGCTAACACCTTCCCTTTTCATAACCTACCCCTCGAACCCAAGAAAATTCTCAAAGGTCTTTCTTGTTCTTTTCACCCTTTCCTTTATTGGACAAAATAAAAGTCGATGGCGACTCTTTCTATCCGGAACATTTGCGATAAAACACAAAACCCTAAAGTCAATTCTCCCACCGTGTTACAGAACTGGCGACTTTGCTGGGGAAATACACTGAAAGTGGGGTTACCTTAAGAGCTAGATCACCTTTATTGCTTTACTTGTTTGCCTTGTTTGCTTTGTATTTCCAGATATGCTTGGGTTTATTTCTTGTATAGATCCTATACTCGAATCTAGGGCATTTTAGGTAAGTAGAAATAGATCGTGAAAACTATACAGCATAGACCGATATGGTTGAGTGATGGCTACATTAGTGTGACACATTTGTTGGTACCAGTGTCCCTTGAGTTAAATCAAGGAGAATACAGGGCCGTTATGTTAAGTCATAAAGCACTAACTGACCGCAGAACCTTAGTTGACACAACTTAGCCATTAGAAAATAGTGAGATAGCTGGCTTTGGTGCAGGCTGAAGTTGATTGATACTCAATACTACACTCATTGAGATCGGACTTTCGGGATATTTCGGTCGTTGTTTATATGCTTGTACTGAAACAATGCTTGAGAATAAAGATCAGTGATATTGAGGCTCCTAGAACCCATTTACTTCTTTTAGGACACGTTGAGCCAACTAAAACTTCAAGAGGGTACTTACCTATAAAATCCATGCAAGCTAAAACTTAAGACCTTGTGTGCTTTGTTTGTGTATGATTAAATGTTCAAACATGACATCATAACATCATGACATCATGCCATATCATTTTCACTAACCATTTCAAGGACATATAGATTTATCTTTGTTCTATTTTGTAGGTTATGGCTTCCGCTTACAGAAACACTATCCGAATCAATTTTGTGAGGATACCCTCTCAACTCAAGGAGTTAGTCTCAAGGGTTACCTAAAGTTATCCATTCATCAAAAGCCTTGTTCGACTACTTAGTTTGGTTACCTCAGGTTTTGAAGAAGATATGATGAGTGTTCTATTCCAGTTCTTTGACCCTGCACATCACTGCTTCACCTTTCCTGATTATTAGTTGGTACCCACAATGGAGGAGTTTTCTCAATTACTGGAAGTACCTATTCACAATCAAATACCTTTCACTGGTTTAGAGAAAGATCCACAACCTGAAGAAATTGCAACAACCTTACATCTAAAGCGGTCTGACATTGTAGCTAATTGGGAAACAAGGAGTGGAGTCAAGGGTTTTCTAGCTAAATTTCTGTTAGAGAAGGTTCGACTGTTTTTGGATGGTATGATTTTTCAAGCTTTCGAAGAAATATTGGCTTTATTGATCTATGGTTTGGTGTTATTCCTTAATCTAGACCAACTCATAGATGTGAATGTCATCAAAATATTTCTTTCTCGTAACCATGTGCCTACTTTGCTTGGAGATATTCTGCATTCTCTTCACACTCGTACTATGAGGAAGTGAGGGGCTCTTATGTGTTGCATACCTTTGCTATCTAGGTGGTTTATTTCGCACATTCGCTGATCAGTATTAAAGAATGAACAAGGTTTGAGGTGGTCTCAAAGGATAATGTCGCTCTCTCATTCAAATATCTATTGGTGTTCCCGATCTCATGAGGATATTACTATCATTGACTATTGTGAGGAATTCCCTAATGTCCCACTCCTTGGAATTAGGGGAGGTATTACTTACAACTCTTCTCTAGCTTTACACCAATTCGGTTATGCTCAAAGAGATGGTCCTCATGACGCACTTATCTAGGGTATTATGTTCAACTATGAGAATGACTTTTAAGGTTATCATCAAAGATTTATACGAGCTTAGGGCACGGTAAACAAAATTGATAGAAGACTTTAGGACATAAGAACTCTACCCCTTTAGAGCCATGTCTCAAGTGGGTACGTGCTCGTGCTCAAAACTTTATGATGCCATATCCCGCTATCATACCAGTGATTATGGAGCCCATTGCCGAAGGGGATATTCCTTATACAATTCTCCATCCAGACATGCCTACTAACCTCGAAGAATTGCAGAAGTCCTGGATTCAACTCAAGGGAGAACGAGACACCTTTGAATCGCAATTCTATGCAAGCGAGAAGAAAGTGTTGGAGCTTACAAAGCAACTTCACGAGGAGAAGAGGCTTAATTCATACATCGACACAAAGAGGAAGCTTCTGTGGGAGACTTGAATCTTAGGTTTCAGGAGTTCATTTTGTTGTCTCTTTGAGGCCATTTTGCTTTTTCATTATAAACCCAAGGGGCAATTGTAATTTTTTAACTTATTAATGCAATCTTTGTTTCTGTTTCCTTTTTGGCTAGAAAATTTAAATATCCTAAGGTCCTTGAAAACATTTCATCCACATATTATGCATCATTTCGTAAGAAAGTATTCCAATATAGGTTTCCTCATCTATTTACTGTTTATTTCAGTATAAGATGGCTCTCGAGCAAACCGTCAAAGATCTGCAAACTCAATATGCACAGTTTTAAGAGACTCTCCTGAACCTAGCAAAAGGGCAACAAGAGATGATGGCTCTCCTCGTCACGAAAATGAAGACTAAGAAGCGGGCTGTTATCCTCAACATGGGGAGAAGGTTCAAAGGTCCTGCCCGACTGGCTCAAGTAGAAGATATTTCCTATGAGAAAGACGACAACCAAGAAGAGGATGTTAGAAGCACCAGGACTGGGAGTGGAAATAACCAGATTTCTGATGATGAAGACTACTCCAACGCGAAATACCCTCCTGTGGATGACAAATACAAGCAGTTAGAAGACCGACTCAAAGCCATGGAAATTCAAAAAGTGCCCAAATTGGACCTTGGGGACTTAGGTTTGATCCCAGGGGTAGTCATCCCCCATAAGTTCAAGGTCCCTGTCTTTGCTAAATATGACGGGGTCTCTTGTCCCAAACTTCATTTGAAGTCGTATGTCCGAAATAGTCAACCCCATACTACTGACTAGAAACTATGGGTCCACTTCTTTAAAGAAAGTTTGACTGGTACTAAACTTGAATGGTTTTACCAGTTGGAACGAACCAATATTCACACATGATAGGACTTGAATGTTACCTTCTACAAATAATACGAATACAATGTTGACCTTGCACCAAGTCACATGCAATTACAAAGTATGGCAATGGGCTCGAACGAAGGCTTTAAGGAGTATGCCCAGAAGTGGAGAGATTTGGATGGAAGGGTGCAACCTCCTCTGACTGATCGGGAATTGGTGGACATGTTCATGGGAACTTTGACAGGTCCATTCTGTAATTTGCTGATTGGGAGTTCCTCATCAGGGTTTACTGAGCTGATTTTGACTAGCGAACAAGTTGAAAGTGGTATCAAGAGTGAGAAGATTCAGGTGGCTGCATCCTCTAGTACCATGAAGAAACTATTCATTGGAAAGAAAGAAACCAACGCTGTCCATGGCCAGAGGAGTCATGGTAAGAATGATCGTCATCAGTCTGTAGGGGAAGTGTTAATCTCTAATCCAACACCTGTTCGACCATAACAACCGGGAAATCAACGTAGGTCAGATGCTCCTAGGAGACAGTTCACTAGGACTAATATGCCATTGGCTCAAGCATTACAACATCTGTTGAAAGCACAATTAATAACACTACGAGATCCTTCTCAGAATCCTAACACATCCTCTTTAAAGTATAATCCCAATGCAAGGTATGCATACCATTCCAATAGTCCTGAGCACGACACCAACGATTGCTGGGCCCTAAAAATCAAAATCCAAGACATGATTGATGCAAAGGAAATTGAATTTGATCCTCCTGAGACCCCTAATTTGATTATTGCACCCATGCCTAGTCATGGTAAAGGTGTTAATGCTATTGGCGATGTTTCCTATGTCTCCACTATAAGTGACTTTACCACTCCCTTGATGGCCGTTAAGAAGAATCTGTTACGAGCCAATTTATTTCCGGGTTTTCCTGAAAATTGTTACCATTATGCTTCCCAAAATAATGGATGTATGTGGCTGAGGAAGGGTATTCAACGCTTGATTGATAGCCATGAAATTTTGTTCGAGAAAACCCCGTCGATGAAAAGTTTGCATGAAAGTCTATTTTAAGAACTGAGACTTGAAGATGTTTCTATAATCACGATTTCCAATGCTCCTGTAAGGATCACCTCTAGAGGTCCTATAAAGATTCTCGCTAAGCCGAGGGTGGCTCACCTGATCATCACCGCACCGGGGCCAGTCCCTTATTCCTCTGACAAGGCTGTTCCTTGGAACTATGGGGCAGAAGTTAATTACCATTGTGTGAGGCAAGAGCCATGGATTATCGAAGATGAAGATTCTAAAGTTACAAATCTCAATGTTGAAAATATTGTCGGGACTAGTAAAGTTATCCGAACATGAAGGATCTTCTCCCCGGAGATCTCTCCTCCAAAAATTATCACAACACCTGTTCATATTCCTACTGCTGGGTCAACTACTGATGCCCGGGGCAAACAGAAAGTGACTGAGCCTGCCGAAACAGAGGCACCCCCAAAACATGTTACAATTGAAGACTCCTCTAAACAAGAGATAGAAGAAATACTGAAGATCATTCGTAAAAGTGACTACAAAATAGTTGAACAACTAGGGTAGACACCCTCCAAAATATCGATGTTGTCCTTGTTATTATGCTCCGAACCCCATACTCAGGCTTTGTTGAAATTTCTGAAGAATGCTCATGTACCAAAAGAGACCTCTGCTGATCAGTTTGAGAATTATGTTTTAAGGATAACAATTGATAATGGTTTAGGCTTTTCCGATGGCGACTTAACTCCGGTAGGAAATAATCATACAAGGCTCTTCACATCTCTATTGAGTGTAAGTGCACTAATTTGGCACATGTGTTAGTTGATACAGGTTCCTCCCTGAATGTATTACCAAAAGGTGCTCTGGATAGATTAGACTGTGAAGGGTTGGTGCTGAAACCCAGCGATATTGTGGTAAGAGCCTTTGATGGGTCAAAAAGAATGGTGCATGGAGAAGTTGATTTTCTGATCAAGGTAGGATCTCAGGTTTTCAACTCCACCTTTTATGTAATGGATATTCTCTCGAATTACTCCTGTTTTCTAGGACGCCCCTAGATTCATAGGGCAAGCGCTGTTACCTCTACCCTACATAAAAAATTGAAGTATCCAGTAAAAAGGAAGATCATTAAAGTCTATGGAGAGGAATAATATATGGTCAGCCATTTGAATTCTTTCAAATATGTTGAAATGGATGGTGAACTCATTGAAACTCCCTGCCAGACATTTGAAGTAATCCCTCCGACGATTGCTGTTGCTAAGGCTACTCTTGCTGCTCCCAAGATTACCAAGGACACACCAAGAATGACTTCTATGAAGGATGCTAGAGCTGTGATAGAAGAAGGCGGTTGTACTGTTTGGGGTTAGCTTCCTGATATCCCCTACAAATCTGACAAGTTTGGCATGGGCTTTACTGCAGAGAGTCAAAGGGTTGTTCGTTGCACTCGAGCTGGAAGACCTCTATTCCGTATCAGCAATAATGGAGTCAACGCAATAGAAGACAATGGTAGTGACGATGACCTTGACAACTGGATATTCCCTACCGTTGACAGTAAACTCAACAACAGGAAGGCTAAAGACTTTGTATCAATCTCCTTTAGTCAAGAGTAATTTCTATTTCGTATTTTTATTTCTTTAAGAAGTTTGGTTATGTAATTTATTTTAAAACATTGACTTTAAACCTTGTGTCTTGCCCGAGGCATAATTGTCTATTTTGTTAAGGATTGTCATTTCATATGTCATATTTTCATTTAATGAAAACATTGGATGTTTTGCATTCAAATTTTGTGTTCTCTGTCTTTCTTTTACTTTATTACACTTTCAAATAGCTATGTGACCTTACACATACCTACACACTACATTGCAGTTCCCCATCCACTCCGGATCTTGTTGATAACGATTCTTCTATTTTCGTTTATGACTTTGAAAATCCAATCTACCAAGTCGAAGATGAAGGTGATGAAGATTATGAGATACCTGGAGAGTTTTCCAAACTCTTAATGTAAGAAGAAAAGGCTATCCAACCACATGAAGAGCTGGTCGAGGTGGTAAACTTGGGTTCTGAGACAAATAGGAAGGAAGTCAAGATTTGTGCCAACCTAGAGGACAATGTCAAAGACAGATTGATTCAAATGTTACACGACTACATTGAGGTATTTTCT
Organism: Vicia faba; assembly: GCA_948472305.1. Taxonomy (NCBI): domain Eukaryota; kingdom Viridiplantae; phylum Streptophyta; class Magnoliopsida; order Fabales; family Fabaceae; genus Vicia; species Vicia faba. Next base: position 288,626,076 of record OX451740.1, read on the forward strand.
TGGTCATACGAGGACATTCCAAGGCTCGATACATATATTGTGGTTCATCGTCTTCCAATGAAGGGTTGCTCTCCGATTAAGCAGAAGGTTCGTCGCATGCATCTCGAGATGTCAGAAAAGATCAAGGCCGAGGTTATGAAACAATTCAATGCAGGTTTCCTAGCAGTGACATCATATCCTTAATGGGTTTCTAATATTGTTCCGGTACTAAATAAAGATGACAAGGTACGTATGCGTGTAGATTACAGGGATCTAAACAGGGTAAGCCCCAAAGACGATTTCCCACTTCCACATGTTGATGTACTGGTCGACAACATCGCTTAACATAAGGTATTATCCTTCATGGATGGTTTTTCATGTTATAATCAGATCAAGATGGCGCTTGAGGACATGGATAAAACTACCTTCGTCATGTAATGGGGCATATTTTGTTACAATGTCATGCCTTTTGGGTTGAAGAACACAGGGGCAACTTATCAACGTGTCATGGTAGCTTTATTTCATGACATGATTCACCATGAGATAGAAGTATATGTTGACGACATGATAGCCATATCACAAACTGAGGAAGAACATCTTGATCATCTCACAAGTTATTTGAAATACTGAAGAAGTACAAACTAAGGCTGAATCCAAACAAATGCACCTTTGGGGTGAGGTCTGGAAAACTCCTAGGTTTCGTCGTCAGTGGTAAAGGTATTGAAGTCGATCCTGCAAAAGTTAAAGCTATTCAAGAAATTCCAACTCCTTGTACCGAGAAGGAAGTCAGAGGTTTCTTAGGACAACTAAACTACATTGCCCGATTCATCTCTCATTTGACTGGTACTTGTGAGCCAATCTTCAAACTGCTGAAGAAAGATTAAGTAGTCAAGTGGAACGACGACTGTAACATGGATTTTGATAAAAATCAAGGAGTACTTACCAGAACCTCCAATTCTGATTCCACCAATTGAAGGGAGACCTCTAATCATGTACCTAACAATGCTAGAGAACTCAATGGGGTGTGTGTTGGGGCAGCATGACGAGTCTGGTCGAAAAGAGCATGCAATATACTACCTTAACAAAAAGTTTACCGACTGTGAAACAAGATATTCACTGCTCGAGAAAACTTGCTGCGCTTTGGTATGGACTCCTCGCCGAATAAGACAATATATGTTGACCCATACTACCTTGTTGATCTCTAAAATGGATCCCATCAAGTACATATTCGAGAAGCCAGCTCTCTCCGAAAGAATAGCCCAGTGGCAAATGATCTTAATGGAATACGACATTTAGTACACCACTTAAAAGGCAATCAAAGGAAGTGTACTGGAAGATCATTTGGCGCATCAAGCTGTAGACGACTATTAGTCTATGCACTTTGAATTCCCAGATGAGAACATTATGCTAATTACAGGTGGTGAAGAACCTGGACCGTATGAAGGACCTGAACTAGGATCCCGATGGACTATGGTTTTTGATGGAACTTCTAACTCACTTGGAAATGGAATTGGTGATGTAATTATTTCTCCTCAATGTTTCCATACACCCTTCACCGCCAGACTTTGCTTTGACTGCACCAATAATATTGCTGAATATGAAGTCTGCATCATGGGTATTAAAGCTGCTATTGACCTGAGAATCAAATTCCTAAGCGTATATGGGGATTCAGCCTTGGTGATCAGTCAAATCAAGGGAGAATGGAATATAAAGCATCCAAATCTTATCCCTTATCGAGAACACATGTTAACCTTGATTATGTACTTTGAAAGGATTACCTTAGAGCACATCCCAAGGGAAGAAAATTAGTTGGCGGGCGCCTTAGCTACCATGTCCTCCATGTTCAAGCTTAGATGGGACAACGAGGCTCCCAGAATTACCATTGGAAGGTTCGAGGAATCATCACACTGCTACGAAATTGAAACTGATGGAGTATAAGAGAAGCCTTGGTTTCATGAAGTGAAAAGGTACCTTGAAGCTCAAGAATACCTTGAAGGAGCATCTATCAATGACAAGAAATTCCTATGGAGGTTCTCAGCTAATTTCTTCCTGAGCAATGGTTCTCATCTTATTTTCTGAAGTCTTAGACAGCTAAGATGACATTCTAACATTTTCTTCAAAATCAGTCCATTTCTTAATGATTGAATCATTTAATTTGGTTATAGAGTTAACATCTCTATATCCTTTCAGCACTTTTGGGACCCATCTTTCCCTTATGTTTTTCCTTGAAGGAGTTGATAAAGGCCTTTGAAGACTTCACAAATATCTAAATTTTCTTTTACATAGACTACCCAGGTAAAAAGAAACAATCACCAACATCCATATAGACATGCATTTGTTCACCATGACTCACACCTTGCATTGGCCTCATTAGACCCAAAGAGGAAATTCTATAACTTTGGCAGCAGTCTGATGATGCAACATCTGGTGTGATATCTTGACTTCATCTTTCTTGGACATTAAGAAAGTAGATGAGAAAGAAGATTCTAGTGGTACCCCTAAATAACAATTGTCTTTGCACTTAAATCTCCTCATCAAAACTTTATTCTTCCCATTAGTGAATTTTACCTCCAGACCTTGATGGCACAACTAACTAATGCTTATCAAATAAGTTTTCAGAAATTTAATAATGAGGAAATCATCAATACTAGGGAATCCTGAGCATTCCTATTATCCAACACCCTCAATTTTACTTTTGGCACCATCACTTAAAGTAACATAGCTGGTAGAATGAGACTTAATGTTTACCAGAAACTATTTTACTCCAATCATGTGTCTGGAACAACCACTATCAGAGTACTAATATTATTTTACTGAATCTCTAAGAGAGGTAAGAGTAATAAGGTAATTATCACTTTCCTTGGGTTTCTATACCTTTCTAGTATTGACCACTGCTTAGTCAAACTTAGGTTGAGTTGAACCTTAGGGATAGTCATTTAATTTGAAACAAAGGGAGCTGATATGACCAACTTTATCACAGAAGTGACATTTCCAGTCCAAGAAACTACCTTTGGCTTAAGTGTTTTGATGTTTAGTATGATGTCGAGACATTTGGTTTGACATCATTGACTCACCCTACCTTTTGAGGAAACAAAGTTTGTCACTAGAAATTTTCCTTGCTTGTTAGAGCCTTGATAACCAAACCCTATTATTTTTAGCTTTCGAGTCATCTTCCTATCTTGAAGAATCCCACCCAACATATCAGAACCATTTGTTCAACATCCTCACAGACTTCTGTCTTTCTTCTTGTTGACAGACTTCATCACTTTTGATGCACAATTCTTTGAAAGAAGCAGCCAACTTATCAGGATTTATTTCTTCATCACGTGATTTTACCTCAGATGCCCACCTTTAAGGAAGTAACAGTCTTGGAAGATTTATCATTAGGATCACTACCCTCATCAGACTAGGAAGTAGAAAGCCCCTTAAGTTGTTTCTTGAGATAGGTAGGGCATTCTAGTTTAATATGTACAAAGCCTTCACATTCATGACACTTAATGCCTTTACTTTGATTGGCATTTTCTACTGTTTTAGATTTTCTTTGATCATCATAGTTCTTGTTGATGTCAGGCCCTATGTTTTTGACATTTGGTCTTGACCTTCTATTCACTTTCCTCAGTACCAGGTTGGATTTCTTCCAAAGTAAGACAATAACATTGGATAACTCTTCATTATAATCCAGGTCAGATTATTCCTCTTCATCTACAGAGTTGGAGACAAAAGCTAAGCTGTTGTTCTTCTTTACAGATCTTCAAGTTAAATATCTTGGGAAGAGACCTGAGTACCTTCCTGGCTAGCTTTTCTTCTAAAATATTTTCTCCCAAACCCCTTAGATGCGCGTTCATGAGTGGTCTTGATAAATTCTCAAGCATTTTTTGCCTCAACACATGTGATTATCAGTTTGAACATATTTTTATCAACTCCAATGAATATGTAATTCCCTCTTCTGGATTCAAGGAAACATTCCCCTCTTTATCCAAAACAATGAGATTTTCCCAACCTTTGATGACATATTTCCAAGTTCTGTTATCCATTTATTTCAATAAAGCTACCATTCTAGCCTTCCAATAGTCATATAGAACCAGAAAAATCTCCCTGGAGCTCACCCAAAAATAGAACAGGGTGCCAGCTCTGATGCCAAGTGAAATTTGGCACTATGAAAAAATATGGCAAGAATAATGTCCCAACACCAAAACACAATGTCAAGACAAATGTTGTAACATCATCTACTGACAGAAAACACTTTTACCAAAAAAATAATTATGCATAAGTAAATTGCAGAAGGTAAAAGAAACAATCAGTTGTTAACCTAGTTTGATGAAACTCACCTACTCTAGGAGCATCCAAGCTAGGAAGGAAACTAACTATGATAGTATTAGTTTAAAGCTAAACTATCATAGTTTACAACTTATCACCTAATCACTACCTTGTGAAACTTCTACCTAGAAACCTTCTAGATATGAGATCCCCCTCTTACTTCCCACACTCACCTCAATGACAATAACAAAAACAGAAGAACACACTTCCAATGACAATACTCACTTTTTCTTAAAAGCTTTTAACTGAGAACAATAACTTGACACACAGTCAACTCTTTTTTTAAAAGCTCATGAGTGATGGGCAAGTAACAATGAACAATCGGCCTACCTCAATGTATCAAAAGATACATGGGTGACACACAAACAAAAACTCAATAAAATGACTCTCAAACCTAAGACTCTAAACTTCTCCTTTTTATTTAAAATTGTGAAAAGCCAAATTGTATTAGGTTTAGGTTTTTCTTTATATACTCCTTAGTAGTACATGGGCTTCAAAATCTTCACCCATATTATTGTAGATCCACAAGCTGGGGGCTGCATAAATTATGCAGAAAAATCTCCTTGATTTATGGAAAAAATATCAAGTTTCCTAAATTGTCTCAACATACAATTTTAGAAACTTAATGTACAGTGGAAGATCAAATCAATTGTTCCAAATTAAATCTTTCTGACTTTCGCAAATAAGTGTGATATATCCAGAAGGAATCTCACAAAATCAAATCAAATCAGTCAAGAAAAATAACAGCAGAATGCATTGATGTTATAGTACATAATGTCACAACATCTACCAGAATATCTGTCTGCAATGAGATCTGTCCACCATGTTAGGACATCTCTCACAACATCATGATGTGAACCAAGTTTTAGCAAAATTGATGTCAATTTTATAACTATGCATCTAACATCCAGGGCCTATAACTTTACTACATATAACATTGAAGAATAAGCACAATCTGGTTATAGTCACCCTTACATTTGTTGGTAAGATGCCACAGATAGCCACTAATAGAAGTTGTTGCATCAAGACATGACAATCATGAAATTTTAATCCAATTAAATTGTAACCGTTCTCTTACACAAGCTTCTTCACATTTGATGTGTACCATTGGGGAACTTTGAAACCCTGCAAACAATCGAATAGACATTTTTTTCTTTTTTAAACAGAGTGTGACATGCTGGGAAAAAATAGGTTATATTTCCTACTTCTTTTGGAGCTAATTCTTGCAATATACCCATCATAACCATATCGTCGCTGGATTTCTTAGTATCTTTTGTCTTGCCTTTAATGTTGAGATGTGTTTCAATCAAACTAGCACATACATTTTTCCCCATGTGCAACACATCAAGACAATGCCTTACATCAAAACTGGTTCAGTATGGAAGATCAAAGAACACCGACCACTTTTACCAAGAAATTTTCTCCACGGGCTTTTTTTTTAATTTCTTTCTAAAGACAACTTTAATGTGTTGTTGTCTTCTATAAACTTCCTTCCCGGTTAAGGGTTTTGGAGCGATACCAAACTTTCACTCTCCATTAAAAGCCTTGCACAATCTACGATACTAATTATTAGGTCTTAGAAATCTTTAATGCCCAAGATAAACTGTATTTTTTCCCTTTGGTAATTGGTGGTGACATGTATCAAGTTCACATATAGGACACTTTTTAAGACCCTTGACGGTGTACTCATACAAATTACCATATGCAGGAAAGTCATTGATTATGCAAAATATGGTATACAACTTAAAGTTGTACGCATCATCAACATCAACATATTCCTCTCACAAACGTATTAAATCTTTAATCAATGGCGATAAATAAATATATATGTCGTTTCCTGGTTATTTTGGACCCAAAATCATCATCGATAGCATCATGTACTTGCGCCTCATGCATAACCTTGGAGATAGGTTGTAAATTAAGAGAAGAACAGGCATGACGTATGGATAATACTCAAATCACCAAAAGGGTTCATTCCATCAGTGACAAGTCCAAGCCTAAGGTTCCCCGGTTCAAGGGGAAAATCTGGAAACAAGGAATCAATTTTCTTCCATTGCAATGAATTAGCTACATGGTGAGTTTTTCCATCACATACTCTTTCATCTATATTCCATTTGGTATTCTTTGCGTTGCTAACATTAGAAAATAATCTCTTGAACCTTGGAATCATCAATAGGTACCAAATCACCTTGAGATTAACACCATTGCTAGTTGCACCATAATTGTCATCAACATCATTGTCCTTCTGTTTGTAGCGTGACACCCCTCACCTCGGGCACTCGTTCAAGTTTTCAAACTCTTTCCTATATAAGATGCAATCATTACGATGAGCATGTATTTTGACATACTCCAAACCCATTGGACACAATATCTTCTTGTCCTCATAAGTACGGTTTGGCAACATGTTACCTTCAGGAAGCATTTCTTTCAACAATTCAAGCAATTTAGTGAAACTTTTACCTATCCACCCACCTCTTTCCTTAAGATTAAATAGTCTTAAAACAACTGACAATCTTGTAAAACCTTTACATCCTGGGTACAGCGAATATTCCATGTCTCTTTGCAAAGTATCTATCATACTAGCTTTCTTGAAAGCATCTAATCCAATATCAAGAATGATGTCTTATATATTATCATCCATACATTCACCATCTTCAATTGTTTGTGACAAAAGTCACTTTTTGTCCCTTCACCATGTCATGCCCATTTCGTGTAACTTTGAATAATTACATCACAACCACAATGATTGAATATAACATCCCTTGGATATTTATTCATATTACAAGGACACCAAAAAAATCCCATTGTTGTTAGGAAGGTTTTTTTCCCGCAAAATCAAGAAATTAACAATCCATTCTCATAATCGCTACTTAATATATTGACTTTCATTTAACTACGATCCATAATCACATAAAGCTTCTGAAAATAAAATAAATAATAGTGCAAAATAAAGCTTCTCAACATCAACAACAATAAAACAATGCGCTTCGCTCAAAATATTATGGAGAACAACAGTAATGGAGAACAACAAGAACATACCACAGAGCTCCTTGGAGAAGAAGTGTTCTTTCGTTGGCTAAGCTCTTTGGAGAAGAAGTGTTCTTTTGTTAACTAAGATTCTTGGAGAAGAAGTTTTCTTTCATTAGGGCTCAAAAATTTATTTAGATTGACACTGAGGGAATAAAAGTATAAAAAAAATTTATCTATGTTAAACTAAAAAATTGAGGTAGATTAGTTGATGTACAATATATAAAAAAAAGCGTCTTTTTGGTTGCCAAAAGAATAAAAAGCTAAGAATTTTTTATCTTAGTTTTCAAAACAACCGAGGTAACATATCCGATGTAAAATCTAGAAAACATAATGGCACCTTTTTGGTTCCATATAAAACATTAAATAGCAGGAGCTAGGAATCAAACCTCAAACCCTGAGCATATATTTATTTCGGTTTTTTAAATATTCGAGGTAACAAATTTATTATAATTATTATTTTTAAATAAAACAATGCGCTCCGTTCACATGTACCCGCAATTTTATTTTGTACGTTGTGAAAGCTTCATCACGAAAATCGTTTTTTCTTGTAGTCATTCCATAACATTTTGTCTTAACCTATCGAAGATTTGTTTAGATATATGCCAACAAATCCAATTATTAGTTTAAGGTCTTGAAGACTACTCTAACAATATGAGATTATTTGAAGAATTATAAAAAATTTCTAAAATTTCAGGTAAAAAAAATTGTTTTCTGGTAATTTTATGAAGAAATAGCGAATTTTTTAAATATTCGATGCATGTATACCAGATATTTTTAAAAATATGATAACCTATAACGCATACAAAATATTTTTAAAATTTTGGTACAAACCAAAATTTCTGAATGTATAAAAAATCTGGTAGGCAGTGCTGTGTTTTGAAAAATCATCAAGTTTTTGAAATTTTTAACAAAACAGTTAGACAATTAATAATATAAAATCTATACATATAATGTAAAATGTGTTACAATACCAATACAAAATAAATTCTGTTGACTTCCTAACTTCTTTTTCCTAGTGCCTTATACTCCCACATATGTTATTTTCATGATCTTGCACCTTCACTACATTGCGGTCCATTAGTAAGTGAAGGGGGGCAATGGATAATATGGTTTCAACATCATCTTAACCCAATTACCGTTGTTAAGAAGACTAATTATAATAAGCTTATGTCTACTTCCATACATAGTCAAAATAAAGTGATGTTAAGGTTCCTGGACAATGAGACTAATATGACATTGTATTTAGAAGAAATAGAGTAACCCATATCAAGAATCATCATCCATTTATCATAGTCCTGCAAACCTAATCTAATTACTCATAACAACTCCTAACTTCAAAGAGCTTGTTATATAAGACATTAGAATACATTTGATGATGTTGATAAAATTCAGTATCTAACTGCTTCTGAACTAAAGGTGAGGACTCTTCGGCCCATCTAAGTAAAGTTGCAATTCAATACATTATGGTCTCTGTCAGTAATTGACGGGAGACAATGGACAATATGATTTTAACATCATCTTAATCCAATGACCGCTGTTAACAAAACAAACTATAATAAGCTTATGTATACTTTCATACATAGATAGAGATACCACAAGTCGAAAGAAAGTGATGTTAAGGTTCTTGGACAATGAAACCACCATGACACTGTATATAGAAGCACTAGGGTAACCCATATCAAGAATCATCATCCATTTATCACGATCCTGCAAACCCAATCTAGCTACTCACAACAACTTCTAACTTTAGAGAGCTTGTTATATAACACATTAGAATAGATTTTGATGATGTTGATAACATTCAGTATCTAACTGCTTTTGAACTAAAGGAGAGGACTCTTCGGCCCATCCAAGTAAGGCTGCAATAAAACTAAAGCCATAATTTTTATCTTGACCCACATTAAAAATGTCATCAATGTACTGATGTAAGAAAACAGGAAATAGAGACAAGTAAAGAAGTTTTGAAGACTAGCTAGCCGATTGACTTATAATTGGTTTTGTGGATGGTATTTTCATAGTATGACTTACCTGTGAGCCCTCGACGTACTCCCACTGCAAAGGATCATGATGCACGACTTTCTCTTGGCCCTTTTTAATCTTCTTAATTCCTCTTTTTGGCTTGTTCTTCATTGGTGGTAGAAACATGGAAGTTGTGGATGGATGTGTTAGTTCTCGAACCATTTTTTCATCACCCTATGACCAACGATATCCAATGTACTTAAATACATCTTTAACTATTCACATTATTCTTTTAAATCCAACTGTTGCCCGCTATCTTTTTCAGTGACCTCATTCTCTTCATTGTATAATTTCAGTGACCTCAGTTTATCCTGAACTTCAATATGAATGATTTGGACAAAAATCTACCATAGATGCTAGATATGTTAAGAACTACCAAGTAGAATATGAAATCAAAAGGGAAGGCCATTCTGATGTTTAATAATGGAAACTTTAAGAGGAAGAACAAAAGGCCCAACAAGCAGGGTAGTAAAGGGAAAGGAAAAGAAGTTTTCAAGCCCAAACCTACTACTCATTCTTTGAAACCTAGTGGAGGTATAACAAAGGAAGGCACTTAGTTCACCCGCGATAATACCAAACACTAGAAAAGAAACTACCCAAGTAACTGGAAGATAAGGAGAATGGAGTATAGACTTCAACTTTAGGTATTTTTGTTATAGAAATAAATTTATCTACTTATGCATCATGGGTATTGAATATTGGATGTGGTTTTCACATTTGTACTAATATGCAAGGGATGAAAAGGTGTAGAGAATTGACAAAAGGTGAAGTTGATCTACAAGTTGGAAATGGAGCAAAGGTTGATTCTTCGACTGTAGGAACTTATGTATTGACTTTACCTAGTGTTTTATAATTCAGTTAGAGAACTACTATTATGTACCTGCAATTAGTAGGAATATTATTTTTGTTTCTTGTTTAGGCAAATTTGGTTTTTCATTTATAATAAAGAACATTTTTTTCTCTATTTATTTGAATGATGTATTCTATGCTACTCAAGAAATGAACAATGGAATACATGTCTTTGATCTTAAAATTCCTATTTGAAATATTAATACAAATAACATGAAACCTAGCAAGTTAAATCCAACTTACCTTTGGCATTGTCGTTGGCCCACATAAATGAAAAACACATTTCAAAACTCCATAAAGATAGACTCTTGGACTGTTTTGATTATAAATTATACTTACTTGGAAAGATGACAAAGTCCTATTCATAGAAAAGGTGAAAGGGCAAGTAATATTTTGGCCCTCATACATACTAATGTATGTGGACCATTTAACACACCATCCATAGTAGGGTTTCAATACTTCGTGATATTTATTAATGATTACAGTAGATATGGTTATATGTATTTAATGAAACACAAATCTGAATCCTTTGAAAAGTTTAAGAGTTCAAAAATGAAGTACAAATCCAAATAGAAAATAATATTAAAAACCTTTGATTAGATCGAGGTGGTAAATATTAAAGCTTTAAGTTTGATGACCATTTGAAAGAGCGTGGGATTCTATCCTAACTAACTCCTCTTGGAACACCAGAACGAAATGGTGTATTAGTGAAAAGAAATTGAACCTTGTTAGACATTGTTCGATCTATTATGAGTCACGTTGATCTTCTAAACTCCTTTTGGGGACATGCTCTATTGACAACAACTTACACATTTAACCATGTTCCATCCAAAACAGTTGAGAAGACACTATATGAGATATTGAGTGGTAAGAGACCATATATGTTTTCATGAACATTTGGATTTGCAAAGTTTATGTAAAATTACAAATTTCAACTAAGGTTGAGCCCAAATATGATAAATTCTTCTATATGGGGGATGCTAAAGAAACTAGAGGATATTACTTCTACCCTCCTTCTGAGGGAAAAATGTTTGTTGCTCGAAATAAAGTATTTCTAGAAAAGGATTTTATTTCTGAAGGAATCTATCGGAGGAAAGTATATCTTGTAGAAATTCAAGAATCACAAGTTGTGACATACATATGGAGGAACAAGAGCAAGAAATAAAAGATGTTGTGGAAGAGGAACTTGCTCAATTAGAACAAGACCAACATAGGTTAAATAGGATACCTCACAAACCTAAGAGATATGGATATCTCATAATTGGTCAAGGTTATGTATTTCTCATGGATCAAGATGATCATGTGACCTACCAAGAGGCCATCTATGGTCCTGAGCCAGAGAAGTGGCTAGAAGCCATGGAATCTGAAATGGATTCAATATACACAAACCAAGTTTGGATCTTGGTTGAGCCTTTTGTAGGAGACAATCCTACAGGGTGCAAGTGGGTTTTCAAAAAGAAGATTTACATGGATGGTAAGATACATACCTTTACGGCAAGAATGGTTGCTAAGAGATATAAGAAAATTCATGGTGTAGACTATGATGAAACCTTTTCACCAATTGCAATGCTCAAATCCGTTTTAATTTTACTTGCTATGACCGCATATCATGATTATGAAATATGGAAGATGGTTATTAAAATTGTTTTCCTTAATGGGAATATTCGCGAGGATGTGTACATGACACAACTTGAAGGATATAACATACCAGAAGAAACCCAAAATATATGAAAGTTATGGCGATCAATCCATGGATTGAAGCAAGCATCTAAAAGCTGGAATCTTTGTTTTGATGAAACAGTAAATAATATGGATTCATAAAAAATGAAGATGAGCCTTATGTCTACAAGAAGGTTAATGAGGGCATGATTATCTTCTTGGTATTATATGTAGATGAAATATTACTCAATGGATACAATGTCCCTACCTTGTAACAAGTGCAAAGTTGGCTAGGGAAATGTTTCTCCATGAAGGACCTGTGTGAAGCAGCCTATATATTAGGAGTCATGACATATCTAGAAAGATCACAAAGACTGCTTGATCTAAGTCAAAGCACATACATAGGAAAAGTGATGAGATGCTTTAATATGAATGATTCTAAGAAAGGATTCATATCTATGCAACATAGTTTGTGTGTATCAAAAACAAAATATCCTTCAATTAAGGAATAAAGGGGCCACATGAATAAGATTCCATATCCATCTGCAATAGGATCTATCATGTATTCCATGTAATGTACTCGACCAGACGTCTCGTATGCTTTAAGTGCAACGAGTAGGTACCAACCTAATCTGGGTTATTCTTATTGGGTTGTTGTCAAGAATGTCCTTAAGTAATTGAGAAGGACTAATGACTCATTCTTGATATATGGAGGTTAGGAAGATATCGATGTAATCGGATACATCAATGCTAACTTCCAAATAAATAAGGATGAATTTAGATCACAATATGGTTAAGTGTTTTGATTAAATGGTGGCTTTTGTAACCCAAAAATTTCCCTCCCATATTTCTCAATACATGTCAAGTAAGGTCCTCAAATTGCTCAAGGAAGTCCAAGGGTTGACTAGACAAACTCTCTTCTAAGGCAGTCTACCTCAAATTAGGGTTTCATTTTGCATCAAGATGCTTGAGACCAAAGGATCAAAAATGCTCACCATTTACTAATATGTTCTCAAGATCATCCATGTCAAGTTTCAAGCCTTGTAGAGAAAATTTGCTCAGTCAATTGCTCAAAAGCCTGAAAATCGACTATGCTAGGGCAAAAGTCAACTGTTGCCCACATACAGTCAAACTTCAAGATTTTTGGTCAACATTCTCATTTTGAAGTATTATTCATAATTTTATCAAGGGTTGATCATGATTCCTCAAGGATTGCTCACAATTCATCAAAACCCAAAACTTGCTAAATTAGGGTTTTGTAGGAAAAGTCAACTCAACTTTGACCAAGCATAACTTTCTCATACATTATCCAAAATGACCCATCCAAAGCTCATTTTGAAGAGGATACAATTACCTACAATTCATCCTCATCTCCCAAGTTCAAAATTATGCACTCACAAGAAGATATGAATTTGGACATTATAGGTCATTTTGAAAAGTCAACAAAAACACCTTTTGGGTCAAAGCTTCATACGTGAACATGGAAGACTCAATTGAGATTAGACCAAAAGGGTTGCTTAGAGGACATCTTAAGCTTTCTAAAAAGTCCAATAACACCTCTCTAGGGTCAAAATTGAGAGAGTTATGCATTGGCAAAGTTGACCCTTTTTGCAAAATTGCCAAAAGTCAAATGTGTCCAAAATTGCATTTTTTGCTAAATGGGCCCAACTTTTTATGCTTGCACTGAGTTTGTAATGTGACCCACGACCCATGATCCCTTCCACTTTTCATTCTTTTATTTTTGTTATTTATTTTGATTTTATTTCATTTAAATCAAATAAAATTAATATAAAGTAGTGAAAATATCAAAAACTAATTAAATCTTGAGATTTTGTGCATGATTAGGTCCATTACACAACTGGAAACAAGATCAAATCGTGCAAGGTTCAAAATGGACAGAAAAAGATTGAATTTGCTTGTTTTGGAAAGATTTGGTACAAGGATCAAATCATGAATCAATATTCATAATTAGAAGAGATTTGATACAGAATTGCAACCCTAGTGCACTCTAGTATACATAAGGAACAAAAACAGATCAAAAGAAAGAGGTTGGAGGCGTTCCAAGGCAGAAGGAAGATTGCAAAACTTCAAGAAAAAAGTGTAAACTGATTTCTAAGTTTCAGGCCATCTCAAGCCATTCTAATCATACCAATCAATTGCTGGACTCCCCAGGATCCTGTTTCAATCGCTAGCAAGCTTCCCCACGCCTTGAAACTCCTTGTAAGAGTCACACGATTTGCTTATTTTCTTGAATTCGAATACATTAATTCTGGCATATTTAGCTTGATTGGTTGGCATATTTTAAATCCTTGAGATGTCTGCAAGCTAATGACTATGTTTAATTGCATTTTTATGGACTGAACACGAAACTACCATGGCTAGGGTTCTTTCTTTGTTTTTAGGGGTTTCTTGTACAAGAAAAATTGGCCAGTGATAATGGTACCATGATGCTCGTGGGCTTGAAACGAGTTGATTTGTACCATTGGTTTTCATTTAGCATACACATACATGATTTTGGAATGAACAAGGGTTATACCTATGCTTGGTGTCCGTAGGTAAAAGCCCTTTTATCTAAAATGACGGAAGTAACAAAGAAGACAATGGCGTGGTAGGTTGTGGATGGTGAATTTGAATTTCGCGCGTTTTGGGAAGCGTGGCACATTATTTGTGTTACATTCTATTTATTTCATTATTGTTACAACTAACATGATTAGCGCAGATGGTAAGGTTGCTGGCCTTTGATCCACACGTCCTGGGTTCGATCCCAGGCGTGTGCATTTTATTATTTTCTCAATAATTTAAGATCAATCCAGTGCTTCCCACCCTCAAGAGTGTTCCATGTACACTCAACATCAACCAACTAATGTACTCAAGGCTTCAGATCCAGGGCTATCCAATGAAGGTCCACCATACGCCTGAGTCAAGCATGCCCATGGGATTCTGAAAAGTCAAAAAGGGTCAGGAATTGTTGGGCCAAGAAATTCCAAGCAGCACCCCTCTTTTGCTATTTACCACAGGCCCATCTTATTCTTTCTTTTCTATTTATTTCATTTATTTATTTAATTAGCTTAATTATTTTCAACCAAAATCAATTTTTTTTTCATAAAATCATAAAATCAAGAGTTTCACAAAAAATTCGAATTAGGTTTTATTTTATCAAATTTAATTTAATATTAGTTTAATTTAATTTAGGGTAATTCTAACTTTTTTATATAATTAAAAGAGATTAGAAAAATTAGGGTTAATTTTTTGATTTTATTTTTATTTCTTTTCTCAAAAATAAAAAATACAAAAATAGGTTAATTTAATTATTTTTTCTTAATTAAAATTAAATTAGTAATTAGGTTTTGTTTTTATTCAATTGAACTTTATTTTCTCAAATAACACAAAAAACGACAAAAAATGATTTTTCCTTTAAATTACAATTAGGCTTAGTTGGGGTCAAAACCCAAAATATTTTGCATTCGATTCATCGTGCGCGTTTTTTATTATTTTTGCAATATTGATGTAACTGTCTACGGTATGTAATAGTTTAATCTAGGATTTTCTTTATTTATCGTCTTTGCGGGTTTTTTGGCTATATAATTAATCCCTACCCCAAAGCCTTGTAATAGCGTAGTTTTACTTTCTCGCATTTTAATTCTCGCAAATATTAACTGTTTAGACGTATGTTAATAGGATTGTATGACAAGACTGCATGATAATTTAAAACGGCTAGAAAAACCCTAATGTGCAAAGATAATAACTGAAATCAAATCACTCGTACATGCGCACTCCTAGAGTATACTCTCACTTCGGTTGCCTTCGGTAAACGATCATTAAGTATAAGGTGTCTTAGTGGTGGCCCTCCCGTCTACCAAAGATCAAAAGTCCCGTTCGGAAATGTTGCCTCGGAAACGTCGCCTCGGAAATGTTGCCTCGAATATGATCTTAAGACTCTAGGGTTATTACTAAGACGTCCTAACATTGCTTTGGTGATCGTATGTCCCTTACGAATTGACCCTTACAAATCCAACAATGGTGCAACCTATTTCTCAATAGTAGGATGGCATTGTCTAAAGGAAACGAGAATAGAAACAATCCTTTTTTGAGTAGGTAGATGCTAGTAGGTACTTGCTAAAAATTAAACTTTTCACACCAAACACTTTTCAAACAAAGTTTAAAAAAATAACTTCGTAACACTCTTGAGGACAGAAACAAGGGTTAAAACAAAGTAAAACAAAACTCTTGTAAACAAACACACACAAGCAATTTTTAAAAGATGAGAAAGTACCTAAGTGCCCGTGGAAAACCACGGATACAAAGGGTGCTAACACCTTCCCTTTCTATAATCTACCCCCGTAATCAGAATATCTCGAAAAAGGATTTTTTCTGTGCTTTTTTCCTTTCCAATTGGATGAAATAAAAGTCAGTGGCGACTCTTGCTTACTGCGACATTTTGCGAATAAAAACGTAAAACGCAAACCAACATTTTTCAAAACAGTCGGTTTTGCCACCGGATCACAGAACTGGCGACTCTGTTGGGGATTTATAAGTGGGGTATACCTTAGGATCTAGTTTACCATATTTGCTTCTCTTGTTTGTTTTGGCTACTTTATTTTTAAGGGTTTTTGCATGGGAGTTACTATAGATCCTAACCCGGATATGGGGACACCTTTTAGGTAAGTAGCAATAAACTGTGAGGGAACAGTACGGCGTAGACCGATACGGTTGAAGCAGTAGCTATGTTGATGTGGCACATTGGTTGGTACCGATATCCCTTGTGGAGAAACGAGGAGAATACGGGGCCGCTGCGTGTGTTGTTAAGCATCAACTGACCTTAGAACTTTTAATCAACCATCTTGGCCATTAGAAAGTAGTGAGATAGTCGGCCTCAGTGTAAAGCTGAGAACTGGTTGATACTCGATGCTACACTCATTGAGACCATACTCTCGAGATAGTTCCGGACGCAAGAAAAGATTGCGTGAGCTGAAACCATGACCGATGGAGGATGGTCATTGATATTGAGAACCTCTAGAACCCGGTTACTTTTGCTAGGACAGGTTGAAACCAACTAAACTTCAAGAGGGTACTACCTTTGACCTCATGCAAGCCTTAAACTTAAGGGCTTTGTGTGACTTGTTTGCCTTTACCATGCCTGTTATCTGCTATACCTGCTTTTTTCTTATCATGACATCATGCATCATAACATAGCATACATACTTCATTACACTAACCATTTCAAAGACCAAGGGAATTTATCTTTGTTCTGTTTTGCAGATTATGGCTTTCGTAGGCAGAAATACCATCCGAGTTAACTTTGTGCAAATACCTGCTCAACTTTAAGAGTTAGCCTCGAGAGTTTCTGAGACTTCTATGTTCATTAAGATACATGGTCAACTTCTTAGCCTGGTCACCTCAAAACTTGATAAGCAGATGATGTGTGTACTTTTCCAGTTCTTCGATCTTATGCATCATTGCTTCACCTTTCCAGATTACCAGCTGGTTCCCACTTTGGAGTTGTTCTCTCACTTATTGGGCATATCCATCCTTGAACAGGTGCCGTTCACAGGTATGGAAGAGACTCCTAGACCAGAAGACATTGCCTCAGCTCTACATCTGAAACGGGCTTATGTAGTATCCAATTGGGAAACACGAAGCGGGGTCAAAGGTTTCTTAGCCAAATTTATGATGGATCAGGCTCAACTATTCTGGGATAATTTGGATTTTCAGGCTTTTGAAGACGTCTTGGCTCTCCTTATCTATGGGTTGGTCCTCTTCCCAAATCCAGATTCCTTTATAGATGTCAATGCGGTCAAGATTTTCCTTTCTCGCAATCCTGTGCCTACTTTACTGGGTGATATCTTGCATGCCCTATATACTCGTAACGTGCGAAGATGAGGGACTCTCATGTGTTGCATACCGCTGCTGTCGAGGTAGTTTATTTCGCACCTCCCCAAGTCTGTGCCTAAGAACGAAGAAGGTTTGGGATGGTCCTACAAAATAATGTCACTTTCCCATACAGATATTATTTAGAGCTCCCGGGATATTGAAGACACTACTGTCATTGATCGTTGTGGGGGATACCCTAATGTCCCATTGCTTCGAATTAGAGGGGGTATAAACTACAATCCCTGTCTAGCTTTGAGACAATTTGGTTGTGCTCGGAGAGATGGTCCCCATGAGCTACTTCTTGAGGATATTGCATTTGACTACAAGGAAGACGTTAAGGAGCACCACTGGAGGTTTATACGAGCTTGGGGCATGGTGAACAGATCTGACCCCCAAGAGCTAGGGCCAAGGACTTCCCTTCCTATGCAGCCTTACCTCAAATGGGTCCGAGCTCGTTCCCAGAAGCTTGGGATGCTCTATGAAGCCGTATTGCCAGTAATTGTGGAGCCCACCAACAAAGAGGGAATTCCTTACACAGTTCTATATCCTTACATGCCCACTGATCCTAGGGAGTTGCAAAGGTCTTGGATTCAGCTGAAAGAGGAAAGGGATACTTACCGGGAGAAGTACCACGAGCAAGAAAGGAAGATCTTGAAGCTCACCAGGCAACTCGAGGAAGAAAGAGTGATCAACGACTACATCAGCACAAAGAGGAAGCATACATGGGATTTCTGATTTTGCTTTTTCTAGTTTAGATTTGTTTTCCATTTACTTCTTTGTAATGCCTTAAAGGCATTGTTGAACCTTTTACAAGTTAATCTAATAAAGTTTGTTTATTTTTGGTTTGCAAATTTAAATCTCCCAAAGTCTTTGAAATCATTACATGCGCATCCCATTATCATGCACACCATTACAGGTACCATTACAGGTTTCTCATCTTCTTCACTGTTTATTTCAGCAGAAATGTCTTCTGATCAAGCCATCAAAGATCTTCAGGAACAAAACGCCCAATTCCAACAGATGTTCTTAAGCTTGGTTAAAGGGCAAGAAGATTTGAAGACCCTGATTCAGAAGAAGAATAAGAAGAAGAAGGTTGGCATTCTGAACATGGGTAAAAGATTCAGGGAAAGGACAAGACAATCAGCTGATTTGACCTCCTCATCCAAAGACGGGGAGAACCAAGAAAGGACAAAGGACCCTAGTCCAGCAGTTTCTGATAACGATACAGATTATGATGATGAGTAATATCCTCCTGCTGAGGATATGTACAAGCAGTTAGAAGACCGTCTGAGTGCTATGGAGATTCAGAAGATCCCTGGTTTGGATTTCGGAGAGCTGGGATTGGTATCGGGAGTGGTGATCCCTCATAAGTTCAAAGCTCCGGTTTTTGCCAAGTACGATGGAGCATCCTGTCCAAAACTCCATCTCCGCTCTTACGTAAGAAAAATCCAACCTCACACTGCTGATAAAAATTTGTGGGTACACTTCTTTCAAGATAGTCTGTTAAGGACTCAGCTTGAATGGTTTTATCAGTTGGAAGGAGCCGGTGTTTGAAACTGGGAAGACCTTGTTGCTACTTTTTACAGGCAGTATCAGTATAACACTAACCTTGCTCCCACTCGTACTCAGCTCCAGGGCATGTCTATGGGTGAAAGTGAAGGTTTTAAGGACTATGCTCAAAAGTGGAGAGACCTGGCTGGAAGAGTCCAACCCCCTTTGTCTGATAGGGAGTTGGTTGACATGTTTCTAGGGACGTTATCTGGTCCATTTTTCAATCATCTGATCGGCAGTTCGTCATCTGGGTTTACTGAGTTGATTTTAACTGGAGAGAGAGTAGAAGCTGGCATTCGAAGTGGTAAAATACAGAAGGATACTTCATCAAGTGCAGTAAAGAAGCCTTTCACCGATAAGAAGGAAGCTAGGGCAGTCTATGGCTCGAGGGGCCAAAGAAGACCTGAACATCGTCAAGCAGTAAATGCGGTAGTGATATCAAGACCCACATTTGCTCCACAATGCAACAATCAACAAAAGGGGGAAAGACCACAGAGGCAGTTCACTCGGCTCGATATGACCTTGTCTCAAATTCTACCACAATTATTGAAGACCAATCTGGTAACTCTGAGGGAAGCCCCGAAGAACCCCAACACCACTTATCCTTATTATAACCCGAATGCCCACTGCACCTATCACTCCGAAAGTCCAGGTCACGATACAAACAACTGTTGGGCCTTGAAAAACAAAGTGCAAGACTTGATCGAAGCCAAAGAGATTGAGTTTGATGCTCCAGAGAAGCCCAACGTCATAACTGCTCCCATGCCCAAACATGGTCATGGAGTAAATGCTATAGACGATGATTTATTTGTGACCTATGTGGAAGAAATTTCCACTCCTTTGATGACAGTTAAGAAGAATTTGTTGTTGTCCGGTTTTTTTCTGGGTTGTGGTGAAAGTTGCCACATGTGTTCGATTCTGCCTGCTAGTTGCCACTTATTGAAATCAGGTGTTCAGCGCCTGATGGATAATAAAGAGACCCTGTTCGAAAAGACTATGATTCTGTTGGTTCCAATTCAAGATGTTGCCATCATAACCATTTCCTCCAATCCTTCCAAGGTTTCCTCGAGAAAAACTGTTAGGATAACACCCGTCCTAAGAATTGCTCCGTTAATAAATACTTTCCCTGGTCCTATCCCATACACTTCGGATAAGGTTGTCCCTTGGCACTATGGTGTTGATGTGTATTACCATGGAGTTAAACAAGACTTAAAGAGTGAGGAAGCTGATGTTAATGTCAGCAATATTGTCAAGGCTAGCAAGGTCACCAGAAGTGGAAGACTATTTTCTCCCGAGATCTCCCCTCCGACTATCCACAAACCTGTTGTCATCCCATCTGCTAGTACATCAGCTACTGTCCCGATTCCTATTCCAATTATCACCCCTATCGCCGAGCCATCTAGGACTCGGGGCAAAGAAATCATAAGTGAGCCTGCCTGGACGGAGGCATATAAGAAGATCATTATAGAAACCTCGAAACTAGAGATAGAGGAAATACTGAAGATTATCAAGAAGAGCGACTACAACGTAGTCGAGCAGCTGGGGCAGACCCCGTCAAAAATCTCCATGTTGTCCTTGTTATTGTGTTATGAAGCCCATGCAAAGGGTTTAATTGCATTCCTTAAAACTGCGCATGTGCCGCAGGAAACTTCAATCGATCAGTTCAAAGATTGCGTAGCTAGCCTGACTGCCGACAATGGGTTGGGTTTCTCAGCTGCAGATTTGAATGCTAAGGGGAGAAATCATAATGATGCTCTACACGTCTCAATCGAGTGCAGGGGCAATACTATGGCCCATGTACTGGTGGATACCGAGTTTTCATTGAATGTTCTGCCAAAGAAGGCATTAGACCTTCTGGACTGTGAAGGTTTGATTCTAAAGCCAAGCAATATTGTGGTCAGAGCTTTTGACGAGTCAAAGAGAATGGTGCACAGGGAGGTGGAAATCCCTGTCAAAGTTGGCTCTCAGACTTTTGCATCCACCTTCTACGTGATGGATATCAGACCATCATATTCTTGCTTGCTGGGTCGCCCTTGGATTCATAAGGCTGGGGTAGTGACTTCCATGCTCCATCAAATGTTGAAATATTCGGTGAAGGGGAAGATTGTCACGGTACAAGGCGAAGAGGAGTATATGGTGAGTCATATCAACTCTTTCCGCTACGTGGAGATGGATGGGGAGTTCATCGAAAACCCTTATCAGAACTTTGAAGAGGTCCCTCAGACTTTGGCGTCAACTGAAGTTGCTACGGAAAAACCTATGATGAAGATGGCTTCTCTCAAGGATGCCAGGGCTGTAATTGAAGAAGGTGGGTGTACAAATTGGGGTCAGCTGCCTGATTTCACGCACAAAACTGACAAATTTGGTTTGGGCCTTACTACAGGGGCTCAAAGGGCTGTTAGGCGCGCGCGGATTGGAAGACCTCCTCTGCACATCAGCAATCAAGGAGTTAATGCAATCGAGGACAGTGAAGAAGATTCAGATATCGACAACTGGATCTACCCAACAACCAATGGTGGATTGAACAACTGGACGGCGAAGGACTTCATACCTGTTTCTTTTATTCCACAATAATTGACTTTTGTTTTAAGAGTTGTAATAAACAGTTTGAAACTTTACGGCCCAGTGCCTCGCCCGAGGCACCTTGGCTTTGTTTGTGAGGGCTTATTACTTGTCATTTCATATATCATTAATAAAACATTGGATGTTTTCTAGCATTACAAATTTTGAGCTCTTTGTTTTTCTTTTCTGTCTCTTGCTCTATCAAAAACAACTATTCTCTTACACACACTCACATATCATACTGCAGATCCATATCCACTTTGGATCCCGTTGATAACAACTCTGCTACTGCCAGTTATGACTTCGAAAATCCGATCAACCAAGCCGAGGATGAAGGTGAGGATGATTGTTAGGTGACCGTAGAGCTTGCTAGGTTACTACAATAGGAAGATAGGGCCATACAGCCTCATGAAGAGCCAGTTGAGTCAGTGAATTTGGGTACAGAGGAATACAGGAAAGAGGTTAAGATAGGTGCAAATCTGGAGCCTGGTGTCAAGCAACGGTTGATACAAATGCTACACGACTATGTTGAGATCTTCGCTTGGTCTTATGAAGATATGCCTGGTTTGGACACCGATATTATGGTACACCGCCTACCAACCAAAGAAGACTGTCCTCCGGTAAAGCAGAAGGTCCGCCGTATGCGCCCTGAGATGTATGAGAAAATCAAAGCCGAAGTCATGAAATAGTTCGACGCGGGATTTTTAGATGTCACTTCTTATCCGCAGTGGGTTATCGATGTTGTTCCAATACATAAGAAGGATGGCAAGGTACGGATGTTTGTAGACTATAGAGATCTGAACAGGGCAAGCTCCAAGGATGACTTCCCACTCCCTCACATTGATGTTCTGGTCGACAACACCGTGCAACATAATATTTTCTCCTTCATGGATGGTTTTTATGGCTACAACCAGATCAAGATGGCTCCTGAAGACATGGAGAAGACAACCTTCGTTACACAATGGGGCACCTTTTGTTACAAGGTCATGCCTTTCGGGTTGAAGAATGTTGGGGCAACTTATCAACGCGCCATGGTCACTTTGTTCCATGACATGATTCACCATGAGATTGAGGTTTATGTTGGTGACATGATAGCAAGGTCCCAGACTGAGGAAGAGCACCTTGACCATCTCCAGAAATTGTTCGACAGGTTGAAGACGTACAAGCTGAGGTTAAACCCGAACAAGTGCATCTTCGGGGTAAGGTCTGGTAAGCTGCTGGGTTTTGTTGTCAGTGATAAAGGTATTCAGGTGGATCCTGCAAAGGTAAAATCTATACAAGAGATGCCAGCTCCCCACACAGAAAAGGAAGTTAGAGGTTTCTTGGGATGTCTAAATTACATTGCCAGGTTCATTTCACATCTGACTGCTACTTGTGAGCCAATCTTCAAGCTGCTGAAGAAAGATCAAGTGGTAAAGTGGAATGAGGAATGTCAGACCTCTTTCGAAAGAATCAAGGAATACCTCCAAGAGCCACTAATTTTGATGCCTCTAGTTGAAGGAAGACCTTTGATATTATACTTGACGGTACTGGATAATTCAATGGGGTGTGTGCTGGGGCAGCATGACGAGTCTGGCCGAAAAGAACACACTATTTACTACCTTAGAAATATTTTTACCGACAGTGAGACCCGATACTCATTGCTCGAGAAAACTTGCTACTCTTTGGCATGGGCTGCTCTCCGGCTGAGATAGTATATGCTGACTCACACTACCTTATTGATATCAAAGATGGATCCAATCAAGTATATCTTCGAAAAGCCTGCCCTGTCCGGAAGAATAACGAGATGGAAGATGATCCTAACTGAGTATGACATCCAATACACAACCAAAAAAGCAATCAAGGGGAGTGTGTTGGCGGATCATTTGGTGCATCAAGCCGTGGATGACTACCAATCCATGAATTTCGAGTTCCCGAATGAGAACATCATGTTGGTGACCGAATGCGAAGAACCTGGACCGGATGAAGGACCTGAGGAGGAATCCTGATGGTCTATGTATTTTGATGGAGCCTCTAACGCCTTGGGTAATGGCATCGGTCCTGTAATTATATCTCTTGAGGGCTGTCATACTCCGTTCACCGCTCGATTATATTTTAACTACACCAACAATATGGCGGAGTATGAAGCGTGCATCATGGGTCTTCGAGCTGCTATTGACATGAGGATTAAGTTCTTGAGTGTATTCGGAGATTCTGCTCTAGTGATCAGTCAGATCAAAGGCGAGTGGGATACGAAGCACCCAAATCTTATTCCTTACAAAGAGTATGTACTGACATTGCTCCCACACTTTGAGGAGATAACCTTTGAACACTTCCCTAGAGAAGAGAATCAGTTAGCGGACGCGCTAGCTACCATGTCTTCTATGTTCAAGGTCAGGTGGGACAATGAAGCTCCCCAGATTACCATCGAGAGGTTGGACGAACTCGCACATTGCTGTGATATTGAGACTGAAGAGGTAGCAGAAAAACCCTGGTCTCACGAAGTAAAGAGGTATCTTGAGGCTCAAGAATACCCCGAGGGTGCATCTGTTAATGATAAGAAGTTCTTGAGAAGGTTTTCTGCGAAGTTCTTCATCAGTAATCGAACCTGTCATAAGTGCCAAGTCTATGCTGATAAGGTGCATGTACCTCCAATTCCTCTGAATGTTTTGACAGCTCCTTGGCCTTTCGCAATGTGGGGCATCGATATGATCGGCGAGATGAGACCTACTGTGTCCAACGGGAATCGTTTCATTCTTGTAGCTATTGATTACTTTATGAAGTGGGTTGAGGCAGCTTCCTTTTCTACAGTAACCAAGAACATCGTGGCGCGGTTTATCCGACACAATCTAATCTGTCGATACGGTGTACCAGAGAGGATCATTACGGACAATGGTACAAATCTCAACAATACGATGATCACCGAGCTCTGCAAACAGTTCAAGATATAGCATCACAACTCTTCTCCCTACCGGCCGAAGATGAATGGGGCTGTTGAAGTGGCTAATAAGAACATCAAGAAGATTGTGCAGAAGATGACAGTGACATACAAAGAATGGAATGAGATGTTACCATTCGCTCTTCATGGGTACCATACCTCAGCATGGACGTCAACAGGGGAAACACCCTACTCTCTAGTGTATGGCATGGAGGCAGTCCTACCCATCGAAGTCCAGATACCCTCTCTCCGGATTATGAAGGATGCAGGTTTGAGCAAAGACGATTGGATTCAGACCCGACTTGAACAGCTGAACCTAATTGACAAAAAGAGGCTTACTGCTATTTGTCATGGTCAGACGTACCAGAAGCAAATGATTAAGGCATTTAATAAGAAAGTCAAACGTCAAGAATATCAAGTCGGAGATCTGGTAATCAAACGCACCATACTTCCGCAAGATGATCCCAGGGGCAAATGGACCCCTACATACAAAGGGCCATTTCTGGTTAAGAACATTTTCTCGGGAGGAGCTATGATTCTAACCACCATGGATAGTGACGACCTTCCTCACCCGGTTAATGCAGACATAGTGAAAAGATACTAGGCATAATCAAAGACCCACTAGGTTGACTGGCCTAGGCAAAAATAAGGGCTTCCCGGAGAACCAAAAGGGTTCGAGCAAAAGTAAGGGATGAAAATGAAAAAAAACTGTACACCCGGCAAGTTGAAAACCTGAAAAGGCGGCTTGGGCAAAAAAGGATATCCCGGTGGACATAAAACCTGAAAGGGTGGTCCAGGAAAACATTAGGCATCAAAGAGTAACACTATGTCTCATTGGATCATCTTGCGACCTGAATTCGGTATCGACTATCATGCTCGGACGATGCCAATCAATCTGATCCATCTTAGACCAAGTAGCAAAGTGATGAGACGCTTGAAGATATAAAGGCAATAGCAGAGTTTGAACCCAATTGGATTGTTTCACATATCTATTTTTCTTTCTTTTTCACAAATTGTATAATTTCTATCTTCCGGCGGCGTTCTCTTACTAGGACGTCAGCCTCTTGTACAAAAACGCCTATTATGGGCCAACTTCAAAATCAATACAATTCGTTTTTACAAGAAATTTCAAATTATTTTTTCTTTTTCTGCTTTGTTTTGCAAAGAACGTCCAATGATTCATTTTTGATATATGCATTTGAGAATAATTGTTGCTCATAAATGTTTACATGAAAAAACAAAAGACAATTACTCGTAATTCCAGGAACGGGGGCAAACAAGAAGTGTCCAAACCTTACAGTTGCTCTACCTACCAGGTACAGGTATAAAGCCAACTTGAGAATATAACTGAAAGTTCATACACTCCCTGCAAAGTAGGAAGTATCCAAAAACAATGGTGTTAGCTCTCCCTAGCCGATGTTCATAATCGCGAATGAGTCGGCAAAATTCTCCCCAAGCAGAGTTTTTCTATCACCAGCAATAGAAGTTCACCACCAGCTGAGTTTATTTCTCCAAATCAGCAGATCATCCAACAAGAGTATCTCTCTTCCCCACAAAGTCATTCTCCCATAGGATTATTCCCAAACAGAGCCTCTCCCGGTGGAATATTCTCGAGCAGAACGGACGCAAGTCTCCAGCTAATCATCTTCGGTCACTATCCCCAGCAAGAACGAAGAACTCAACTCCTTATATTATCCAACAGCAGTGCGGGATTTATTCTCTCCAGCCGGAGAATATCACAAGAATATTGCATATCCATACATAGTGGCATACACATACGCATCATGCAGCACAATCTCATTTATTTTGAGAACATCATTACTCAATACATTTCATACATCATGACATTACGACTAACTCTTTACCTTCAAGGGAAAGATGCAATCAAGTTCTAGCAAGTTTTCTCTGGTTCAGTCAAATCGATACTAAGATGTCTATTCCAGTTCAAGCTATGAAGCCCAGAAATCGACCGGATAATATCTTGATTTCTCCAAAATACTATGAAGCCTGGAATCGACCAGATAGTGGTACATCTTAAATTCAAGCTTTGAATCTCGGAAATCGATCGGAAAAAAACTTAACCCTCAGAAAGTTATTGTGAAGCCTGGAAACCGACCAGATAGCAGTACAAGATACCATGAAGCCTGGAATCGACCAGACAGTGGTATGAGACACCGTAAAGCCCGGCGCACGACCAGATAACGGTATAAGACGCTGTGAAGACCGGATCACGACCAGATAGTGGCAAAGGACACTGAAGCCTGGGACACGACCAAATAACAGTATAAGGTACTGCGAAGCTTGGAATTCGACCAAATAGAAGTTTACTCGACCAATTACTATGAAGCTCGGAAATCGACCGGATATTAGTATACCTTAAATTCAAGTTGAAACCCGGATGCGACCGGATAACCACTTAATTCCTTCTGAAGCCTGGAGCATGACCAGATAAGAATTGAGAAATTGCAAAGCCTAGAGCACGACCAGATAGCAGTTCACTGTCACCTTCTCAACTAAGAGATGATTCCCCAGTAGAGTAACGGACAACTGAAGCTCCTAAAATTCTACTTCCCCCAAGACAAAGACCAGCATTCCCCAGCGAAGTCCTCCTCAATAACAGGTATACGGGTTTTCCCAAAGGAATCTCTTATGCGATAAACACTTCGTCGGATGGAATCTTTAAGCCCATCCTCCATCATTGACTTCCAAGTGGCATCTATAAGCCCATTCCCGATATCGCAAGACAAGCACCACTTCATGCGAGTGAAAATTTCTGGGCACTCTAGTGTTCAATCATCTTCAACCTTCAGATCATGAAAGGCAGACAAGCCAATCTACATCCTCAGGTTTAAGAAGATTGAACAGGGGAAGCTGTTGTACCCCAAAATTTTCCCTCCCATATTTCTCAATACATGTCAAGTAAGGTCCTCAAATTGCTCAAGGAAGTCCAAGGGTTTACCAGACAAACTCTCTTCTAAGGCAGTCTACCTCAAATTAGGGTTTCATTTTGCATCAAGATGCTTGAGCCAAAAGGATCCCAAATTCTCACCATTGTCCTAATATGTTCTCAATATCATCCATGTCAAGTTTCAAGCCTTGCAGAGAAAATTTGCTCAGTCAATTGCTCAAAAGCTTGAAAATCGACAATGCTAGGGAAAAAGTCAACTGTGGCCCACATACAGTCAAACTTCAAGATTTTTGGTCAAAATTATCATTTTGAAGTATTATTCATCATTTGATCAAGGGTTGATCATGATTCCTCAAGGATTGCTCACAATTCATCAAAACCCAAAATTTGCTAAATTAGGGTTTTGCAGGAAAAGTCAACTCAACTTTGACCAAGCATAACTTTCTCATACTTTATCCAAAATGAGCCATCCAAAGCTCATTTTGAAGATGATGCAATTCCATACAATTCATATTCATCTCCCAAGTTCAAAATATGCACTCACAAGAAGATATGAATTTGGACATGATAGGTCATTTTGAAAAGTCAACAAAAATACCTTTTAGGTCAAAGCTTCGTACGTGAACATGGAAGACTCAATTGAGATGAGAACAAAAGGGTTGCTTAGAGGGCATCTTAAGATTTCTAAAAAGTCCAAGAACACCTCTTTAGGATCAAAATTGAGAGAGTTATGCATTGGCAAAGTTGACCCTTTTTGCAAAATTGCCAAAAGTCAAATGTGTCCAAAATTGCATTTTTTGCTAAATGGGCCCAACTTTTTATGCTTGCACTGAATTTGTAATGTGACCCACGACCCATGAGCCCTTCCACTTATCATTCTTTTATTTATGTTATTTATTTTGATTTTATTTCATTTAAATCAAATAAAATCAATATAAAATAGTGGAAATATCAAAAACTAATTAAATTTGAAATTTTGTGCATGATTAGGTCCATTACACAACTGGAAACAAGATCAAATCGTGCAAGGTTCAAAATGGACAGAAAAAGATTGAATTTGCTTATTTTGGAAAGATTTGGTACAAGGATCAAATCATGAATCAATATTCATAATTGGAAGAGATTTGATACAAAATTGCAACCCTAGTGCAGTCTAGTATACATAAGGAACAAAAATAGATCAAAAGAAAGAGGTTGGAGGCGTGCCAAGGCAGAAGGAAGATTGCAAAAATTCAAGAAAAAAGTGTAAACTGATTTCCAAGTTTCAGGCCATCTCAAGCCATTCTAATCATACCAATCAATTGCTGGACTCCCCAGGATCCTGTTTCAATCGCTAGCAAGCTTCCCCATGCCTTGAAACGCCCTGTAAGAGTCACACGATTTGCATATTTTTTTGAATTCGAATACATTAATTCTGGCATATTTAGCATGATTGGTTGGCATTTTTTTAATCCTTGAGATGTTTGCAAGCTAATGACTATGTTTAATTGAATTTTTATGGACTGAACACGATACTGCCATGGCTAGGGTTCTTTCTTTGTTTTTAGGGGTTTCTTGTACAAGGGAAATTGGCCAGTGATAATTGTACCATAATGCTCGTGGGCTTGAAACGAGTTGATTGGTACCATTGGTTTTCATTTATCATACACATACAGGATTTTGGAATGAACAACGGTTATACCTACGCTTGGTGTCCGTAGGTAAAAGCCCTTTTATCTAAAACGACGGAAGCAACGAAGAAGACAATGGCGTGGCAGGTTGTGGATGGTCAGTTTGAATTTCGCGCGTTTTGGGAAGCGTGGCACATTGTTTGTGTTATATTCTATTTATTTCATTATTGTTACAACTAACATGATTAGCGAAGATGGTAAGGTTGCTGGCCTTTGATCCACACGTCCCGGGTTCGATCCCAGGCGTGTGCATTTTATTATTTTCTCAATAATTTCAGATCAATCCAGTGCTTCCCACCCTCAAGCGTGTTCCGTGTACACTTAACATCAGCCACCTGATGTACTCAAGGCTTCAGATTCAGGGCTATCCAATGAAGGTCCACCATACGCCTGAGTTAAGCATGCCCATGGGATTGTGAAAAGTCAAAAAGGGCCAGGAATTGTTGGGCCAAGAAATTCCAAGCAGCACCCCTCTTTTGCTATTTACCACAGGCCCATCTTATTCTTTCTTTTCTATTTATTTCATTTATTTATTTAATTAGCTTAATTATTTTCAACCAAAATCAATTTTTTCCCCACAAAATCACAAAATCAAGAGTTTCACAAAAAATTTGAAATAGGTTTTATTTTATCAAATTTAATTTAATATTAGTTTAATTTATTTAGGGTAATTCTAACTTTTTTATATAATTAAAATCAATTAGAAAAATTAGGGTTAATTTTTTGATTTAATTTTTATTTCTTTTCTCAAAAATAAAAAATACAAAAATAGGTTAATTTAATTATTTTTTCTTAATTAAAATTAAATTAGTAATTAGGTTTTGTTTTTATTCAATTGAACTTTATTTTCTCAAATAACACAAAAAACGACAAAAAATGATTTTTCCTTTAAATTACAATTAGGCTTAGTTGGGGTCAAAACCCTAATTATTTTGCATTCAATTCATCGCACGTGTTTTTTATTATTTTTGCAATATTGATGTAACTGTCTACGGTATGTAATAGTTTAATCTAGGATTTTCTTTATTTATCGTCTTTGCGAGTTTTTTGGCTATGTAATTAATCCCTACCCCGAAGCCTTGTAATAGCGTAGTTTTACTTTCTCGCATTTTAATTCTCGCAAATATTAATTGTTTAGATGTATGTTAATAGGATTGTATGACAAGACTGCATGATAATTTAAAACGGGTAGAAAAACCCTAATGTGCAAAGATAATAACTGAAATCAAATCACTCGCACATGCGCACTCCTAGGGTATACTCTCACTTCGGTTGCCTTCGGTAAACAATCATTAAGTATAGGGTGTCTTAGTGGTGGCCCTCCCGTCTACCAAAGATCAAAAGTCCCATTTGGAAATGTTGCCTCGGAAACGTCGCCTCAGAAATGTTGCCTCGAACATTGCTTTGGTGATCGTATGTCCCTTACGAATTGACCCTTACAAATCCAACAATGGTGCAACCTATTTCTCAATAGTAGGATGACATTGTTTAAAGGAAACGAGAATAGAAACAATCCTTTTTCGAGTAGGTAGATGCTAGTAGGTACTTGCTCAAAATCAAACTTTTCACACCAAACACTTTTCAAACAAAGTTTTAAAAAACAACTTCGTAACACTCTTGAGGACAGAAACAAGGGTTAAAATGAAGTAAAACAAAACTCTTCAAAACAAACACACATAAGTAATTTTTAAAAGATGAGCAAGTAACTAAGAGCTCGTGGAAAACCACGGATAGAAAGGGTTCTAACACCTTCCCTTTCTATAATCTACCCCCCGTACTCAGAATATCTCGAAAAAAGATTTTTTCTGTGCTTTTTTCCTTTCCAATTGGATGAAATAAAAGTCGGTGGCGACTCTTGCTTACCGCGACATTTTGCGAATAAAAACACAAAACACAAACCAACATTTTTCAAAACAGTCGGTTCTGCCACCGCATCATAGTGGCGTTGTGAGCTGGAAAAGTCAAATCGTGATACAATTGCTAATTCTACAACCGAGGCACGATTTATTGCTTCCTCAAATACAACAAAGCAAGTAGTTTGGATTAATAAGATCATTAGTAAACTTGGCATAGTCCCTAGCATTAGTGATCCCATTGATCTGTATTAAGAGAATAATGGTGTTACTGCACAAGCTAAGGAACCTATATCTCACCAACAATCCAAGAAAATAATTGGGAGATATCACATCATTCAAGAGATAATAGATAGAGGATTTGTAAAGATATGAAGCATACAAACACTTGACAATGTTGCTGACCCACTGACAAAGCCTCTTGTGCTGTAAAAGTATGATGGCCATTCTAGATCTATGAGTATTAGGCGTATGCTTGATTGGCTCTAGTTCTAGTGGGAGATTATTGGTGTAAGCCCTATAGGACAATAGTTTTATTAAAACTTGATACTTGTATTGATTTATTAATTAATTATTAAAAGACATTTCCTTATTATGTTTTATTTTCCAAAATAATAAAATCCCTGGAATAGCTAGTCCTTTTAATGAATAATTAAGTGTAACTTAATCATGAGATCTCATATAAGGACACTATTCTTAAAGTATATGTAGTCGAGATTTTTCTATGAAGTGGGATAACATTAAAGCATTGAGACTATTATGTTGAAAGACTGATAATCATATCTCATATTTCATGGATAAAGATTTATCAAGTCTTCACATATGTATGAATATTAGGAGTAATATTAGTACTAGATTGGTCTACTATTATAATGTTACATAAAATGTTATTTAAAGTGTCATAAGTTATTCTCATGGTGATAGTGGTGTATATCATCTTTCAATTTGAAACCAATATAAACCATTGATGTGGAGTCGAGTACTTTGTTGTTGATCAAATAATGTCCTTAACTGATGACCATAAAGACAATTGATGGGTACTCTACAAATCATGTTGAGGGACATGAGTGACCTAGATGGAATTTTCCTATCTTGCATAAGATTATAAATATATTAGGGCCTATAATATGGTGGGAGAACTAACTTGGGTGTTTTGCGTTTTATCGCAATTGTTGTGGATAGCAAGAGTCGTCACCGACTTTTCTTTTATCCAATAAAGGAAAGGGTGAAAAGAATAGGAAATACCTTTTGAGAATTTTCTTGAGTTTGGTGGGTAAGTTATGAAAATGGAAGGTGTTAGTACCCTTTTCATCCGTAGTTATCTACGGGCTCTTAGTTGCTAGCTCACTTTGGAAATGCTTTGTTTGAAATGTGTTTATGATTGGTTTGAATGTTTTTTTTTTGAAAATTGCCATCGTTTAGGCAAACTTTGTAATGATTCTCGTCTCTATAAGAATGCATACAAAGTGTTGACTTTTTGAAAATATTTCATTTGAAAGTGTTGGTGTGTTTGAAAGATGTTTTGAAAATGGTTGTGAGCAAGCAACTATGAACGTTCTACTTACTCAAAAAGTCTTAGTTCTTTTCCTCCTCCTTTAGATATTACTATCTTACCATTGATTGATAAGAATCCCTATCATTGGATGTGAAGGGACATGCGTGGGTCGTCGTATAGTCATAGAAACAACATTGTAGGATACCTTAGCAATTTTTTTTGTAAGGGTTTAAGATCATTTATGAAGGGAACATTTGAAGGGTCATCGAGGGACTATGATCTTGTTTTTGATGGTTTTTGCTAAAGTATCCCACGTTTGCATAACATGACTATTTTATCTTTAGGCAACAAGTGAGGTTAACCCTAGAGGTGTAAGTGTACAAAGTGTTTGTTTTTATGCATTTTTATCTTTGAATTAGGGTTTTCTACTTGTTGATTTTATTATGTCTTGCCATACAAACCCTAATTACTAGCATTTATATTGAAAGCGATAAATTACGGAAGTGTAAAATTCTTTGCTATTACATCATTTGGGGATGAGAGTACAAATTTACAAATGGGGAATGAAAGCAATTAAAAACCTAATTTACTATTACAAACATATTGAACTTGATTAAATAATATACAAGGAAAAGAAATTTGTTTTTGTTTGGATTCTTTGTATAAAAGGGTTTATCTTAATTAAACTAAAAGGAAAATAGTTAATTGAATCTAAGTTAATTTAAATTGATTTAATGAAAATTAAACCTAAGTAAATTTTAAGAAAAGAAATGAAATTAACTAAGAAACATATTTTTAGGGTTTTTGTGAAAGAGTTTTGATTTAATTAAACAAACAAAAGTGAATAGAATAAACAATTAAATTCCTAAGTTCTAAATTGTTTAGAAGAAAAATTTAAAATAAAACCTAAGTCTAGGATGATTTAATTAAGAAAAGAAGTTAAATTTAATGAGAAAGTATTTTTGGTCTTTCTGGTTTTAAAGGAAATAAAATAAGATATATTTAAATATTCCAAGTAATAAATATAAAATATTTTTGCATTTTTATTAACAATAATAATAATAATAATAATGAAGAAAAGAAATAAAATAAAAATGTGAAATTAAATCAGGGGGTGTAAAAGTGAAAGAGGGTGATTTCAGAGTAAAAATAGTTTTGTATTCAAGTTAGGCCCATTGTGGTTTTCTTTGTAATCAGAACAAAAAAGTAAGCAAACAAAAAATTGTTGGGCTGCGTGTTATAAGTGAACAGGGGGGTTAGAGGAAGTAAAATGACAAAGCCTAATGAGAAGAGGCTCAAGCGCGCCTTCCTGCTTCAAACAAAAAAGAACAAAATATGTGAAAAAAGAACAAAACTGACGCTGGGGCTCGAACCTAGGTCAAAGAGGTAACATGCGTGCGCTTTAACCACTGGGATAATGATACATTCGTGTATTAATATCAAACCATCATATTATATTTTAAACATAGTCCATGGCCTGTATCATCTTCTTCCTTGCGCCAGAAAGTTTCACAAAATTTTCAAAACCTGTAACTTCTTCATCTCTCGACCAAAATGGAAAATGTAAACATGAAAGTTGTGTAAAATTTCATCACGATTCCAGATTCAAACTTAAAATTCTCACCACTCAAGCTACATAAATGAATTCTAAGGACACAGTCATCTTCAGGGCTATGATATCTACATTTTGTCTTTGAAAATGGAAAGCTAACAATGCCTATATGAAGATTTCAAAAGTCAGAAAACTTACCTAAAAAATGGAGTTCGTGATTTTGCAAATGAGCTTGATTCAAGGTCCTGCAATGATCAGGTTAGTTTCCTTGAGTCCCTAGGAGGCTAAAGTAATGTTTAGCTTAAGTTGGGAGTGGCTGAAATGGCATGGAGAAGTCAAGATGCAAACCTCTGTTTTTGGTTATGGAAGATGGAGAAGATAATGTTACATAAATGTAACAAGTGTCTGGTTGAGTTATATTTAAGGTGTAGAAGCTTTATGGAAGGTTTGGTAAAGAAACGCACGAGTGGATTTGACAACAATGGTGTAGAAACTTTGTGGAAGGTATGACAACAATGGTGATTTTTGCATAGTTCTAAGTTTTGGAGTGTTTCAGGGAGTTTGAAGGCTTGTGTATCCGTGTGCTAGGTTGCAAATGGCTCATATATTTATAGAAGAAAGGTTTTGAAGGCTCTAGTGATCAGAAACAAGGAATCACATGTTATGGATATGTAACTTGATTTTGAAGCAAACATGAAATGCATAGTTTCAATGTAAAGTACAAGGGCTTGTAGGGTTGTTAACAGGTTGTAGATATGTTGCTTCTTGCATTGAAATGTTTTGGAGTTAGAAGCAACAATGTATGGGCTCAAGGAGAGTTGACATTGTGATTAAAGTGATCTTTACAAAGTTCATAGATTGGTAATCATCAACAGCTTGATGGGCCAAATGATCTGCTAGAAGACTTCCTTTGATGGTCTTTTGTATAGTGTATTGGATATTATATTCAGTAAGGATCATTTTCCATCTAGCTATTCATCCAGAGAGAGTAAGCTTCTCAAAGATGTACTTGATAGGGTCCATTTTAGAAATCAACAAAGTGGTATGAGTCAACATATACTGTCTTAGCCGGCAAGAAGCCCATGCCATAGAGCACCAAGTTTTCTCGAGCAGTAAATATCTTGTTTCACAGTCGGTAAACTTTTTGCTCAGGTAGTATATTGCATGCTCTTTTCGGCCAAACTCGTCATGTTGGCCCAACACAGACCCTATTGAATTCTATAATACAGTTAAGTACATAATCAGAGGCCTTCCTTTAACTAGATGCATCAGGATGAAAGGTTCTTCTAAGAATTCTTTGATCTTATCAAAGGCTGCTTGACAGTCGTTGTTCCATCTGACTACTTGATCTTTCTTCAATAGTTTGAAGATTGGCTCACAAGTAGCAGTTAGGTGAGATATGAATCCGGAAATATAGTTGAGTCTACCTAAGAAACCCTTGGCCTCTTTCTCAGTACAAGGAGTTGGTGTTTGTTGTATGGATTTGACTTTTGCAGGGTCGACCTCGATACCTTTTCCACTGGCAACAAAACCTAGAAGCTTTCTAGACCTTATCCCAAAGGTGCATTTCTTAGGATTCAGCCTTATCTTGTAATTCTTCAACCTCTCAAACAACTTGTGAAGATGATCAAGGTGTTGTTCCTCAGTTTGCGACCTTGCAATCATATCATTGACATACACTTCTATCTCATGATGGATCATATCATGAAATATATCTACCATAGCTCGTTGATAGGTTTCCTCTGCATTCTTCAAACCGAAATGCATGACCTTGTAGTAGAAAGTTCCCCACTACGTGAAAAA
Organism: Vicia faba; assembly: GCA_948472305.1. Lineage (NCBI taxonomy): Eukaryota > Viridiplantae > Streptophyta > Magnoliopsida > Fabales > Fabaceae > Vicia > Vicia faba. Next base: position 288,662,111 of record OX451740.1, read on the forward strand.
GGTGGTCTTCTCCATGTCCTTGGAATCCATTTTGATTTGGTTGTAGCCGGAGAAGCCATCCATGAAGGAGAAGACTTTATGTTGAGCAGTATTGTCGACCAAAATGTTAATATGTGGTAGTGGGAAATCATCTTTGGGGCTTGCCCTATTCAAATCTCTGTAGTTTATGCACATACGGACTTTTCCATCTTTCTTCTGTACTGGGACTACATTTTCCACCCATTGGGGGTATGACGTTACTGCTAGAAAACCTGGATTAAGTTGTTTCATTACCTCAACTTTTATCTTTTCAGACATGTCTGGCCGCATACGACGAAATTTTTGCTTGACTGGAGGACAATCTTCCTTTGTTGGTAGACAATGGACCATAATGTCAGTATCCAGTCCCGACATATCTTCATATGACCAAGCAAACACCTCAACATAGTCGTGCAACATCTGGACCAATCTGCTTTTGACACCATCTTCTAAATTAGCGCCAATCTTGACTTCCCTCTTGTCTGTCTCAGTACCTAGGTTGATCACTTCAACTAGTTCCTATTGCGGTTGAATGGTCTTTTCTTCTTGCATCAGAAGTCTGGCCAGTTCCACAAGTATTTCACAATCTTCCTCGCCTTCGTCTTCAGCTTGGTAGATTAGATGTTCAAAGTCATAAACGACAATAGCAGAGTCATTGTCAATGAGTTCCAGAGTGGATGTGGATCTGCAAATGTGTGTGTGTGTGTGTGTGTGTGGATGTAAGGTCACATGGATATTTTAAAAATGAAATAAAGATATAGAGCGTAAAATTTGAATTCAAAAGAGTCCAATTTTTTTCATTAAATGATCATATGGCATATGAAAATGAACAAAACCTTAACAAATGGACCATGGTGCCCCGGGTATGGCACATGGCTTAAAGTCATTGTTTGAATAAAAATTATAGATAGATTTCTTAAATTGATAAAATAGTAATTGGTTATTACTCCTTGTTGAAGGGGATGGGAATGAAATCTTTGGCACGTCAGTTATTGAGCCATTCATCAGCAGTCAGGTAGATCCAATCATCAAAGTCACAGTCGTCTTCAGAGTCTTCAAGGGAATTCACTTCATGATTACTGATGCGAATAGGTGGTTTTCCTGCACGAGCATGTCTTCCCTCCTTTTGAGCTTTGGTAATGAAACCCAAACCATATTTTTCTGATTTGAAAGGGATGTCAGGGAGTTGTCCCTAAATGATATAATCTTCGTCTTTAATCACAGCGTGAGCATCTTTGATGGAAGCCATTCTAGGCATATCTTTAGTAGCTTTTGGAACATCAGAGGATACCTTGGTGGCAGCAACCATGGGAGAGATCATTCGAAGGATTGACAATGAGTTTCTATGAACTCTCCATCCATCTCAACATATTTAAACAAATTTAGATGGCTAACCATAAACTCTTATTCACCACAGACGGGAACAATCTTTCCCTCGAACGGATATTTCAACTTTTGATGTAGATTGAAAGTCATCGCTCCTACCCCATGTATCCAATGGAGTCCAAGTAGGAAAGAGTAAGCAAGATGGATATCCATCACATAGAAAGTTGAATTAAAGATTTGAGACTAAAATTTGATGGGGAGATCAACTTCCCCATGGACCATCCTTTTTGATCCGTCGAATGCTCTTACCATAATGTCACTTGGCTTCAGCACCAAACCTTCACAACCCAACCGATCTAGGGCACCTTTGGGCAGGACATTCAGAGAGGACCCAATATCTAACAATACATGGGCTAAAGTTGTTCCTTTTCATTCAATGGAGACATGCAAAGCTTTGTTATGATTTCTTCCGATGGGGGTTAAATCAGCATCCGGAAGTCCTAATCCATTATCGGCAGTCAAACTCGCTACACAATTTTCAAACTGATCGGCTGTAGTCTCTTGAGGAACATGAGCTTTCTTCAGAAATTTTATCAATGCTTGAGCATGCGCATCAGAGTAAAGTAATAAAGATAGCATAAAAATCTTCGAGGGGGTTTTCCCCAACTGCTATACTATCTTATAATCACTTTTCCTTATAATCTTCAAAATCTCCTCCATTTCTTGGGTAAAGGGTTCCTTAGTAATAATGTCTTTGGCAGGCGCCTCCATCCTGGAAAGCTCAATAATCTTTTCTTTGCCCCTAGCATCAATACTAGGTTTGTCAACAGTAATGGAAACATGTGTAGTTGTGGTGGTTCGAGGTGAAATATCAGGAGAGAAAATTCTCCCGTTCTAGTCACCTTTCTAGACCCAATAATGTTGGTAATATCAGCAGTCTCATCTTCATCAATCCAAGAGTCTTGTCTAATACCATGGTAGTATACTTCAGCCCCATAATTACAAGGTACCGCCTTATCGAAAGAATAAGGGAATGGCTTTGGTGTGGTAATTATCAATGGAGCTATCTTCGGTTCATTGGAAATCCTAATAGGACCTTTTGAGGTGATCCTAATAGGTTTGTTGGAGATAATGATGATGGATATGTCTTCAACTTCTTGAGGTACAACTTCAGTCAAACTTTTTATGGATGGAATATTTTTAAATAGAATCTCATGGTTGTCCATTAGGTGTTGGACACCTCTCTTCAGCCATTCACAACTATTGATTTGCACCACACAGTAACAACAATCTTCAATGCAACCAGGGAAAACCCCAACTTTCAACAAATTACTTTTGACGAACTTCAGTGGAGTGGTTAAGTCGTTAATAGAGGAAACAAAAGAAGTATCTTCAATAGTGTTGACACCTTTGCCATGGTTTGGCATAGGTGCGGTGATTACATTAGGAGTTGGAGGAGGATCAAATTCAATGGTCTTGTTGTCAATGCGGTATTGGATCTTGCATTTTAATGACCAACAATGATCAGTATCATGTCCGGGACTATTGGAGTAGTAAACACATTTGGCATCCGGGTTATAATTTGGAGATGAAACATTGGGATTTGAAGGGGGATCATGCAATGTTACCATATTATCCTTCAGCAGGTGTTGTAGGGCTTGAGATAGCGACATGTTGATTCTTGTAAATTGTCTTCTTGGAATATCAGGTCTTTGGTAGTTAGCTTGTTGTTGTAGTCTTTGAGTAAAGGTTGGATTAGAGATTAGAACTACATTTACAGATTGGCCATGGTCTTTCTTGATATGTCCCCTTGACCCATACACGATATTAGTTTCTTTTTTACCGGTAAAAGGTTTCTTCACAGTATTTGATGTAGAGGTAGAGGCCATGTGAATCTTTCCACTTTTAATATCGCTCTCGACCCTTTCACAAGTCAAGATTAACTTAGTGAAACCAGATGATGAGCTCCCAATTAGTAAGTTGAAAAATGGCCCAGTCAATGTTCCCATGAAAATATCTACCAATTCCCTGTCAATCAATGGTGGCTGCTGTAGCGGTAGAAATGTTTAAGACTAAGCCTTTGGATTGACTAGACTTATACATATGAAAAATAAAAATCGCCACCGTGCTTCATTGTTTCCAAAGGAATGGGAAAAGAGCGAATAACACAAAAAGAGGGGGAAAGATTCAAGGTAAGGGGGTTGGTTATGCAAAGGGAAGGTATTAGCACCCTAAACATCTACGGTACTCCGCATGAACCTCTTTGAAAAATCTGTATATTTTTGGCTATAAAATGTTGTATGAAAAATAGATAGTGGAGATGAGAAAAGAAGTATTTTTTTAATGATTTTTGCACCCACCGCGGTTGCGAACCTTTAGTGCCTACGTACCACCTTTCGTGCAATAGGGGATCAAGGTACACGTAGTTCCTCTTTTAAAAAATTTAAAACACAAGTGTGTTGGTTAATTTTATGAGATAAGACATCATTGTCACTGTCCGTGTGGAAAACATTCTTACTACCCACAATCATGAGAAAGGAGAATTTGCATCATCTCAAAGTGGAGGATATGGCTTGGATTTTAAAATCAACAATGCGTCACTCAACACCCAAGTAGAAAATATCTCTCTTCACTACACATTCTAGAAGTATAAATGTTTGTATCACTATAAGGATTTACAAGAGTCTAATCTCTTGAGAAAAAGTCTTAAAGTAGAAAGCCAAAATGGAAATATGGTTTGAAATGAGATTAATTGACTTTTAGTCTTCTCACAAAAATGTCAAAGTATTATTAAATTGATTGAGTTTTATTTATGAAAAGGTTTTGAAAAAAGCATGGACATAAGTCCAAGTTTATTATGAAAATGGTTCAAGTTTAAAAAAACAAGAAGAGTTTTCAAAAGGAGGGAGAAGATTTTTGAAATTAAAGAAGATGGGAGGAGAAGAAGAGACTATCCTAATAGCATAAGATAAAAGCTAGGGATAAGAACCACCTAACCAACAAGAAGCCAATAATTGACATTATGAGTCAAGATAGAATTCCCATTATTTGTATTGAAACCAAGCAAGCAAAGATACTAGACCTCTTGAGAGAACCAAACTTCAAATGTATTAAGTCTTCACAAAAATTGGGCAGAGTAACGGATGTATACGAGTGAATTCCAGATTACAAACAAAGTTATGTAATCATAATAACCTACACACAAAACAAACAAACAACCCAATGTCTTGAGGTAAACCTCAAGAACTCCATACAAAATATCAATTAAGGTCACAAGGTCTCCAATAAAGGCCAAGGTTTCTAATCCTAAGTCCAAGAAGTCCAATACTCCATAATGCCAAGGATATTAACCAAATAGTCCAAGTATCATTAAAGCTTTTTATGGTTCATGTTGATTATTAGGTATCTTAAGAAAAGAAAAGAAAAGCTCAAATGAGAAAAATAAAAATGACAAGAAAGTAAATGCTCAAATGAACAAAGATGAAAATAGCATGAAATGTAAATGCTAAAAGTAAATGGTGCATAAAATAAAAAGGCATATAATAAAAACACAAGATAAAGTCAATTATTAGTAATTAGTGGTTAGTTGGATGACCATCTTGAAACTTGCATTTGGAACTCATTAGAGGATTGTTAGAATCAAAGCCTCCACACAACAAATTGCATTTGCTTTTTGTCAAGTATATCATCCATTTGGAATTCTCACAAGTACTATTTAATGATCAACAATGTTTAAGTGATCCGCGTTAACCAAAAGTGATGTAGATCCATTAGAGGATTGGTAGAACCAAAGCCTCCACACAATAAATCTCAAGATTATTGGATCAAAGAGATCAAATTAACATACTTGGGCTTGCAAACATAGGTTTGAGCCACCAATGATCATTTATTCAAATCGGGACAAAATTTAGCGCTATGTTAAGCAATCGTAAGTGGACTTATATAGAAGTCGCACCTATTTTGAGGTCGGTCAATAGCAATCTACACACCATTTATTTTGAGACATGATATAGAGATCATGCTCCAATAACACTTAGTACATTAAGAAATGGATGAGATGAATAAGGGTGGGGGAAAATATACAAACCACATTTGAATTAAGTTTTAATCAAACTATTATTAAAATCATTCATCCATTTTTATGGAGTTAAACTCAACACCATGGATCCAATGATGTTAACAAAGTTCATGTTAAAAAATTCAACCCTAGATCAGCCAGAAAATAATCACAAAATAATAATACATTTATTATATACATTAAAAAGGGTTTTAAAAATTTTAAAATAGAAAATAAAAGAGAAAAATATCAACCATGTTCAAATTAATCAAGAAATAATAAGTAAGCCATGAAAAAAATCAGAGATGAACTCAAATATTTTTGTAAAATTTTTGGTAATTTTTTAAAGTCACAAACTATTTTTAAACTAATTAAAATTTCTCAAACAAATAGAAAATAGATCAAAAATAGTAAACATCATTATAAAATTCTATAAAATTTTCAACAAGTCAGAAATATGTTTCAATTTTTTTAGAATTAAAAAATGTCAGAAAATATTTTTAAAGTAATTAAATGGAAGCAAATAAAGCAAAAAAATATAATAAATATCAAATGTCAAAATAAAAATGTAAAAAAATAGTCACGAGATCATAACTAATTCAAAGTATTTTTGTGAATTTTTTTCATAATTTTTGGATAAAAAATAAAAGAGTTATGAATTTTTGAAAATTAAATCAATTAAAATATAAAATCAGAAAATAAAATAAAACCAAAAAGATGTGGGTCATCATATCATAGTCAAAACACGTTAGTAAGTGTGATACGGTGGGAGAACTGACTTGATGTTTTGCGTTTGTATTCACAAATGTTTCGGTTGAGCAAGAGTCGCCACCGACTTTTTATTTTATCCTAAGGAAAGGTTTAAAAAGCACAGGAAAAACCTTTGAGATGTTTTCTCGGGTTCGGGGAGTAGATTATAGAAAGGGAAGGTATTAGCACCCTTTCTATCCATGGTTATCCATGGGCTCTTAGTTACTTGCTTAAATCACTTGCTTTGCATTTTCAATTGTTTGAAATGGTGCTTCGTGTGGGGTTTTTGAAAGGTGTTTTGAAAAAGAGGCCATCGTTGTGGCAACCTTTGTAATGATTCTTGTTTGAATGTATACAAAGGTGTTTGTCTTTTTGAAAGGTTTTCAATATTTTGAAAGTTGTTTTGAAATTGTGTTGTGGAGTGTGTTTTGAAAGATAGAAAGGATGTTTTTGCAAGATTTTTGATCAAGTAACTAAGAGTTATCTACCCTATTTTACTCAAAGATCTTTCTTATGTTTTTAACCCTTTTAACAGTGTTGTTTCACCATTGCATTTGGTGAACAACCTTGTGTTAGGATGTAAACGGGACGGGCGCGGGTCATCGTATAGACCATGATAACAATGTTCCAAAGTATCTTAGTTTTTCTTTTGAGGGACTAAGATCATTTTTGTAAGGCAACTTTCGAAAGCGTCATCGAGGGACTATGATCTTTTGATTTTGTTTGTTTTACCAAGATACTTTGCATGCGTAACATGGCGCATTTTTGAAAGGCAACAAGTGGATGTAACCCTAGGGGTGTTAGTGTGAAAGTGTGTTTTATTGCATACAAGAGTTTATCTTGAATTAGGATTTTCTATTTCATTGATTTTATCTTGCCATACACATCCTAATTACTAGCAATAAAAAGCGGAAATATAAAATCCTACGCTATTACAACAATTAGGGAGTGGGGATACACATTTGTACATGGGGTGGTTCAACGAGAAAAATAGACAAAAAAGAAAATAGCAAAAAACAAGATAGAGAGAAAGAGAGAGGGAGCCAGCGCGCTGCTGAGAGGTCATCAGAAGTTCTGACTCAGACCCGCTGCCAAATGATCAACCTTTTGGTTAAACTGTACGAGTCAGAACTTATGACTCTGGCAACTACAAAACAGAAACCTGTTAGTGGGAAGATCAGAAGTTCTGACCCCCCTGTGCTGCAAGACAGAAGTTTTTTAGTGGGGAAATCAGAAGTTCTGATCCTGCTGGAAATACAATAATTCTCAGAAGTTCTGATATTATTGACAGCAAAACAGGCTTCAGATGTGCTAACGTCAAAGTCAGCACTTGGCTTCTCCCTGTGCTAATCTGAACATCTGCAATTTTGTTATTATTCCACAAAGCAGAAAACATGTTTGGAATAGCTCCAGCAAATGTCAAAGTGTTTCAGAGGACAGAACCAACAAGGTCACAGGCAGGTTCTACGCTGGCTCAAAACGTTGAGGTATGAAAATCCTCAGAACACAAACAGCAACAACATGATATTTACATTATGTTTATTTGAACATGCAAAGCTGATGATGCTTAGCAGCGTGATGAAGGTCAGCAGGTGCTTACCTGGCTGTTGGAAAAGTTTGTGGATGAGAGCTAGCTTTTGGCTCTGATGGTGTTATGGACAGGTTCTTTTTGAAAAGGGTAGATGAAGGTGTATGCGTATATATGATCAGAAGTTGAAAAGGGTGTTCTTTAGTCACAAAGAAAACTGGGTATTTGATGAAGTTTGAAGGTAAGAAATTCAAAGTTATGAAACACTGGAGATTTTGGCAGAGTTTCACAACACTTTCTTGCTAAAGATTTCTGTTTCTCTTCTAGCAATTTTTCTGTTTATTTGGACGCCTCTTTTCAGTGGACAATGGTTCTCTATTTATAGGCAAAACTCTTGTGGATTTCTTGAACATTAAGGGCGCCAACAGAGGTTGCATTGTTCTTTGAAAGAAATTCCTGGGAAGTTGTGATAACAGATAGCCTTTCATCCTAGACTGGAACAGCAGGCGTGGATTGGAGAGAAGTGACCTCTTAGGTGGACGGTGGCGCGTAGACCCATGCCAGAACCTGCATAAAGGCGTTTACCAAGCCTCACATGAAGGGACTACTTGGATGAATATTCAGGAGTGGTTGGGAGCATTAATGAGCATTAAATAGTGATAAGACTTATCAACACCAATATTTTGGTAGTAGAAACAAAACTTTTGAACCAGTAGTTCTGTTTTACCAAGAACAACGTAAACCATGCTCTGGTCTTAGCCTCTTGTTGTCTTAGCAAATTCTGGGGATTCTCATGATTTTCTGACACGTTCCTTGGATTTGCTTCTGGAAATCCTGGGCTTAGAGATTCTGTATTAGTGTAACACCCACTCTTCTGACCTTTTCATCTTCTGATTTCAGCATGCTCTTGTTTCTTTTGCATTCCTTTAGCAAACTCTGGCTGAACTTGTGTAACTGCTGAAAGAGTCATGCTCTGTCTGAGGCTTACATGTTGAACCACGTTTGCAACTTCTGACTGAGCTGATGTAGCTGCTGAAGAGCCAACTTCTGACTGCGTTGAGCCAAGCTTGCAACTTCTGACCGTTTCTATCTGGAGTTTGGTCCAGAAGTTCTGAAGCGCTAATTTCTTCTTAAACACTCATTTTTAGAGAAAAATTCCAAAATGCTTAGAATTTAATTTTTCTCAAGATAAAGCGTTGCTTTTAGAGCTTGTGTGATCATTTTGCTCCTGTCAATGGTTTGCTTGGGCAGAAAATGGACAATTCAGGACTTGGATTTGTTTCAGAGGGACTCTGTGAATCCAAGATGATTTCCTGAAGAAGGAGAGGGCAAATTTTGGGGTACAACAGTTGCCCCTGTTCAATCTTCTTGCACCTGAAGAGTTAGATTGGCAGGCTTGCCTTTCGCGTCTCGAAGGTAAAAGGAGATTGGACATTAGAGTGCCCTTAAATTTGCACTTGTTAAAGTAATGGATGTGGGAATGGGCTTAGAGATGCCATTTGGAGATGGGCTTAAAGATTCCATCTGGAGGGGTGACAGAATCTTGTCGGGGATGGGCTTAAAGATGCCATCTGGAATGTTTGTTGAACTACAATGTGACTGGTCAGAAGGAGGAGGATCAAAATGGTATCCGTGTCTGGAATGCATTTGAGTTGTATCTGGAGACTGGGTTTGTATGAGCAAAAGAATGGCCTCTGTGTTTGAGGCGTATCTGAGCTGTAACTGTGCTTGAAGGTAGAATGAATATCAGAATGACTGCCGTGTCTGGAGTGTATCTGTATTCTATCTGGGTAACAGAGAAATATCTGTATGGAGCAACTGTATGCTGGGGACGAATTCTGAATGAGTGACAGAATGGAAACCGTGTCTGGAGCGTATCTAGACTGTATCTGAAGTTGAGATTTTGTATGAGTTAGCAGAATGATTTTCGTGTCTGGAGTGTATCTGAAACTGTAACTTGGAGTTGAGATCTGTATGAGTTAGCAGAATGACTTCCGTGTCTGGAGTGTATCTGAAACTGTAACTTGGATCTGAATGAATGACAGAATGACTTCCATGGCGAACGCACTGGGGAGAATCAAACTGCCGTCGTAAGGGTCAGAATGGTATCCGTGCTTGGAATGCATTGAACCTTGAGGTGGATAAGTGAATCTGAATGAGAGATAGAATGGCTGCCGTGTCTGGAGCGTATCTAGTCTGTATCTGATTGCTGTAGTCTGAATGAGTAGTAGAATGACCTCCGTGTCTGGGGTGTATCTGTACTGTATCTGAATAATTGTTAATGATAGCCTTTTAATTTTATCCTGAAAAAGGATGAAATGTTAGCTATAACACAAAGTTATGTTGCATGATATGTATGATGCAATATATGTTATATCAATGTTTATGATATGAATGTAAATGAATGCGCATGTAAGCTGAAGAGCTGTCTTGCTGAGGATAGATGAATCCTGGATGGCCGGAGATAAAAGAATCTTAACTGCTGCCAGGGAAAGTGAATCCTTGACTGCTGCAGGGGATCCCAAGAATTTTGATCGCTGAGGATGAGACATCCTTGTTGCCTACTGCTGGAGAATCAGGAGCTTGGGTTGTAGGCCAATCTACTGGGGATTCCTATCCTGAGGAGATCTTCACTGGGGAGCATCTGATTATCCTGTGAGGAACTGAGAATGAGAGTCTTCACTCTGCTTGGGGAATGCAAGATCTTTAATTGTTGAGGGATCTTAGGACTACTGCGGGGAATGAGAATTTCTGATGATCTCTACAGGGGAGTTCAGACCCTGGTAGACTTATGCTGGAGAAATAAGACTGAGAATCTTCAGTCGGGTGGGACGTATCTCTGTGGGGAGAAGGTTCACTAGTTTAGTTCCGCTGGGGATTGATAGTTGGAATGTTTAGCTCCACTGGGGATACTGAAATTCTGAGGGGAATTGAGTTCTGGAAGGCCCTCTGGCTGGGGAGATCAGTTTTGAGAAAGCTCTTGTTCTGCTGAGGATCCTAAAGTTTAACTCTGTTTGGGGAATTGGAAGGTTCTCCGGCTGGGGAATTTGGAGTTCAACTCTGCTGAGGATTCCTTCTGAAAAGGCATCAAGATATCTATCGGTACCTTCAACCTATCAGTAATCATCTTTCTTGATTTGTAAGGAAAATGATTATGTTCAAATGCATATGCCTATTTAACAAAACATTGGACGTTTCTCAAAATAAGTGCAATAAGAAAAGGAAGACAAAGCAAATTTCTGTATTTGGAAAAGTATTCGTATTAACTTTCTATGAGTATATTTGTACAAAGGAGACAATCATCCTAGTAAGAGGATGTCGTCGTAAAAATTGAAAAATTTATACAAAAGAAAGATGGCCATGTGAAACAATTCCATGGGATTCCCATTCTGCTATAGCCGTCACAACTCTGAATATCTGTCCATTCAATGCTTCGTCCACCGATGACTGGATTGATCAGAAGCTTGGAGCTGGTTGATGAAGAGATTGTCCTTAGAGTGATCCGACGAGACATAGTCATACGCTTTAATTCCCTAACTTTTTCCTGAATCGCCCTTTCGGGTTTTCGATCCACCGGGAAACCCCTTTTTGCCCAAGCCGCCCTTTCGGGTTTTCGACTTGCTGGGTGTACAGATTTTTTTGGTTTTATCCCTAATTTTTTCCTGAACCGCCCTTTCGGGTTTTCGGTTCACCGGGATGCCCATTTTTTGCCCAAGCCGCCCTTTCGGGTTTTCGACTTGTCGGGTTATTTTATGCGTAGTATCTTTTGACTATGTCTGTGTTTGCAGGGTGTGGCAAATCGTCGCCGTCCATGGTGTTCAGAATCATTGCACCACTAGAAAATATGCTCTTGATCACAAATGGTCCTTCGTAGGTAGGAGTCCACTTGCCCCTGGGATCACTTTGCGGCAATATAATCCGCTTGATTACGAGATCTCCGACTTGGTATACTTGACGTCTGACTTTCTTGTTGAAAGCCTTGATCATCCGTTTTTGGTATGTCTGACCATGACAGACAGCAGCGAGTCGCTTCTCGTCGATTAAATTGAGTTGATCAAGTCGGGTCTGAATCCAATCGTCTTCGTTCAAACCAGCGTCCTTCATAATCCTTAAAGAAGGAATCTGAACTTCCATGGGTAAGACAGCTTCCATGCCATATACCAAAGAAAACGGGGTTGCCCCGGTCGAAGTACGTGCCGTGGTACGGTATTCGTGCAGAGCAAACAGTAGCATCTCATGCCAGTCTTTGTAAGTGACTGTCATTTTCTGAATGATCTTCTTAATGTTTTTGTTTGCAGCTTCAACAGCACCGTTCATCTTCGGCCGATAGGGAGATGAATTGTGATGATAAATCTTGAACTGTTCGCACAATGCGGTGATCATAGTATTGTTCTGATTTGTACCGCTGTCTGTGATGATCCTGTCGGGAACACCATACCGACATATGAGGTTCTGCTTGATGAAGCGGGCAACCACATTTTTAGTAACAGAGGCGAAGGAAGCTGCTTCGACCCATTTGGTGAAATAATCAATAGCAACCAGGATGAAGCGATGTCCGTTGGATGCCGTGGGCTTGATCTCTCCAATCATGTCAATGCCCCACATTGCAAACAGCCAAGGAGCTGTCAGAACGTTGAGTGGAACAGGAGGAATATGAGTCTTGTCAGCGTAGATTTGGCATTTATGGCAGGTACGGGAATGTTGATAGCAATCAGCTTCCATGGTAGACCAGTAGTAGCCTGCCCTTAGGATCTTCTTAGCCATCGTATGTCCGCTCAAGTGAGTGCCAAATGTACCGCTGTATACCTCGGTCATGATCAACTCTGCTTCAGTTTTATCCACACATCGGAGTAAAACACAATCATGGCTGCGTTTATAGAGGATGCCGTTGCTCAGGAAGAACTTGGCAGCAAATTTCCTTAGGAACTTTTTGTCATTTACGGAAGCTCCTTCGGGATATTCTCTAGTCTGGAGATACCTTTTGATTTCGTGAAACCAGGGTTGTTCCACTGCTTCTTCGGTATTAATCTCATGACAATGCGCAGGTTCATCCATTTGCTCGATGGTGATTTGGGGAGCTTCGCTATCCCAGTTGAGTTTAAACATGGAAGACATTGTGGCCAGAGCATCTGCTAGCTGATTCTCTTCTCGCGGGAAATGCTCAAAGGTGATTTGCCCGAAATGAGGCAACAATGTTAGGACATGTTCTTTGTATGGGATAAGATTAGGATTTTTAGTATCCCACTCTCCTTTGATTTGACTGATAACCAAAGCCGAGTCCCCAAATACAATCAAAGATTTGATCCCCAAGTCTATAGCAGCCTTGATACCAAAGATGCAAGCCTTATATTCAGCCATGTTGTTGGTACAACTGAAGCAAAGTCGGGCCGTGAAAGACGTGTGACAACCTTCCGGGGAGATGAGTACTGCACCGATACCGTTTCCAAGTGCATTTGAAGCGCCATCAAAGTACAGGGTCCATCGGGATCCTTTTTCAGGTCCGTCATACGGTCCGTTACCTTCAATGTTGTCTAAGTTCATGATGTCCTCGTCTGGGAAGTCAAATCTCATGGGTTGATAATCTTCGATAGCTTGATGAGCTAGATGGTCAGCTAGTACACTCCCTTTTATAGCTTTTTGGGTGGTGTACTGGATGTCATACTCAGTTATGATTATTTGCCATCTAGCGATTCTTCCAGATAGAGCAGGCTTCTCGAAGATATACTTGATAGGATCCATTTTGGAAATCAACAGAGTGGTATGAGTCAACATATACTACCTTAGTCGGAGAGCAGCCCATACCAAAGCGCAGCAAGTTTTCTCGAGCAGTGAGTAGCGAGTTTCACAGTCGGTAAAATTTTTACTAAGGTAATAAATGGCATGCTCTTTTCGACCAGACTCGTCATGCTGGCCCAATACGCACCCCATTGAGTTATCCAACACCGTCAGATACATGATCAATGGTCTTCCTTCGACGAGTGGCATCAGAATAGGAGGTTCTAGCAAATACTCCTTGATCTTATCAAAAGCAGCTTGGCAATCCTCGTTCCATTCGACTACCTGATCTTTCTTTAATAGTTTGAAAATTGGGTCACAGGTAGAAGTCGGATGAGAGATGAATCTGGCAATATAGTTTAAGCGCCCCAAGAACCCTCTAACCTCCTTTTCAGTACGGGGAGCACGCATTTCTTGTATAGCTTTTACTTTTGCTGGATCAACCTCAATGCCTTTGTTGCTGACAATAAATCCTAGAAGTTTACCAGACCTAACTCTAAAAGTACACTTACTTGGATTCAACCTGAGTTTATACTCCTTCAACCTGGCAAACAGCTTCTGCAAATGCTCAAGGTGTTCCTCCTCTGTTTGTGAACGAGCTATCATGTCGTCTACGTAAACTTTGATCTCATGATGTATCATATCATGAAATAAAGCTACCATGGCGCGCTGATAAGTTGCCCCTGCGTTCTTTAGTCCGAACGGCATCACCTTGTAGAAGAAGGTACCCCATTGTGTAACAAAGGTTGTTTTCTCCATGTCCTCGGGGGCCATTTTGATCTGATTGTAACCTGAGAATCCATCCATGAAGGAAAACACCTTGTGCTGAGCTGTGTTGTCGATCAAAACGTCGATATGCGGTAGCGGAAAATCATCTTTAGGTCTGGCCCTATTCAAATCCCGGTAGTCCACACACATTCTGACCTTGCCATCTTTTTTAGGTACTGGCACAATGTTAGCAATCCATTGTGGATAGGATGTAACAGCCAGAAAGCCAGCGTCGAATTGCTTCATTACTTCTGCTTTAATCTTCTCAGACATGTCGGGCCTCATTCGGCGGACTTTTTGCTTGATCGGTGGACAATCCTCTCTCGTAGGGAGATGATGAACCACGATATCAGTGTCTAAACCCGGCATGTCTTCATAAGACCAGGAGAAGATTTCAACGTATTCATTTAATAGCTGTATCAAACGCTCCTTGACACTTGATTCCAGATTGGCACCCACTTGTATTTCCTTCCGGTCTTCCTCCGTTCCTAAGTTGACAGTTTCCAACAACTCTTCGTGAGGCAAGATGGTCCTTTCTTCTTATTGTAGAAGTCTGGCTAGTTCCCCTGGTACTTCACAACCTTCGTCGTCTTCATACTCAGCCTGATTGACCAGATCTTCAGAGTTATTGAAGGACATAGCAGAGTAGTCACCCATAGAATCCGGAGTGGATGGGTACCTGCATTTGTGAGTGTGGGTGTGTGTAAGGGATAGCCATCCTTAAACAAACAAAAATGCAAAAGGAAAGAAAAAATGAACATAGCAGTTTATCAATGAAAAACGTCCAATGAATCATTAAACATGGCATATGAATATGAAGATAATCAAAACCCTTAAAAATGGACCTACATGCCCCGGGCAAGGCATGAGGTGAAAAAGTAGCGTGCAGATTGTTCAAAAGTAATTATTACAGACCACAGGAAATGTTTGACAGATGATTACTGATCAATAAAAGTAATGGGGACAAAGTCCTTTGCCTCCCAGTTGCGTAGTCCTCCTTCGATGGTTGGGAAGATCCAATCTTCAATGTTACTCTCTTCATCTTCGTCTTCTAAAGCGTTGATTCCATGAGGAGAAATCTTGATGGGTCTTCTTTCAACTTTTGAGTGGCGCATAGCTTTCTGCCCCGCAGTAGTGAATCCTAAACCAAATTTGTTTGTTTTGTGAGGAAAATCAGACAACTGCCCCCACGTTGAGTTCTTCCCTTCCTTCATCGCAGCCTTTGCGTCTTTTAGAGATGCCATCATGGCCACCTGCTTTGGCACCTCAGCTACTGTTTTTGCGACTGCCACCTCAGGAGAGACTTCCTCAAAGTGCTGGAATGGCGTTTCAATGAATTCACCCTCCACCTCTACATACCGAAAGGAATTCAGGTGGCTGATCATATATTCTTCTTCACCGTGCACGGTTATGATTTTCCCTTTGATAGGGTATTTCATCATTTGATGTAGGGAGGAGGTGACTGCTCCCGCATTATGTATCCATGGCCTCCCTAGCAAGCATGAGTATGACGGATGGATGTCCATCACATAGAAAGTCGAGGGGAACACTTCCGTGCCTACCTTAATGGGAATGTCAACCTCCCCATGTACCATTCTCTTCGACCCGTCAAACGCCCTTACAATGATATTACTTGGTCTTAGCTCCAAACCTTCACAATCCAATCGGTCGAGAGCCTTTTTAGGCAGCACGTTCAGAGAAGAACCAGTGTCGACCAAAACATGTGCCAGAGTAGTTCCTTGACATTCTACTGACACATGCAAAGCGTCATTGTGCTTTCTTCCTTTTGGGGTCAGGTCAACATCAGAGAAACCTAGGCCGTTGTCTGCGGTAACACTGGCTACACAGTCTTGGAATTGGTCGGCAGAGGTTTCCTGGGGCACATGGGCTGTCTTTAGAAATTTTATCAATGCTTTGGCGTGCGCCTCTGAACAAAGTAGTAATGCTAACATGGAGATCTTCGAGGGGGTTTGCCCCAGTTGCTCTACCACGTCATAATCGCTCTTCTTAATTATCTTTAGAATCTCCTCCATCTCTTTCTTAGAGGTTTCAGGGATGATCAAAGGTTGAGCCCTCGTCCTGACGAGCTCATCTTGGATCCCTTTCCCCTTATCAGCAGAAGTAGGAGGGATAATAACAGCTTCTTCAATCAACGGAGTTCTTGGGGAAGGTTTTATCAGTGTAGGAATAACTTTGGCAGCAACTGAGGGTCCAAAGATTGCCTTTGGGGGGGCAATCTCTGGAGAAAATATTCTCCCACTTCTGGTGATCTTGCTTGTACCGGCAATGTTTCCAATGCTGGCATCTTCTTCATCAGAGCTTTCTTTGGTTATCTCAACTTGTTTAACACCATGGTAGTAGATTTCTCCACCATAATTCCATGGTATTGACTTGTCAGAACTGTAGGGGACAGGCCCAGGCATGGTTATTTTCAAGGGAACAATCTTTGTAGAGGATGTGATCCTAACAGGCTTTTTGACGGCCTTGGAAAGATTGGTGGAAATGGTGATTATTGAAACATCTTCGATAAGGTTTGGAATAGCAGGAATCTTTTCAAACAGAATTTGGTGACTGTCCATCAGGCCTTGGATGCCTTTCCTCAGCAATGGACAGTTGATTGGTAGAGAGCAACAACAGTGGCAATCTTCTTTGCATCCTGGGAAAATCCCAGCTTTTAGCAGATTTAGCTTGATTATTAACAGCGGAGTCATTAGGTCATCAACATCAGACACATACAAATCTTTTTCAATAGCATGGACATTTCGACCATGCCTCGGCATCGGAGCGGATATTACGTTTGGCTTTTCTGGAGCATCGAATTCAACCTCTTTTGCTTCTATCAAGTCTTGAATTTTATTCTTTAACGCCCAACAATTGTTGGTGTCATGTCCGGTGCTATCAGAATGGTAGGCACACTTAGCATTCGAATTGTAAGCTGGTGAGGTTGTATTTACATTTTTCGGCGCTTCTTTGATATTTGTGAGATTCAGCTTCAACAAGTGTGGAAGAACTTGTGCGGGCGTCATATTAATGCGGGTGAACTGCCGTTGTGGCCGTTCTCCCCATTGCTGTTTAGGTCTGGGCTGATTGTTGCGAGGCTGATCATTCGATGAATTTTGGATCATCACGCCCCCCACAGTCGGCCGGCGCTCAGTTCTTCCCACTCTTCTCTAAGAGTATACAACAGCTGTTTCCTTCTTCGCCGGAAATGATTTCTTAACAGTTGTAGATGCAGAGGCATCCTTTTGAATCTTCCCATTCTTGATACCGGCTTCCACCCGTTCGCCAGTCAAAATTAATTCAGTAAACACTGCAGAAGAGCTCCCGATTAAGTGTTTGAAGAACGGGTCAGATAAGGTTCCCAGGAACATATCAACGAGTTCTCTATCAGAAAGAGGTGGCTGCACTCTCCCGGCCAAGTCACGCCATGTCTGAGCATATTCCTTGAATCCCTCACCTGAGGCCATCCCCATACTCTGTAGCTGAGTACGGATTGGTGCCAAGTCAGAGTTATATTAATATTGGCGATAAAAGGCAGCTGCCAAATCTTCCCAACTATGTATCTCTGACCTCTCGAGCTTGTAGAACCAGTCCAGCTGAGTACCAGACAGGCTATCCTGAAAGAAGTGTACCCAAAGATTTCTGTCGGATGTGTGAGGTTGAATTCTTCGGACGTACGACCTTAAGTGCATCTTTGGGCAAGACAGCCCATCATACCTTGCAAAAATTGGCACTTTAAACTTCAGAGGGATCACAATTCCAGCAACTAATCCCAAATCTTCGAAATCCAACCCGGGAACCCTCTACAGCTCCATAGCTTCCAGCCTATCCTCTAGGTTTTTGTACTTGTCGTCTGCGGGCGGGTATTGTTTCTCAGAGTAGTCTTCATCTTCTTCAACCTCTTCCTCTTCAGCTTCGGATTCAGAAGGTACCGCATCCCCTTTTCCTTTACTGGTTTCCTCTTCGGATGCAGAGGGAAATTCAAGAACCCTTCTGGCTTCACCCTCAAACCTTCTTCCCAGGGTAGCTACCCCCACTCTTTTCTTCTTCTTTTTCACTTTCTCTTGCTCTTTGTTCCCAAGCAGTGCTTTTAGATCCTCCTGACCCTTTGCCAAGGTCACTAGGAGATGTTGAAACTGTGAGTTTTGAGCCTGTAGATCTTTGACCGTCTGTTCGAGATCCATCTTACTGAAATAAACAGCAGAAAGATAAGGAAACCTGGTGTGGAGACCTGCTTATGCATATGATGAATGATATGTTTATTCATGTAATGCATTCAAGGATTTAGAAATTCAAAATTGTTGCAAACAAAAAGAACACACGTCATATTAATAAGAAGAAATTTGGTCAGTACATAAATGCCCCATGGGCCAAATATTACAAAAAAACCTCTCAAGGTAAAAAGACGCTGCACATCCTTTTTGGTGCGATGTAGGTGTTGAGGGTCTCTTCCTCATGGAGTCAGCGGGTAAGCTCCAAAACCTTCTTCTCGCTGGCGTAGAAGCTGGCTTCAAAAGTATTTCGCTCCTCCTTGAGTTGGATCCAACTCCTCTGCATCTCCTCCCATGATGTTGGCATGTCAGGATATAGGATGGTGTAGGGAACCTCTCCTTCCTTAACAGGCTCTTTAATCAAAGGGAGAATATGAGGGTAAGGCATCATTAGACTCTGGGCTCGGGTTCGTACCCACTTGAGATAAGGCTCAAGAGGGATGGAGTTCTTGTGCCCTAGTGTCTTGCTATCTACCTTGTTAGGCATCCTCTAAGCTCTGATGAATCTTTGGCGAAGTCCTTGGGCATCGTTGTCGAAGTCAAAAACTAGGTCAGGAATCAGCATGTCATGAGGGCCATCCCTCTGTGCATATCCAAATTATCTCAAAGCTAGACAAGGGTTGTAGGTAATGCCTCCTCTAATGCCAAGTAACGGAACATTAGGGAACTCTCCACAACGATCAATGATGATGACATTTTCTCTGGACCGAGAACACCAATGTACATCAGAGTGTGTGAGGGTCATCAATCGTTGTGACCACCTTAAGCCTTGGTCATTCTTCAAAATAGACTGTGGAAGGTGCGAAATAAACCACCTTGCAAGGAGAGGAGTACAGCACATGAGAACACCCCTCTTTCTCATTGTTCGTGTGTAAAATGAGTGGAGGATGACCCCAAGCAATGTTGGTATGGGATTCTTGGATAAGAAGATCTTGACGGTGTTGACATCTATAAGCTGGTCAGGATTTGGGAACAAGACCAACCCATAAATGAGGAGTGCCACAATTTCTTCAAAGGCTTGTAGATCCAATGAATTCCAACACTCTTGTGCCTTCTCAAACAAGAATTTTGCCAAGAAGCCTTTGACACCGCTTCTAGTTTCCCAATGCCCCTTGATGTCTGACGGTTGCAAGTGTAGTGCTTGAGCAACATCTTCAGGCTTTGGTTTCTTTTTTCGTACCGTTGTAGGGTAGTTGATTAAGAATAGGAATTCTCAGGAGTTGAGAAAATTCCTCCAAAGTGGGCACCAATTGGTAGTCGGGGAATGTGAAACAGTGGTGAAGGGGGTCAAAGAACTGGAACAACACTTTCACCATGTCTTCTTCAATGCTGGTGTTGACTAGGCTGAGCAGTCTACCATGTCTTTCACTGAAGGGAGAGTTTTCTAGAATTCTGGATGTAAGCTCCTTGAGTTGAGGAGGGATTCTCACAAGGTTGACTTGGATAGTTTTCCTGCAAAGAATTTCCATGACCTACAAAACAAGAACAAAGATGAAGATCCAAATCCTTGAAATGGTTAGTGTATGCATATGATACTTTATGATGTTCATGATGTATGCACAAACCATTTGTACAAGCAATTCACACAAAGCCCTAGTTTCAGGCTTGCATGGGTTTCATAGGTAAGTACCCTCTTGAGTGTAGTTGCCTTAAAAACCTGTCCTATTAATAGTAACCGGGTTCTAAGGAGCTCAATATCATTGGATTGTTTTCCATGTTCATTGTTTTGGTTTAGCCACTTAACTGGCGACCAAAATATTCCAAGAAAACAACCCTCAATGAGTGTAGTATCGAGTATCTACCAACTTCGGACTGGACCAAAGCCGGTCATCTCACTACCCCTAATAAAAGGCCAAGATGGTCGAGTAAGGTTCTAGGTCATTAGTGCTTAGTGACATCACTCAGCGGCCCCGTACTCTCCTTGATTGAACTCAAGGGTTACTGGTACTCACAAATATGTCGCACTAATATAGCTATTGCTTCAACCGTGTCGGTATACCCCACACAGTTTCCACAATGTATTGCTATCTATGTATGTTTCCCCTAATCCGGGTGTAGGATTTCAAGCCCAAACAAGAGGACCAAGATGTAAAGCAATCAAAGCAAACAATTAGTCATGCAAAAGGGTGATCTAAGCCCTAAGGTTACTCCACTTTTTAGATATTTTATTTTCCCCAGCAGAGTCGTCAGTTCTGTGATACGGTGGGAGAACTGACTTGATGTTTTGCGTTTGTATTTGCAAATGTTTCGGTTGAGCAAGAGTCGCCACCGACTTTTTATTTTATCCTAAGGAAAGGTTTAAAAAGCACAGGAAAAACCTTTGAGATGTTTTCTCGGGTTCGGGGAGTAGATTATAGAAAGGGAAGGTATTAGCACCCTTTCTATCCATGGTTATCCATGGGCTCTTAGTTACTTGCTTAGATCACTTGCTTTGCATTTTCAATTGTTTGAAATGGTGCTTCGTGTGTGGTTTTTGAAAGGTGTTTTGAAAAAGAGGCCATCGTTGTGGCAACCTTTGTAATGATTCTTGTTTGAATGTATATAAAGGTGTTTGTCTTTTTTGAAAGGTTTTCAATATTTTGAAAGTTGTTTTGAAATTGTGTTGTGGAGTGTGTTTTGAAAGATAGCAAGGATGTTTTTGCAAGATTTTTGATCAAGTAACTAAGAGTTATCTACCCTATTTTACTCAAAGATCTTTCTTATGTTTTTAACCCTTTTAACAGTGTTGTTTCACCATTGCATTTGGTGAACAACCTTGTGTTAGGATGTAAACGGGACGGGCGCGGGTCATCGTATAGACCATGATAGCAATGTTGCAAAGTATCTTAGTTTTTCTTTTGAGGGACTAAGATCATTTTTGTAAGGCAACTTTCGAAAGCGTCATCGAGGGACTATGATCTTTTGATTTTGTTTGTTTTACCAAGATACTTTGCATGCGTAACATGGCCCATTTTTGAAAGGCAACAACTGGATGTAACCCTAGGGGTGTTAGTGTGCAAGTGTGTTTTATTGCATACAAGAGTTTATCTTGAATTAGGATTTTCTATTTCATTGATTTTATCTTGCCATACACATCCTAATTACTAGCAATAAAAAGCGGAAATATAAAATCCTACGCTATTACAACAATTAGGGAGTGGGGATACACATTTGTACATGGGATGGTTCAACGAGAAAAATAGACAAAAAAGAAAATAGCAAAAAACAAGATAGAGAGAAAGAGAGAGGGAGCCAGCGCGCTGCTGAGAAGTCATCAGAAGTTCTGACTCAGACTCGCTGCCAGATGATCAACCTTTTGGTTAAACTGTACGAGTCAGAACTTCTGACTCTGGCACCTGCAAAACAGAAACCTGTTAGTGGGAAGATCAGAAGTTCTGACCCCCCTGCGCTGCAAGACAGAAGTTTGTTAGTGGGGAAATCAGAAGTTCTGATCCTGCTGGAAATACAATAATTCTCAGAAGTTCTGATATTATTGACAACAAAACAGGCTTCAGATGTGCTAACGTCAAAGTCAGCACTTGGCTTCTCCCTGTGCTAATCAGAACATCTGCAATTTTGTTATTATTCCACAAAACAGAAAACATGTTTGGAATAGCTCTAGCAAATGTCAAAGTGTTTCAGAGGACAGAACCAACAAGGTCACAGGCAGGTTCTACGCTGGCTCAAAACGTTCTGAGGTATGAAAATCCTCAGAACACAAACAGCAACAACATGATATTTACATTATGTTTATTTGAGCATGCAAAGCTGATGATGCTTAGCAGCGTGATGAAGGTCAGCAGGTGCTTACCTGGCTGTTGGAAAAGTTTGTGGATGAGAGCTAGCTTTTGGCTCTGATGGTGTTCTGGACAGGTTCTTTTTGAAAAGGGTAGATGAAGGTGTATGCGTATATATGATCAGAAGTTGAAAAGGGTGTTCTTTAGTCACAAAGAAAACTGGGTATTTGATGAAGTTTGAAGGTAAGAAATTCAAAGTTATGAAACACTGGAGATTTTGGCAGAGTTTCACAACACTTTCTTGCTAAAGATTTATGTTTCTCTTCTAGCAATTTTTTTGTTTCTTTGGACGCCTCTTTTCAGTGGACAATGGTTCTCTATTTATAGGCAAAACTCTTGTGGATTTCTTGAACATTAAGGGCGCCCACAGAGGTTGCATTGTTCTTTGAAAGAAATTCCTGGGAAGTTGTGATAACAGATAGCCTTTCAGCCTAGACTGGAACATCAGGCGTGGATTGGAGAGAAGTGACCTCTTAGGTGGACGGTGGCGCGTAGACCCATGCCAGAACCTGCATAAAGGCGTTTACCAAGCCACACGTGAAGGGACTACTTGGATGAATGTTCAGGAGTGGTTGGGAGCATTAATGAGCATTAAATAGTGATAAGACTTATCAACACCAATATTTTGGTAGTAGAAACAAAACTTTTGAACCAGCAGTTCTGTTTTACCAAGAACAACGTAAACCATGCTCTGGTCTTGGCCTCCTGTTGTCTTATCAAATTCTGGGGATTCTCCTGATTTTCTGACACGTTCCTTGGATTTGCTTCTGGAAATCCTGGGCTTAGAGATTCTGTATCAGTGTAACACCCACTCTTCTGACCTTTTCATCTTCTGATTTCAGCATGCTCTTGTTTCTTTTGCATTCCTTTAGCAAACTCTGGCTGAACTTGTGTAACTGCTGAAAGAGTCATGCTCTGTCTGAGGCTTACGTGTTGAACCACGTTTGCAACTTCTGACTAAGCTGATGTAGCTGCTGAAGAGCCAACTTCTGACTGCGTTGAGCCAAGCTTGCAACTTCTGACCGTTTCTATCTGGAGTTTGGTCCAGAAGTTCTGAAGCGCTAATTTCTTCTTAAACACTCATTTTTAGAGAAAAATTCCAAAATGCTTAAAATTTAATTTTTCTCAAGATAAAGCGTTGCTTTTAGAGCTTGTGTGATCATTTTGCTCCTGTCAATGGTTTGCTTGGGCAGAAAATGGACAATTCAGGACTTGGATTTGTTTCAGAGGGACTCTGAATCCAAGATGATTTCCTAAAGAAGGAGAGGGCAAATTTTGGGGTACAACAGTAAGCTGATCCAATGGACCAGACGCGTTGTGCTTGATATGGACCTTAGTGACATACACATAGGATAAGAAAAAAGGAAATCAATGAAATTAAAACGTTTGGCACACTATCATTGGCTGAGATGAGACATGTCATCGTCTTCAACCACCAGACACCCTATAATGGAGATTTTGTGAGATCCTTCAAAAGGAAAAATTAGGATCCCAGACTAGTATCATTGGATTTGTCTCTTCAAGACGATCCTAACACCACCATCGTGCCAAATTTATATAAGGTATGCAAAGAGATATGAATAAAAAACTCAGAAAATAGAGAGCACCTTCAATTTGAGATTTCTCTCTCAATTCTCAATGGATTTAAAAATTGCAAGAAGCATAAGAATCAGGAGAAAGAGTATAATAAGTTAGTGCTTTATTTGGATCCAAATGGTGGAGAATTCTATCTTTTCGAAGTTAAAGAAAGAAGCTCTGAAACTGGACTTATGTATCTTGAATTATGGCTCGTTTTGCTTGGTTTAAGTGCTGGAGAGTTTGTATGATGCTGAAGGATGATCAATGTGAAAAGAATTTTGGAAGAAAAGGCTTGAATCTCAGAAACTGATTTCAAAAATTTGAAGTTCGTGTGAGGTTTTGACAAAGTGTATTTGGCTCTCAAAGCTTGAGGAAATGAATGGGGTATGCCCCTCTATTTATAGGGAATCAAATGGAATGTTCAAGCGTGTGAAATGATAAAGTTTGGAGGGAAATCGTGTGAACCTGATACACGAGCAAGTTGTGATATGTTTTGCATCAAAACTCATCCAATCCTTGCGTTTTAAGTCTCTAATCCACTTTGGTAACTTGGTTAAACATGTTTAGATTACAAGCGCGTGCTAATTTGATGTTTATAAGCCAACACATGAATTTCAAATTCTGACTTATGAAGAAACTTCAGTTCTAAGTTACCAGGTTCAATCCAATGGCATTCTAAGCTCAAGGGGTATTAAGGCATGATTCTTGATGATTTAGAAATATGAGATTACAAGCTTTGCAATGGAAAAATAATGGAATCAAATGGATGTTTGAGCCGAAAGTTGCAATGAGTCAAAGTTCGGGAAAAAGGGTTGACTTTCCATACTTAAAAATATTTCAAAATTTTCTTCAAAAGTGACCTATAATGTTTTGCATCCAAACATGGCCTTCCACTTGGAATTTGCTCTTGACCAAAAAATATGGCATGAAATAGGCCTTTTGAATGATATTTTGAGACTTGAACCATTCACAATCTCCAAAAATTAAGAGAGTTATGAATTGTTGAAGTTGGCAAAAAATCATGAAATGACCTATAATCTTTTGTATACTTAGGGAATATTCCATCTATTTTCTCACTTTGCACATAAAAGAAGGCATAAATTTCACATATTAAAGATAAATATGGAAAAGAGTGGGCTCAAGGTGATAAAAATTGACCAAGTTATGATCATTTGGAGTCACATATGAGAAATTGGGGGTTCCTCTAGAGGACTTGTAATCTTTCTTCAACATCAAGTTTCTTCCACATGAAAACTCCTTGAAACTTTTGAAGTTTTGTTTATAATCCTTTGAAGAGAAGGACGTTTTTGGAATCACTCAAAAATACCAAAAATGAGCAAGATATACTTCTTTGAAGTTCAAAACCCTAGCTCCTATGTTAAGAAAATGCCTTGAGGAACTTTGACAATTTTGAACAAACTTCGTGTACCAACACTTTTGTTTTGTAGATAGAAGTTGTTGAGGATGATAATGAGAACTCATAGCCACCAAAACCACTTCCATATATTGAGAATTGAGAGAAATATGCACTTGTGACCAATGGGAACAAAGCCTTGTCCAAACATGACAAATTTCCAATCAACCCCTTGTACTTTTGAATCAATTTTGATAACTTTGAAATGTAGTGAACCAAGATAAACCTTTCCATGCCATTTCTTCCAAAACAACTTCAATGGTGAGGTTTGTATTTCTCAAGCTTTATTGACTAGGGCATGGGAATAAACTCATGAACCCATGGATCAACTTGCTAAGCCACATTGCTTTTACCTACATTATTAACAAGTAAGACAAACCAAAATTGTATTTTGTTAATTAGAAAGAAAGTCAAAACAAAACATGCATAATTACAAAAGAAAAATAAGTCAAGGTGCTTGGTGATCTCTCAAAGAGCAAAGCTAAAGATAGGGAGGAGAACCAAAAGCCCTAATGTGACCTTGTTGTGATTGAATCAACATGGTATGATGAAGGCATCTTAGGGGAAAAAATTAGGGTATAATAGCTGCACCCTGCCTGCCAGGTCTCTCCATTTTTGTGCATATTATTTGAAGCCTTCATTGGAACCCATGGTCATTCCTTGTAGCTGCACTCTAGTTGGCGCTAGATCGAAATTGTACTGATATTGACGGTAGAAGGCAGTGGCCAAGTCCTCCTAGGTATGGATGTGGGAACCTTATAACTGGTAAAACCACTCCAATTGAGTCCCAGACAAACTCTCTTGAAAGAACTGCACCCACAACTTCTTATAAGTGGTATGTTATTGAATTTTATGGACGTAAGATCTCAAGTGAAGCTTCGGGCACGAAACACCATCGTACTTGGCAAAAACTGGAATCTTGAATCTCTGAGGGATTGCTACCCCAAGAACCAAACCCAAATCACCAAAATCTAGGCCAGACACAACTTGAATTTCCATAGCCTTCAATTTGTCCTCCAGTTGCTTATACATATCTTCAGCCGATGGATATTGTTCTTCAAATAGTCCTCATCCTTATAGATTAGATTGTTTGCACCCCAGCACAGGTGCTCCTTGCATCTTCATCACGATTCTCATCCTCCTAGGATGACTCTTCTACCACTTGCAATTGTCGAACGGGACCCTTGAATATCTTCCCCATGTTGATCAAAGCCTTCTTCTTGGTCTTCTTATTTGCAACTATAAGTGACATAAGTTCCTGATGCCCTTTGGCCAAGTTGAGCAAGGTTTCTTGAAATTGAGAATTTTGTGTCTGCAAGTCTTTCAGAGTCTTCTCAAGATCCATCTTACGGAAATAAACAGTATAAAGATGAGGAAACCTGTGTTGGAAAACCTACTTATGTTATGATGCATGTAATGTGAATGAAAATGTTTTCAAGGACCTTTAAGATTTAAATTTTTTTAAACAAAGAAGGAACAAACATTAATTGTAATGGAAGAAGCAAAAATAATACAAAATGAACTCCTAAAATAAAAAGGACTCAAGTTTCCCATGAGCACATCCTCTTTTGTGCAATGTAGGCGTTCAAACTTTGCTCTTCATGAAGCTGTCTCGTGAGCACCAAAACCTTCTTCTCACTTGCGTAGAATTGGGTTTCAAAGTTGTCTCGCTCCCCTTGGAGTTGAATCCATGATCTTTGAAACTCCTCGAGAGTAGTAGGCATGTCAGGATGAAGAATAGTGTAGGGAACCTCTCCTTCTGCAATAGGTTGCATGATGATAGGTAGGATGGCCTCATATGGCATTATGAGGTTTTGAGCGCGAGCTCGCACCCAATTGAGATAAGGCTCCAAAGGAATGGAGTTCTTATGCCATAATGTCTTTCTATCAACTTTGTTCACCATGCCCTAAGCTCGTACAAATCTTTGATCACCTTGGACATTGTTCTCATAGTCAAATAAAATTCCTTAGAAAAACGCGTCATGAGGGCCATCCCTCTGAGCATACCCAAATTTTCGTAGAGCCAAACAAGGATTATAAGTGATACATCCCATAATCCAAGGAGAGGGACATTAGGGAATTCCCCACAATGGTCAATAATGATAACATCCTCCAAAGATCGAGAACACCAATGAATATCCGAATGCGAGAGTGACATCAACCTACTAGACCATCTCATGCCTTGCTCATTCTTCAAAATAGATCGAGGAAGGTAAAAAATAAACCACCTAGACAACAAAATAGTGAAACACATAAGAATTCCTTTTCTCTCCATGGTATGAGCGTGAAGAGAATGCAAAATGTCTCCAAGTAAGGTAGGCATCGGGTTACGAGATAAAAAAACTTTGACCGTATTCACATCTATGAGTTGGTCCGGGTTAGGAAATATTACCATCCCATAGATTAGAAGAGCCAAAACCTCTTCAAAAGCTTGCAAATCCAGAGCATCCCAAAAGAGTTGAGCCTTCTCAAACAAAAACTTGGCTAGAAAACCCTTAACACCACTTATTGTTTCCCAATTTTCCATAATGTCGGACCGTTGCAAATGTAAAGCTCAAGCAATCTCCTCAGGTATTGGGTCTTTCTCAATACCGGTGAAAGGTAATTGATCAAGAATAGGCACTCCCAATAACTGAGAAAACTCCTCCATGTTAGGCACTAATTGGTAAATAGGAAATGTAAAGCAATTGTGTTTAGGGTCAAAGAATTGGAAAAGCACATGTACCATGTCCTTTTAAAGTTTGAGGTAACTAAGTTGATGAAACGACCATACTTCTTGGTGAATGGAGAATCATTTGGAACCCTTGACGCTAACTCCTTGATTTGAGAAGGAACTTTCACAAGGTTCATTCGGATGGTGTTTCTTCGCATGGAAGCCATGTCCTACAAAATAGCACAAAGGTAAATCCCAAAAGTCCTTGAAATGGTTAGTGCAAAATGCCATGGTATGATGTCATGATGTTATGTACAAGTAAACATATACAAGCAAAGCAAACAAATCCTTAGGTTTAGGCTTGCCTGAGGTTTCATAGGTAAGTACCCTCTTAAAGTTTAGTTGGTTCAACCTGTCCTAGAAAGTAATTTGGTTCTAGGGAATCTCAATATCATTGGGCATTGTTTCAGGGCGAACCTATGTTTTAGCGACCGAAATATCCTAAAAGTACGATCTCAATGAGCGTAGTATCGAGTATCAACCAACTTTAGACTGCACCAAAGTCGTCTATCTCACTACTTCCTAATGGCCAAGTTGTTCAACAAAAGGTTCTAAGGTCAGTTAGTGCTTCATGACACCACATAATGACCCCGTATTCTTCTTAATTCGTCATAAGGGATACTGGTACCCACAAATGTTTCACACTAACGTAGCTATTATTTCAACCATATCGGTCTACACCGTAAAATCTCCATAATCTTTGCTACTTACCTAATAATGTTCCCAGATCCGGGTAAAGGATCAATACAAAACCCAACAAGGACCCAAAATATAAAGCAAAGAAGTCAAACCATGAAAGAATTTAAATGTGATCTAGTCTCTAAGGTAACCCCACTTTTAAGTATCTCCCTAGCAGAGTCGCCAGTTCTTTAATACGGTGGGAGAACTAACTTTGGTGTTTTGCATTTTATCGCAATTGTTGTGGATAGAAAGAGTCTCCACTGACTTTTTTTTTTATCCAATAAAGGAAAGGATGAAAAGAACAGGAAAGACCTTTTGAGAATTTTCTTGAGTTCGGGGGGTAGGTTATGAAAAGGGAAGGTGTTAGAATCCTTTTCATCCATAGTCATCTACAGGCTCTTAGTTGCAAGCTCAATTTGAAAATGCTTTGTTTGAAATGTGTTTGTGATTGGTTTGAAAGTATTTTTTTAAAAAGTGCCTTCGTTTAGGCGAACTTTGTAATGATTCTCGTCTCTATAAGAATGCATACAAAGTGTTGACTTTTTGAAAATATTTCATTTGAAAGTGTTGGTGTGTTTGAAAGATGTTTTGAAAATGGTTTTGAGTAAGCAACTATGATTGTTCTACTTACTCAAAAAGTCTTAGTTCTTTTCCTCCTCCTTTAGATATTTCTATCTTACCATTGATTGATAAGAAGTCCTATCATTGGATGTGAATGGACAGGTGTGGGTCTTCGTATAGTTATAGAAAGCAACATTGTAGGATACCTTAGCAATTTTTTTGTAAGGTTCTAAGATCATTTATGAAGGGAACATTTGAAGAGTCGTCGAGGGACTATGATCTTGTTTTTGATTATTTTTGCTAAAGTATCCCACGTTTGCGTAACATGACTATTTTATCTTTAGGCAACAAGTGAGGTTAACCCTAGAGGTGTAAGTGTGCAAAGTGTTTGTTTTTATGCATTTTTGTCTTTGAATTAGGGTTTTCTACTTGTTGATTTTATGTCTTGTCATACAAACCCTAATTACTAGCATTTATATTGAAAGTGATAAATTGTGGAAGTGTAAAATTCTACGCTATTACATCATTTGGGGATGGGGGTACAAATTTACAAATGGGGAACGAAAGCAATTAAAAACCTAATTTACTATTACAATCATATTGAACTTGAATAAATAATGTACAAAAATGTGAGATAATATACAAAGAAAAGAAATTTGTTTTTGTTTGGATTCTTTGTATAAAAGGGTTTATCTTAATTAAACTAAAAAGAAAATAGTTAATTGAATCCACGTTAATTTAAATTGATTTAATGAAAACTAAACCTAAGTTAATTTTAAGAAAATAAATTAAATTAACTAATAAACATATTTATAGGTTTTTTTTGAAAGAGTTTTGATTTAATTAAACAAACTAAAGTGAATAGAAAAAACAATTAAATTCCTAAGTTCTAAATTATTTAGAAGAAAAATTTAAAATAAAACCTAAGTCTAGGATGATTTAATTAAGAAAAGAAATTAAATTTGATGAGAAAGTAGTTTTGGTCTTTCTTGTTTTAAAATAAATAAAATAAAATAAATTTAAATATTCTAACTAATAAATATAAAATACTTTGGCATTTTTATTAAAAATAATAATAATAATAATAATAATAATAATAATAATAATAATAATGAAGAAAATAAATAAAATAAAAATGTGAAATTAAATCAGGGGGTGTAAAAGTGAAAGGGGGTGATTTTAAGAGTAAAAATAGTGTTGTATTCTGGTTAGGCCCATTGTGGTTTTTTTTTGTAATCAGAACAAAAAAAGAAGCAAATAAAAAAAATGTTGGGCTGCGTGTTATAAGTGAACAAAGGGGTTAGAGGAAGTAAAATGACAAAGCCCAGGTAGAAGAGCCCCAGGAGCGCCTTCCTGCTTCAAACAAAAAATAACAAAATATGTTTAAAAAGAGAAAAACGGACGCTGGGGCTCGAACCCAGGTCCAAGAGTTAATAGGCGCGCGCTTTAACCACTGGAATGGTGATACATCCGTGTCTTAATATCAAACCATTATATTATATTTTAAACAAAGTCCATGGCCTGTATCATCTTCTTCCTCGCGCCAGAAAGTTTTAAAAAAATTTCAAAACCTGTAACTTCATCTCTCAACCAAAGTGGAAAATGTAA
Source organism: Vicia faba (assembly GCA_948472305.1). Lineage (NCBI taxonomy): Eukaryota > Viridiplantae > Streptophyta > Magnoliopsida > Fabales > Fabaceae > Vicia > Vicia faba. Next base: position 288,692,935 of record OX451740.1, read on the forward strand.
ACATGAAAGTTGTGTAAAATTTCATCACGATTCCAGAAATGTAAATAAATAAAGCTATAAATCAAAGATGAATGAGAATTTCTAATGGTACCAAATTCTGACCTAACTTTTTCAGAGATTTCAAACTTAAAATTCTCATTACTCAAGCTACATAAATGAATTCTAAGGACATGGTCATCTTCAGGGCTATGATATCTACATTATGTGTTTGAAAATGGGAAGCTAACAATGCCTATATGAAGATTTTAAAAGTTAGAAAAGTTACCTCAAAAATAGAATTCGTGTTTTATAAATGAGCTTGATTCAAGGTGCTGCAATGATCAGGTTATCTTTCTTAAGTCCCTAGGAGGCTAAAGCAATGTTTAGCTTGAGTTGGGAGTGGCTGAAATGGCATGGATAAGTCAAGATGAAAACCTCTGTTTTTTGTTATGGAAGATGGAGAAGATGATGTTACAGAAATGTAACAGGTGTTTGGTTGAGTTATATTTGAGGTGTAGAAGCTTTGTGGAAGGTTTGGCAAAGAAACGCACGAGTGGATTTTGTGTTTCAAGTTTCTTGGCCAGAAATGAAAACAATGGTGATTTTTGCACATTTCTGAGTTTGGGAGTGTTTCAGGGAGTTTTAAGGCTCTAGTGATCAGAAATAAGGAATCAAATGTTATGGATATATGACTTGATTTTGAAGCAAACATGAAATGCATAGTTTCAATGTGAAGTACAAGGAATTATAGGGTGTTTAACAGGTTGTAGATATGTTGCTTCTTGTTTTGAAATGTTTTGGAGTCAGAAGCAACAATTTATGGGCTCAAGGAGAGTTGACATTGTGATTAAAATGATCTTTACAAGAATGGAATGGTTACTTTCTTCCCAAAATGGCAATTTGGTTTGGATAATTCTTGAATCAATTGGATAATGGCTCAAACAGTTGTGTAAACATTTAACTATTGAGTGATTAGCAAGTTTGAAGCCTGCAAAGCAAGATTTATGTAGCATGGTTTGAGATTTGATTATGTGTTCATCATAAAATTGAATTGTAATTCAAGTTTGAAACCCCAACTTCATCTCTTTGATTCTCCTAGATCAAGAATGATAACAACGAGTTCTTGTACATTTTGGAAAGCTTGAAACATCCTATACAACTTTCATGTTGGACATTTTGAAAAAAATCATCTTGGAGCTTGGTGAAAATAGTCCAAGAAGTTAAGTTAAAAATCTGCCTAAATTAGGTCAAATTTTCACTAAGTGTTTTTATAAAAAGTGCACGACCTTGTGAATTTATAACTCAATATACAAGCATTTATAGCACTTGATCAGTATAGAAAATTTGTAGATATCATCAAGATCTACAAATTTCATGTTGAAAATTTTCTCTGAATCATCTTGCATCTTGGTGAAAAGTTTGCATGAAGTCATGAAAAATAAGACTTAAAAACACTTAGAAATATTCTAAGTCTTTGAAAAGTTTGACTTTTTAAGATGAATTTTGACTTTCTTGATTTCTTGATGATCAAGTTTCATATTTTTGAATTTCTTGATGAAATGTGATCTTTGAAACTCAATTTTGATCAAAAAGTCAAAGTTTGATTTTTGGTGTATCGGTTGACTTTTCATCAGTTGGCTGAATTTTAACTATCAATCAATTGTTCTTGAGAAATAAATTGAGATATGAAATTAGGTCAAAATGATGCATTTTAATCCTTGAGATCATGTTTCAAACCAATAATTCATGTATTAGGTCAAAAGTCAAAGATTAGCCGTTCTCAATCAAAACCCTAATTTTGACCATTTTGCCTTTTTGGTGATTTGAACAATTTTCTTGGGGAATTGTGATCCAAACTTGATCAATTGATACATATGACTTAAATATGTTGATATTGGTCCAAAATCTTTAAGTTTGAAGGTAGGTTGACCATAATTGACTTTTTACCCAATACAAGTGATTTTAGGTCATATGATCAATTGACTGAGCAATTTTGTGATCCAAGACATGGAACTTGATATGAACATTCTTGAAAGTCCATAATGATCCATGAAAGTAATTTTAGGCATTTAAAGTCCAATTTTACTTCTAAAAACTCAAACCCTAATTTGAGGCATCAATGTTGAGGAGATGGCTTGACCTAATCAATCCTTGTGCAAGCTTGAGTTATTTGAAGATCTTGTGAGAAATGCCTTGAGAAAAGAGAGGGAAAATTTTAGGGTACTACAGGGCCCAATATTGAAATGGATAAGGGGGACACAGTCTATGCCTTGTGTTCAATATAGACATAAAGTAAAAATAATAATTATACACACAAGCATTACTATAGAAAGGTTTTGTCAGATCACATGACATTTTTTTGACTTGGGTAACATTGATGTGTTGCTAGATACCATTCATTGGTTATTATATTAAATGTGTGATTTAATATAATTACCAACATCACAAGGTCACATAAATAACTAGAGATTGATGAGGGATAAAATAAATAAGTGAAATAAGATACATCGTAAGGTACAATGTATTTAAGAGAATTACGGAACACCATAAAGTACGATGTGCTTAAGTGAGTTATAGAACATCATAAGGTACATTGAACTTAAGGGGAATACATAATTCCATAATGTACCGTGTAGTTATGTGAAATATAGAACCCTTGTGCAACTATTTTCACTTGATGAAATTTTGTTTTTTTTTAACTCTCTCTCAAGGTCTTTATTTGTAGCTGTTAGCATTGAGATTAAAGGCACTCTATTCGTGTGGACTGAATAGATGTGTTGTTCTTTGTTCAACGCTTGTGACCGTTTATCATATTCTGCATCAAAGGTTTTAATTTCCACAAGACGTAATCATTTCTATCATTGACCGTGCTCATTCGTAAGGATTTACTTATGGGAAAAATTTATGTTCTAATACGTTTAATATCGTGATTTCCCTAACCTTCTTCCGTACCAATAACACTAGGGAAGAAAAGGAATATGACTTGGCACAATGATGCCTTGGTCCAACAATATGCGTACCGACTTTTACATTTCTGATTTATGAAATTAATGATACCTATACAGCCTGACATTGATAGGTTTGGTACTTTAAACCAAATGAAGATGGTCTACAAATCTATGTGGAGGAAGGACAGATTGAGCTGTAAACACCTGGTGGAATTAATGAAGGAGAGAAAAAATTGATAACACGAAAACATATAGTATATTTTGACTCAATTCGCATGCATTTTAGTATCAATTTTATGTTTTTGTAGTGTTATGCTGTTATTCTATTTTTATTTCAGGTAATTACGGAAGAAGAGCATTCGTGCGAGGAATCGACAAAAAATGCAAAAAAGTGGAGAAAATATGAAGAAAATGTTAAAATTCAGCACACAAAACTCACGTCATTCGCCACGAGGCCATGGCATTCGCCATGGACCTCAAGCCCACATTCTACACATTTACACTCATGGTGTATGCCATGAGGCCATGATGTTTGTCTTGGGGTTTTGAACCTGAAAAATAGAAGAATGTTGGACAGTTTCTTCCCACTTCTTCCTACTTCTTCTCAGCCACTTTGAACACGAATTAGAAGGCAGTTGGAGGCCATTATCACTATATATGTTGCAGCCTTTAGTTTTTTTTAGATTTATCCAAGTTTATATTTTTGATTTAGGCATAAAATTCACTCTGTAAAGTGCTAAATTAGCCGCATTGGGCAATCAGTACACCAATGTTATCAAATTCAGAATATTGTTTTACTTGGATCAAGTTTTTATTTCAATCTCACCATTATTTTTCGTTCTGAAGTTTTCTTTTCAAGGCATTCAATTTACTTTCCTGTACCGCTTTATTTTTCCGTAAGTTTCCGATTGCCTTTAATTTCCCGCATTAACTTATTTTAATTTTCAGTATTGAATTTGTTATTTGAATTGTTCCCATTGATTCTATTTTTGGTACCTCTGGTTTATGTTTCATGAATGCTAGTATTGCCGACGTTTTTACTTTTAAATTGATTTTGCACATACTAATTAATATATTGCATGCTAGTATCCATTTAGTTAAATTCACAAATATCATGTTCATGTTTTGTTTAAATAATATTATGTGTTTGATTCCAATTATGTCTGGCTAAACGTTTTAGAGTTCGATGTGTGAGGACCTCGTTCCGACGGGATTCGATATTGCTTTGGCTTAATTTATTTTTATAAAAATTTCTATTTCTTCGGTATTTAGTTTTAATTAAAAAGGTTTTGCGTAAGAGAGAAAACACTAAGGTTTTAAACCAATAGCGCGAGAGTGAATGATTCGTACCAGATAGTAGAAATTATACATTAATCTCTAAACACAGTGAGAGCGCTTTAGAAATAATTAGGACTTATTAGTTTTCAAAAAGTATTTTGTAACATTAATGGGAGAGCGGGAGCAACCATTTATGGTTTTGAAATATAACAGGAGTCAATAGCAAGAGAGTGTGAGACCAATGTTTTTAAACTGATATTTTCTTCTGAAAAGTAATTTTAAAACTTAACATACGCCAATGATTTATCTTAGTCCCATTGGTACAATGGGAATCACATTTCGTTCTCTATTTTATTAGTATTTTCTTAATCAAATTTTATTTATTGTTTTAAATTCCTTTTGAAACTAAAATCCTTTCCGGTAGACTTAGATTTACACAGTAATAATAGATAGCGATACGATTGACTATTGGTCTTTGTGGGTTCGAAAATCATTTATATTACTTCGATATTTTCGTGCACTTGCGGTGGCATAAAAAATAGAGGATGGAATGTCATATGGAAATTTATGTAATCACTATGCATCCATGCTTGAAGCTAATAGAGGGACACTGATTAGGGATCCAGAGTTGGATCGCCATAAAAGGTAATGGGCTGACTTTCCTATACAAACTCCATGATCAATGTTGAGTTATTAAGAGGAACCTTTCCTAATATTTAGAGCCGCAGAAACCCAAGCACCATATCAGGTACTTCTATGGCCAAGACAAACAAATCCACCAGAAAAGTGAGGCCCTGCAACTGACAAACCAAAAAATACCCATAACTAGTAGACATCCAAAAATATGGACAAAGAGATACCGATAGCCCTAAGCGTTCAACCAATGTAGGTTTGATAAAGTTATAAGTATATCCAATGTCGATAATAATATGAAATGAATGGTGTTGATACAATTGTTACATTCATAATGAACGACCCTAAATTTTATTAGACAATACATGTAAGATAGAAATGTTGTTAGATACATTATTAGTGGGTGATTCCTTCTCAGCCATGGAAATGGATTTATCATCCTTACCAAGTAACAATAGAATCTTACCCTTACAGTGATGCATAGAGATCCATTTTTTATCACACTTGAAGCATCAAACCTAAGCATAGTGGGCCCAGAGTTCGGTTGGTGGAATCTGACGAATGGGGGGTGGTATTGTTATAACCTACCCCTAAGATCCCTCATCATTTTGCATCTTTGTAATACATCAAGATCATAACCTTGAATTGCATCTCACCTCTATTATCTCCCTCTTATTTAAGTTTTCCTTTGTGGGATCCTCAAAAACCCATTTGTGTATCTTATATACATGATTTATGTTTTACTAATATCTAATCAAAATACAAAAATATTTCCTTTATTTCCATTTGTTTGTTTTGCAAGGACAAGTGTGAACCAAGTGGATCAAACTGTTTTCCTCAACTAGGGTTTTCATCTGATCAAAGTCACAATGGGGTCAACATTGATTCTCAAGGACTTGTGAATTAGGGATTAACCAATAATCTTAGTTCATTCCCTTTTCGAGCATCATTAAATAACAATGGATCAAGAGATGCCCAAGGGTTGATTGCTTTTTCCTCAAGATAGGTTAAAGGTTCATGTGTTTATTTCCATGCATTCTTCATCAAGAAACCTCAAGTGTGACCATTTTTAATTAAAGATAAACCAGGGCTTAATCATTATAAGTTCATATGATCTTCATCATGCCTTGGATTGCAAGAAAATATCAAGAGTATCAAAGTTATGCAAGTTGGTTTGACCTAATTTAACAAGTTTTCAAGTAAAAGTTCACAAGACTAGAATTCCTTCAATTTTCAACATTTTTTAATGGTTCTTTTTAGCTATGACTCTCATTGATATCCTATACAACTTCTATTTACAAGTAAAGAGCTAATTATGTAAGGAAGGTCATCAAATGTTTGAAGACATTATAGGCCATTTGTGGACTTAGTGAACTTTTGACCTAATTTCTAAGTGGTTTTTCCTCAACTTTCAAGAATCATAACTTTCTCAATTTTTATCATTTGAATCCCATTATTTTTGAATAATACTTATCATGATGCCATCTACAATTTCTCTTCAGTGATCAAGTCTTAATTTTGCTTGGAAAGGCATGAAATTAATCAAAAGATTGCATGCCATTTTAAGGCTTTTAACTTAGAAAAGTTTTCTAAGTATACAAGTCAGGATTTTTCACCAACTTCAACAAGCCATAAATTTTGATCCAAGTTGCAAAATGCAAACTTTATTAGCATATTGTGAAGTTTTTGATGATGTCTACACATTGCAAAAAGATTGAATAAAAAAGGTTCCATATGTATAGTGCCCCATAGGGTTTGAAGATGGGTCCATAAAACTGAAATTTGAACTTTGGTTAGAATTTTGTGTCAAGTTAACTCCAATTACAAGTCACATTAGTGCACATTATTTCTTTTAATCATGCTTAGGGACTTAAACAAAGTGAAAACGACTCATAATGGCCAGTTTTAGCTGCATTTTGAGTGACCTCATGTGCAAGTTTGATCACACTTTTGGTATTATTGATTTCACAACAAAACTTGGATCAAAACTCCACATGTGTGATCTCATTCACTCCTCTATAAATAAAGAAGAACATTGAATTCATTTCCAAGCTTTTGAGAGCCAAAGAATCCCTGCATAAACTTCAAATTCCTCAAAAATTTGTGAGATCGAGTTTCTGATTCAAGCCATCTCAATCCAAATTCTAAATTGCTAAAGCTTCCTCGATGTTATCTGAAGCTTCTCCAGCCATAATCAAGCCTTGAGGTGCACTTAATCACTTCATCCAAGTCATGTTTCATAGAAAATAAACCACACTTTGTTTAGGTAATTTGAGGCATCTTCTTACTTCATTCTTGATACCACAATGTAGCTCTAACTATGTTGATGCACTTTGGACATTAAACTTTGTTGAACTGGTGGATTTACCTTTCTTATTTTTTGAATATTCGTTTTTCACTTTGTTTCTTCTTCTTCAAAATTCTCCGTGTACAATTTGAATAAATTTTTCACGAGACCATGATCAGTTTTTTTTTACTTAACGCTACATTTGGTATAGGTTTTACAATATGTAGTTTCCATTTTGAAAAGCTCCAGTGTAGATTGCCTGAGAAGATGACTGGAGGAAGAAAATATGGTTGGATTTGAATTTAAATGATACAACCAATGAGATCATTCCACGTGAAATGTTTTAGTTGGTTGGGCTTTTATCTAATTTTGTGTTATTTTTAAACTAATTTCCACTGTGTGCCTTAGCCTCTGGATTATTAGATGTATCACGTCAATTAATGAATCAAGATCTAATGCTCCACATCTTTTTTAGATTTATTTTAATTTTATATTTTTATTATAAATTGCTTTAAATTTCTAAAATTCAGAAAGTAATTTCTAAAATTCTCTCTGATTTTTCTTCATCTAATAAATATATTTTTTCATATTTTTTATTTTAGCTTTATTTTTTTTTCCAATTTTTTGATTATTATCTCGATTTTAATTAGTTTAAAAATAGTTTTATGTTTCCAAAAATCATGAAAATTTTTATAAAAATATTATGGACCATTTCTAAACTTTTCTATGGTCTTAGTAGATTTTTATTTGATGTTTTGAATATAGTTTGGTATTTTACCTTTTTATTTTCATTTTAAAATCAATTTAAAAATTATTTACTCATTTTATTTTGTTCATTATTGAAATTTAAATTTTGTATATTCTGGTTGACTTAGATCTTGATCATTTAGATCATAAATTTTATCAACATCAATGAAACTTGGATGTTAATAGGTTAGAAGACCAAATCCACCAAAATGGATGATTGATTTTGATGAAGTTAGACCTAATTTATGATCCAATTTGGATTTATATGGCTTTATCTCTTTCTTCTACTTTTTTTCTTTCTTTTTGGATCCATTGGATGGTTGATGATTCATCTTGTTCAATTGAATGAGGATTGATACTTGATGATTTTTCATCATTTCAAATCTACCTCTAAGTGGTCAATTGATCACTCAAGGTACTTTGAATTAGTAAAAGTTTGTCCTAAGGTATCATGAAGGATTTGATTAATGTAATGATCTCATCTCCTTGACTTAGGTCTTGATCAACTTTGTTTTTACTTGTGCTACATGTTTTAGGAGTATGGTATCTACCATATCTCTAACATGTATGGTACATAAATTTTTATTGACCGGCCTCGTATAGTATTGACTTCTACATAAGTCTGTCTACGGTTGCTTAATATAACGCTAAATTTGTCAGAATCGGAAAACTAAGATACTAACTCTAACATATATTGTACTAACTTTACTTTATGCACTTTTATTTTATGAAAGCATTACATTTCATATCATCTTGTTTATGTTTATGTTATTTTCTTTGTCCACTTGGAATTTTATTTTATGTCATTTTCCCTTTTGTCCACTTGGACATATGTTTATACTTATGACATTTTCCTTTTGTCCACTTGGACATATATTTATGTTTATGCACCTTTTCCTTTGTCCATTTGGACTTATATTCTTAAGACATTAATAACCAACTTGAACAATTAAAAGAATTAAGGATCTCTTTGGACTATGGTGACTATCCCTATAAATCTTGGAGTATTTGGAATTTTTGGACCTTAGGAAAGAACCTTGAGACTTTGTGATCCTTTGGACCTTGAGACTATGTTGTTATTTATATATGTATTGAAAAATTTTCTGTATGCAGGTGTTACTTTGTAAATCATCTAATGCAAAAATAATTCATATGAGATATCAAGTTCATCTGATACTAAGCTTGCACCTAAGGCACTATTATGCGTATTACTTTACTGTGTGACTTTAATTCAAAGTAATGGGATGCATTTTTTGACTTATTTCAAAATGATTGCTCTTGTTTTGTTAGACCTTTCCTACCTTAGCTTTTACTTTACGTTTTAGGATAGTCCCTTCTTCTCTTGCCCATCTTCTTTAATTTTCAAAATCTTCTCCTTCCTTTTCAAAAAATTCTGTGTTTGCAAATTTAAACCACTTTCAATAAAAACCTTGACTTTGTCAAGTACGTTTTTAAAACCTTTTTCTTAATCAAACTTTAATTCATTTAACCTAAGTTAAACTCTTTTCTTCAATGACTAAAAAAACAAAAACTAATTCAAACCATTTTCCCATTTTGGATTTTATTTTAAAACTTTTCTTAAAGATTAGATGTGAGTCATCTTTATGGTTTAGATATAATTCTCCCATGTGAATAACCTGTATTGATATGATGTTGAATCTTTTCCACTTGAAAGGATTAGTGGCATACTTATTGAGTTATTTAAGTGGGATCCCTCCTTTCACTTGTGATGCAAAGGTCCATTATTTTCATGTTTATGGATATTTGATTGAGTATTCTCCCTAAGATGACAAAATGCCTCTTCTCTTAAAATCAACCAACAAACAATTTTGTTATTTTTTAGAAGAACTACGTAGTTCTGATTTTAGCATTACACATTGGTGGTACGTAGGCACGCGGCTCTCGAAGTCTTTCCAAATCAAAATTGTAAAAACCATTTATTTTCTCGTCTCCACAAATTTTTTGCAAACAACTCTTTTTAGCCAAATACAGAAATTTTCAAAGAGATTCCTATGGAGTACCGTAGATGTTTAGGGTGCTAACACCTTCCCTTTACATAACCAAACCCCGTACGTAGATCTTTGTTTTTATTTATTTTTGTTTTAAAAACTTCTTTGGGTTTTATTCTATTTTTTCCCATTCCTTTGGAAACAATAAAGTGCAGTGGCGACTTTCACTTTGTGAGTTGATTAATCAATAGCTTAACCTCAACTGTTCACTGCTACATAAATTTGGCGACTTCACTGGGGATAAATATCTAAGTGGGTTGATCCTGTCTTTGCTTATCTGTGTTTGTGCTAATATTATTGTTGTTTGCTTGTTTGTCTGGATTTTTATGGTTTTCAAGGTGCTTGGTGATCTGTTGGAAGTCTTATACCCGGACTTGGGAAAACTTAAGATAGGATGGTGGTATAGTCATGTTGACATGTCTGGAGTAGTCCTCAACATGTTAGCTTGAGAACTCCACTTAGTGGAGGCCCCTTTGAGGGTGATAATGTTAAACAAGTCAGTTGTGTGACATTATCACTTTTTGACATGGGAGAATGCGAAGCTGAGGACCTTATAACCCTTAACCCATCTTGTCCTTTTAGGATGTAGTGTGATGACTATTAAGGATTAGTACTAGAATAGTCGATACGCGATTCTACACAAAGATGATTTTATCTTGAATATATTATTTGTTCCTGAGTAGTCGTTAGACCGATAATATCTAAAAGAGGATTGATGACTCTGGGAACTTTTTATAGCCTTTTTCTACACATGGTTTGAAACCTTTAGTGCATAACTTATGGGTAGTACCTTTGACTTCAAGCTCGTGACATCGAACTTATGAACTCCCCTTGTTTATGATCTTGTTTATGATTGTTGCATAACCATGCACTCATGCATTCATGAAACATATTTTTACCTGGGTTTTCAAGGAACTTAAACATTTTCTTTGCAAGCATATCAGGTAATGTTATTTTAGATCTTGGAAAAAGGAGTAATCGAAAGTATATTTTAAAGAGTCCTAAATTGGAAGAGTTGAGAAAGATAGCATCTTTGATATCTGATCCGGTGGTTTTCAAAGAGCATTATGGAAGGCTTATTTCTATATTATCTACTAATGTTCTAGAGGGGATTCTTAATACCTTCGTCTAGTTCTATGATCCTTTGTATCATTTTTTCGACTTTCCCTGATTATCAACTTATGCCAACTTTGGAGGAGTATTCTTATAGGGTAGGGTTGTGTCTCAAATAAGATTCCTTTTAGTGGTTTAAAGGAGTTTCCTAAACCCAAAGTAATTGCAAGTGCTCTTTATATTAAAAAGTATGGTATTTAGGGTAAACTTATTGCTAAAGGAGGTATTCAAGGGTTGACTTCTAAGTTCTTGTTAGAAAAAGCTTCCACCTTTGCTAGTGTCAGTAACATGGGTGTATTTGACGTTATTCTTGCCTTACATGTCTATGGTCTAGTATTAGTACCCAACATTGAAGGCTTTGTTGATTTTAATGCCATCTGAATATTTCTAAATGGGAACCCAATGCCTACTTTACTTGCAGATGTAACACCCTAATATCCCCCTGCATATTTTAAAATATTTATCCGAGTAAAAATTAAAACACAAGTCATTTAGGATGTTACTTTTCAACAATACATGCTCATACTCCAGGATATGTAAAATATGTCATCTTAAAACTTAATAACAAAAATCAACTAATTCAACATCACTTTTACTGCATCGGAAATCATTAACATCCAATATAAATTATCCACAACCTAATTATGAAACAAAAAAGTTATAACTGAATTTCAACATATGAGATAGCATAAGTCTCCAACAATAGATTATCACACAAATGCAATCCTCGGTGTTACATATCAGAGCAGACACCAATGACCAAAACAATACGAAGAGATATCTCTTCCTACTCCCTTCCATGCCTTTAGTACTGAATATATGCATAATTCCGTATAAAGCATCATTGTAACAAAAGGGAAGAGAATCACAATTAAATCGGAATTTCATAATAACATGTAATAGCATAGAAAATAACATATACAATTCACATCACCCATGCATCACATGTTGGACACATATATCGTACACCGAAAATCAAATACTAACGCGTACAACCCTAATAGATAATCATATGCTAACACCAATAGCACATATAGAAAGTCACATACTAACACATATAACATATACCAATAATCACATGATATCACGATTATCATCACCTCACCATTTCAGCAACCAAATTATGCAGTGTCACATGATATATTAATGCACAATACTGAATCAGATGCATGTGGTACCATCCATGAATAAATAGGTCCACCTTGCTCCCGATCCCCACCATAGGACCAGAGCCCACCAATATCGTGAATAATTAGGTTCACATCGCTTCTGATCCTCATCATAGGTCCAGAGCATACCAACAAGACTAATGTCCTCACCATGAATGCATGTGACATAAACATGAAACAAATTATAACCCATTGATATTCATATCCATCAATGTAACACGCCATTACAGGCCACCATGCAACACTCTCCTGCCAAAACATGCAGTAATAAAGATACAACGATATAGCAAACAATAATAACATTTTGCACACATCCAACAATGCAACATCATAGTATCTCAATTCACCAAGCAAGTTATCAAATCATCATGTTATAACCAGTAGCAATAACATAAGATTGCAACATTACAATAACACAACATCATGGTATCATAATTCCCCAAGCATGTTTTCAACGTTCTACAAAACAACACAACTCAACACCCAATGAATCCATATCCACATGTCGAATAGTTGGAATTCTGATACCAAATTTTTTTTAAGAGAAAGTACGCTAATTAGATTTCTAATGTTTCGAACAGAGCGTCAATCAGACACCAGAAACGAAAGTTATGAATTCCTGAAGTTTTAAAATTAATTTCGTCAACACAGTGGTAACCAGTTACCCAACATCTGATAAAAGGATTACCAGGATTTACAGTATCCAACATACGCAAAATTACCCAGTGGTAACCGGTTAACTCACGAAACATAGGCTAATATTCCCAAACTTATGACTAGGTAATCGGTCACCCCAAAACTTATGACCCGGGTACCACCAGAACAATAGCAGATTTCTGCTACTTTTTGACACAAAAATCATTTATTTCCACAGCTAATCAAACACCCCCAAATCCGACGTGATACAAAGTCCAGGTTCTAATCTCTAACTCCTATTCACATACATAATTATCAACATTCTAATTCACAAAAGAAACACATTTACACATAAATCATTCAATTGAAAAACATTTCGATTTCATGCAATACTTAAACCTCGACACCGACACATCAACTGTATCAAAACACCAATAGAGATTGTAAGTGCCCTGGCTGAAGAGTTGGCTTCATTTGTAAAACAAATAAGAAAGCAAGCTTACCCATATCCTCTCTGTTGTTTTAATATGTGGGGTTGAAGAAGTTCAACATCTGGACCAACATGTTATGTAAGATGTCACAACATTCCATTAGACATCCTGAGTCTGTAACAAATATGTTGAATGTTTGTAACAGCTGTGACTTGTAATCTAATTTATGAAAGAGGTTACTTGTTGTATCAGCAAATGAGCATGGTTCTCCTAAACATGTTGTGTTGAAGAAGGTTAACATCTGGGACAACATGTTAGCTGTAATGTCATGACATCTGACTTGACATCACGCCAACGGAATTGGTAATTCAGTTACAGTTCTGGTACTTAAATATTCTGAGAATATATGTGGCGTTTCTTATGGAGAATCTGAAGATCAATCAAGAATCAATCAGAATATTTGAAGAAAATATTGTTTCTAAATATGGAGATATTTTAGGAACTAGAAGATTGAAGACCTTGATTATAGCAGAAGTTTGCTGCTGAGTTGTAACAGCAAGGAGAAAAGCTTGCTGAGATTTTGAAGGCCCAAGTCTAGTTGGGTAATAGGTTATAAATAGCAGATTGTAACCTAGGGTTTGTAAGTCTCAAACAATGTAATATTGGAGGTGTTCTGTTAGGTAAACCTGTCGGTCTGTGGCAAGGTTACCATGTGTGTAACTCGATACCTGTAGGTAAGAGTTTGAGTGTTCTTGGACGAAGCTGTGAAGCAAGTCTAAGTATTTCTGCATTACTTCATATTCATTGTAATGTAGGAAACCAAGTGGGAGGGCACTACTTCTTGAGTAGGAGTAAGACTTCTGTTGCTGCGGCAATAGGAATGGAAACTGGTAGGTTTCTATCTAGGAGTTCCTAGGTATAGGTTGCACTGGGTAGATGATTAAGTGAAGGATGGGAACTTGTGAAGTTTAGTCCTGAATTAATATTGCTGATAGTGTATCTTCTTCCTGGCTTGGTATGCCCCCAGAGTAGGTGTGTTTCACCGAACTGGGTCAACAACTGATTTGTGTATTTACCTTCAACACTCTATAATTCTGTCTGTTATCTATCAAGGTAAAACTGTAATGTTGTAACAGATGATGTCTCAGAACATGTTAAGACATCATGCTGATATCTGTGTAAAAGAAACAGAACTGTGAAGGATATTCTCTCTCTGCTGATCATGTGCAACAGATGAACAGAACTAGGTACATCGTTGTTCTATCCTCTGCACCTTCAAAGTATATCTGACACAGCTTGGTTAAACTGTCCTTCTGTTTCTCTTCAGTACTGAATCACAAAAATTGGGTATCTACCTTGCAGTGTATTTATTATGTCATATCAGATGTCTAGACATTGAGTATAACATCTGAATTCTGGCATACACCAGAATTTCAATTGGTATCAGAGCAGGCATCCTGTTCTGTTTCTGGATGAGATCCATGGGTGATACTTTCTGGTATCTGCAAGGTCAATTTTAGTACTGGAGATTGTAACCTGGAAAGGTTTGTTTTTTCCCTGAATGATCCCTTAAAGTGGGAGGATGGACTATTCATGACAGGAACTGTGTGTACCTATCTTTGGTGATTGGCATTTGGCCTGGTTGTGTGGTAGCTGCTCTAGGTTTGATTTATTTTCAAACCTAGGATTTGTGTACGCCTAAAGTGTGTGTGCAAAGATTGAGTTGTATTATGTTCTTCCGCTGCATAATACTTGGCAAAACTCAAGCTCTGATATGTTTCCCCTCTTGTGGATTGAAGGCTACTGTATTCAAGATTTCAACATAAGCTATTGAAAATGTCACAGATACTTGAGTCCTCTCAAGTCCACTCATGAAGACGTTCTTCGTTCAGGATGGTAAGAATCACATAATCACGGATTAGTGTTTTACGAAGACCTTGAAAAATTTCAAGGAGAGCTTTGTTCCAAGGTGATGGAATTGATGTTCTATGTGATGGTGGAACATGTGTTCAACAAGTATGCAGCTACTAGTTGAAGAGCATATGTTTTGGGTGTCAAACAAAGGGATACTTTTGTTTGGAACCTACTCCTGACCTGGAAGAGGAGACATCTGTGTGTGCAAAGTTAACAATGGTAGAGTCAACTATGTCTGTGTGCTCCCGAAGGCTACTTTTAGGAGTCAGAACTCTAGAAGTGAAGCTGGCTGAGATGTGACATTGTGAAATCCTTATTGATGGGCTTTTTCCTGAAGATTGATCAGGGCTGAGCAGTTGTTCCCTGGAGTACTATGGTGTGAAGAAAGACAAGCTCATTGGTTAATAAAAGTCAATGATGGTGCAGCATTATTGCTCCTTCATAGAAGTAGATTGGGATCATGAATCTTGTCATTTAAACATCATGATTAGAAGTGGAAGATCTTTCAAGATGTGAGAATATGAAGACCCAGAGTTTGGTTAAAGTAGTATGTTCTGGCAATACATATCTGCTGATGATTGGTGTTGTTGTCTTCTCTGAAGTACTTAAGGTCAGCTGAAGTCTGATTGGTGTGATTGGAGTATGAACAGGTATAACTCTTGGAGTTACTTGAATCTGGGAGGGATGTCATATGTCATGTCGAGACATTTGTGTACAATGCATGAATATTTTGTGTGGAGCTTCCATGATTGGTAGTTTGAGGGGGAGATTTGGTTAACCTCCTCACATTAGTTCAGCCTGGTGTTTAGCTGGCTGTTGACCGATGTCACATGGGTTCTGGGTGTTGTGTGACATATTTGCAAGGAAGGATTCGTCTCTCTCATTCCTAAGGATGAATCTGATCTGGAAGGAGTTTCAAATCTGTTGAGGTGAGTAGAGTTTGTTCAGAGAAAATTCTATTTACTTAAGTCAAGGGTGGCAACCTAGATATCTCAACTCTTTGGTCTCTCAAAGAAAGTGCTTGAAAGAAGAAGATATTAACACACGAAGAGTATGTCAAAGTATTCAAATGATGAAAGTATCTTACAGGATAATGGGAAGGATTTAAGATCAATTGCTATTTGTGACAAGTACAAGTATTTAATTGATTATCCTTGTAGTTCAAGATAACTGAAGTTCTTAAAGATGTGGGAACATTCTTTCTTCTAGACCCTGTGAAGAATCACAGGAAGAGTGATGCTTTAGAGCTATCTCTTTGGTGTCAGCAAAATCATTTGATCTTTGGAAAGGTTTCCTGGAAACGTGTTCAGACTTGAAGCTACAAGAAGAAGAAGACATCATAATCTTGATGATGGTTACTTGGATCAGTCTGGTTCTGATCTAGGTAAGGAAGTGAATTAACTAATGGTGAAGTCAAGAAGAAGTGGCATAAGAAGGAGCTGAATTTAACAACTAGATGTTATAACATAATGTGGTGACATTTGGTTCAACATCAGATTCTTGGTTGGTGAAGTGGCACATCAACTTAAGATAGGATGATCTACGAAGTTGAAGATTGGATACTTCAAAAAGATCGTCTCTTTGCAGCTCTTTGGAGTTGTTGGGTGGAGAAGATGTTACATGTTCCTGTCTTAGTGTATCTAATCCTTTTGTGATAACTTGTAGCTTGAAGTTCAAATTTCAATTGGAAGATCAGAATATCTTTGGGAGAAGTCTGATAAACATGGAGAAGTCAAAAGTGGATTCAGAGAATCAAGATAATCAACATGTGGCAGCTGATTATTATTGAGAAAGTTTGATTCAGAGTATGAATGCGCTCAACCAATATTGTTGAACAGAGGGTGCTCTCTTGAAGACATGAAAATGCGTCTTATGTTTTCCATTCATCAAGGGGTCTTATTTACTTTGAATCAGAAGTTGTCTTGAAGGTCCAACTGAGTATTGAATGTGACCTACTTGTTTCCATGAGGAGAAGTAATTGTCCCTAACAGGGGGAGTATTGGTTTGTACAAAAAGTCTTCATCAAACTCGTAGGATATAAAGTGTGGCACTTTATTAACTATTGGGATGATGTGTTCAAGACTGAAGAGGACTATGTCTGACCGAATGTCATCACATTGGTAATAACATTGTTCCTAATTTCCTCTAAAACTACAGACAGGAGGAAAATTGGATGAAGTGTGGATTATTATTAATAAACCCATGTGTGTACAGTTGTATGACTCAGAAGGAGTAACCATCATATTTGTGTAAATGGAATGGTTTCAAGCTGCTAATATAAAAATAGCAGAATATATGACGACATAGGATTTGAGCATGTTTTCATCTGCTAAGAAAACAGGGCGTTTGTGTCTCATTATGAAGAAGTTTAGTGAGCTGGAATGTTTAGGTGATAACTTGTCATCTAATAAAGGCATTATATAACTGAGGCAGAGTGTAATATGCCAACGATGTCTCTTGGAAAGGGGATCCTAAGACAAGTACATAGAGGGAGTAGTCTGTTCTACTAAAAGACAAATGTCTGTTTTAAAAGGGCAAGACATACTTCATCCTGACATGGTCAAAGGGTCAAACCCAAGGGTAGGTAACTGCATTAAAACCAGTCCTAGGGGACTGAAACTGTCAGAGTAAAGTATCAAGGTCGTTACTATCTATGCCAAAGTTACATTATTTATGAAGACTCTCTCCATTCCTTCTCTTCATCAGAGGGTTTCAGCAATATGAAGTTTGTTAGCATCTGGGAAAATTGTGCATGGGTATGGATTTGTATGGGCAGTCTTTGTCAAATTCTGGCCAAAAAGGGGGAGAAAGATGAGGACCCAGACTCAGACGAGAGTCAGGTGAAAGCAACAGACGGCAATGTCCAACATGCTGAATGGAACGCTCTAACCAAGTGACTTTGTTTGTGTCTTGTGTTCTGAGTTAAGAGGATAGTTGTGACTTGTGATCTGAGTTACATGATCTATGTAATCAGTGTCAAGATTATCAACAATAATCGAGAGAAAAGAATTCCTCTTGGGCCATTGATGGCTTGGGCCATCTATCTCACACAATGGGCAGGTTTGATGTTTGTTCAAAGGACATCAGTCTCTGCAAGGAAGATGTTGGACAAGATGTTGTAACATCTCAACTGTGTTGTGGCCTGGTCCCAATATGCAACTTGCACTTATTTGTTTTAGCCAAAATTTGCCAAAGGGGGAGATTGTAAGTGCCCTGGCTGAAGAGTTGGCTTCATTTGTAAAACAAATAAGAAAGCAAGCTTACCCATATCCTCTCTGTTGTTTTAATATGTGGGGTTGAAGAAGTTCAACATCTGGACCAACATGTTATGTAAGATGTCACAACATTCCATTAGACATCCTGAGTCTGTAACAAATATGTTGAATGTTTGTAACAGCTGTGACTTGTAATCTAATTTATGAAAGAGGTTACTTGTTGTATCAGCAAATGAGCATGGTTCTCCTAAACATGTTGTGTTGAAGAAGGTTAACATCTGGGACAACATGTTAGCTGTAATGTCATGACATCTGACTTGACATCACGCCAACGGAATTGGTAATTCAGTTACAGTTCTGGTACTTAAATATTCTGAGAATATATGTGGCGTTTCTTATGGAGAATCTGAAGATCAATCAAGAATCAATCAGAATATTTGAAGAAAATATTGTTTCTAAATATGGAGATATTTTAGGAACTAGAAGATTGAAGACCTTGATTATAGCAGAAGTTTGCTGCTGAGTTGTAACAGCAAGGAGAAAAGCTTGCTGAGATTTTGAAGGCCCAAGTCCAGTTGGGTAATAGGTTATAAATAGCAGATTGTAACCTAGGGTTTGTAAGTCTCAAACAATGTAATATTGGAGGTGTTCTGTTAGGTAAAACTGTCGGTCTGTGGCAAGGTTACCATGTGTGTAACTCGATACCTGTAGGTAAGAGTTTGAGTGTTCTTGGACAAAGCTGTGAAGCAAGTCTAAGTATTTCTGCATTACTTCATATTCATTGTAATGTAGGAAACCAAGTGGGAGGGCACTACTTCTTGAGTAGGAGTAAGACTTCTGTTGCTGCGGCAATAGGAATGGAAACTGGTAGGTTTCTATCTAGGAGTTCCTAGGTATAGGTTGCACTGGGTAGATGATTAAGTGAAGGATGGGAACTTGTGAAGTTTAGTCCTGAATTAATATTGCTGATAGTGGATCTTCTTCCTGGCTTGGTATGCCCCCAGAGTAGGTGTGTTTCACCGAACTGGGTCAACAACTGATTTGTGTATTTACCTTCAACACTCTATAATTCTGTCTGTTATCTATCAAGGTAAAACTGTAATGTTGTAACAGATGATGTCTCAGAACATGTTAAGACATCATGCTGATATCTGTGTAAAAGAAACAGAACTGTGAAGGATGTTCTCTCTCTGCTGATCATGTGCAACAGATGAACAGAACTAGGTACATCGTTGTTCTATCCTCTGCACCTTCAAAGTATATCTGGCACAGCTTGGTTAAACTGTGCTTCTATTTCTCTTCAGTACTGAATCACAAAAATTGGGTATCTACCTTGCAGTGTATTTATTATGTCATATCAGATGTCTAGACATTGATATAACATCTGAATTCTGGCATACACCAGAATTTCAGAGATGATAAACTATAGAGATTAATAATTACCCACTCATATATATCATGCAATTACAAACATCTAATTTAATCAATTTCATCAATTAAAAACCCAATCATGCATATATTCACACTCAATTAGAAATACGAAAAATTAGGGAAAGATGAATCTACAAATGATACTACCCTATCATATGGTATTATACAACCCCAATGAAATCGAAAATCCCACCCTTACCTTAGAGTTCTTGCCAATGCCTCATCCTTAGCAATGGAGGTTCCTCTTCTATTAAGCCATAGCCTCTTCTTATCTCTTTTCTCCAAAACACGATATTCTCTTCTCTATTTCCCATGATTGCCAAAAAAAAAGGGATTCCTCTCTTCCTTGTTTTTTTATATGAATTTAACCCTTGGACCCTTTCCATGCTATCCTCATTATGTTCTCACTTACTCCCCTTAAAATCACCAACAAGCCCTTAATAGATCTACACCAATATTACCTCTATTATTATTATTATTATTATTATTATTATTATTATTATTATTATTATTATTATTATTATTATTATTATTATCATTATTATTAAATCTAAATAATCTCAACTAATGTTTTAAAATAATTACTTCTAATTATCATATAATTTCAACACTACCCCACAAAATATTGTCACGACACACATTATTCCCCAAAATCTCATACATTCACCAATAATTCATAATTAATCAATTAAATAATTAATTATAATTTCGGGGTGTTACAACTCTCTCCCACTTAGAAAGTTTTTGTCCTCGAAAATTACCTGATGCGAACAACTCTAGATACGATTCTCACATCCTACTCTCCAGCTCCCACACCATGTTTAGAAACATTTTGAATACCACTAATAAACATTCCACGTCTTGAACCATAATAATCCACTAAGATGTATTGCTACCGAGTTATGAATGCACGGGTTCATCTCACTCCTTGTCTCGTCACCCTAGGATTAATGATCTATCGCCTTAGGATCTTGTTCGCTCTTGAACTGGAACACAACGAGATCGTTACCATCAACATAGGTAACACTTCTCTAATTTCCCTACATAGGAATGATCTACTCATACTCGAACGCTGGCTATAGGAAACACGGCAACACCCTAGTTTAAGAACGTAGAGTTCCATAACATGAACATCGTCTATATCATTTCATCACACAACAACACCGTCATAGGAACATCAAGAAAACCATAATATCGACAACATTGACACACAAACATTAGTACCACAATGATATGATCCATCAATCTAACATGCAAATCAATATATCTATTGACATGGAAGCAACACGATGATATACAAACCTTTCACCTATCACTTCCTTTCTGGAATATCCAATGGTTTTCATCTGTCTCATAGGCTTCTGATGCTTAACCCTTAACTTATAACAAGTCATACACACATAACAGACTGTACCATATTACGCTTCAGCTGCGCCACTCTGACCATCTACCTTAAATTCACAGTCATTATTTTGATTTCCATCAATTATTAAATCTACAAGTTTCTCATCTAGCTTCTGACTATATTAAATATCCATCAGAAAATCATTGTTCAGTTTTGACATCTTCAACCTTCCACTCCGCGGCGTTAGCTCGCCTACAAATTCAAGTCTCTAAACTGTTCAATAAGTACCAACTTATTCCTAGCCACATTTCCATTAGATTCACAAGAAATGGTGAACGACTATTCTCTTGATAGGACGTCAAACACTTTACACACCATCAAGCTAGCAAAACAAGTCTATCCCATCCAACATGATCCGGTCTACTATCAATAAGAGATTAAGGGTGATCATTTCCTCAATTTGTCAATAGGCAGCTGACAACCATAATGGAGCATAAACCATCGTTACTAATCTATAATAGCGTTTCTTAAAAACATGTGCTAAAATCCACCTAAAGCACCATGGTCTAATAATCTCCTTAGAGGTTTATAAATGCTCCGACAATGTCCTTCTCATTCGATCTCATCGATGAGACACCACCGCTTAAACACATTAAATAGTCTTCTTCATGTTCACTTAGCATTGCACACACGATAATTATCTTCCAACCAAGTGAATGCTAATATACCAAATACATTACAAATCATTTCATTCCAATTGAAGTCTTTATCCATGTAGAGGACTTTAACAACATTTATAAATCCTTAGTTTTCCCTCAAGTCTCACAACATCGAGGATCCATATATTTTCACAATTGAATCTCATTCTAATCACAATCTCAATAATATCGTCCCAACATTCCGTTGGTGATAGAAACTCCCCAAATTCTCTCTGACACATGTAGATACTTTGTCATCACAAACATGATTCCAACCTCTCTTGAATTTATTTTTCCTTTTCATTACCTCTCTTTTCCTTCAAAAGTGATCGTCACTCTAATCATTCTTAATCGGCATAAGATGCACTTCCATGGGATATTTCAATACCTTCACATCCTTCCTAATACCAAATGACTCATTCCCTCAATTCATTCATTAACAACATGTCGTACTTGACCTCGTCTCAAACAAACTGATCAAAATATTCGCAATGCCTACACAGAGTTCTAAAAGATGTCCTCTAACAATCCCCACCCTTCACCTGAATCTGAAGGTAACTCGACCTTAATTCGACAATATTCAACTGTCACTTCACACCGACTCAACAACTTGTCTGGACAGATCAACCTGCTCTGATACCACTATGTAAAACCCTAATTTCCCCTCGCATATTTTAAAACATTTATCAGAGTAAAAATTAAAACACAAACCATTTAGGATGTTACCTTTCAACAATACATGCTCATACTTCAGGATATGTAACTTATGTCATCTTAACAGTTAATAATAACAATCAACTAATTCAACTTCACTTTTATTGCAACAGAATATATTAATATCCAATATAACAACAAAGTTATAACTAAATTTCAACATAGGAGATAGCATAAATCTCCAACAACAGATTATCACACAAACGACGTGTTACATATCCGAGAATACACTAATGACCAAAACAATACGAAGAGATATCTCTTCCTACACGCTTCCACGCCTCTACTCTAAAATATCTGCACCATGTTGTATAATGTATCATTCTAACAGAAGGGGTCAGAATCACAATTAAATCGGAATTGCATAATAACATGTAATAGCATAGAAAATCACATATACAATTCACATCAATCACGTATCACATGCTAAACACATATAGCGTACACCGACAATCACATACTAATTCGTATAGCGTCCATAGATAATCACATGCTAACACCTATAGCACATACAGATAGTCACATAACAACACATATAGCTTATACCAATAATCATATGATATAACTATTATCATCACCTCACCAATTCATCAACCAAATTATTCAATGTCACATAATATATTATTGCATAATACTGACTCAGATGCATGTGGTATCATCCATGAACAAATAGGTTTACCTCACTCCCGAGCCCCATCATAGGACCAAAGCCCACCAATATCATGAACAATTAGGTTCACATTGCTCTCGATCCTCACCATAGAACCAGAGCATACCAACAAAACTAAAGTCCTCACCATGAATGCATGCGACATAAACATGCATAAAATTACAAGCCATTGATATTCATATCCATCAATGTAACATGACATTACAGGCCACCATGGAACACTCTCCTGCCAAAACATGTAGTATTAACAATACAACGATATAGAAAATAATAATGACATATTTGCACACATCAACCAATGAAACACCATAGTATCATAATTCACCAAGAATGTTATTAACTCATCATTTTATAACCAGTAACAATAACATAACATAGCAACATTACAATAACACAACATCATGGTATCACAATTCACCAAGCATGTTACCAACGTTCTACATAACAACACATCTTGACAGCCAATAAATCCATATCCATGCATTGAATAGTTGGAATTATGATACCAAAAATATTTTTAAGAGAAAGTATGCTAATTAGCTTTCCAATGATTCAAACGGCGTGTCAATCAGACACCCTAAACGAAAGTTATGAATTTTTGAAGTTTTAAAATTAATTCCGTCAACACAGTGGTAACCGGTTACCCAACATCTGGTAAGCGATTACCATGCCTTCTAGTATCCAATATATGAAAAACTACCTAGTGGTAACCGGTTACCTCAAAACTGGTAATAGGTTACCTCACGAAACAAAGGCCAATATTCCCAAACTTTTGACTAGGTAATCGATTACCCCAAAATTGGTAATCAATTACCACTGCACAACAAAATAGTTTTTCTTCTTTTTGCAAAATACAAAACTCACTTTTCTAAAACCCAAACATTCCCAATTCTCATACAATTATAGCCACTCATCACCATTTAAGCGGTACACAAACTCGACATTTATATGAACATAGCACACCACATAGTAGTGTTTCATTAATACACATCACAAGCAACACAACATACAAATACATGTCGTTTTACTCAACCACGTAGTGATTAAATCACCTACCTCCAACAAGACTATTTTTATTGAAAAGAATGTCACGCTAGCTTTCTAACTCTTTGAGCGGTGACCCAAACGGAGTTATAGTTAAAAAAATATGAATTTTACAAGTTTACAAGATTGTTGTTCGAACTGTGGTAACAAGTTACCCAAAAACTACCTAAAAGCTGATACCCGGGTGTAATAAAGTGGGAGAACTGACTTGGGGTTTTACATTTTATCGCAATTGTCGCGGATAGCAAGAGTCACCATCGACTTTTTTATCCAATAAAGGAAAGGGTGAAAAGAATAGGAAAAACCTTTTGAGAATTTTCTTGAGTTCGGGGGGTAGGTTATGAAAAGGGAAGGTGTTAGCACCCTTTTCATTCGTAGTTATATACGGGCTCTTAGGCGAACTTTGTAATGATTCTCGTCTCTATAAGAATGTATTCAAAGTGTTGACTTTTGAAAATATTTCATTTGAAAGTGTTTTTAAAAGTGCCTTTGCTTAGGCAAACTTTGTAATGATTCTCGTCTCTATAAGAATGCATACAAAGTGTTGACTTTTGAAAATATTTCATGGAAATGTGTTGGTGTTTTTGAAAGATGTTTTTAAATGTTGTGAGCAAGCAACTACGAGTGTTCTACCTACTCAAAAAGTCTTAGTTCTTTTCCTCCTCCTTTAGATAGCGCCATCTTACTATTGATTGATAAGAAGCCCTATTATTGGATGCGAAGGGACATTCACGTGTCAATTGTCTAGTCATAGAAAGCAAATTGTAAGACGCTTTAGCAATTTTCATAAGGGACTAAGATCGTTTTATTGAAGGCAACGTCAAAGGGTCATCGAGGGACTACAATCTTATATTTGAGGGTCTTTTCTAAAGCGTCCCACATTTGAGGGACATGACTATTTTTATCTGAGGCAACAAGTGTGGATTACCCTAGAGATGCAATTGTGCATAGTGTTTGTTTTCATGCATTTTTTATTGAATTAGGGTTTGCTAATGTTTGATTTTAGCTTTCCATACACACCCTAATTACTAACAATTATATTAAAGAGATAAATTGTGGAAATTAAAATCCTACGCTATTACATCACTTGGGGGATGGGGGTAAAATTTTACAAATGGGGGGATGAAAGTAAATAAATCCTAATTATACTATTACAACCATATTGAATATTTAATGACAATAAAAATATAAATAATTATAAAGATAATGTAAAAAGAGTAAAAAAATTGGTTTAAGAAAACTTTTATGTGTTGACACATAAGCTTATGCATTGATACGAAAATTTTATGTATTAACGCATGCATTGGCTCATACTGCTTTGTATTGGCTCATATAATCTCTTTGCCCCTGGAAATCAACTTCAACTCAGTATGAGTCGACACATAAGGGTTTTGTATCGACTCATACTATTTTGTATCGACACATGCACTTTTTGTATCGACTCATGCTCATTTCTAGCTCCTGGAAGTCAAAACAGCTCTGTATGAGTCGACACATAAGGGTTTTGTATAGAATCAGATTGCTTTGTGTCAACACATACATGTTTTGTTTCAAATCATAACCTGTTTTGTATATATTATGTGTCGACTCAAAGTGTTTTGTGTCGACTCATACTGCTATTTTTTCTTGTTCTATCATTGTTCTGCTGCATATATGGTTAACTCTCAACAGATGATTAGTGCAAATGAAGAACAAGTATATGTTTAGCTTTAAGGTAATGATATCTACATTTTATCTTCACAAATGAATCATTAATGATGCTTTATATGAAGCATTTGAAGTCAAGAAAACTTACCTTGAAGCTGAAATTTGTATTTTGAATCAAGATCTTCAACTTTCATGTTGAAAGTTTTCTTTGAATCATCTTGCATCTTGGCGAAAGAATGGCATGAAGTAATGAAATTATCATGTATAAAAAACACTTAGAAAAATTTCTGTCTTGAAAATTTTGAATTTTCACATTGACTTTTGACCTTGTTAATTTCTTGATGATCAAGCTTCATATTTTTGAATGTCTTGATGATTTGCGATCTTTGAAATTTAATGTTGACCAAAAAGTCAAAGTTTGACTTTTGGTGTATTAGTTGACTTTTCAACAGTTGACCAAATTTCAACTATCAATCCACTGATCTTGAGAAATGATTTAAGCCATGGAATTGGGTCAATATGTTATGTTTGAGTTTTTGAAGATCTTTGTGAGAAATGTCTTGAGAAAAGAGAGGGTAAATTTTAGGGTACAACAAATGCCCCTGTTCAATCTTCTTAAACCTGAAGAGTTAGATTTGCGAGTCCGCCATTCGTGACTTAAAGGTGGAAGATGATTGAACACTAAAGTACCCAGAAATTTGCACCTGACTATGTGTTAGTTAATTGTGTCGGGAATGGGTTTAAATATTCCATTTGGAGAAATGATGAAGAGTTTGTCGGAGATGGGCTTACAGATGCCATCCAAAGTGATTGTTGATAGAAATTAGACTAAGTATAAGTTTAATTGTAATTGGGAGAAGTATCGGAATAAATTTTCGGCCGATATAATCTGATTTGGAAGATTTATTGGAATGAGTATCAGAATAATATCCATAACTGGATCTTATCTGACTCGTATCTGAAAGATGTACTCAATGAGTGTCAGAATGACATCCGCATCTGGATCATATCTGAATTGTATTTGAAAGATGTATTTGAATGAGTGTCAGAATGACATCAGCATATGGATCGTATTTGAACTGTATTTGAAAGATGTATTGAATGAGTGTTAGAATAACATCCGCATCTAGATCGTATCTAAACTGTATCTAGGAGAAAATATGGAATAAGTGTCAGAATGGCATCCGTCTTTGGATCATTTCTAGACTGTATTTAAAAGAATCTGGAATAAGTATCAGAATGTCATCCGTCTTTGGATCATATATGAACTGTTTCTAGAAGAGAATCTGGTATAAGTATCAGAATGTCATCCGTCTTTGGATCGTATCAAATTGTTTCTAGAAGAGAATCTGGAATAAGTATCGGAATGTCATTCGTCTTTGGATTGTATCTGAACCGTTTCTAGAAGAGAATATGGAATAAGTATCAGAATGGAATCCGTCTTTGGATCATATCTGAACTGTTTCTAAAAGAGAATCTGGAATAAGTATCAGAAGGCCATCCGCCTTTGGATCGTATCTGAACCATTTCTAGAAGAGAATCTGGAATAAGTATCAGAATGTCAACCGTATTTGGATCGTATCTGAACCGTTTCTAGAAGAGAATCTGGAATAAGTATTATAATGTCATCCATCTCTGGATCGTATCTGAACCGCTCTAGAAGAGAATCTGGAATAAGTATCAAAATGGCATCCGTCTTTGGATCGTATCTGAACTGTTTCTAGAAGAGAATCTGGAATAAGTATCAAAATGGCATCCGCCTTTGGATCGTATGGGAACTGTTTCTAGAAGAGAATATGGAATAAGTATCAGAATGTAATCCTTATTTGGATCGTATCTGAACCATTTCTAGAAGAGAATCTGGAATAAGTATCAGAATGTCATCCGCCTTTGAATCGTACCTAAACTGTTTCTAGAAGAGAGAATTTGGAATAAGTATCTAAATGGAATCCATATTTGGATCATATCTGAACTGTTTCTAGAAGAGAATCTGGAATAAGTATCAGAATGGCATCCGTCTTTGGATCATATCTGAACCGTTTCTAGAAGAGAATATGGAATAAGTATCATAATGTCATCCGTATTTGGATCGTATCTGAATCGCTTCTAGAAGAGAATATGGAATAAGTATCAGAATGTCATCCATCTCTAGATCTTATATGAATCGTTTCTAGAAGAGAATCTAGAATAAGTATCAGAATATCATCCATCTTTGGATCGTATCTAAACTGCTTCTAGAAGAGAATCTTGAATAAGTATCAGAATGCCATCCGTCTTTGGATCTTTTCTGAACTGTTTCTAGAAGAGAATCTGGAATAAGTATTAGAATTTCATCCGTCTCTGGATCATATCTGAACCGTTTCTAGAAGAGAATCTTTGGCTGATTGTATTTGACAGATGATAGGTTGTCGAGGAGATCTACCTGTTCGGGAACCGACCTAAAAAGATAAAGTTAATTTCATGCAAGGGCGTGATGTATGTAATGCGTAATGATGTTCTCAAAACTAATGAGAATGTTATATGCATTTCATATGCATATGATATAATGTATGAAATGTGAAATGTGGTTGAAGTGTATCTTTATCTGAGAAAATAAATTCCTGGCTACTGCTGGAGAGCTTTGCTTATTTGTTTGAAGAAACTCCACTAGGGATGTGCTGATAGAATTCAGGAACCTTGGTTGTCCATTACTTTACTGGGGAATTTAATACTTATTTACCCTGACAGGGGATGAAAGAGATGATAAAACTTCTGGCTTGGAAAGGATAATTGACTGGTATCTAGTTGAAATCCAGGTTTTGCGACAACTTTCTGAGGAGGATGAAGTTAACTGTTATCTGGTTGGATTCCAGGCTTCACAACAACTTTCTAAGGAGAATGAAGTTAAACTGTTATTTAGTCGGATTCCAGGCTTCGTAGTGACTTACTGGGGATAGTATCAACTTGGTTGGGGACAAGGGGAGTTCTATCAGTGATGTGTAGTAGTATGAGGAAAAGACTCAAGCTGGGGAGATTGTAATCTGTTGGGGAAATAAACCCTGTTGAGGAAAGTATTCTAACGATCTTACTAGGGAAATGAATTTGTTCGGGAAGAATTTTTACAAGGTTTCTTTTCCAGTTAAGACCAACTCAGCTGGGGAATGTCAGAATAAATCCAAACCTTGATTGTATCTGAGGATGTATTGAATGAGTATTTGAATGACATCCATATATGGATTGTATCTGAACCGTATCTACAGGAGAGTCTGGAATGAATGTCAGAATAAATATGTATTTAGATTGTATCTGCATTGTATCTAGAAGACGATAAATTGCCGGCAATTTCTATCCTTTTGGGAATTGGCATGATGTGTGTGTTCGTTGGGAGAAGATCAAACTCCTCTATCCGCTAGTGTGTTTGACTATGTCATCGGCTGGAGGATGCCCCACTTTTGTTTGGAGATGCTTCTGAGCTTGTCGGGGATAGCCTTGTGGAGGATTGCACCCTTATCCGTGAAGATTATTCTGTGGGGATAACCTTATAGAGGTGGCTCCGGCGACTTCACTGGGGATCACCTTATGAAATGGACTTTGTGGGTATTTGTCAATGTACATAGTAGTAAGTGTTCTAGTACTTCCAGAAAATGTTGGCTTAGTCATACGTGACCCTTTACTGGAATTCATGTTCAATGCCCTAAGTGATTCTGATGGAGACATGCCCCTGGCTATTCAGGACTTTATGAGAGATTTCTTAGAATCTTGACTTGACTAGCACTGATGAGTTGGACAATAACATGTCATGCCCCCTTGATTATGGGATATTTGTCATTGGAAGTGTCTTCCAATTTGAAGTGATTCTGTTTCTTGAGAGAATTTCCATTCATTGGATATTCGTCGTGCGAATTCCTCTGTTGTCAAACAATTAGCTATATGCAAACAACGGTATTCAAACAATGTAAATTTTATGTTTGTCTTGAAGTTTTTGAAAATTCATTTTTAGAAAATTAAATTTTTTTGTCAAAACATGAATTCAACTCAGGATTTACAATAAGTCTTACAGGAGTCAGGATACCTTTTTGTAACAGTATGCTTTCGAACTAACCTATGCTTCAATTAGGACTTTTAAAGAGTTGTAACGTGGCCTGGTTCACAATTTAAGAAATAAAGAATAAGGCTCAAAGTTTATTTGTACCCAACCCGTTCTCCATGATGTTCTCCAGTCATATGCTCAGTTAATTATGCGTTTTGGTTCCAATAGAGTTTGAAATGATATTTTGGTGATGGTTCAGATACTGGAAGTTTATTTGAGAAGGCAGTCATTTTTGCAACATTTTTCTGTTGTTGAGGATTTGTAACGACCTCTTTTATTGTCCCTAAATTTTTTTGCCTGACTGTTTTTGTTTTGAGACTATAGTCAGCGGGATGCCCCAGTTTTTCTTAAGTATTCTTCGTAGGTTTTGACTCAATGGGCTTTTCTTTTGAGAGATAATGACTGCCTATTTTACGGAGAACCATCGCCGTCTTTTGATTCATAAGGATGTTTTTTATGTCATTCGTTGTGTACGAAGTGAAAGCTTGTGCATTTGAATTAACTGAGATACTACCCTGCCCCCGATCATGATTGAAGGTTTCAATTTGTACGAAAAAGAAACTCCTACGTCTTAGGCTCAAAGGGGTTGACTATGGATTATATTCCTTATTACTCCACTTTTTAGGGTTTGAAAGAATGCATGCACATTGTCAGTAAGGTCTGTCCAAAAGCATACTGTATGAGATTATGGTATTGTTTTCGTCATCCTCCCTCTAAAGGCTTACAACTTTTAAGGAGAGTTGGATATCACAAAAGGGAGTAAAAATCACAATTTAAATATAGTGAAAACGAATGGATTAATTTAAGACAAACATATGCAATGCATTAATGAAACAAAGTTTGACATAATAGATAAATGTTCAATCAAACAAAAGAAATTACAATTGAAAATTCAAAATGAACTGGACACTCTCAATAATTTGGAATGGGAGCAGTGATCACGTTGGGAGTCTCAAGAGGGTCAAACTCAATCTCCTTAGCATCAATCATATCTTGAATTTTGTTCTTCAGAGCCCAGCAACCATTCGTATCATGTCCAGGACTATCAGAATGATATACACACCTTTCATTGGGATGGTAACTAGGAGCAAAAATATTGGGATTTCAAAGAGGAGCCTTTAACGTAATTAGCTCTGCCTTCAACATGTGTTGTAACGCTTGAGCCAATGACATATTGATTTTGGTGACTTTCCTTTTAGGTGCGACCTCCTTATGCTGATTCCCCTGTTGATGTTGTCGCACTGATGCAGGATTATGGATCAGGACTGCCCCCACAGATTGGTCGCGATTAATCTTGTAACAACCCTTTTGGCCGTACACACCATTGTACTCTTTCTTCCCATTCTATTTCTTCTTTTCAGTACTTGAAGATGCATCCATCTGGATTTTTCCACTTTTAATTCCGCCTTCAACTTGTTCCCCAGTTAGAATCAGCTCGGTGAATCCAACTGAAGAACTTTCGATTAGGTGATTGAAGAAAGGTCCTGTCAAAGTTCCCATAAAGATATCAACCTGCTCCTTGTCAGATAAAGGAGGTTGAACCCTTCCGGCTAGGTCTCTCCACTTTTGAGCGTATTCTTTGAAACCCTCATTGGAACCCATGGTCATTCCTTGTAATTGCACCCTAGTTGACGCAAGATCGGCGTTATATTGATATTGGCGGTAAAAGGCGGTGGCCAAATCCTCCCATGTATGGATGTTGGAACCTTCTAACAGGTAAAACCACTCCAATTGAGTCCCAGATAGACTCTTTTAAAAGAAGTTCATCCACAACTTCTTATCAGTGGTATGCGGTTGAATTTTTCTGACGTAAGATCTCAAGTGAAGCTTAATGCACGAGACACCATCGTACTTGGCATGATTGGAATCTTTAATTTGTGGTGAATAACTACCCTAGGCACCAAATCCAAGTCTTCAAACTCCAAGACAGGCACAACTTGGATCTCCACAACTTTCAGTCTATCTTCTAGTTGCTTATATCTATCATCGTTCGGTGGATATTTGTCATCAGAATAATCCTCGTCTTCAAAGATTTGATTGTTCCCACCCCTAGTGCAGGTGCTTCTAGTATCTTCATCTTGATTTTCATTCTCTTTCGAGGAATCTTCTTCAACTTGGGCTTGTTTGACGGGCCCTTTAAACCTCTTCCCCATGTTTAGGATGCTAGCTCGTTTCTTTTCCTTCTTCTTGCTCCCTTTGGTGAAGAGTGCTTTCAGATCTTCCCGCCCCTTGTCTAAGTTCAGTAACACTGGGCATTCCGAGTTTAGAGATCTTTAACTATTTCCTCTAGAGTCATTTTCTTACTGAAATAAACAGTGAGAAAATGAGAAACCTGTCTTGAGAATACCTGTTATGCAATGACATGCATGATATGTAAAATGTAATGTTTTCAAGGATCTCGCAGGGTAAACACAAGAAAATTTCAGAAATTGAACTTTGATTACAGCTTTTAAGAACTTCGTATCATTAAATTTTCTTCTACGAAAATCAAGCTCACCATGTCAAGTGGGTCGTAGCCCTTGACTTAAGTAACCATGTTTTGGTTTTTGACAATATTTGGTTAGATGAAAATAAATCCTCTTTCCTCTTGATAGACGTCTGGTTCGGTATAACCCTGCATCATAAGCCCTTGAGACCCTTGAAATGGTTATTGAAAATTCTATGGTATGATGTCATGATGTTTATGTACAAGTAATCATATACAAGAAAAGCAAACAAATCCTTAGGTTTAGGCTTGCATGGGGTTTGTAGGTAAGTACCCTCTTGAAGTTTAGTTGGTTTAACCTATCCTACAAAGTGGTTGGGTTCTAGGGAATCTCAATATCATTGGTCTTTCTTCATTGGGAATTATCTCAGCCCAATTAATCTTTTCTTGCGGCTGAAATATCCCAAAAGTTTGATCTCAATGAGCGTAGTATCGAGTATCAACCAATCATCAGCTTTGCACCAAAGTAAGCTATCTGACTACTTCCTAATGGCCAAGTTGTTCAATTAAAGGTTCTACGGCCAGTTAGTACTTCATGACACCGCTCACCGGCCCCGTATTCTCCTCGATTCAATACAAGGGATACCAGTACAAATAAATGCGTCACACTAATGCTTCAACCATATCTATCTACGTCGTACAATTTCCACAATCTATTTCTACTTACCTAATAATGTTCCCCAATCCGGGTAGATGATCAATACAAGCCAAAACAAGTATCCAAAATGTAAAGCAAACAAGTCAAACAATGGAAGCATTTAAAGGTGATCTAGATCTAAGGTAACTCCACTTTTAAGTTATGTCCCCAACAGAGTCTCCAGTTCTGTAATACGGTGGGAGAACTGACTTGGGGTTTTGCGTTTTATCGCAATTGTTGCGGATAGCAAGAGTCGCCACTGAATTTTCTTTTATCCAATAAAGGAAAGGGTGAAAAGGACAGGAAATACCTTTTGAGAATTTTAGTGAGTTAGGGGGGTAGGTTATGAAAAGGGAAGGTGTTAGAACCCTTTTCATCTATAATTATCTACGGGTTCTTAGTTGCTTGATCACTTTGAAATGCTTTGTTTGAAATGTTTTTGTTATGTTTTTGAAAATATTTTTTAAAGATTCCTTTGTTTAGGAGAACTTTGTAATGATTCTCCTCTCTATAATAATGTGTTGTACCCCAAAATTTGCCCTCCCATATTTCTCAAAACATTTCAAGAAAGATCCTCAAATTGCTCAAGGAAGTCCAAGGGTTGACCAGACAAACTCTATCCTAAGGCAGTCTACCTCAAATTAGGGTTTCATTTTGCATCAAGATACTTGAGTCCAAGGGATCCCAAATTCTCACCATTGTCCTAATATGTTATCAAGATCATCCATGTCAAGTTTCAAGCCTTGCAGAGAAAGTTTGCTCAATCAATTGCTCAAAGGCCTGAAAATCGATTGTGCTAGGGCAAAAGTCAATTGTGGCCCACATACAGTCAAACTTCAATATTTTTGGTCAACATCCTCATTTTGAAGTATTATTCATCATTTTATCAAGGGTTGATCATGATTCATCAAGGATTGCTCACAAGTCATCAAAACCCAAAAGTTGATAAATTAGGGTTTTGTAGGAAAAGTCAACTCAACTTTTACAAAGCATAACTTTCTCATACTTTATGATAAATGACCCATCCAAAGCTCATTTTTAAAAGGATGCAATTCCCTACAATTCATATTCATCTCCCAAGTTCAAAATATGCACTCACAAGAAGTTATGGATTTGGACATTATAGGTCATTTTGAAAAGTCAACAAAACACCTTTTTTTTCAAAGCTTCATACATGAATATGGAAGAATCAATTGAGATTATACCAAAAGGGTTGCTTAGAGGACATCTTGAGCTTTCTAAAAAGTCTAAGAACACCTTCATAGAGCCAAAATTGAAGAAGTTATGCATTGGTGAAGTTGACCTTTTTTGCAAAATTGCCAAAAGTCAAAAGTGCCTCAAATTGCAATTTTTGTTAAATGAGCCTAACGTTTTACACTTGTTTTGAGTTGGTAGCATGGTCCAAGAGCCCTAGCTATTTCCACTTTCCTTTATTTTATTTTTACCATTTATTTTGATTTTTTATTTCAATTAAATCAATTTAAATCAAAATAAATCATGAAAATATCCAAACCATTTAAGTCTTGAGATTTGGTACATGTTTCAGGTTCCATATACAGCTAGCAAGTGAATCAAATCGTGCAAGGCCTATGTGTGCATAAAAAGATTGATTTTAGCCTATTTTGGAAAGATTTTCATGGAAATCAAATCAAGATCAAAAGCCATAATTGATAAAGATTGAGAGCACAATTGTAACCCTAATTCAATCAGTGGTATATAGTGGACAATTGCAGACAAAAAATACAAGGTTTGGAGGCGTGGAGAGGCAAAACCAAACTTGGAAAAATCACCAAAAAGTGCTGATCTGATCTTGTACTTCCAGGCATTTTCAAGACTCCTAAGCCATCTCATTCACATCCTGGGCATACAAGGAAGCTATACCAATCAAGAACTAGCATTTTCCTGCGCTAGAACTCACTGTAAGTGGTCCACGATTTGTCTCTATTTTCATAATCAAATCTCTCTATTCTTGCATCCTTATCATGTTTCAATAGAATATTTGTAATCCTGATCATGTTTGCAACCTAACAGTACCATTTAATTGCATTATTGTTAGTTGTATAGGAATCCACCATTGTTAGGGTTCCTTGGTGTGTTTTGGGTTTTTCTTACACAGGCAAAATTGGTCCACAAGAAGGGCACCATAATGCTCAGCAAGCCAAGGCGGTTTGATTCATGGCTTTAGATTCCATTTATCGTGCATGGGGATGATTTTGGAAAATCGTTGGCCTATAGTTACAGACATTTGGCCGTAGGTAAAAGTCAGTGATCTTTTAGCAACAGAGGGAGGATAGGGACGATGGCGTGGCAAGCTTTGATTTCCCCATTTAAATTTGAGCGCCGATAATGGTTATTCTGTTTGTTTTCCATATTATTATTTATTATTACTTCATATACAACACGCGCACGTAGCTCAGTTGGTAACAAGGCAGGTGGAAAAAGCTATAGGACCTGGGTTCGAATCCCAGGTCCCCCCATATATTTCATGTTCTTTTTATTTGCATAATTAGACATGTACGCACCATGAAGACCACCATGTGACCTCAAGGCTCCACCATTGGATCTCCAGGAGGCCAGATCTGAAGGCCATTGCATGAAGGACCATGATGCACCCTGGTCAATGCACAACATGGAATCTTGGAAAGTCAACGTGGATCAGTTTCTTTTGGGCCCAGAAAAGTGCTCAAGACACCCCCCAAATTGTTGTTTTACAGGCCCAGTACTCTCTTCTTTTCTTTTTTATTTTGGCTTTATCTAATTTATTTAAATTATTTTTACTAACTAAAATTAATTCTTTTTTTAATAAAATCATAAAATCAATTTTTTTCATCAAAAGTAGATTTAGGTTTTATTTTTTATAAAAAAATTGATTTAGTTAGTTAATTTAATTTATTAGGTAAATTTAATTCCTTTTGTAAATAAATTAAAAACAATTAGAAAATTAGGGTTTTAGTTTAATTTAATTTCTATTTTCTTTTCCTTAAAAATAACCAAAAATACAAAAATAGGCCAAATTTAATATCTTCTTAATTTAATTTAATTAGTAATTAGGTTTTTGCATATTTAATTTAAAACTTTTTTTCTTAAAATAATCAAAACAACAAAAACAAATATTTTCTTTCAATTAGGTTAGACGGGGTCAAAACCCTAACTTCCTTTCGTTCTCTATTCGTCGCGCATTTATTTATTTTTATTTATATTGATGTAATTGCTCATGGGATGTAATAGATTAATTAGGGCTTTTTCCTTTCATTTATCGTTTTGATGGGTTTTTTTTTGGCTATGTAATTAATATCCGAAGCCTTGTAATAGCGTAGCTTTATTTTCTCGCACTTTAATTTCCGCAAATATTAAACTGTTAGATGTATGATATTAGGGTTGCTTGACAAGAATGTATGTTAAATTTAAAACGGTTAGCAAACCTTAAATGTGCAAAGATAATAACTTGAAATTGAATCACTCGCACATGCGCACTCCTAGGGTATACTATCACTTCGGTTGCCTTCGATAAACGATCATTAAGTATAGGGTATTTTAGTGGTCGCTCTCTTGTCTAAACAAAGATCAAGTGTCCCGTTCAGAAATGTTGCCTCGGAAAGGTTCCCTCGGAAATGTTTCCTCGAATATTGATCTTAAGACATTATTGTTATTACTAAGACGTCCTAACATTGCTTTAGTGATCGTACGTCCCTTTCGAATTGACCCTTAAAACTCCAACGACGGTGCTACCTACTCACTAATAGTGGGATAGCATTGTCTAAAGGAAACAAGAATAGAAACGTTCTCTTTTTCGAGTAGGTAGATGCTAGTAGGTACTTGCTCAAAACAAACTTTTTTCCACACTTACACACTTTTCAAACAAAGTTTTCAAAACGAATTCGTAACACTCTTGAAGACAGAAGCAAGAGTTAAATCGAAGTAAAACAAAAACTTTTTTAAATAAAACACACACAAGCAATTTTGAAAATGATGATCAAGTACCCAAGAGCCCATGGAAAACCACGGATAGAAAGGGTGCTAATACCTTCCCTTTCTATAATCTACCCCCCGTACTCAAAATCTCGAAAAAAGGAATTTTTCTGTGCTTTTTTCCTTTCCTGTTGGATAAAATAAAAGTCGGTGGCAACTCTTGCTTACCGCGA
Source organism: Vicia faba (assembly GCA_948472305.1). NCBI lineage: Eukaryota > Viridiplantae > Streptophyta > Magnoliopsida > Fabales > Fabaceae > Vicia > Vicia faba. The sequence goes on from OX451740.1 coordinate 288,730,176, forward strand.
CATTTTGCAAACACAAACGCAAAACACAAACCAGCATTTCAAACAGTCCGGTTTTGGCCACCGTATCACATAATGCATACAAAGTGTTGACTTTTTAAAATATTTCATTTGAAAGTGCCTTTGCTTAGGTGAACTTTGTAATGATTCTCGTCTCTATAAGAATGAATACAAAATGTTGACTTTTGAAAATATTTCATGGAAAAGTGTTGGTGTTTTTGAAAGATGTTTTGAAATGTTGTGAGCAAGCAACTACGAGCGTTTTACCTACTCAAAAGTCTTAGTTCTTTTCCTCCTCCTTTAGATAACGCTATCTTACCATTGATTTATAAGAAGCACTATTATTAGATGCAAAGGGACAGGTGCGTGTCAATCGTATAGTCATAGAAAGCAGCTTGTAAGACGCTTTAGCAATTTTCGTAAGGGACTAAGATTGTTTTACCGAAGGCAACATCGAGGGACTTTGATCTTGTATTTAAGGGTCTTTGCTAAAGCGTCCCACGTTCGAGGGACATGACTATTTTTATCTGAGGCAACAAGTGTGGATAACCCTAGAGGTGCAAGCGTGAACAGTGCTTGATTTCATGCATTTGTTCTTGAATTAGGGTTTCCTAAAGTTTGATTTTATCTTTCCATACATACCCTAATTACTAACAATTATATTAAAGCGATAAATTGTGGAAATTAAAATCCTACGCTATTACATCACTTGGGGGATGGGGGTACAATTTTACAAATGGGGAAATAAAAGTAAATAAATCCTAATTATACTATTACAACCATATTGAATGACAATAAAAATATAAAGAAATATAAAGATAACATAAAAAAGGGGAAAAATTGGTTTAAGAAAACTTTTATGTGTTGACACATGAGCTTATGCATTGATACGAAAATTTTATGTATTGACGCATGCATTAGCTCATACTGCTTTGTATTGGCTCATATCATCTCTTTTCCCCTGGAAATCAAAATCAACTCAGTATGAGTCGACACATAAGGGTTTTGTATCGACTCATACTATTTTGTATCGACACATGCTCTTTTTGTATCGACTCATGCTCATTTCTAGCTCATGGAAATCAAAACAGCTCAGTATGAGTCGATACATAAGGTTTTGCAAGACTCATATTGCTTTTTGTCAACACATACGTGTTTTGTGTCGACTCATAACTTGTTTTTTACATAGCATGTGTCGACTCATAGTGTTTCGTGTCGACTCATACTGCTATTTTTTCTTGTTCTATCATTGTTTCGATGCATATATGGTTAACTCTCAACACGTGATTAGTGCAAATGAAGAACAAGTATATGGTTAGCTTTAAGGAAATTATATCTATATTTTGTCTTCAAAAATGAATCATTAATGATGCTTTATATGAAGCGTTCAAAGTCAAGAAAACTTACCTTGAAGCTGAAATTTGTGTTTTGAGTTTGAATTGTTGTGTTAGCTGTTTACTCAAATTGGAGGTGGCTATTTTTGAGTTTGGAAAATAGTGATGTTACAGAAGTTGTTCTTGAGTTTGAACAACTTAAATATTTTGTATGTGGAGTGTTTGGATAGTTTGTTTGGACAGAACTTGCAAGGTGTGAGAGGTTCAAAGACTTGGACTTCAAAGCTCAAGAGTGAAGGTTTTGTGGACAGTTATGGCTTTTTAAGAGCATGAGATTTTGAGGGATTGTCTACACAACAAAAACTTCTGTCCCTTTATCTTGCAAATGGACTCTCTATTTATAGAGGAGGTTTGAAAGAATGAGAGAGTTTGTTTTACAAGTTGTCTAAATTTTGGTTTAGTTGAGATGAAACAACCAAGTTATTATGAAAATTGGTGTTCCAATGCATGATACGAGCATGGTGTGAAGTTTCTAGGAGCTTCTAGGCATGTTGCTTCTTGGTTTGACATTGTGTGTGCAGAAAAAATAGTTGAGAGGATCAAGGAGAGTTGACTTTGTATAAAGCATGCTTTATGTGAATGGCAATGGTGCCTTTGGGCCATAAATGAAATGATGTAATGGACAATACTTGAATCACTTGGATAATGGTTCAATCAATTGTGTAAACATATTATTATGGATAGATTTGCAACTCACAAGGACTACAAAGTAAGATAATGCAGCACATCATGCAAATTTGATTATTTGTTCTTCAACAAAATGACTTGTAATTCAAGAATGGATGCCCAACTTTAGGCCCTTGAATCTCCTAGCTCAAGTATCATAACTTCATGCTCTTGGATGTTTTGGAAACCTTGAAACACCATATAAAACTTTCATATTGTCCATTTTGACAAAATGATCTTGGAACTATGTGAAAAAATGCCAAGAAGTTGGGATAAAATCCTGACAAAAATCTGTTGATAATTTCTCTAAGTGTTAAATGAAAATGCCTTGACTTCATGAATTTATAACTCAAAATCCAAGAATTTATAGGACTTAATCAGAAAAGAAAATTTGTAGATATCATCAAGATCTACAACTTTCATGTTAAAAGTTTTCTTTGAATCATCTTGCATCTTGGCGAAAGAATGGAATGAAGTAATGAAATTACCATGTATAAAAACACTTAGAAAATTTTCTAAGTCTTGAAAAGTTTGACTTTTCACATTGACTTTTGACCTTCTTGGTTTCTTGATGATCAAGTTCATATTTTTGAATGTATTGATGAATTGTGATCTTTGAAATTTAATGTTGACCAAAAAGTTAAAGTTTGACTTTTGGTGTATCAATTGACTTTTCAACAGTTGACCAAATTTCAACTATCAATCTGCTGATCTTGAGAAATGATTTAAGCCATGGAATTGGGTCAACATGTTATGTTTTAGTTTTTGAATATCTTTGTGAAAAATATCTTGAGAAAAGAGAGGGAAAATTTTTGGGTACAACACTGGGTACCACCAGAACAGTAGTAGATTTCTGCTGCTTTTTGACATAAATATCATTTATTTCCACAGCCAAACACTCCCATATCCCACATGATACAAAGTTAAGGTTCCAATCTCAAATTCCTATTCACATACATAATTATCAACATTCTAATTCACAAAAGAAACATATTTGCACATAAAATCATTCAATTAAAAAACATTTTGATTTCATGCAATACTCAAACCTCGACACTGACACATCAACTGTATCAAAACACCGACAGAGATGATAAACTATAGAGATTAACAATTACCCACTCATATATATCATGAAATTACATACATCTAATTCAACCAATTTCATCAATTAACAACCCAGTCATGCATATACTCACACTCAATTAGAAATAAGAAAAATTATGGAAAGATGAATCTACACATGATACTACCCTATCACATGGTATTATACAACCCCGATGAAATATAAAATCCCACCCTTACATTAGAGTTCTTGCCAAGGCTTCATCCTTAAAAATGGAGGTTCCTCTTATCTTGAGCCATAACCTCCACTTCTCTCTTTTCTCCAAAACACGATCTTCTCTTATCTATTTCCCATGATCGCCAAAAAACAAAAGTGATTCCTCTCTTCCTTGTTTTTTTTAAGAATTTAACCCTTGGACCCTTTCCATGCTATCCTTATTATGTTCTCACTTACTCCTCTTAAAATTACCACAAGCCCTCAATAGCTCTACACCAATATTACCTCTATTATAATTAAATATAAATAATCTCAAATAAATAATTTAAATAAAATAATTACTTCTAATTATTATATAATTTCACCACTACCCCACAACATATTGTCACGACACACATTATTTCCCAAAATCACATACATTCTCCAATAATTCACAATTAATCAATTAAATAATTAATTATAATTTTGGGGATTTACAACTCTCCCCCACTTAGAAAATTTTCGTCCTCGAAAATTACTTGATGGGAACAACTATGGATACGACTCTCGAATCCTACTCTCCAACTCCCACATCATGTTCGGCAACATTTCGAATACCACTAACCAACATATCACATCATGAACCACAATAGTCCAACAAGATGTATTTCTACTGAGTTATGAACGCACAGGTTATTTCACTCATTGTTCCATCACCCTAGGATATATGATCTATCGCCATAGGATCTCGTTCACTCTTGAATTAGAACACAACGAAATCGTTACCATCACCATAGGTAACGCTACTCTAATTTCCCTTCATATGAATGTTCTACTCGTACGCGAACCCTTGCCATAGGAAATGAGGCAACAACCTAGTTTAAGAACATAGAGTTCCACGTCATGAACATCGTCTCTATCATTTCATCACACAGTAACACCATCATAGGAACATCAATATAACCACAATATTGACAATATTGACACACAAACATTAGTACCACAATGCTACGATCAACCAATCTATCATGCAAATCAATACATCTATTAAGTCGCAGTAACACAATAATATATAAACCTTTCACCTATCACTTCCATTCTGGAATGTCCACTAGTTTGCATCAGTCCCACAAACTTTTGATTTTTAACCTTTGACTCCTAACAAGTCATACATGCATAACGAATTGCGCCACATTACTCTTCAGTTATGCCACTTTTATCATCTACCTTAAATTCACTGTCCTCATTTTGATTTCCATCAACTATTAGATCTACAAGTTTCACATCTAGCATCTGACACTCTTAAATATCCACCAGAAAATCATTGTTCATTTTTTATATCCTCATCCTTCCACTCTGTGGCGTTAGCTCGCACACAAACTCAACTTTTTGAATTGTTCAATAAGTCCTAACTCCTTCCTAGCCTCTTTTCCATTAGATTCAAACAAAATGGTGAATGTATTCTCTCAATAGAACGTCTAACACTTTACACACCATCAAGCTGGAAAGACACGTCTATCCCATCTAACACGATCTTGTCTACTATCAACAAGAGATTAAGGGTGATCATTTCCTTAATTTGTCAATAGGTAGCCGACAACCATAACAGAGCATAAAACATCGTTACCAAACTATAATAGTGTTTCTTTAAAACTTGTGCTAAAAGTCACCTAAAGCACCATGGTCTAATAAAATCCTTTGAGGTTTACAAATGCTCCCATAATTTCCTTCTCATTCGATCTCATCAATGAGACACCACCGCCCAAACACATTAAATAGTCTTCTTCACATTCACTTAGCATCGCCCAAACGGTAAATATCTTCCAACCTAGTGAATGCTAATATACCAAACACATTACAAATCATTTCTTTCCAATTGAAGTTTTTAATCCATGTATAGGACTTTAACAACATTTGTAAGTCCTTAGTTTTCCCTCAAGTCTCACAACATCGAGGATCCATATATTTTCACAATTGGATCTCATTCCAATCACAATATCAATAATATCGTCCCCACATCCGGTTGGTGGTAGAAACTCCCCAAGTTCTCTCTGACACATGTCGATACTTTGACATCACAAACATGATTCCAACTTTCCTTGAATTTATTTTTCCTTTTCCATTACATCTCTTTTTCCTCAGAAGCTATCGTCACTCCAATCATTCTTAAGCGACATAAGCTTCACTTTCATGGGAATTTCCAATACCTTCACATCCTTCCTAATACCAAATGACTCATTCCCTCAGTTCATTCATTAACAACATGTCATATATGACCTCGTCTCAAACAAACTGATCTAAATATTCGCAATGCCTACACCAAGTTCTAAAAGCTATCCTCTAACTATCCCCACCATTCACCCGAATTTGAAGGTAACTCGATCTCAATTCAATTATACTTAAGTCATACTCGCCTACCAGTTGGTCCATCAAATCGTCAATCCTTCGAAGTGGATATTTAATCTCAATCATTACCTTAATCAACTTCCCGTAATCCACATACATCCTCCTACAACCATTATCACAAACATGCAAACATCGCCTCATCCCTTAAGAGTTATTATACTAGCTAAGTAGATATCTTCAGGCATAAGAATCTGCGTCGAATCATTAAAAAAATTCGTAAGCACTTGGTTTAACTCTAAACAGTTCACCCCAAGGATAACATCAAGTTAATCCAACATCTCCCTATAACGACAAGTCGCTATTATCTCGGGGAAAACATCAAGACGCACACACAACTGGCACACCATTAGTAATAACATCTCCCTCCACTCCTATAGATATGAACGACACAAGTATCGGATCATTCCCTCTCAAGGATACTTCGACCTGACCGCTAGACATAAATCTTGAATTCATACTTCCTTCAAAATCAGGAACAACATAACATCAACAACACCTACACTGTTGCAATTAGTGGTACGCTACACCAACAATTTACAACTGAAACATCTCTGAAAAATAAAATCTCCTCCCTTACTTGTCTTAAACTAACCCCTGCATACAAACAATATAAAAGCAAACAAGCAGCGATAGTGTTTCACACACATGTCACATACTAAGAGAAAAACAACATCAATAATATTCAACTGTCACTTCTCACCGACTCAACAACTTGGCCAAACAGACCGACCTGCTCCAATACCACTATGTAACACCCTAGTTTCCCCGCCCATATTTTAAAACATTTATCAAAGTAAAAATTAAAACACAAAACATTTAGGATGCTACCCAAATGCGTATATCGTCCATATACTAATGCGTATGTCATCCATATATAATCACATGCTAACACCTATAGCACATACATATAGTCACATACTAACACATATAGCATATACCAGTAATCATATGATATCACTATTATCATCACATCACCATTTCATCAACCAAATTATGCAATGTCATATAATATATTAATGCACAATACTGACTCAGATGCATGTGATATAATCCTTTAACAAATAGGTTTACCTCACTCTCGATCCCTACTATAGGACCAAAGTCCACCAATATCGTGAACAGTTAGGCTCACATCGCTCCCGATCCTCACCATAGGACCAGAGCACACCAACAAGACTAAAGTCATCACCATGAATGAAAGCAACATAAACATACAACAAATTAAAAACTATTGATATTCATATCCATAAATGTAACATGCCATTACAGGCCACCATGCAACACTCTCCTGCCAAAACATGCAATAATAGCAACACAACGATATAGTAAACAATAACAAAGTATTTTCACATATCCATTAATGCAACATCATATTGTCACAATTCACCAAGCATGTTATAAACTCATCATTTTATAACGAGTAACAATAACATAACATAGAAACATTATAACAACACAACATCATGGTATCACAATTCACCAAGCATGTTATCAAAGTTCTACATAACAACACAACTTGACACCCAAAGAATCCATATCCATGCATTGAATAGTTGGAATTCTGATACCAAAAATATTTTTAAGAGGAAGTACGATAATAAGCTTTCCAAAGATTCAAACGACGCGTCAATTGAACACCTGAAACAAAAGTTATGAATTTCAGAAGTTTTAAAATTAATTTCGTCAACACAGTGATAATCGGTTACCCAACATTTGGTAACCGATTACCATGCCTTCCAGTATCAAACCTACGCAAAAATATCTAGTGGTAACCAGTTACATCAAAACTGGTAATCGGTTACCTCACAAAACAGTGGCCAATATTCCCAATCTTTTGACCAGGTAATCGGTTACCCCAAAATTGGTAATTGATTACCACTGCACGAGATTTTTTCTCCTATTTTCAAAATACGAAAACCACTTTTCTCAAACACAAAAATTCCTAATTCGCATACAATTACATCCACTCATCACCTTTTAAACGGTACACAAACTCGACAATTATATGAATATAGCACACGAGATAGAAGTGTATCATTAATACACATCATAAGCAACACAACATACAAATACATGTCGTTTTACTCAACCACATATTGATTAAATCACTTAATGCCAATAAGACTATTTTTATTGAAAAGAATGTCACGCTAGATTTCTAACTCTTCGAGCAGTGACCCAAACAGAGTTATAATTAAAATGATATGAATTTTTAAAGTTTACAAAATTGTTGTTCAAACAGTAGTAACGGGTTACCCAAAAACTGCCTAAAATCATTTATTTCCACAGTCAAACACCCCCAAATCCTACATGATACATAATTCATGTTCTAAGCTCTAATTCCTATTTACATACAGAATTATCGACATTCTAATCCACAAAAGAAACACATTTACACGTAAAATCATTCAATTAAAACATTTAAATTTCATGTAATACTCAAACCTCGACACCGATATATCAACTGTATCAAAACACTGACAAAGATGGTAAACTATAGATATTAACATTTACCCACCCATATATCCTGCTATTACATACATCTAATTCAACCAATTTCATCAATTAACAATCCAATCATGCATATAATCAAACTTAATTAGAAATAAGAAAAATTATGGAAAGATGAATCTACACATGATACTACCCTATCATATGGTATTATACAACCCCAATGAAATCTAAAATCCCACCCTTACAATAGATTTCTTGTTAAGACTTCATTTTTTGCAATGGAGGTTCATCTTATCTTGAGCCTCAGCCTGAACATAACCTCAACAACACCCAAACTCTTATAATTAGTGGTACGTCACACCAACACTTCACAATTGAAACATCTCTGAGAATAAAATCTCCTCCCTCACTTATCTTAAACTAACCCCTGCTTACAAATGATACAAAAGCAAACAAGCACCGACAATATTTTACACACATGTCGCGTACTAAGGAAAAAAATAACATCGACAATATTTAACTGTCACATCACACAAACTCAACAAATTTTCCAGATGGACCAACCTGCTCTGATTCCACTATGTAACACCATAGTTTTCATAGTAAAAATTAAAACACAAAGCATTTAGGATTCTACCTTACAACAATACATGCTCATACTTCAGTATATGTAAATTATGTCATCTTAAAAGTTAATAATAACAACTACTAATTCAACTTCACTTTATTGTAGCGAAAAATATTAACATCCAATATACATTATTCATAACATAATTATGAAACAACAAAGTTATAACTGAATTCAACATAGTAGATAGCATAAGTCTCCAACAATAGATTATCACATAAACGCCAAACTCAGTGGTACATATCACAGCAGATACCAATGGCCAAAATAATACGAAAAAAGCTATCTCTTCCTACACGCTTCCACGCCTCTATTCCAAAATAAATGCACGATATCGTATGAAGCTTTAAGAATAATATTTGGTTCTACAATATTATCTCTGAGTTTTGATGATAACAAATGATTATGTTTGTATGAACAATTTGGTTACTCTAATGTTTGTTATTGTTGAGTACTTAACAAACAGGTTCTGCTTCTGATGGATGGCATGGACAAGACAATAGAAGAGAATTAATTCCACTTTTACGCTACATAAGTTCTGTTGAGCAGTCGGATGACACTCTAGAAGGCTCTAAAATGTAAGCTCGGATGTTTGTCTATAGAAACCAGACAGAAGATCTGAAGACAAAAGTTATTACTTAAGTCCAGATGGTAAAGACTTAAGCTTATAAAGACAACATGTTCTAAGGAAACAATCAGAAGATCTGAAGACTCAAGTTTCTACTAAAGTCCAGATGCTAAAGACTCAAGTTTCTAAAGACAGTATGTTCCAAAGAAACAAAGTTAGAAGATCTGAAGACAAAGTTTCTACTAAAGTCTAGATGCTAAATACTTAGTTTCTAAAATATGACTTATTTCAAGAAGACAAAGTTAGAAGATCTGAAGACAAAGTTTCTATTGAAGTCCAGATGCTGAAGACTTATGTTTCTAATAACAAGATTCTTAAAGAACCAAGTGCTAAATATTATAAAGATGGAAGTTTTAAAGATTGAAAAGAATTAAAGTTCTAAAGAACCAAGGTTCTCTACAACGGATTTTCAAGACCAAGTGCTGAAGACTCTAAAGATGCAGTTCTTAAGATTCTGAAGACTTGAAGTTCTTCTGATCTAAGGTTTTATACAACAAGTTCTCACGACCAAGTGCTGAAGACTCTAAAGACGCATTTATGAAGACTCTGAAGACTTGAAGTTATGAAGACCTTATGTTATGTTCTTGCTTCTAAACCCATGCTCGCAGAAGCCTCTGAAGTGCATAAGGAAATAATATAAAGATAGCATGGAACAATAGTACACAGTACAAAAAATTCTTATTCCACTACCTCTCCACTAGCTTGAATTGTGGAAGAGATAAGGACGTAGCAGTACTATGTGTAACGACTCTTTTTCAAATAGCCAACGACTCTATTTTGCTTGGCTATATAAGAAAAGAATCATATGTTAAATAGTTGTCGGTGTTCAATGTTAAAAATGAAAGCATACATTATTGGAACACAAACAGAAAGCTATCAACCACTATAACAACAATAAGAATAACTATTATCAAAATGATTCTTCAATCATGTTGATAATGATTATAATGAAATCATTGATTCACAATATGCTTAATTTCATATGCTGCATAAAGCTTGCAAAGCCGCGGAAGATAATGAAGATGGTCATGAAAGCTCCATCTACAAATCCACAACACAAATGTTGTCTTCTAAAGTGATCATAGAAGAAAATAGAACAAGGGTTGTTATCTAGAATGTTCTAAGGTGAATCAAGATGAAGAAGTTCTACTCTTTTCAACATCAAGATCAACAAAGCTTTTAGAAGCTTATGAAGAAGAAGACTTCAACAATTCAAGTGCTTTGGGATATTGTCCGTATAGAAGCTACTTGAAGAAAATAAGACCACACATTGAAGCTACAATACAATGTAATATTTTTAGTGTGTATTAGGTTCTTCTGATGTACTTAATCATGTTTACATCCAGCTTGTGTAGAACCATAATATTGTAAACAAATGTAAATAAAAAAATTGTTTTATGATACGTTGAGAGACTCGATTGACTCAGGATTCTCAAGAATACTTTGCCTCTGGTCATCATAGAATAAATCCTGGTAGTGGATTCTATTGGGTCAATGGTAGTCATATCTTAAAAGAGGAATGAGTGAAGGTCAGCCTTCTGAGATCACTGATGGATATCATTAGAATGAAATTCGGATAGGAGATTCTGAAGAATCAGATTCTGTTGGGTCAATGAATGTTATATCCAGTTTAGATCTCTGAACGCGTCATTAGATGTTAGTCACCAGAGGTTGCCCGTGCGATTGTAATCAAATTGGTTATAGTTAATTAAGTCCTTAAGTTCAAGGCGAAATCACCTTGGTAGGGTGGACTGAACTAGCTTGGGGTTTTCTCAAGTGAACCAGGATATATCGCGTGTTCTTTACTTTTTCTTATGCTTTAGAGTTCATGTTTTCTTAACTTAATTGGAAGCATTACTTAGAAGTAACACTCAGAAGCATTGTTCAATGAGTAATGCTTAGAAGCGAAAGTTATCCAAGAAAGGAAAACCCAATTCACCCCCCTCCCCCCCACCTTTTCATGTGTTTTCTTCACACCTTCAATTGGTATCAGAGCCTGGTTCTGTTATTAATGGATATCAAACACCTAACAGTGTCAGATAAAGATCCATATTCTTTGTGAAGAAATACTCTAAGGTGATAGTTATTAAATTTTCAACTACTGTCTTAAATCAGAAAATTGAAGAACAAGCTGACAAGGAAGATTCATCAAATAAGAAGTTATATTTGTTGAATGATTTTGATTAAGTTCCTTGAGAGTATGAGATGTTTTCAAGAAATAAATTAGTCCACCCTTGACTTTCTCATAAGATCTCATTAGGAATCTTTTCAAAAGAAGAAAGATTGTTGTCTTCTGATTTTGATACATAGGAACTTCATGATGAAGTCTGTAGTAAAATTTCAGAAAATTTAAACAGAGAAATTCAAATCTCTAAGAAATAATTTGTATGAGTCAGAATATCTGAAGCCTATCTGATCAAGCAGACAAAATATCTTATGCAGAAGATCTAAACATTGGCTCTGTCGAAGGAAGCTTTACAGAAAAACAGATATTGATGAGAAAAGAACGCTCATTGATTCATCAGAAGTATGATCCAAGATTTATTTTGAACAAGTTAGCTCAGTATTGCAAGAAGAATATTTTCAGTCACAATCGTCAAAAGTTTGATGATATTTGTATTAGAACAAATTCTGCAATTTGTTCAAGGAATTAATAATTCATAAGATGCTAGGAAATGTTAGTTAATTTCTATTTATCACATAGCTTCTCAGCAGTTTATGAAATATTAACCTTCTGAAAAATAAGATTCTATTCAAAGAAAGTTTGACAAACATATGGATGTTCTGATAATAAAGGATTAGAATATCTGTACTCTGAACATTATTCTCAAGAAGTCAGACGGGTGATTCTAAATAGAAGAATGAAGAGATCATCTGAAGAGAAGACTGACCCTGTCTCTCATATTAGAAAGTAGAGTTCAAAAAAAGATTATTCTTCTTAAAATCAGATAACTAACAATACTCAAAGAAATAAGAGGAATCAATATGAAGATAATTCAGAACCTATGAAAGACCGCTCTGAAGAAAGCATTAGAAGAAAGAAGTTGATCCGAAGCTATATCTAAAAGGAAGCTAAAGTTAAAGATAGATGGAAGATCTTCAAGAACATGACAATATCATTTCTCTCCTTCTCTTTACTTATTATACTTCTGCTATTTTTATTATAGATTCAATTATCAAAGGATGTTTCGGTCAGAAATATCTCTGATAAGATGGAACCCTTTAGTTATCAAAACCCTAAGTATATTGATCGTGTCACTTAGTTAGAAGAAGTGGTTAACGTGTGTAACCCTTGATTATTCTTAATCATCAAACGCTACCTAAGTTAGATCATGAACATTGTGCAATTTCTTGAATTAATTTGTCATGATTAATTTTATTAATTACCTTCCATTATTTTTTTTAAAATACTCACACTCACACATCACTCCCCACACTTGTTAAGAAACCCTAAAAAACCCTTTTTCTCTCAACTATTCCTCATCTCTCTCGGAGTTCTCCATCCTCTTCAAAAGTTCTTCTACAACCGTCTTCAACATCTCCATCCACTTTCAACGATGATGACTCCTGATCAAGAAGAAGTTGTTAAGTTTTCTAGTGAATTGGAACAAGCCCTAAATCTATATGTCACAACATCGTCAACTATTGCGTCTTCGTCTTTAACAATGGTTCCGTCATCTTCAACCGTTCCTCCTACAAATGCAATCGCCCCAGCTTCATCTTCGAATCCAGTAATTAACACGAACCATATCACTCAGAAATCTTTTCAAGTTTACTGCATTGTTCCTCCATCTGAGTTAGTAGTTCTTCGTGAATACATGGTTGATTTTGATAATCTTGCTGAAAATGGGTGTGACATTAGGGAGGATTCAAAATCTCAAGATGGGAAAACTACTTTCAAAGGTTACATGGTCCGAATTATGGAGCCTTAGTAAAGGATTTTTGGAAGAATGCTGACTGCGGTGATCTTCACATTATCTCAGATGTGATTGGTCAAAGAATAATCATCACAAAAAATTCTATTGTGGATCTTCTAGGTCTAGAGTTTTTGAAACAAAAATGTACCTTTGGAATGGAGTTTAGGTCTAATGCTCAAAAGAATGCTCTCCGTCAATTGCTATTTATGAATTACACCACTGAGAATAAAGAATACAAAAGTAAGGATCTTTATGATAATTTAAGAATTCAGCACAAGATCATTCTGGGTTGCATAAACACTAGATCTCCAACAAGTTCTTCAGATTATTTCAACATCAACCAACAATTCATGTTGTGCTATTGCTTGCCAAAAATAAGGTGAATCTTCCTTTTGTTCTGTTTAGTTATTTGAAGGAGGCTATCAGAAAATCAAGAACTATTGAGAATCAAGAGAAAAAGGTCTCTTTTAATATTCCATTTGGACGTCTTTTGACATATATCTTTGTAGAAAGTGGCTTGGTAGATTTTATGACAAAAGAGGCCAAGTTCACTAAATACTTTACTTCCAGTGTTGGAGAACCATTTAATAGACAGACCTTGAGAAACATTAAGATAATACCTAAATTGAAAAAGAAACACTTGGGTGAGCTAGATGAAGTCACCAAGAATAGAAGAATCCCTGTTGACAAGCTTCCTCTATTCTCCAAGACGGGTAGCTTAACTGACGTAGCTGCATATGTTGTAAGAATGGCTAGAGCGGGACATGATATGTCTAATTTCGACATCACCAAATATTCTGTTGATGAAGTTGATTCTTCTAAATGAAAAATGAAAGAAAGATCAAATGTATCTAATCCTGAAAGAAAGAAGAAGAAAAAGTCTAAACTTCTTAAAGATGCCATTATGGGAAATGAAACTTCTGTAACAACTAGTAAGTCTGTTGTTGATACTTTTGTACCTGTTTCATTATCTATTTCTAAAATTATTGATGCAGTCTCATCCATTCTAACCACCATCAAACAAACGTCATCACTTACATCATTTTCTATTCCACCATCCACCATTACCACTTCTGTTTCTGTTCCAGTTACAAATTTTCCAACTGTTTCCGAAACCACTACAACTAAAATTCCTGTAACTACAAATGAGTCTTTTCCACCATCAACACCAATCATTTCTAAATCCACCACCACACAAATTATTGCTTTAAATCCTTTTACATATCTCACTACCTTCATTCCATTAGAACCAATACACATTTCTACATCCCCATTAACCTCATCTCAATTACTTCCATAAACTTCTCATTTTTAAACTTTTAATACCAATCTGTAATTTGCCTTCTTTAACAATGAAACCACTCTCCATGACTCACCCATCATTCATCATGATCCAATTTCTCCCTCTATTCTCTAAATGTATGAAAGGACAATCTTTGATAATCAGAGAGCTATTGAAATTTCCTCAACTGAACCTTTCACTTGTTCATAACTTCTCAATATGACTGAACAACCTTTACAACAAAATCCGCATGAACAAATTTCTAAACCTAACTATCGTGAATCTAACCTAGCCTTGGTTGTTTATGAAAAAGCTTCTCCCAAAACCTTGGATGAATGCATTAACATTTTTAGAACTAAGGCTATGAAAAGAGTTGTGAAGCTAAGGACAGAGGCAACTACAAGTAATGAGCCTCAAGACATGGATGGTTCTTGGAAGAAGTTTCAGAAGTGGATGTATTCTGAGGTTGAACAAATGAATTCTTTTGCTGAAGCATCCAGAATTAGGGATGTTCAAATGGTAACTGAAAGAAAAGAAACTAAAGAAAGAGTCAGATTTGTTGAACTACTTGATGAAAGACAAAGAGAAGAAGCTAGAGCACTAAAAGCAGCAGAGGAAGCCAGAAAAGATGAAGAAGCCAAATTGGTAGAAGAAGCTGCTAAGGCTAAAGAAGATGTTATGGTTGTGTCATCCTCTTATCCTGCCATTTTGCGACTGGAAAAATTAATTGGTGAGATTAAAGGTGAACAACAAGTGTTCAGAGAAAGTATCATTGAACAAAAGGATGTCAATAAGAATGTCCAGAACATGCTACTGCTGATTCTACAAAAGATTTCTTCCCCTGCTTTGGAACCTTAGGCTCTAGGATTTTCTATTTACTTTTTTATTATAAACTATAAAAGTATGCTTGTGATCTTCTGATTATGTGACTATTTTAAAAATTCCTTCTGTTAACTTTTAATGTTTTTCATGAATAATTACCTTTCTGATGATGTTAAAAAGGGGGAGAAGTATAATAATTTTGATGAACCTTAAAATAAATGCATCATAATAATTAAATGATATAAATTGTGCATTTACCACTAATGCGTGTTTGTTTATTTGATTAACCGGGGAAATGTGAACAAGTTCACTAGGCATTCTAAGAAAAGTCAAAATGAAAGAAATCTGTTAAAATTCTTAAAGACTGATTATTCATATAATCAAAGATGTATACTCTGTGAACATATATTCAAATATCAGATAGACCCAATATTGTTCAGAAGTTGATAACTTTATGAAAGTGAAATTTATCTTGATTTTGGTATCATAATGTTCAGAAGATGTAAAATGTCTGAGAATGTGATATTCAGAACATAAGAATCAAAAGTATAAGAATATGCTTTCTAGAAGAACTGAGTGAATCAGAAGTTGAAGACTATCTGGTTAGAAGATTCAATAAGAAGAAGCTCTGATGAATTCAAGATATCAATTGGTTCTATTGGTATCAAGAGTCAAGACTCTCGAGATCCCGATATCTGATCTATTGGAACCAAGAGGGGTTTCACTGAAATGATTCAAAGTCAAGATATTCGATCTTCATCAAGTCATTGACTCAGGGGTAGTATCATAAAAAGGATAAGTATTCCTTACCTTTCTATTTTAACTTTTTCTGATTATATGAACAAAATTGTGTCATCAAAATACATAGTTTTGTCATCATCAAAAATGGGGAGGTTGTAAGAACCAGATTTAGTTCTGCAATATTATCTGAGTTTTTATGATAACAAATGAGTATGTTTGTACGAACAGTTTTGATACTCTAATGTTTGTTATTGTTGAGTACTTAACAAACAGGTTCTTCTTCTGATGGATGGCGTGGCCAAGACTTTAGAAGAGAATTAATTCTGCTTCTACGCTACACAAGTTCTGTTGAATAGTAGCAAGACACTCCACAAAGCTCTGAAGTGTAAGCTCTGATTCTTATCTAAAGAAACCAATTAGAAGATTCGAAGACAGAAGTTGTTACTTAAGTCGAGATTCTAAAGACTCGAGCTTCTAAAGACAACCATGTTCTAAGTAAACAATCAGAAGATCTGAAGACTCAAGTTTCTACTAAAGTCCGGATGCTAAAGACTCAAGTTTCTAAAGAAAGTGTGTTCCAAATAAACAAAGTTAGAAGATCTGAAGACAAAGTTTCTATTGATGTCTAGATGCTAAAAACATAGTTTCTAAAAGAAAACTTGTTTAAAGAACACAAAGTTAGAAGATCTGAAGAAAAAGTTTCTACTGAAGTCCAGATGCTAAAGACTTATGTTTCTAATAACAAGGTTCTTAAAAGGATTCTTAAAGAACCAAGTTCTAAAGATTATCAAGACGAAAGGTCTGAAGATTCCAAAGACATGAAGTTATAAAGAACCAAGGTTCTCTACAATGGGCTCGCAAGACCAAGTGTTGAAGACTCTAAAGACGCAGTTCTTAAGATTATGAAGACTTGAAGCTCTTCTAATCCAAGGTTCTCTACAACGGGTTCTCACAACCAAGTGTGGAAGACTATGAAGACGCATTCCTGAAGACTCTGAAGACTTGAAGTTCTAAAGACCTTATGTTATGTTCCCGATTCTAAACTCAGGCTGGCATAAGCCTCTGAAGTGCAGAAGGAAAGAATATAACAGTAACATGGTACAATAGTACACAGTATGAAAAAGTCTTATTCCACTACCTCCCCACTAGATTGATTATGGAAGAGATAAGGATATAGCAGTACTATGTGTAAATACTCTTTTTCAAATAGCAAACGACTATATTTTTCTTGGTTATATAAGAAAAGAATCGCATGTTAAAAAGTTGTTGATGTTCAATGTTAAAAATGAAAGCAGTCTGTTGTACCCCAAAATTTGCCCTCCCATATTCTTCAAGAATTGCAAAGAGCATGCTTCAAAATTCCCCAAGGGTTGCACAGTTCAAGGGCCTCCTAACAGTCAAAAACTAGGGTTTTGGTTCTGGCAAAGTAATTGAAGTTTCCAAGGGTCCAATCAAGTCCCACATGCCTACAAATATGGTCAAGCATCCTCATACCAAGTTTCAAGACTTACAGCACAAAATTGCACAGTCAAAAACCCTAATTGCACTACAGTCAACTGTAGGGGCAAAATGGTCATTTGACAGTCAAAAGTTCAAATTTTTGGTCAACATCTCATTTTGAAGCCACAAACATCATTTGATCAATTCTTGATCATGATTCTCAAATCTTGGCTCAAAAAGTCTCAAGATGCAAAAGTTTCCATATTTGGACAGTTGAAAAAGTCAACTGTAACTTGACCAAGGCATAACTTCCACATGGTTTATCAGAAAAATTCCATCCAAAGCTCATTTTGAAGAGAAAGACATTTCCCACAACTCCTCTTCATACTTCAAGTCCAAGAAATGCTCTCACAAAAAGTTATCAATTTCAACATTATAGGTCATTTTCAAAAGTCAACAAAAAGGGACTTTAAGTCAAAGGCCATAACTTGAGATTGGTAAATCAAAATGACATGGGACCAAAGGAATTGGTTATAGGACTTCAAGACCTTTCCAAAATGTCCAAGAACATGATCAAAGCTTAAAAATGGAGCAAGATATGCCTTGTGGAAGTTGGGAAATTTTTGGGTATTTTGAAAAGTCAACTTTGCTTCAAATGCCTTAAAATTGCTAATGGGCCACATTTTCTTCCAAGATCCATAATCCAAAGCATGTGCACGACCATTTGGCCCAAAGGGAATTTATTCATCATTTTTATTTATTTATTTGAATTTTTAATTGCTAATAATTCATTTAATTAATTAAAATATGGAAAAAATACCAAAGCAAGCTTTTCAAATCTTTTTATGCATGGGATACCTTCAAGATTTCGTGCATGATCTGATATGGAAAGAATCAATGTGATTTGCCATGATTGGTATCAAATATGCATGAAAAAGATTGAAAAATTATGCCATGAAAATCAAATATTCTCTACATCAATGCTTTGATCCTTTGGCTCAGAATTTAACCCTAATACACTCCATACATAAGCCACAAGCTAGACCTAAAGACAAGAGGCAAAAAAGCTGCGCCTATTCTCAAGAACAAGTTTGCACTTTTTGTGAAAAAATTCTAAAACTGAAAACGTGGTTCCAAGGCTTTTTAAGGAAAAATACCAATTGCATTAGCTTGCAAAAAACTTCACTGAACCTAACTGCATTATTTTTCAATCCTCACACGCCCAGAATCGGTATACAGAACTCAAACTTTTTCATATTATATGCATATTCGTATTTCAGTTTTCAAGCATTATCATTGCAATTTGTTTGTGGATTTACACTAATTGATTGATTCTGAAGCTAACTGTATACCTTAATTGAGTTTTCGTGCAAAATTGGAGGATCCACCATTGAAGCATTCTAGGTTTTCAGAGACCTTGAATTGGGGTTTCTCAGTTATGGAAAAATTAGGACGTGAGACTTAGACCATTAAACTCAGGAGGCTTGGACGATATGAATACACTACTCGCGCTCAATTTATGAGCCACCATGTTCTAATCACTGTTTTTGCACTTGTCATTTAGTGGGGGTTTAAAACCCCCGCTATTTAATCTGTTTTTGTTTCAGGCACAACAAGCAAGTGGGGAAGATGATGATGTGTAAGGCGATGGTTGGTGTATATGAATTGCGCGCGGAAAAATGCCACTAACGCTTGTTTTATCTTATAATAATTTGTTGTCATATAATAAACAAAGCGTTTCGTTGGTTCAAGTGGCAGGCATGTGTATTGGTAACCTCTGGGACCTGGGTTCGAATCCCAGGTCCCCCTCCTCTCTCCATATTATTTTTCTAACCTTACTTGCGTGCAGTTTCAATACAAGCATCCACCATACGCCCATCATCCAGGTTTGCCACGCGCTTATTAAGATCAATCAAAGGGCTATGATCTGAAGAACATAATAGGCATCAGTCAACGCGTATACACGCTCCCAGGAAAAGTCAAATAAGGCCTTAAACATTGGGCCAAGAATGCTAGAGATACCTCTAATTGGGGACAGAACCCCCCATGGTTTGTTTTTTATTCTTTTTCATATTTTGCTATTTTATTTGTTTTGTTTAATTTTCATTTAAAACTTTGAATTAATATTTTCATAAAAACATAAAAATAATATAAAAACCAGAAAAGACAAAAAATAAATATATTTGATTTAATATTTCTTTGTAAATAAATTATATCATTTAATTTAGTTCTAGGCTTAATTTCAAACATTTTTCTCAATAAACTTAAAAAGTTGTAGAATTAGGGTTTTGATTATTTTTACCTTTTCTTTTCCACCATATTAATAATTAATTATATTTTTTTTTGTAAATAAAAATTGAATTAATTAATTAGGTTTAATTTTAGGTTAAATTTTAATGCTTTTCTTAATAAATAAATAAAAACTAGAATTAGGGTTAATTAATATTTTAATTTCATTTAAATTCTCATAAAAATCAATAAATACAAAAACTCCAAAAAGACAATTTCTTTCTTTTATTTAAATTAATCAATTTCATAATTCTAATTTAATTTCGTTAAAAAAGGGTCCAACGCCCTCGCTTTCAATGTTAATTCAATTCGCGCATTTATTTCCTTTCTTATGATTTTTATGTAACTCTCCCAAAGCCGTGTAAATTTGATATTTATCTTTCGCATCTTTATTTTTTGTCAAATCGGGTCCTGGATTTAAATTTGGCGATGTGGACCCGCACCTTTGTAATAGCTTAGAACTTTATATTTCTCGCAACTTTTTTAACTGTTAATAATTGCATGCAAGAATGAATGTTAAAATAAAAACAAAAGCGTAGATCACCCATGACATGAACAAGACAAAATATCTGAAAACGACACACAAATCACACGCCACCCCTAGGGTACGCCTCCCTGTTGCCTTGCCTCTAGAAAGGTGATCGTCGAGTAGAGGATGTTTTAGTAAGTCCTCATGATCCGGGAACCTGGCATGAGGGTAGCTTCTAAGGTGTCTTCCTATTGCTCTGGTGATCACCATGTCCCGAACCTCGAATTGACCCGAACACCTCCAACGGTGGTGCTACCTACCTCTCAATGGTGGGATGGCACTACTTTAAAGGACATTTACACAGACGAATTCCTTAGGGTAGGTAGACGACTCTAGATACTTGCTCTAATTTCAAAATAAATCAAAAAATACTTTTCACACCGACACCTTTTCAAAAAGCTTTCGAAAGCATCTTTTCAAACACTCTTGAGGACCGATACAAGAGTCGAACTGGAATTTTCAAAGAATCTTTTTAAAACCCACAGTTGAAAAGCAAACAAACCCTTTTGAAAACACATAGTGAGCAAGTATCTAAGAGCCCATGGATAACCATGGATAGAAAGGGTGCTAACACCTTCCCTTTCTATAAATCTACCTCCCGAACCGAGAGCAATCTCTATAAGGAATTTTTTTGTGCTTTTGTCCTTTCCATTTGGAGAAAATAAAAGACGGTGGCGACTCTTGCTTCCGCGACCTTTCGCGAACCAGCGTTAAACAGTCAGTTCCAGATCCACCGATCACAGAACTGGCGACTCTGCTGGGGAATCTTTAAAAAGTGAGGTGTACCTTAGGACTAAGATCACTTGTGTTTTCAATTGTCTGAATTGCTTGCTTTATTATTGTGGGTACTGTCTTGGGAGTTCTATAGATCCTAACCCGGATCTGGGGGATACCTTCTTAGAAAGTAGCAACAAGACTGTGAGGGAACTGTGCGGGGTATACCGACATGGTTGAAGCAGTCTGTTACGTTGATGTGGCACTTTGGTGTGTACCGGTAACCCTTGAGTCCAGTCAAGGAGAGTACGGGGCCGCCGCGTGGTGTCGTGAAGCATCAACTGACCTTAGGAACCTTAATTGAACCATCTTGGCCTCTTTAGGGTAGTGAGATAACTGACTTTGGTGCAGTCCGAGGTTGGTTCATACTCGATACTACACTCAGTTGAGGGTTGTTTTCTCGGAATATTTCGGTCGCCAGTTCAGTGGCTAAATCGAAACGATGAACAATGAAAGCAATCCAATGATATTGGGACCCTTAGAACCCGGTTACTTTGATAGAACAGGTTTGAGCCCACCAACTTCAAGAGGGTAATACCCAGACCCCATGCTGGCCTAAACTCTAAGGGCTGTGGTGTGACTTGTGTGCTTTCATACTTGACTACTTGCATGCTTGTTATCTGACACTTGAGTTTCTTGCAGGTTTTGTTTATAGTCCTTAATTGGGACTCATAACAGGGTTTACCTACATTACCCCATGCATAGCATAACATCATACCATTGCATGCATCCCGCATAAGGACTAACCCATTTCAAGGATCTCAAGGGCTTGTGATGCAGGTCATGATAAACCAACATGTCTGGCAAGGGGCAAAGGGGATTTATTTTCCTCTAGCCAAGGTTGTCAGGGGCTATGACCCACTGGATATGGTGAGCCTTTGACTCTTGAAGAAGGACTCTCAACAACATGAAGTTCCTTCAATCAAGCTACAAAATTCTAACCAATTTCTCTGTTTATCCCGCGAGATCCTTGAAAACATTACATGCATATCATACCCATCATTGCATAACAGGTACCCTTGTTGCAGGTCACTTACCTTTCTCGCTGTTTATTTCAGTAATGGCTTCCCAACAAGATAGCCAGGACCTTCTTGCTCAAGAAACTCGGTTCGGGGAAATCCTCCTGAATCTATCCAAGGGGCAGGAAGAGCTGAGAACACTTCTCATGGAGACTTTGGTCAGGAACAGTGCTGAAGATGAACGGTTAAGACATCTGCAAGTTGAAGTGGATGCAATGAAAGCCCAGATGTCGGGGCAGGTGACTATCACTCAAGACTTAGCTCAAAGGCAAGAGGAGCTCGGGGTTCTCGTCAACCAACTGCTTTGGGGTAACCAACTGGGGCAAACATCTAAGGTTGAAGGGCCAGTCATCATTCCACCACCTTTGAGGCAAGAAGATAAGGGGAGAACTCCTCAAATGGCTCCAGTGTCACAAATTCAGCATCAACCTCACCAGCTTCAGCCAGACAAGCCCAGGAGGCAATTCACCCAGCTCAACGTGTCGTTGTTCCAAGCTTTACAACGCCTGTTGAGATTGAATCTGATCACATTAAGGGACCATCCCCGGAACCCCAACACAGCATCTCCTACCTATCATCCCAATAAAAGGTGTGCCTATCACTCTGCCAGTCCAGGACATGATACAAATGAATGTTGGGCTCTGAAGAACAAAATCCAGGACCTGATCGATGAAGGGGCACTGGAGTTCACCCAAGATGGTCAGGCTGAGTTTTTTTACCATCCCTCCAAAGCTCACCATTTGAAGTAACAAGCCTTGAGATGAAAAGACTTTTGTTCATTAGGATTTTCAAGTTATAACTTTCTTTTGTTCAAACATTTACTCATGTTAAACGTTGTTATTTCATTAATGCATCGCATATGTCTGTTTTGAAGCAATATATTCGTATTCACTATATGCAAATTATTTTCATATTTTTTCTAATGATCCACGCTCGATTAATAATTCTAAGCCTCTTGAGGGAGGATGACGAAAACGATACCGCGATCATTACAGTATGCTTTTGAACAGACCCCGCTGATGAGGTACAGGCATTGTTTCAAATCCTAAACACTGGAGTTATAAGGAAGATAATCCCTCGTCAACCCCTCGAGCCAAAGAAGTAGGAGTTTTTCTTTTCACAAAATTAAAACCCTTAATCATAACCTGGGGCAGGGTAGTTCTCTCAGTTGACTCAAGTGCATAACAAATGGCACCAAAGCGGTCCTTACAAAATAAACAAAAGACAGTGATGGTTCCGAATAACCAACAAAGAAAGGCAGTCATTATCTTTCAAAATAAGAACCCATTAAGTCAAAACCTATGAAGGAGACTTACAAAACTGGGGCATCCCGCTGACTGTAATCACAAAAGAAACAGTCCAGGCAAAAAAAATAGGGATAATAAAATCAAAAAAGAGGTCACACAAACCCTCAACAAAAAATGACTGCCTATTCAGAATAAAGCATCAATATCTGAACCATCATTGGAACATCAAAGCAAAGACTCAAACAAGGTCTAACGCACGATCAACTGAGTCTAGGTTTGAAGAACATCACGAAGAGCGGGTGGGTACAAATAAATTTGAGCCTTTATCCTTTGTTTCTTGAACCGTGAACCAAGCCACGTTATAACCCTTAAAAGTCCTAGCTGAAGCATGGGTTAGTTCGAAAGCATACTGTTACGAAAGGTATCCTGACTCCTTAAGGCCTACGGTAAATATGGAGTTGACATCACGTTTTACAAACATCCACTTGTTTTATGAAAAAAAATGCATTTTTAAAAAAAAAAACTTCAAGACAGACATAAGCTTTGCATTTTTAACATAACTTTGTTCGCATATGAATATTTGTTTGAGCAGCAGGGAAATTCGCACGATGAATACCTAATGAACAGAAGCACTTCCAATCAAGGGGCATGGCATGACTATTGTCCGTCATCTGGGGCAGTTAAGTCAAGATTCGGAGAATCTCTCAAAGGGCCAACCAGCCTGGGGCAAATCTCCATCTGGATCACTTGGAACGATGGACGATCAAACAAAGATCTTCTGGTAGTATGGCGACACTACACTACTGACAGGGACACCTCCCTACATTCTGAGAGCATGGATATAGTCGAAAAAATACTACACAAAATCAAAGACCCGCTAGGTTGACATACCTAGGCAAAAATTAGGGCTTCCCGGCGAACCAAAAGGGTTCGGGCAAAATAAGGGATGAAATGGAAAAAATCTGTACACCCGGCAAGTCGAAAACCTGAAAAGGCGGCTTGGGCAAAAATGGGTATCCCGGTGGACTGAAAACCCGAAAGGGCGGTCCAGGCAAAAGTTAGGGATCAACAGCGTACGACTACGTCCTGTCATCTTATCACCTGCCTACCAGAAGAAGGTTTGTCCATCAACAATTATCAGCACCTCACAGGTCTTCCTCTCCCACCTCAGAAACAGGGGCAATAAAGAGTTGTCTAAGCAATCTAATTGTTCTGTCCATCAAGGTACCAAGGTAAGTTCAGCTGAAGAACATAATCAGATACCTTAATTCCCCAGAGAGTGAGCCAGCAAGTCAGTACACTCTCCCCAAGCAAAGCTATTATCAACCTTAAGGAAGTTGGGTATCCTCCAGCAGATCTCAACATTCCCCAGCAATATACAAACATTCTTAACAAGCATCCCCGGCAGTCTTGGTCCAAAGATTGTTCCCCGGCGGTATATCAGGCAGTCAATGGAGTCACTTCCCCAATACAGTTCAATTCAAAACTTCCCCAGGAGAGTCCAATCCAGTTTCACCGGGAAGGTTGGAACCCATCTCCCCGAGCAGTAAGTTTATCCCCAGTAGATTCTGGAAGCTTATCCCCGCAGAGCACGAACGCATCTCCCGGCTTTATTCAAAGAGTTATTTCCCTACCAGGATATAACTGGGTTATCCTCAGCCAAAAGCCACGGAAAGAGCGTCCTCGACGAAGTCTTCTCATCCCCAGCAAAGTCTATTAATACTTCCAACACAACAAGGGTATCCCCAACAAAGTTACCATCAACATTTCAGCAAAGTATCTCTCTCCCCACAGAGTATTGCTTCCCAGCAAGATCGTTAGAGTACTTCTCTCCCCGCAGAGTAATCCATTCGCCAAGTTTATTCCCCAACGGAGTTATCTTCTCCTACTGGTATTCTTGCAACTATCATCCCCAGCGGAAGCAAAGATCTATTCTTCAAACATCAACCCAGGAGTGACTTCCCGACACCCGTCAAGGATTTATTTTCCTAAGACGAAAAGATACATTCAAAAACATCACATTTTCATACATTATAGCATGCATATACGCATCATACCTTACAAATCTCATTTATGTTGAGAACATCATTGCTTGATCCATATCATGCATGGCATATGACTGACCTTTACCTTTCAGGAAAGATCCAGTTGAGTTCTCAGCTATATTCAAGACCTTGACTGGTTCAGTTAAATCGACCCTAAGATTTTCCTGTTTCTTATCCAGTCAAAGGCCTTCTCTGGTTCAGTCAGATCGACCCTAAGATCTCCCTGTTTCTTATCCAGTTGAAGATTTCAAGACCTAGACCGGTTCAGTTAAATCGACCCTAAGAATTTTCTGTTTCTTATCCAGTCAAAGGCCTTCTCTGGTTCAGTCAGATCGACCCTAAGATCTCCCTGTTTCTTATCCAGTTGAAGATTTCAAGACCTAGACCGGTTCAGTTAAATCGACCCTAAGATTTTCCTGTTTCTTATCCAGTCAAAGGCCTTCTCTGGTTCAGTCAGATCGACCCTAAGATCTCCATGTTTCTTATCCAGTTGAAGATTTCAAGACCTTGTCCGGTTCAGTTAAGTCGACCCTAAGATTTTCCTGTTTCTTATCCAGTTAAAGGCCTTCTCTGGTTCAGTCAGATCGACCCTAAGATCTCCCTGTTTCTTATCCAGTTGAAGATTTCAAGACCTAGACCGGTTCAGTTAAATCGACCCTAAGATTTTCCTGTTTCTTATCAAGTCAAAGGCCTTCTCTGGTTCAGTCAGATCGACCCTAAGATCTCCCTGTTTCTTATCCAGTTGAAGATTTCAAGACCTTGTCCGGTTCAGTTAAGTCGACCCTAATATTTTCCTGTTTCCTATCCAGACAATGGCCTTCTCTGGTTCAGTCAGATCGACCCTAAGATCTCCCTGTTTCTTACCCAGTTGAAGATTTCAAGACCTAGACCGGTTCAGTTAAATCGACCCTAAGATTTTTCTGTTTCTTATCCAGTCAAAGGCCTTCTCTGGTTCAGTCAGATCGACCCTAAGATCTCCCTGTTTCTTATCCAGTTGAAGATTTCAAAACCTTGACCGGTTCAGTTAAATCGACCCTAAGATTTTCCTGTTTCTTATCCAGTAAAAGGCCTTCTCTAGTCCAGCTAAATCGACCCCTAACAAATTTTCCTAATAAAGACTCAATAGAAGACATCCAGGATTCTCTCAGCGTTACTGTTGAGGTTGAAGTCGCCCAAGATTCTCTTAGCGTTACTGTTGAGATTGAAGTCGCCCAAGGTTCTCTCAGCGTTCCTGTTGAGGTAGTAATCATCCAAGGTTCTCTCACCGTCCCTGTTGAGGTAGTAACCATCCCTGGTTCATTCATAACCTTTTGAAGCTCCAGATTCAACTCCTGTAATCAGTCAGGACACATCTACACAAAGAATTTGAAGACCAGCTCCTGTGATAGGTCAGGTAATCATTTTTCTTTTGCAGGTACGCAAGTTCTCGCTAAGGAATCTCTTACGCGATCAACACCCAGATGGCATCTA
Source organism: Vicia faba (assembly GCA_948472305.1). Taxonomy (NCBI): domain Eukaryota; kingdom Viridiplantae; phylum Streptophyta; class Magnoliopsida; order Fabales; family Fabaceae; genus Vicia; species Vicia faba. The sequence continues at coordinate 288,757,185 of OX451740.1, forward strand.
TAAGCCCATCCACCTTCTATCATCTCTTAGCATGGCATCTATAAGCCCATCCACCTTCCATCATCTCTTAGCATGGCATCTATAAGCCCATCCACCTTCCATCATCTCTTAGCATGGCATCTATAAGCCCATCCACCTTCCATCATCTCTTAGCATGGCATCTATAAGCCCATCATCCTATTCATCAATCTCCAAATGGCATCTATAAGCCCATTTCCCACATCACACTACTATGTGAGCGCAAATTTCTGGGCACTCTAGTGTTCAATCATCTTCCACCTTCGGATTACGAAAGGCACGTCAGCCAATCTGCATCCTCAGGTCTAAGAAGATTGAACAGGGGCAACTGTTGTACCCCAAAATTTTCCCTCCCATATTCTTCAAGAATTGCAAAGAGCATGCTTCAAAATTCCCCAAGGGTTGCACAGTTCAAGGGCCTCCTAACAGTCAAAAACTAGGGTTTTGGTTCTGGAAAAGTAATTGAAGTTTCCAAGGGTCCAATCAAGTCCCACATGCCTACAAATATGGTCAAGCATCCTCATACCAAGTTTCAAGACTTACAGCACAAAATTGCACAGTCAAAAACCCTAATTGCACTACAGTCAACTGTAGGGGCAAAATGGTCATTTGACAGTCAAAAGTTCAAATTTTTGGTCAACATCTCATTTTGAAGCCACAAACATCATTTGATCAATTCTTGATCATGATTCTCAAAGCTTGGCTCAAAAAGTCTCAAGATGCAAAAGTTTCCATATTTGGACAGTTGAAAAAGTCAACTGTAACTTGACCAAGGCATAACTTCCACATGGTTTATCAGAAAAATTCCATCCGAAGCTCATTTTGAAGAGAAAGACATTTCCCACAACTCCTCTTCATACTTCAAGTCCAAGAAATGCTCTCACAAAAAGTTATCAATTTCAACATTATAGGTCATTTTCAAAAGTCAACAAAAAGGGACTTTAAGTCAAAGGCCATAACTTGAGATTGGTAAATCAAAATGTCATGGGACCAAAGGAATTGGTTAGAGGACTTCAATACCTTTCCAAAATGTCCAAGAACATGATCAAAGCTTAAAAATTGAGCAAGATATGCCTTGTGGAAGTTGGGAAATATTTGGGTATTTTGAAAAGTCAACTTTGCTTCAAATGCCATAAAATTGCTAATGGGCCACATTTTCTTCCAAGATCCATCATCCAAAGCATGTGCACTACCATTTGGCCCAAAGGGAATTTATTCATCATTTTTATTTATTTATTTGAATTTTTAATTGCTAATAATTCATTTAATTAATTAAAATATGGAAAAAATACCAAAGCAAGCTTTTCAAATCTTTTTATGCATGGGATACCTTCAAGATTTCGTGCATGCTCTGATATGGAAAGAATCAATGTGATTTGCCATGATTGGTATCAAATATGCATGAAAAAGATTGAAAAATGATGCCATGAAAATCAAATATTCTCTACATCAATGCTTTGATCCTTTGGCTCAGAATTTAACCCTAATACACTCCATACATAAGCCACAAGCTAGACCTAAAGACAAGAGGCAAAAAAGCTGCGCCTATTCTCAAGAACAAGTTTGCACTTTTTGTGAAAAAATTCTAAAACTGAAAACGTGGTTCTAAGGCTTTTTAAGGAAAAATACCAATTGCATTAGCTTGCAAAAAACTTCACTGAACCTAACTGCATTATTTTTCAATCCTCACATGCCCAGAATCGGTATACAGAACTCAAACTTTTTCATATTATATGCATATTCGTATTTCAGTTTTCAAGCATTCTCATTGCAATTTGTTTGTGGATTTACACTAATTGATTGATTCTGAAGCTAACTGTATACCTTAATTGAGTTTTCGTGCAAAATTGGAGGATCCACCATTGAAGCATTCTAGGTTTTCAGAGACCTTGAATTGGGGTTTCTCAGTTATGGAAAAATTAGGACGTGAGACTTAGACCATTAAACTCAGGAGGCTTGGACGATCTGAATACACTACTCGCGCTCAATTTATGAGCCACCATGTTCTAATCGCTGTTTTTGCACTTGTCATTTAGTGGGGGTTTAAAACCCCCGCTATTTAATCTGTTTTTGTTTCAGGCACAACAAGCAAGTGGGGAAGATGATGATGTGTAAGGCGATGGTTGGTGTATATGAATTGCGCGCGGAAAAATGCCACTAACGCTTGTTTTATCTTAAATAATTTGTTGTCATATAATAAACAAAGCGTTTCGTTGGTTCAAGTGGCAGGCATGTGTATTGGTAACCTCTGGGACCTGGGTTCGAATCCCAGGTCCCCCTCCTCTCTCCATATTATTTTTCTAACCTTACTTGCGTGCAGTTTCAATACAAGCGTCCACCATACGCCCATCATCCAGGTTTGCCACGCGCTTATCAAGATCAATCAAAGGGCTATGATCTGAAGAACATAATAGGCATCAGTCAACGCGTATACACGCTCCCAGGAAAAGTCAAATAAGGCCTTAAACATTGGGCCAAGAATGCTAGAGATACCTCCAATTGGGGACAGAACCCCCCATGATTTGTTTTTTATTCTTTTTCATATTTTGCTATTTTATTTGTTTTGTTTAATTTTCATTTAAAACTTTGAATTAATATTTTCATAAAAACATAAAAATAATATAAAAACCAGAAAAGACAAAAAATAAATATATTTGATTTAATATTTCTTTGTAAATAAATTATATCATTTAATTTAGTTCTAGGCTTAATTTCAAACATTTTTCTCAATAAACTTAAAAAGTTGTAGAATTAGGGTTTTGATTATTTTTACCTTTTCTTTTCCACCATATTAATAATTAATTATATTTTTTTTTGTAAATAAAAATTGAATTAATTAATTAGGTTTAATTTTAGGTTAAATTTTAATGCTTTTCTTAATAAATAAATAAAAACTAGAATTAGGGTTAATTAATATTTTAATTTCATTTAAATTCTCATAAAAATCAATAAATACAAAAACTCCAAAAAGACAATTTCTTTCTTTTATTTAAATTAATCAATTTCATAATTCTAATTTAATTTCGTTAAAAAAGGGTCCAACGCCCTCACTTTCAATGTTAATTCAATTCGCGCATTTATTTCCTTTCTTATGATTTTTATGTAACTCTCCCAAAGCCGTGTAAATTTGATATTTATCTTTCGCATCTTTATTTTTTGTCAAATCGGGTCCTGGATTTAAATTTGGCGATGTGGACCCGCGCCTTTGTAATAGCTTAGAACTTTATATTTCTCGCAACTTTTTTAACTGTTAATAATTGCATGCAAGAATGAATGTTAAAATAAAAACAAAAGCGTAGATCACCCATGACATGAACAAGACAAAATATCTGAAAACGACACACAAATCACACGCCACCCCTAGGGTACGCCTGCCTGTTGCCTTGCCTCTCGAAAGGTGATTGTCGAGTAGAGGATGTTTTAGTAAGTCCTCATGATCCGGGAACCTGGCATGAGGGTAGCTTCTAAGGTGTCTTCCTATTGCTCTGGTGATCACCATGTCCCGAACCTCGAATTGACCCGAACACCTCCAACGGTGGTGCTACCTACCTCTCAATGGTGGGATGGCACTACTTTAAAGGACATTTACACAGACGAATTCCTTAGGGTAGGTAGACGACTCTAGATACTTGCTCTAATTTCAAAACAAATCAAAAAATACTTTTCACACCGACACCTTTTCAAAAAGCTTTCGAAAGCATCTTTTCAAACACTCTTGAGGACCGATACAAGAGTCGAACTGGAATTTTTAAAGAATCTTTTTAAAACCCACAGTTGAAAAGCAAACAAACCCTTTTGAAAACACATAGTGAGCAAGTATCTAATAGCCCATGGATAACCATGGATAGAAAGGGTGCTAACACCTTCCCTTTCTATAAATCTACCTCCCGAACCGAGAGCAATCTCTATAAGGAATTTTTCTGTGCTTTTGTCCTTTCCATTTGGAGAAAATAAAAGACGGTGGCGACTCTTGCTTCCGCGACCTTTCGCGAACCAGCGTTAAACAGTCAGTTCCAGATCCACCGATCACACAGTCATTATTGGAACATAAACAAAAAGCTATCAACTACTATAACAACAACAAGAACAACTGTTATCAAAATGATTCTTAAATCATTTTGATAATGATTAAAATGAAATCATTGATTCACAATGTGATTACTTTCATATGCTTTACAAAGCTTGCTAAGCCGCAGAAGATAATGAAGATGATCATGAAAGCTCCAGCTATAAATCCACAACACAAAGGTTGTGTTCCAAAGTGATCATAGAAGAAAATAGAACAAGGGCTAGTATCCAAAATGTTCTAAGGTGAAACAAGATGAAGAATTTCTTCTCTTTGCAACATCAAGATCAATAAAGCTTTCAGAATTATCGACATTCTAATTCACAAAAGAAACATATTTACACATAAAATCATTTAGTTAAAACATTTCGATTTCATCCAATACTCAAACCTCGACACTGACACATCAATTGTATCAAAACACCGATGAAGATGATAAACTATAGAGATTAAAAATTACCCACTCATATATTATGCTATTAGATACATCTAATTCAACCAATTTCATCAATTAATAACCCAATCTTGCATATATTCACACTCAATTAGAAATAAGAAAAATTATGGAAAGATGAATCTACACATGATACTACCCTATCACATGGTATTATACAAACACAACAAAATCAAAAATCCCACCGTTACCTTAGAGTTCTTGACAAGGCTTCATTTTTTGCAATGGAGGTTCCTCTTCTCTTGAGCCCTAACCTCAACATAACTTCAACAACACCCAAACTCTTACAATTAGTGGTACACTACACCAACACTTCACAACTGAAACATCTATGAGAACAAAATATCCTCCCCCACTTGTCTTAAACTAACCCTTGCATACAAATGATATAAAAGAAAATAAGCATCAAAAACATTTCACACACATGTCGCGTACTAAGGAAAAATTAACATCGACAGTATTCAACTGTCACATCACACAAACTCAACAACTTTTCCATACGGACCAACATGCTCTATTTCCACTATGTAACACCCTAGTTTTCAGAGTAAAAATTAAAACACAAACCATTTAGGATGCTACATTACAACAATACTTGCTCATACTTCAGGATATGTAACTTATGTCATCTTAAAAGTTAATAATAACAATATACTAATTCAACTTCACTTGTATTGTAGCGGAAAACATTAACATCCAATATACATTATCCACAACATAATTATGAAACAATAAAGTTATAACTGAATTTCAACATAGTAGATAGCATAAGTCTCCAACATTAGATTATCTTACAAACTCCAAACTCAGTGTTACATATTAGAGCAGACACCAATGGCCAAAATAATACAAAAAGAGCTATATATTCCTACACGCTTCCACGCCTCTACTCCAAAATATATGCACGATGCCGTATAAAGATGTAAGAACAAGATTTGGTTCTACAATATTATCTCTGATTTTTAATGATAACAAATGATTATGTTTGTATGAACAAATTTTTATACTCTAATGTTTGTTATTGTTGAGTACTTAACAAACAAGTTCTTCTTCTGATGGATGGTGTGGCCAATACATTATAAGTGAATTAATTTCGCTTCTACGCTACACAAGTTATGTTGAACAGTAGAAAGACACTCCAGAACGCTCTAAAGCGTAATCTCTGATGTTTGTCTAAAGAAACCAGTCAGAAGATCTGAAGACATAAGTTGTTACTTAAGTCCAGATGGTAAAGACTTAAGCTTCTAAAGATAATGTGTTCTAAGGAGACAGACAGAAGATCTGAAGACTCAAGTTTCTACTAAAGTCCAGATGCTAAATACTTAGTTTCTAAAAGACAACTTGTTTTAAGAACACAAAGTTAGAATATTTGAAGACAAAGTTTCTACTCATGTCCAGATGCTGAAGAGTTATGTTTCTAATAACAAGGCTCTTAAAGGATTCTTAAAAAACCAAGTGCTAAATATTCTAAAGACGGAAGTTATGAAGATTCTAAAGACTTGAATTTCTAAAGAACCAAGGTTCTCTACAACGGATTCTCAAGACCAGGTGCTGAACACTCTAAAGATGAAGTTCGTAAGATTCCGAAGACTTGAAGTTCTTCCGATCTAAGGTTCTCTACAACAGGTTCTCATGACCAAGTGTTGAAGACTCTGAAGACGCAGTTATGAAGACTATGAAGACTTGAAGTCATGAAGACCTTATATTATGTTCTTGTTTTTAAATCCATTCTTGTAGAAGCCTATGAAGTGCATAAGGAAAGAATATAATGATAACATCGTATAATAGTACACAATACAAAAAAGCCTTATTCCACTACCTCTCCACTAGCTTGAATTATGGAAGAGATAAGGACGTAGTACTACTATGTTTACCGACTCTTTTTTAAATAGTCAACAACTCTATTTTTCTTGGCTATATAAGAAAACAATCATATGTTAAAAAGTTGTTGGTGTTCAATGTTAAAATAAAAGCAGTCATTATTGGAACACAACCAAAAAGCTATTAACCACTATAACAACAATAAGAACAACTATTATCAAAATGATTCTTAAACCATGTTGATATGATTATAATGAAATCATTGATTCACAATATGCTTAATTTCATATGCTGCACAAAGCTTTCTAAGCCGCATAAGATAATGAAGATGATCATGAAAGCTTCAGCTACAAATACACAACACAAATGTTGTGTTCTAAAGTGATCATAGAAGAAAATAATACAAGGGTTATTTTCTAGAATGTCCTAAGGTGAATCAAGATGAAGAAGTTCTACTCTTTGAACATCAAGATCAACAAAGCTTTCAGAAGCTGATGAAGAAGAAGACTTCAAGAAGTCAAGTGCTTTGGGTTGTTGTCCGTGAAGAAGCTACTTGAACAAAAGAAGACCACACATTGAAGCTACAATACAATGTAATATTTTTAGTGTGTATTAGATTCTTTTGATGTATTTAATTATGTTTACATCCAACTTGTGTAGAAGCATACTATTGTAAACAAATGTAAATCAACTAGTTATTTGATGATACCTTGAGAGACTCAGTTGAGTCAGGATTCTCAAGAAGAATTTGGCTCTAGTCATCGTAGATGAAATGCTGGTAGTGGATTCTTTTGGGTCAATGGTTGTCATATCTCAAAAGAGGACTGAGTGAAGATTAGCCTTCTGAGATCACCGAGGGATATCATTGGAAGGAAATTCTGATAGGCGATTCCGAAGAATCAAATTTTGTTGGGTCAATGAACGTTAAATCCGGTTTGGATCCCTGAACGCGTCATTGGATGTTAGTCACCGATAGTTTCCCGTGTAATTGTTATCAGATTGGTTATAATGGACTAAGCCCTTGAGTTCAAGGAGAAATCACCTTGGTAGGGTGGACTGAACTAGCTTGGGGGTTTCTTAAGTGAACTAGGATATATCACGTGTTCTTTACTTTTGCTTATGCTTTAGAGTTTATGTTTTCTTAACTTAATTAGAAGCATTACTTAGAAGTAACACTCAAAAGCATTATTCAACGAATAATGCTTAGAAGTGAAAGTTATCCAAGAAAGGAAAACCTAATTCAACCCCCCTCGCCTTTCTTATGTTTTCTTCACACCTTCAAAATCATCATTCCAACAGTAGGGGTGAGAATCACAATTAAATTGGAATTTCATAATAACATATAATAGCTTAGAAAATCACATATACAATTCACATCACTCACACATTTCATGTTGAACATATATAGAGTACACCAAAAATCACATACTAACGCGTATAATGTTCATAGATAATCACATGCTAACACCTATAGCACATACAAATAGTCACATACTAACACATATAGCATATACCGATAATCATATGATATCACGATTATCATCACCTCACCATTTCATCAACCAAATTATGCAATGTCACATAATTTTTAATTCACAATACTAACTCAGATGCATATGGTACCATCCGTAAACAAATATATTCACCTTGCTCCCTATCCCCACCATAGGACCAGAGCCCACCAATATCATGAATATTTAGGTTCACATCGCTCCCGATCCTCACCATAGGACCAGAGCACACCAACAGGACTAAAGTCGTCACCATGAATGCATGTGACATAAACATGCAACAAATTACAACCCATTGATATTCATATCCATCAATGTAACACACCATTACAGGCTACCATGCAACACTCTCCAGCCAAAACATGCAGTAATAGCAATACAATGATATAGTAAATAGTAACAAACATATTTGCACACATCCAACAATGAAAAATCATAGTAACACAATTCACCAAGAATGTTATCAACTCATCATTTTATAACCAGTAACAATAACATAACATTGCAAAATTACAACATAGCTCGACGCATAACGAATCCATATCCATGCATTTAATAGTTGGAATTCTGATACCAAAAATATTTTTAAGATTAAGCACACTAATAAGCTTTCCAACGATTCAAACGGTGCGTCAATCGGACACCTGAAACGAAAGTTATGAACTTCTGAAGTTTTAAAATTAATTTTGTCAACATAGTGGTAACTGGATACCCAACATCTGGTAACCGATTACCATGCCTTCCAGTAGCCAACATATGCAAAAGTACCTAGTGGTAACCGGTTACTTCAAAACTAGTAGCTTCACAAAATAGAGGCCAATATTCAAAAACATTTGACCAAGTAATCGGTTACCCAAAAACTGGTAATCGATTACCACTTCATGACAAAATAATTTTTCTTCTATTTTCAAAATACGAAACTCACTTTTCTTGAACCCAAACATTCCCAATTTACATACAATTACAACCAATCATCATCATATAAATAGTACACAAACTCAACATTTATATGAACATTTCACATCTGTAGCGGTAAAAATCAGAGATCTAGATATTAATTAACTTGACTCACTAATAAGCAAGATTCGCCAACGCGCTTTACTAAAAGTGCAATACTAAAAGTAAAGAAAAATATATTGCATTTGAAAGAGATCGAAGGTTCAGGGGTTGGTTATACAAAGAGAAGGTGCTAGCAGCCTATGTATCTATAGTATCCTATAGGAACCTTTTGAAATATCTGTTTTTGGTTAAAATTGGTTTGCTTGCTAAATGAATATGGGGTTAAGATTTTGAAAATGCGACGACCTAATGTTGAAGTTTTGGCTTAAAAGAGGTGTAAGTTTTTAAATATAGGGTTTAGAAGAGTTTGTCTTTAGATTAATAAAACTAAAAAAATATACAAAGGGGTTTTCACAGAATCATATTAAATATATTCGATGACATGAAGTCAATGAATTCGAATTTTCCTTTGGAGTTAGACACAAACAAAATATAAAGACTAAATGATCGACAAAGGGAGATTAAATAAATTGCAATAAAATAACTAAATAATTAACAACCAAAAATTAAATAAAACAAAGAAAGACAAAATTATACTAATATATATTTTTGGTATTTTTTTAAAGAGGGCAAGAAAGAAATAATTATAAACCTAATATAATATTTTATTTTTAGTTTTTGTTTTGATTTTTAAATGAAATACGACAAAAGACTTAAAAAATTAAAAAAAAAGTGCAACAACTAGGACTTGAACTCAGATTCTATGGGTTATAACTTAGATGCCTTACCACTTAACCATATTTATTTTTCTTTCATATACACACCTTAATTAAAATAAAAAGAGTTTGGGTCAAAAGGGGATAAAATTAGAATAATGATAAAAGTGTCTCAACGGCTCTCGAATCCAGGACCTCAAGCATACCAGTCTAAGACCTCAACCACTTCGCCAAGTTGTTCATTCGTTATATAGATTCTATCAAAAACTATAAAAATTTAAAACTGACAAATGGGTTGGGCTAAAAATTCAAGCCCAAACCCGGATCCATTTAGAGGGAATAGAGAAGGTTTTTTGAAATCCTAATTGAAGAGGAAGGGGCACTGGGGATCTTTGGGAAAGGGCCAAAATTATAGTTAATTTTTTAATTCCCCATTGGATTCTATTTCCTATGATTTTCTTATGAAACTATTTTTTTAATAGACTCTCTTCCCTATTCACGCTTCTGTATCTCTATGCTCTTACCTCAATTTATTCTCAAGCTAACCCTTTGAAAACCTCAAAGTTCCAACAACAGACAACAACCAATTTCCATTCTCTCTTTTTGCTTAACTGTGATTCTTCATGATGGAAATGCACAACAAAACTTGTTATCTTTGTTCCTCTATTTCTCACGATATCTTTCTCTCTATTCCTCACCATCTTAAAATTGATTTCTCTTACTCACCATTCCTGATTCGCTCGGTTCGCATACTCTCGTTATTTTTTAGTCTCTTTCATGCTCTCTTTTTACGTGAATCTCTCATTTCCTGATATCTCTTTCAAATTCATTTGACTCTCAACCTTCGTTCTTATATTCTCTCGTCCTTTCATGTCTTTGCGGTTTCAACCTTCGATCCTCCCACAATACCCAAATTTACTTGAACCGATACCTCAACAGATGAACATCTCTTAAAAAAAATTATAATCCAGACATGGTGCAAGGTTTGATGATGGCTATGTTTTGATATGGCATCAAGAAAAGGTAAACAAAGACGGTGGAATTCAGAGAAGATCAAGGTACTTACCTGTGAGCTTCTTGAGGAAGTGAATATCGAAAACCATATAGGAGATTATGATGTAACTTACAAGTACAAATTCTTTTTGCTGCTCTTTTTATTTTTTACTTCTGCTCTGCATTTTTTTATTTGTTGTGTTTCTGTTGAAGTGTTTGATGGAAGGACACGCGTGTTTTTGTTTTTGTTGTTGTAGCATTGATGCGGAAGCGTTGTTGAAGCATTTGTGATGTTGTTTCTTGCAAAGAGTAGAAAATAGATGACGACGATGTTGTGTTGTGCTATTTAAGGTGCACTAAGAAATTGTGGTGGAGATACAATGGTGTTTAAATTATGGTGCAGTAATGATGTTATGTTTAGTTTTGTTGCAGGTTGGTTCAATTGTCGTTTAAGGTTTTTACAGATGTGGTTGCAAGATTTGTAAGGTTGGTTGAAGGTTGTAAGGTTTAATGGAGCATTGTGGAAGGTTGTTCTTGGCACTTAGAGTTTGGTATGAAGATTTATGAATGGTATACAAGAAGATGTTTGGCCGTGATGGAAATGGTGAGTATTGTTTGGAGTTTTGGAGAAGATTGAACAAATATTAATGCATAATTTTCTCTAATTTTTCTCGCTGGTTTCTATTGTTTTCAATTCTGGTTTTTTTCTTCTCTTTTTTGTGTGATATTCTTGTGTGTGTTGGAACATCTTTTTTCTCCCTTCTCGTCTTTGTGGACTCCCTGTTATATAGATCCTGAGAGGTGAGAATTGGGTGGAATTTTGGAGCCATGATTGTGAAATGAATACTAGTTTTGGTGCCTTGATTTACGCTTTCTCTTGCAGGTTTTTTAGTTGTTTTGTTTTGGCATCTTGCAGCAAGCATTAGAGCAGCAACAACAGGTTTTTGGAGTTTTATATTTGACCATCTTGTAGACTGGTTTTAGAGCAGGGGCAACAGCATGAATAACAGGACAACAAGACAAGATAGTAGGATTTTTTATGATACTTTTGTGCAAGTCTTTGGATAGGTTTTCGACAGTTTGTTTGGCATTATTATGCAGGTTTTTGACAGGTTTATGTACTGGACAACATAGCAAGTTTTGGACTGTAATGCATGGAAGATTAGTAGGCTCTTGGAGGTTTATAGACTAGCTTTTTATAGGTTTTTGGACGGTACAAAGACATGGTCTTGAAGAATGATCCTCTTGGCAAAGCGAACATGGCCTGGTTCTCTTAGCAAAAGCTTAATTTTCGGCCAGATGAAACTAACTTGTAACATGAAATTTATGTTTAGTGTACTTCTTGAATGTAAGCTTTTCTTTGAATGAATTTTCATAGAGTTTGTAAATTTTGGATTTTTTCCTTGTACTAAAAGAAAGTATTGTAACATGATAAATTTAACCAAAGTTTAGGTTTGAGATCTATGTAATTTCTTCTTGAACCTTGAATGAATTTTGAACCAATTCTCTTGGTGAATTTAAATTGAACCTTGCATATTGCAATTGCTTATTTGAATTTCCAACTTTCACCATGAAAAAATTGGTCAATTTCCTTTTTTCATCTCTATGAGTTTCAATTATAAGCTTTCTTTTTGCAAATCTACTTTGAATGCCCAAAGGTAATGTTTTGCACCAATTGTTCGTGAATCTTAAGCTGACTGCAAGATCTCCTTGGGCTCAAGACTGCAATAGGGTTTGATCAACTCAAGACACCTCCTTAGGCACTGATGACCAAAATTAGGGCTTGAGTTTGCACAAGTATTTTGGAATTATCAATGCTTCATATGACTTTCATGGACCATTATGGACCCCCAAGATTACTCATGTCAAGTTTCAAGCCTTAGATCACATTTTTGCTTAGTCAATTGAGCAGTTGACCTAAAAATCAATTGTATTGGGGAAAAAGTCAACCATGGCCAATTTACAGTCAAACTTCATAATTTTTGATCCACATCAACATTCTAAAAACATATGTATCATTTGATCAAGTTTGGACCATAATTCCTTAAGAAATTTGATCAAATCTCCAAAAGGGCAAAATGGTCAAAATTAGGGTTTTGACTGGGAAAGGGCAATTTCTGATTTTTGACCTAGAAAATGGTCAATTGGTTTAAGGAATGATCTCAAGAGTCCAATTGCATAATTCTGACCTAATGAAATGATTCAAAACATTTCAAATCCATTGGATTAACAGATAAATTTTGCACTCAACTGATCAAAAGTCAATTGTATACTAAAAAGTCAAACCTTGACTTTTTGGTCAAATTTAAGCACCAAAGATCACAATTCATCAAAACATGTCAAAATAGGAAACTTATTCATCAGAATAAAGAAATCAAGATCTCATTTATCTTTGACTTTTAACTTTAGTTATTTACATGGTTAGATTCGTGAGGAAGAATGCATCAACTTTCATTTTGTCGTCTTCCATTTTTGTTGAGAAATGAGGAAGTTACAAGTACACCAGCTGAAGGTTGAAGATGAAGTCATCAGGACTTGATTTGCCTTACATATTTATTGTTTTGTTTATATGAACGGACAAATAGTCAGCCAAGTGGTAAAGCGCGCAGCTGTTAACCTATGGGACCTGGGTTGGAGCCCCAGTGGTACCTATTTTGTGTTTTTACATGTTTTTTCACTTTCTAACCTTTTTTTGCAGGGCGCCTGGGCCTTTGGGCTTTTGTTGTTTTTTTTACTAGCTAAACTCCCTGCCTGCTTATGCACCCGTGGCCCAATTTATTTTATTTTCTTATTTTTATTTATTGTTTTTTTCTTAATTATTTTTTCACTATTATGAAAAATCATAAAAATTTTAAAAAAAATTTATCTTCATTTTAATTTAGTTTTTTTTTTCTCACCAAAAAATATTTTTATTAACTATACTTTATTTATTTTTTTACAAATCCCCTTGTAAATTTAATTAAAACTAGGTTAATATTTATTTTTCTTTTACACCTATTAAAATATATTATTTTTGATATAAAAAAGACTAAAAATATTTCATGATGCCATAAATATTTTCAACACAAAAATACCAAAAAAAAACCTTTTTTCTAAACTTATTTTCTTTTAATCAACTAAATAGAATTAGGGTTTTATTCAAAAGTATTTTCTTAATAAATTTAAACTTAATTAATTATTTTCTTTAAATTAATTAGGTTAAAACAATTTCCCTCTTTTTCATAAAAAATCCAAACAAAAAGATCCATTTTCTTTGCATTTACATTCTTGCATATTTATTTTTGTACATTTATTTATTTCAATTATTTTATAAATTCAATATGGTTGTAATAGACTAATTAGACTTTAAATTCTTGCAATCCCCATTCAATTTGTACACCCCCTTCACATGCTAGTAATTAGGGTTTGCATGGAAAGAACAAAATCAATAAAATAAAAAACCCTAATAAAAGGCAAATCAATGCATGTAAATCAACACATTTGCACACATACACCCTTAGGGTTAACCCACTTTGTTGCCTTACAAAAATGGCTATATTACGCATGTGAGGTATCTTAACAAAAACAAGCAAAATACAAGATCATAGTCTCTCGATGACGCTATCCATGTTGCCTTTCAAATGATCTTAGTCCCTAAAAGAGAATGCTAAGATACCTTGCAACATTACTAATCATGGTTATACTATGATCCACGCCCGTCCCTTTTACATCAAATGATAGGGTTACTTATCAAATCAATGGTAAGATAACAATGTCAAAGGAAAAGGGAAATGAACATGAAATACTTTTGAGTAGGTAGAATGCTCCTAATTACTTGCTCAATTTCAAAACTAAACATCCTTGCTATTTTCAAAACAAACACCTACACTTTCAAAGCATCTTACAAAACTTGAAAACGTTTTCAAAAGATCAAACACTTTGTATACATTATTACGAACGAGAATCATTACAAAGTTTGCCTAAAAAATGGCCTTTGTACAAAAAACTTTCAAAAACCACACAAAGCACAATTTCAAACAAAAGCAAGTGATCTAGCAAGTAACTAAGAGCCCATGGAAAACCATGGATAAAAGGGGTGCTAATACCTTCCCTTTTCATAATCTACCCCCCGAACTCAAGAAATAATCTCAAAGGTATTTCCTGTGCTTTTTCACCTTTCCTTTTGTATAAAAGAAAAGTCGGTGGCAACTCTTGCTAACCGCAACATTTGAGATCAAATGCAAAACCCTCAAGTCTGTTCTCCCACCGTATCACAGAACTGGCGACTCTACTGGGGAATATTATAAAAGTGGGGTTACCTTATGGATATATCACATTTATTTGCTTACATTGTTTGATTTGTATGTTTTACATTACAGTTCTTTGTTTGGGTTTGAATCCTCTACCCAGATTTGGGATACCTCATAGGTAAGTAGCAATACATTGTGGAAACTATTCGGGGTATACCAACATTGTCTAAGCAATAACTATGTTAGTGTGATATATTTGTCGGTACCGGTAGCCTTTAAGTTAATCAAAGAGAATACGGGGCCGCTGAGTGATGTCATGAAGCACTAATGAACTTTTAGAACCTTTACTTGACCAACTTGGCCTTTAGGATGTAGTGAGATGACCGGCTTTGGTGCAGTCCGAAGTTGGTAGATACTCGATACTACACTCATTGAGGTTTGGTTTCTTGGGATATTTCGGTCGCCATTAAAAAGGCTTGTGCTGAAACAATGACCAAGGAAACAAACTAGTAATATTGAGCTCCTTAGAACCCGGTTACTATTACTAGGACATGTTTAAGCCAATAAACGTCATGAGGGTACTTACCTATAAAACTCCATGCAAGCCTAAACCTAAGTATTTGTTTGTTTTGTTGTATATGCATACTTCTACATAACATCATGAACATCATATACATCCACTAACCATTTCAAAGATTTTTGGGATTCATCTCTGTTCTTGTTTTGTAGGATATGGATTCACTTCACAGGAAAACTATTCAAGTCAATATTGTAAGGATCCCTCAACAAATTAAGGAGCTAGCTTCAAGAATTCCTGAAAACTCTCCATTTACCGAGAGACATGGTCGCCTACTCAACTTGGTCACCTCCAACACAGACGAGGACATGATGAAGGTTCTTTTTCAGTTCTTTGACCCCTTACACCATTCCTTCACATTTCCCGACTATCAAATTGTGCCAACTTTGGAAGAATTCTCCAAACTCTTGAGGATTCCCATTCTCAATCAACTACCTTTAAACGGTACGCAAAGAGACCCAAATCCAGAAGAGATTGCTCAAGCTTTACACTTGCACTCATCTGATATCACAACTCATTGGGAAACAAGGAGTGGTGTCAAAGGTTTCTTAGAAAAGTTCTTGTTCGGGAAAGCCCAAAGCTGTTGGAACTCCTTGGACTTGCAAGCCTTTGAGGAAATTGTGGCTCTCCTCATCTATGGCATGGTTTTGTTTCCAAATCCTGACCAACTCATAGATGTCAACACCGTCAAAATCTTCATATCCCACAACCCGGTGCCTATATTGCTAGGAGATATCTTACACTCTTTTCACACTCGCACAATGAGGAAAAGAGGTGTTCTTATGTGTTGCACTCTTCTTTTGGCAAGGGGTTTATTTCACATATTCCCCAAACTGTATTAAAGAATGGGCAAGGTTCAAGGTCGTCACAAAGGTTGATGACGCTCAAACTTTCGGACATTCATTGGTGCTCCCGATCCAAAGAGAATATTATCATTGTCGACCGTTGTGGAGAATTCCCTAATGTCCCTTTACTTGGCATTAGGGGAGGTATCACCTACAACCCATGTTTAGCCTTAAGACAGTTTGGTTACGCCCGAAGGGATGGCCCGCATGAGATGTTGATTCAAGGTTTGGTATTTGACTACGACAACGATAATCAAGGTCTTCTCCAGAGATTTATCCGAGCTTGAAGGATGTTGAATAAGGTGGATAGCAAGACTCTGGGGCATAAAAATTCCATCCCTCTTGAGCCTTACCTCAAATGGGTACGAACTCGTGCTCAGAGCCTTATGATGCCTTACCCCTCCATTCTCCCGGTAATCATTGAGCCTTTCATGGAGGGAGATGTTCCATACACTATCCTACATCCTGACATGCCTACCTCTCTTGAAGACCTACGAAGGGATTGGATACAACTCAAGGGAGAGCGAGATACTTTCGAAGCCCAATTCTACGCAAGCGAGAAGAAGGTTTTGGAACTCACTAGGCTACTTCATGAGGAGCAGACTCTCAATGCCTACATTACGCCAAAGAGGATGCATACTACCTTTCTATCTTAGAGTTTCTTGTATTTGTCTTTCCCAAGAAGGAATTGATGTACACGAGCTTTAATCTATTAATATTAACGTGTGTTTCCTTTTTGTCTAAAACAATTTTGAATCTTAAAGTCCTTGAAAACATTTTCATATGCATTTATCATTCATCATAACATAAGCAGGTCTTTTGAAACAAGTATCCTCATCTCTCTACTGTTTATTTCAGTAAGATGGATCTCGAGAAAACAGTGAAGGACCTCCAAGCTCATAATACACAGTTTCAACAGTTGCTCTTGACCCTAGCCAAAGGACAAGAAGATTTGAAGACTTTGTTGGCTGAGGAGAAGAAAAAGAAAACAAAGAAGGTAACCAGAGTCCTAAACATGGGAAGAAGATTTCATGGGCAGACAAGAAGGACCTTAGACTTTGCAACGACATCCGGTGAAAGAGACAATCAAGATGGGAAAGGCAAGGAAACAGTTGTCCCGTCATAATCAGAAGAGGAAGAGGAAGAAGAAGACTATTCTAAAGAATAATACCCTCCAGCTGATGACAAGTATAAACATCTCGAAGAGCGGTTGAGTGCGATGGAAATCCAAAATTCAAAGCACCTGTGTTCGCCAAGTATGACGGAGTATCATGCCCTAAAATGCATCTCCGGTCCTATGTGAGGAAAATCCAGCCCCATACCGCTGACAAAGACTTATGGGTACACTTCTTCCAAGACAACCTGTCTGGAACTCAACTTGATTGGTTTTACTAGTTAGAAAGAGCCAATGTTCACAACTGAGAAGATCTTGCTGCAGCCTTTTACAAACAATACCAATACAATGCTGATCTTGCCCCTACCCGTACTCAACTCCAGAGTATGGCCATGGTTCCCAATGAAGGTTTCAAGGACTATGCGCAAAAATGGAGAGATTTACCCGGAAGAGTTCAACCCCCTCTATATGAGAGAGAATTGGTAGACATGTTCTTGGGCACCTTGTCTGGTCCCTTCTTCAATCATTTAACTGGAAGTTCATCTGCAGGTTTTACTGAACTAATATTGACTGGAGAAATGGTAGAAGCCGGTATAAAGAATGGAAAGATCCAAAAATATACATCCTCCTCTACTGCCATAAGGAAGCCATTTATCAGAAAGAAAGAAGTCGTTGTTGTTTATCCTTAGAGAAATCAAGATAGGGCCAAACGCCGACCAATGGTGGGGGCTGTCATGATTCCTAAACCGGCACCTGATTAGCAAAGAAATAACAAATCAAGGATGGAAAGGCCAGTCAGACAATTCACCAGAATTAACATGACCCTATCTCAGGTATTACCGCATCTACTAAGATCCAATTTGGTGACCTTGAAAGAAGCTCCGAAGAACCCCAACACAACATCTCCTCACTATCATCCCAATGCCTGTTGTGTATACCACTCTGAAAGTCCCGGCCACGGCACTAATAACTGTTGGGCTCTAAAGAACAAAATGCAAGACCTCATTGAAGCAATAGAGATTAAATTCGATGCACCTGAAAAGCCAAATGTCATTTCTGCCCCTATGCCCAAACATGGCCATAATACCAATGCCATTGAAGAAGAAATGTTTGTTACTTCAGTTGATGAACTTATGACCTCACACCTGACTATTAAAGTGGACCTGTTGAATGCCGGTGTGTTCCCGGGCTGTGATGAAGTTTGTCATTTCTGTTTGTCCTCAACAACCAGTTGTCCTTTGTTGAAAGCAGACATTTAGTGCCTAATAGATAACAAAGAAATTTTGTTTGAAAAGACTTCTGTTCCACCTATTCCTTTTGAAGATGTTTCTATCATTACCATTTCCGCCAATTCTTCCAGGGTCTCCACTAAAAGACCCGTTAGAATTACATCAGTTCCGAAAGAAACTCCTTTAATAATAACAATGCCTGGACCAGTCCCATATTCGTCAGACAAAACCATACCATGGAATTATGGAGGAGATGTCTACTACCACGGTATCAAGCAGGATTGGCCAGCCGCCGAAGATTCGAGTTCCAAGAAAGTCAACTCCGACATCAGTAATATTGCTGGAACTAGCAAGATTACTCGAAGCGAAAGGATATTCTCTCCAGAAATTGCTCCCCCAAAATTAGTTTCTGGACCTGTAATCATTCCTGTTGTTACTCCTCCAAAAGTTGTTCCCCGTCCTACAATCATCCCCACTAATTCTCCAACTAACAAAGTTGTTACAACCCCTGTTATCATTCATACTGACACTCCTGCTTCCAAGTTAATCGAGACTCGAGGTAAAAGTATTATGATTGAGCCAGTCCGGACGAAGGCTCAGTCATTGGCTATCCCTGAGACCTCCCGGAAAGAGATGGAGGAAATTTTGAAGATCATAAAAAGAAGCGACTACAATGTAGTTGAACAACTAGGGCAAACTCCCTCTAAAATTTCCATGCTGGCATTACTACTATGTTCCGAGGCGCATGCAAAACCCTTGGTAAAATTCCTGAAAACTGCCCATGTACCCCAAGAGACGTTTGCCGATCAGTTTCAAGACTGCGTAGCCAGATTAACTGCAGATAATGGTCTAGGTTTTTTTGATGCTGATTTAACTCCATAAGGAAGGAAGCATAATGAGGCATTGCATGTCTCAGTTGAATGTAGGGGCACAATCTTGGCTCATGTTTTGGTGGACATTGGCTCATCTCTGAATGTATTGCCTAAAAAAGCTCTTGATAGGCTTGACTGTAAGGGATTGACATTGAAGCCAAGTAACATAGTAGTAAGGGCTTTTGACGGCTCAAAAAGGATGGTACATGGGGAGGTAGACATTCCCATAAAAGTTGGAACACAAACATTTGATTCAACTTTTTATGTAATGGATATTCGTCCCTCATATTCCTGCTTGCTAGGCCGACCATGGATTCACAATGCTGGCGCTGTCACTTCTAAGTTAAACCAAATGCTGAAATATCTGATTCAAGGGAAGATTATCACCGTTCATGGAGAAGAAGAGTATATGATCAACCATCTCAATTCCTTCAGATATATGGAATTAGATGGTGAATTTATTGAAACTCCATTCAAACACTTTGAAGAGGTCCCGCAAGATATGGAAGTAACCAAGGCTGTTCCCAAGATTACAAGGCCTCCACTCCGGATGGCATCTCTGAAGGATGCCAAAGCAGTGGTAGAAGAAGGTGGGTGCACTATCTGGGGACAACTCCAAGATATCCCATATAAGTCTGATAAGTTTGGCCTGGGTTTCACTTCAGGTGCCCAGAAGGCTGTGCGCCACGCTCGTGCCGGAGGACCACCCCTGAAGATCAGCAACCGCGAGGTCAACACCATAGAAGATGATAAAGATAGTTGTACCTTGGAGGACTGGAAATTCCCAACTGTCAGTGGAGCGCTCAACAACTAGGAGGCTAGAGATTTTGTCCCGATCACTTTTATCCCACAGTAATCTGTCTTTACATTTTGATCTGTAATATTAAAACAATTCGCACTCTTAAAACCCTATGTCTTACCAGAGGCACAATGGTCCATTTGTAAGGGTTATTATCTCATTTTCATATGACATCAATGAATCATGGACGTTTTCGCATACAAACTTTTATGCTCATTGTTTTTCTTTTTACATTTTTATTTCTTTCAAGGATAGCTATACCCTTACACACACTCACACTCACAATGCAGGTATACATCCATTCGGGATCCCATGGGTAACGATACTGCTATGGCCTTTTATGAATATGAGAATCTAATCTACCAAACCAAAGATGGAGGTGAGGAAGATTGTTAAGTACCAGGGGAACTTGCCAGACTAATACAACAAGAAGAGATAACCATTCAGCCTCATGAAGAACCCGTGGATATAATCAACCTAGGTACCGAAGAAGACAAAAAAGAGGTCAAGGTGGGTGCCAATCTGGAACCCAGTGTCAAGGAGAGTCTGATTCAGTTATTACACGATTATGTTGAAGTCTTTTCCTGGTCGTATGAAGACATGACGGGACTTGATGCAGAAATTGTGCTACATCGTCTGCCTACAAGAGAGGACTGTCCGCCAGTAAAGCAAAAGGTTCGCCGCATGAGGCCTGATATGTCAGAAAAGATTAAAGCATAAGTCATGAAGTAATTCAATGTTGGATTCTTGGCTGTCACCTATTATCCCCAATGGGTTGACAAAGTTGTTCCCGTGCCCAAAAAAGATGGCAAAGTGCGAATGTGTGTGGACTACAGAGATTTGAATAGGGAAAGCCCTAAGGACGATTTTCCACTCCCCCACATTGATATTTTAGTTGACAGTACGGCACAACACAAAGTGTTTTCCTTCATGGAAGAATTCTCAGGTTACAACCAAATCAAAATGGCGTCTGAGGACATGGAGAAAACAACGTTTGTCACGCAGTGGGACACTTTCTGCTATAAGGTGATGCCATTCGGACTAATGAATGTTGGGGAAACCTATTAACGTGCCATGGTAGCTTTATTTCATGACATGATACATCACAAATAGAGGTCTACATGGACGATATGATAGCCAGATCTCAAACAGAAGAAGAGCATCTTGATCACTTACAAAAACTGTTTGAGAGACTGAAGAAGTACAAGCCGAGGTTGAATCCAAACAAATACACATTTGGGGTACGGTCCGGTAAACTCCTAGGCTTTATCTTCAGCAAAAAAGGTATCAAGGTCGATCCTGCCAAAGTTAAAGAAATACAAGAGATGCCTACTCCTCGTACTGAGAAGGAAGTCAGAGGATTCTTGGGGCGTTTGAACTACATTGCCAGATTCATCTCTCACCTGACAGCTACTTGTGAACAAATCTTCAAACTGTTGAAGAAAGATCATGTAGTCAAATGGAATGACGAGTGCCAAGTTACTTTTGACAAAATCAAAGAATACTTACAAGAGCCTCCTGTGTTGATGCCACCGGTCGAGGGAAGACCATTGATCATGTATTTGACTGTTTTTGAAAACTCAATGGGGTGTGTATTGGGGCAGCATGACGAGTCTGGCCGAAAAGAGCATGCTATTTATTACCTGAGCAAAAATTTTACCGACTGTGAAACCAGATATTCATTGCTCGAGAAAACTTGCTGCGCTCTGGCATGGGCTGCTCGCCGGCTAAGACAGTATATGCTGACTCATACTACTTTGTTGATATCTAAAATGGATCCGATAAAATACATCTTCGAGAAGCCTGCTCTTTCTGGGAGAATAGCGATATGGAAGATGATCCTGACGGAATATGACATACAATATACTACCCAGAAGGCTATAAAGGGTAGTGTACTAGCTGACCACCTTGCTCACCAAGCCGTGGAAGACTACCAGCCCATGAAGTTTGAATTCTCAGATGAAGACATCACGACGGTAAATAACTGCGAAGAATTTCGGCCATATGACGGACCTGAACAAGGATCCCCATGGACCCTATTCTTTGATGGGGCATCCAATGCACTTGGCAATGGTATCAGTGTTGTACTTATATCTCCGGAAGGGTGTCATACTTCCTTTACCACAAGAATTTGTTTCAATTGTACAAACAACATAGTGGAATACGAAGCATGCATCTTTGGTCTCAGAGCTGCCATAGACTTGGGGATCAAATCCTTAAATGTATTCGGAGACTCAGCTTTGGTTATCAGCCAGATCAAAGGGGAATGGGACACCAAACACCCAAACCTTATCCCTTACAAAGAACATGTTTTGACGTTGCTACCACATTTTGAGAAGATTACCTTCGAGCATTTCCCGCGAGAAGAAAATTAACTAGCAGACGCTCTAGCCACAATGTCATCTATGTTTAAACTTAATTGGGATAACGAGGCTCCCCAGATCACCATCGAACGAATGGAAGAACCCGCGCACTGTCACGAGATTAATACTGATGAAGTAGTGGACCGACCTTGGTTTCACGAAGTCAAGAAGTATATCGAGGCTCAAGAATATCCAGAAGGAGCTTCAATAAATGATAAGAAGTTCTTAAGGAGATTCTGTGCTAAATTTTCCTTAGTAACGACATTCTTTACAAATGCAACCATGACTCTGTGTTACTTCGATGCGTAGACAAGGTTGAAGCATAAAGGATCATGACTGAGTTACATGAAGGCACTTTTGGAACCCATTCCAGTGGGCATATGATGGCAAAGAAAATCCTATGGGCAGGCTATTACTGGTCTACCATGGAAGCAGATTGCTATCAACACTCTCGACCTTGCCATAAGTGTCAGATTTATGCTGACAAGGTGCACGTACCTCCGGTTCCTCTAAATGTCTTGACAGCTCCTTGGCCCTTTGCTATGTGGGGAATATATATAATTGGGGAAATCAAGCCGACAACCTTTAATGGACATTGCTTTATCTTAGTGGCCATTGATTATTTTACAAAGTGGGTGGAGGAAGCTTCTTTCGCTCTCGTTACCAAGAATGTTGTTGCCCGTTTCGTCAAGCAAAATCTCATTTGTCGGTACGGTATCCCGAAAAGGATCATCACTGGCAATGGTACAAATCTCAACAACACTATGATCACCACCTTGTGCGAGTAATTCAAGATCCAGCATCACAATTCTTCCTCTTACCGGCCGAAGATGAATGGTCCTGTCGAAGATGCAAATAAGAACATTAAAAAGATCATACAGAAAATGACAGTCACATAAAAAGAATGGCATGAGATGTTACCATTCACTCTCCATGGGTATCGTACCACAGCTCACACATCAACCGGGGAAACACCCTATTCTCTGGTTTATAGCATGGAAGTCGTCTTGCCTATTAAGGTTCAGATCCCCTCTCTAAGAATTATGAAGGATTCAGGGATGAATGAAGAAGATTGGATCCATACTCGACTTGATCAACTGAACTTGATTGATGAGAAGAGACTTACTGCTATTTTCCATGGTCAAATGTATCAAAAACGGATGATCAAGGCTTTCAAAAAAAAGGTCAGACGCCAAGTATATCAAGTTGGGGATCTGGTAATCAAACACATCATACTGCTACAAGGTGATCCTAGGGGAAAATGGACTCCTACCTATGAAGGACCATTTTCTATCAAAAACATTTTTTCTAGTGGTGCAATGATCTTGACCACCATGGATGGTGACGACCTGCCGCATCCTACGAACGCGGACATAGTCAAAAGATACTACGCATAAGAGACCCGCTAGGTTGACATACCTAGGCAAAACAAGGGCATCCCGACGATCTAAAAAGTTCGGGAAAAAATTAGGGATAAAACAAAAAAATTTGTACACCCGGAAGGTTGAAAACCTGAAAGGACGACTTGGGCAAAAAGGGTTTCCCGGTGGACTGAAAACCCGAAAGGGAGGTGTAGGAAAAAGTTAGGGAATTAAAGCGTATGACTATGTCCCGTTGGATCACCTTACAGACAACCTGTAAACTCAGAGGTTCTGATCAATTCAATCATCTTCGGACAAGGCAACAAATAGACAAAATGCTCAGAGATACAAAGGCTATAGCAGAATGGGAACCCCATGGGATAAATACACATAGCTATCTTTTCTTTGTATTAAAATTTTTATTTTTTCTTACGACGATGTTCTCCTACTAGAATGTTTGTTTCACTGTACAAAAATACTTACTCAAAGTCAATACAAAGATATTCCTTTGAAAGTGAAAAAATATCTGTTTTTCTTTACTCTTGTGTTTTGTTTACAAAAACGTCCAATGATTCGTTGTTGAATATATGCATTTGAACATAATTACTGTTTACAAATAAACAAAATAAAAGACAATTACTAATGGCTTTAAGAGGTAGGGAAATCTCTCTAATTTATTTCCATAAATACCCCACAATTTGCAGTTTAATTCCCAGCGAAACAAGCTTCCAATTATCAATCCCCAGGAGAAGTCGTTCAATTTCTCAAGATTTCCCAACATGATTTTACAAGCAGTACACGGCATTTCCCTTACAACAGAGTTTGTTTCTCTAAGAAGAAATTCATTAACACTTCAACTTCACAACATGAAGGCTTATACTCCATATCCTCAACAGCAATCAAGGATTTATTTTCCCCAATCCAACAGCAATGCAGCAAACTAGCTCATATACGCATACATTGCATCCATATATCATAAACATTGATAACGCGAAAGAATTATACCATACATTTCATACAACATGACTTTGCATTTTAGCTAAAATTTTACCCTTTTCAGGATAAGATTAACAGATATCATTAACAATGTTCAGAGTTTTCAGATACAGTTCAGAAACGCTCCAGACACGGATGCCATCCTGATACTCATTCAGATTCAACCTTTTGATACAGTTCAGATACGCTCCAGACACGGATGCCATCCTGATACTCATTCAGATTCAACCTTTTGATACAATTCAGATACGCTCCAGACACGGATGCCATTCTTATACTCATTCAGACTCACCGTTCAGATACAGTTCAGATACGCTCTAGACACTGATGCCATTCTGAAACTCATTCAAAACTAGATTTCAGATATAATTTAAATATGCTCCAGACACGGATGTCATTCTGATAATTATTCAAAATCAGCTCCCAGATACAGTTCAGATACGCTCCAGACACGGACGCCATTCTGCTACTCATTCTTTCAGCTTACAAATTACAATACAAACAATCACTTTTGGATGGCATATTTAAGCCCATCTCCTACATCTTTATATCACCTCTCCAAATGGTATCTTTAAGCCCATTCCCTCAACCGTCACATCACCGAGTGCAAATTTTTGGGCACTCTAGTGTCCAATCATCTTCCACCTTTGATTCACGCATGGAAAAAATTGCCAATCTAACTCCTCAGGCTTAATAAGATTGAACAGGGGAAGCTGTTGTACCCCAAAATTTTCCCTCTCACTTATCAAGAATTTTCTCACAAGATCTCCTTGGGCTCAAAACTGCACTAGGGTTTGATCAGCTCAAGACACCTCCTTAGGCACTGATGACCAAAATTAGGGCTTGAGTTTGCATAAGTATTTTTGAATTATAAATGCTTCATATGACTTTCATGGACCATTATGGACCCCCAAGATTACTCATGTCAAGTTTAAAGCCTTGGATCACATTTTTGCTCAGTCAATTGAGCAGTTGACCTAAAAATCAGTTGTATTGGGGAAAAAGTCAACCATGGATAATTTACAATCAAACTTCATAATTTTTGATCCACATCAACATTATAAACCCATATGTATCATTTTATCAAGTTTGGACCATAATTCCTCAAGAAATTTGATCAAATCTCCAAAAGGGCAAATGGTCAAAATTAGGGTTTTGATTGGGAAAGGGCAATTTCTGATTTTTGACCTAGCAAATGGTCAATTGGTTTAAGGAGTGATCTCAAGAGTCCAATTTCATCATTTCTAGATAATGACATGATTCAAAACATTGCAAATCCATTAGATTGACAGATGAAATTTGCAGTCAACTGATCAAAAGTCAATTGTATACTGAAAAGTCAAACTTTAACTTTTTGGTCAAATTTAAGCACCAAAGATCACAATTAATCAAAACATGTCAAAATAGGAAACTTATTCATCAAAAAATCAAGAAATCAAGATTTCATTTTGAAAAGTCAAATTTTATAAACGTAGAAATTTTTCTAAGTGTCAAAAATTTCTTATTTTTTCATAACTTTGAGCAATTTTTTCATTATGATGCAAGATGATTCAAAGTAAACTTCCAACATGAAAGTTGTAGATCTCCATGAAATCTACAACTTTTATTCACACAAAATCTCCTAAAAGTGCTTGGATCTCAAGTTATAATTTTATGAATACATGCTCATGAACTAAAAAAGACTTAGTGAAATTTTGCCTTAGTTAGGCAGATTTTTGACCTAACTTCATGGTAATTTTTCACATAGTTCCAAGGGGAATATTCAAATGAAATTCAAATATGAGTTGTAGAGCATATTTTAAGCTTTCCAAAATGTCTAATAACTCCTTGAGATCATTCTTGAGTAGGGAGAATAGAAGAGATGAAGTTGGTGTTTTGTCACCTGAATTATAGGTCATTTTCATGATGAACACACATGCAATTTCAATGTTAGGCTGCATAATCTTTGCTTTGCAGACCTCAAAATTGTTTGTCACTCCATAATTAATGGATTACACACACTTTTGAGCTATAATCCAAGTGGGTTAAGCTTTATCCAATTCACATTGCCATTTTGGGAAGAAAGTTAACAATACCATTCTTATAAAGCAAGCTTTTTGCATAAAGTTAACATTGAGCCTCTAACTTGTTCCCTCTGATCACACTTCATCCAAAAAGTCAGAATCAAGCTTGTTTAAAGCATAACCACTCTATCTTAGCAAGTACACAAGACTTTGAAACTTGTTTTGTCAAAAAATCACATGTTTAGCTTAAGGATGCAAATTTGAATTCAGATCAACTAGAGCATCCCAAACTTGTTGCTTATAAATAGAAGCACTATTTGTGAGATAGGACACGAGTTTGAAGACCCTTAAACTCACTAAAACTCCATCTAGCCAGAAATTGTCTCAAAACACCATTATTGTACAAGTTCTGACTTTACATACAAACTCCAAATCCCCTCGTGCGTTCTTTGGCCTTTCACTTCCAAAAGCTTCTAAACATCAAATACAAACCATCCAAAGTCCATTTGCCCAACTGTAATACCACCATCGTCAAGTTCCATTTTTGAAAATAGGGGTCTGCAACTTGACTTCTCTAGAGCTCCTCAGCCACTTTCAGCTCAAGCTAATCATTGCATTAGCTTCCTGGGACCTCAAGGAAGCTAACCTGATCCCTGCAGCACTTTGAATCAAGCTCATTTGCATTTCACAATTTCCAGTTTTGAGGTGTTTTTCTTGAACTTCTATCTCATTACTTAGGCATTATTAGGCTTGCATTTGTGAAGATAAAATGTAGACCTCATTGCCACGAAGCTGTACATATCCATAGTTTGCATTTACATGGCCTGAGGTTAGAGAATTTTAGAGTTGAAGTTTCTGAAATTTTTAGGGTTCAAATTAGGGCCAGAGAAATTCTCATTTATCTTTGACTTTTAGCTTTAGTTATTTACATGGTTAGATTTGTGAGGAAGAATGCAACAACTTTCATTTTGTCGTCTTCCATTTTTGTTGAGAAATGAAGAAGTTCAGGTACACCGGCTGGAGGTTGAAGATGAAGTCATCAGGACTTGATTTGCCTTCCATATTTATTGTTTTGTTTATATGAACGGATTTATAGCCACCCCAGTGGTAAAGCGCGCAGCTGTTAACCTATGGAACCTGGGTTAGAGCCCTAGTGGTACCCATTTTGTGTTTTTACATGTTTTTGCACTTTCTGACCTTTTTTTGCAGGGCGCCTGGGCCTTTGGGCTTTTATGGTTTTTTTGTACTAGCTAGCCTCCCTGCCTGCTTATGCACCCCTGTGCCAATTTATTTTATTTTATTATTTTTATTTATTGTTTTTTTCTTAATTATTTTTTCAGTAATATTAAAAATCATAAAAAATTTGTATCTTCATTTTAATTTAGTTTATTTTATTTTTTCTCACCAAAAAAAATATTTTTATTAACTATACTTTATTTGTTTTTTTACAAATCCCCTTGTAAATTTAATTAAAACTAGGTTAATATTTATTTTACTTTTACACCTATTAAAATATATTATTTTTGATATAAAAAAGACTAAAAATATTTCATGATGCCATAAATATTTTCAAGACAAAAATACCAAAAAAAAAAACTTTTTTCTAAACTTATTTTCTTTTAATCAACTAAATAGAATTAGGGTTTTATTCAAAAATCTTTTCTTAATAAATTTAAACTTAATGAATTATTTTATTTAAATTAATTAGGTTAAAACAATTTCCCTCTTTTTCCTAAAAAATCCAAAAAAAAAAGATCCATTTTCTTTGCATTTACATTCTTGCATATTTATTTTTGTACATTTATTTATTTCAATTATTGTATAAATTCAATATGGTTGTAATAGACTAATTAGGCTTTAAATTCTTGCAATCCCCATTCAATTTGTACACCCCTTCCCACAAATCATGTAATAACTTAGTATTTTTATTTTCCGCAATTTAAATGCTTTATATTCACATGCTAGTAATTAGGGTTTGTATGGAAAGAACAAAATCAATCAAATAGAAAACTCTAATCAAAGACAAATCAATGCATGTAAATCAACACATTTGCACACATACACCCTTAGGGTAAACCCACTTTGTTGCCTTACAAAAATGGTCATATTACGCATGTGAGGTATCTTAGCAAAAACAAGCAAAATACAAGATCATAGTCCCTCGATGACGCTATCCATGTTGCCTTTCAAATGATCTTAGTCCCTAAAAGAGAATGCTAAGATACCATGCAACATTACTAATCATGGTTATACGATGACCCACACCCGTCCCGTTTACATCCAATGATAGGGTTACTTATCAAATCAATGGTAAGATAACAATGTAAAAAGAATAGGGAAATGAACATGAAAGACTTTTGAGTAGGTAGAATGCTCCTAATTACTTGCTCAATTTCAAAACAAAACATCCTTGCTATTTTCAAAACAAACACCTACACTTTCAAAGCATCTTACAAAACTAGAAAACATTTTCAAACGATCAAACACTTTGTATACATTCTTACGAACGAGAATCATTACAAAGTTTGCCTAAACAATGGCCTCTGTACAAAAAACTTTCAAAAACCACACAAAGAACAATTTAAAACAAACGTAAGTGATCTAGAAAGTAACTAAGAGCCCATGGAAAACCATGGATGAAATGGGTGTTAATACCTTCCCTTTTCATAATTTACCCCCTGAACTCAAGAAACAATCTCAAAGGTCTTTCCTGTGCTTTTTCACCTTTCCTTTGGGATAAAAGAAAAGTCGGTGGCGATTCTTGCTAACTGTAACATTTGCGATCAAACGCAAAACCCTTAAGTCAGTTCTCCCATCGTATCACACAAACCTAAGAGGTCTTGACTGATCAATAAAAGAGAGCTTAGAGGTAAAATTTGTTGCTTTGATAAGTTACCACCATGAATTTGAAATTAGAAGTCAAGAAACTTTAAAGTTGGGAAAAACGACCTATAACGTCTCACTAATTTTCATAGTCTTCTAAGCATAATTCAAC
The DNA here is from genome assembly GCA_948472305.1 of Vicia faba. Lineage (NCBI taxonomy): Eukaryota > Viridiplantae > Streptophyta > Magnoliopsida > Fabales > Fabaceae > Vicia > Vicia faba. The sequence goes on from OX451740.1 coordinate 288,787,146, forward strand.
TCTGACCTGTGAAGAGAACTTGTCGACGACATCTCTCATGACAATATGCAAAAAGAATCTCCTCAGAAATATTAAAAATCGAGGAAGTTATGATCTGTGGAAGTTAGGCACAACTATTTTAAGATTAGGTTAAATTCCATATAATGACCTCTAAAGTATTCGAACTTTTAGTGATCCTCTGCACATAATCAGATCTTGACTGGTAAAGAGGAGTTGGAGTTGACGTCAAGAAGAGTTATATGCAAAAAGAACCATTCAAAAATATATAATAATGAAGAAGTTATGATCGTTTGAACTTTATCTTGCAAAAAGTTGTCTTTTGGTCGAAGTGCTTTGAATCGACTTGCAAACTTGATCTTTCCTTGCATTCCAAGGAATATTGATGCACATATGGACCAGTGATGATGAAATCTCGACTGTACTTTTCATAATTGGTGATCCATCATACTTGAACACTTAAGGGATCCAAAACCCTAATTGAGGCGCAACACCTGACGCTCTTGATTCATACCTGTCTCTGCACATGAAACCAAAGAAACACAAACATACAACTTTGTATGGGATTATATTTTAGTGATGCATAAGATAAAAGATCCATAACAATTGATAATCTCTGCATAAGCAATGCCCGAAGGTGAGCGGATTAAGAAAAACCAACTGTATCTCGTGACCATGATGTTTTATGAAAATGAAATTGAAGGTGGGATCTTAGGTCAAAATTTTGGGTATGACAACACCACATAGAAATGTATCATTAATACACATCACAAGCAACACAACATACAATTACATGCCATTTTACACAACCATGTAGTGATTAAATGACCTACTTCCAATAAGAAATTTTTTATTGAATAGAATGTCGCGCTAGCTTTTTAACGCTTCGAAAAGTGACCCAAATGGAGTTAAAGTTTGAAAGTTATGAATTTTCAATTTTACAAAATTGTTGTCCGAATAGTGGTAATGGGTTACCCAAAAATTACCTAAGAGCTGGTACACAGGTACAACCAAAACAATAATAGATTTCTGCTGCTTTATGACACAAAAATCACTTATTTCCACACCATAACACCCACAAATCCCACATGATACACAATTCGGGTTCCAAACTCTAATTCTAATTCAAAAAAGAAACACAATTACACATGAAATCATTCAATTAAATCATATCGATTTCATGCAATACTCAAACCTCAACACTGACACATAAACTGTATCATAACACCGATAGAGATGATAAACTATAGAGATTAAAAATTACCCAATCATATATATCATGCAATTAAATACATCTAATCCAACCAATTTCATCAACTAACAACCCAGTCATGCATATATTCATATTCAATTAGAAATAAGCAAAATTAGGGAAAGCTGAACCTACACATGATACTATCATATCACATGGTAATATACAACCCAGATGAAATCGAAAATTCCAACCTTACCTTAGAATACTTGCTAAAGCTTCATCCTTAGAAATGGAGGTTCCTCTTCTCTTGAGACCCAACCTCATATTCTCTCTTTTCTCCAAAACATGATCTTCTCTTCTTTGTTTTCCATGATCACTCAAAAACAAAAGTGATTCCTCTCTTCCTTGTTTTTTTAATAATTTAACTCTTGGACCATTTCCATGCTATCTAAATTATGTCCTCACTTACTCCTCTTAAAATTACCAATAAGCCCTCAATTTCTTTACACCAATATTATCTCTATTATTGTCACGACATAGATTATTCCCCAAAATCACATACATTCACCAATAGTACAAAATTAATCAATTAAATAATTAATTATAATTTTGGGGTGTCACAGGAGAAGCTTACCATTCCATTCATAATAGGACTTCTAAGGGTTATGAAGCTATCACATGTTGTGCACCACTAATGTACAAGTTGTTTCTTTCCCACTTACGGCAGTCAAGACTCTTCAAAGATAATTTAGACAAGCTTAGGTGGTCTCAGAGGCTTATATCTCTTACTCAGGAAGACTTGACTTGGTACAATTTAGCTTATGATGTTGGAGTGATCATTTACAATTGTGGAGAACTCTCTAATGTACCTCTTCTTAGTATACAAGGGGAAATTAACTACAACCTTATTCTTGCTTGACGCCAGTTTTGATAACCTATGAGGGACAAACCTGATAACATTCAGTTAGCAGGTTTCTTTTGCCTTAATCAAGAAAGGAATCTAATTTGAAGGATAAGATTATGAGTGCTTATAAAAAAATTCATATGAAAGATAAGGAGCAGTTAGGAAGGAAGCATTGTATTGCCTTTGATCCTTTCCCTCAATGAGTTTATGCTAGAGTGTGTAGTCTCAATATTCCTTATCCTCTTAATAAGCCATTGTTCCCTATTGCTATACCATTACCTTTTGTCATGCATGTTGATAATAGGGAAGGGTTTGAAGAAGCCTTGGCTAGGATGAAGCAAGAGAGGGATACTTGGGAAGGCAGGTTACATGCTTCACTTCTTGAGAAGACAGAGCTGTAGAAGCCATTAAAGAAAAATAATAATCTGATGCTTCGAAAGGTGTTGTTGAAAATCTTGTGATAGAGAATGCTAAGTTAACATCTTCTTATGAGAGTCAGATTAGGAAGCTCAAGAGGAAGTACCAGTATGGAGTGGGATCGTCCTCAGTTGTGGTTCCTTAGGACTGATATATTCTAGCTTTCTTTCTCTTTTATTTAGGATTCTTTAAAACGTTTGTGTGATAGGGTGGCAGAACCGGAACTGTTTGAAATGCTGGTTTGCGTTTTGCGTTTGTGCTTGCAAAATGTCACGGTAAGCAAGAGTCGCCACCGACGTTTATTTTATCCAACTGGAAAGGAGAAAAGCACAAAAAAATTCCTTTTTTCGAGACTTTGAGTACGGGGGGCATATTATAGAAAGGGAAGGTATTAGCACCCTTTCTATCTGTAGTTTTCTACGGGCTCTTAGGTATTTGCTCATCATTTTCAAAATTGCTTGTGTGTGTTTGATTTGAATTTTTTTTTGTTTTACTTCGATTTAACCCTTGCTTCTGTCTTCAAGAGTGTTACGAAGTCGTTTTGAAAACATTGTTTGAAAAGGGTAGGTGTGAAAGTTTGATTTTGAGCAAGTACCTACTAGCATCTACCTACTCGAAAAAGAGAATGTTTCTGTTCTTGTTCCTTTTAGACAGCGCTATCCTACTATTAGTGAGTAGGTAGCACCGTCGTTGGAGTTTTTAAGGGTCAATTCGAAAGGGACGTACGATCACTAAATCAATGTTAGGACGTCTTAGTAATAACCCTAATGTATTAAGATCAATATTCGAGGAAACATTTCCGAGGCAACTTTTCCGAGGCAACATTTCCGAACGGGACATTTGATCTTTTGTTTAGACAAGAGAGTGACCACTAAAATATCCTTTACTTAATGATCATTTACCGAAGGCAACCGAAGTGAGAGTATACCCTAGGAGTGCGTATGTGCGGGTGATTCAATTTCAAGTTATTATCTTTGCACATTTAGGGTTTGCTAACTGTTTTAATTTTAACACACATTCTTGTCACGTAACCCTATTACCATACATCTAACAGTTAATATTTTGCGAGAATTAAAGTGCGGAAGGTAAAGCTACGCTATTACAAGGCTTTTGGTATTAATTAAATAGCCAAAAACAACCCGTAAAGAAAGACGATAAATGAACGAAAAAGTCCTAATTAATCTATTACATCTTATGAGCAATTACATCAATATAAATAAAAATAAATAAATGCGCGACGAATAGAGAACGGAAGGAAGTTAGGGTTTTGACCCCGTCTAACCTAATTAAAAGAAAAGATTTTTTGGTTGTTTTTGGATTATTTTAAGAATAATAAAAGGTTTTAAATTAAATATGAACCTAATTGCTAATTAAATTAAATTAAGAAAAATACTAAACCTGGCCTATTTTTGTATTTTTTGTTATTTTTAAGGAAAAGAAAATAGAAATTAAATTAAACTAAAGCCCTAATTTTCTAATTGTTTTAATTTATTTATGAAAGGAATTAAAGTTACCCTAAAATTAAATAAACTAATTAAATTAATTGTTGATTAAAAATAAAACCTAAATCTAATTTGGGTGAAAAATATTTTTATGATTTTTTAATAAAAAAGAATTAATTTTTATGTCAGTAAAAATAATTTAAATTAATTAAATAAAAGAAATTAAAATAAGAAAAAGACAAGAAGAGAGTATTGGGCCTGTAATCAGCAATTGGAGGGGTGTGAATAGTAGCTCCTGGGCCCAAATAATCTTGGTCCACGTTTGACTTCCTGGATTTTATGCTGTGCGTTGACTGGGGACCTTGGTAGACCTTCAGATGATGACCTTTGGATCCAGCACACAGGCACCTGGCTAGCTCAACATTGAAGGAGTATGGTGGACGCTTGGACCAAAGGTGTATTGAATCTGTAATAAGAAAATAAGAAAATAACATTTGTGTTGGGGCCTGGGATCGAACCCAGGTCCCCAGGCTTCAACCATCACCTTGTTGCCAACTGTACTAAGCGCGTTTGTTGTATGTAAGATAACAATTAAACAATACATTCAAAACAAAAAAAAATAAAAAAAACATCCGCGCGAAAATTTGAATGGGCTAATGGGATGGTGCCATGCCATCGTCCCCAACCTCTCTCTGTTGGTAAAAGTCAGAGACTTTTACCTACGGACAAATGTCCGTCACTAGAGCTCCTGCACATTTCAAAATCAAATACAGGCATGATAAATGGATTCTAATGCTATAGATCAAATCTCCTTGGCCTGCTGAGCATCATGGTGCCCTTCTTGTGGACCAATTTCACATGTATAGAAAGACCCTAAAACGAGACCAAGAACCCTAATAATGGTAAATCTCTATAGAGTTAGAAAAAATGCAATTAATTGTTATGAACAGCTTGAAAATGTTTCAAGGAACAAAAATATGTAGGTAATTCATGCTATAAGTGCCAAAATCGTGTGATTCAATTTAAAAAAAAAGCCATGGTCGTGGATCACTTACAATGAGTTCTAGCGCTGGAAAATGCTTGTTCTTGATTGGTATAACTTCCTTGTATATCCAGGATACGAATGGGATGGCTTAGGAATCTTGAAAACGCCTGGAAGTGCAAAATCAAATCACCACTTTCTTTGAGTTTTTTCAAGTTTGGTTCTCCTTCTACACGTCTCTAAACATTGTGCTTTTGTCTGCAATTGTCCACTATATACCACTGATTGAATTAGGGTTACAATTGTTCTCTCAATCTTTATCAATTATGGCTTTTGATCTTGATTTGATTCACTTGAAAATATTTCCAAAATAGGCCAAAATCAATCTTTTTATGCACACCAATGCCTTGCACGATTTTATTCACTTGCTAGCTGTATATGGGACCTGAAATGTGCACAAAATCTTAAGGTTTGAATGGTTTGGGTATTTTCATTATTTATTTTGATTTAAATTGATTTAATTATTATAAAAAATCAAAATAAATAGAAAAAATAAGATAAAGACAAGTGGAAAGAGCTAGGGTTCGTAGACTATGCTACCAACTCAAAACAAGTGCAAAAAGTTAGGCCCATTTAACAAAAATTGCAATTTGAAGCACTTTTGACTTTTGGCAATTTTGCAAAAAAGGTCAACTTCACCAATGCATAACTTCTTCAATTTTGACTCTTTGAAGGTGTTCTTGGACTTTTTAGAAAGCTCAAGATGTCCTATAAGAAACACTTTTGGTCTCATATCAATTGAGTCTTCCATGTTCATTTATGAAGCTTTGACAAAAAAGGTGTTTTTGTTGACTTTTCAAAATAACCTATAATGTCCAAATCCATAACTTCTTGTGAGTGCATATTTTGAACTTGGGAGCTGAAGATGGATTGTATATCATTTCATCCTCTTCAAAATGAGCTTTGGATGGGTCATTTCTCATAAATTATAAGAAAGTTATGCTTGGTCAAAGTTGAATTGACGTTTCCTGCAAAACCCTAATTTAATAACTTTTGGATTTTGATGACTTGTGAGCAATCCTTGATGAATCATGATCAACCCTTGATAAAATGACGAGTCATACTTCAAAATGAGGATGTTTACCAAAAATATTGAAGTTTGACTGTATGTGGGCCACAATTGACTTTTTCCCTAGCACAGTCAATTTTCAGGCCTTTGAGCAATTGACTGAGCAAACTCTCTCTGCAAGGCTTGAAACTTGACATGGATGATCTTGATAACATATTAGGACAATGGTGAGAATTTGGGATCCCTTGGACTCAAGTATCTTGATGCAACATGAAACCCTAATTTGAGGTAGACTGCCTTAGGAGAGAGTTTGTCTGGTTAACCCTTGGCCTTCTTTGAGCAGCTTGAGGATCTTTCTTGAAATGTTTGGAGAAATATGGGAGGGAAAATTTTGGGGTACAACAGCTGCCCCTGTTCAATCTTCTTATACCTGAGGATGTAGATTGGCTTTGCTGCCTTTCATGATCCGAGGGTGGAAGATGATTGAACACTAGAGTGCCTAGAAATTTGCACTCGCATGAAGTGGTATTTGTCTTGTGATGTCGGGAATGGGCTTACAGATTCCATTTGGAAATTGATGACGGAAGATGGGCTTAAAGATGACATCTGAAGGAGTGTCGATCGCCTAAGAGATTCCTTAGCGAGAGTCGATATACCTGTTGTTAAGGAAGACTACGCTGGGGAATGCTGATATCTACTTGTGAGGAATAGAATTTTAGGAGCTTCGGTCGTCTATTATTCTACTGGAAAATCGTCTATTAGTTGAAGAGGTGAAAATGAACTACTATCTGGTCATAATCCAGGCTTCATAGTGATAAGATTGACTGCTATCTGGTCGTAATCCAGGCTTTACAGTGACTTACTAGGGAGATTAGATTAAACTTGCTATCTGGTCGTGATCCAGGCTTCACAATTTCTCGATTCTTATCTGGTAAGAATCCAGGCTTTAGAAGGAATTAAGTTGTTATCCGGTCGCATTCGGGCTTTAACTTGAATTTAGGGCACACTAATATCTGGTCGACTCCGGGCTTCTTAGTATTTGTCCAGGTAAACTGCTATTTGGTCGAAATCCAAGCTTCGTAGTGTCATATACTGTTATCTGGTCGTAATCCAGGCTTCAGTCCTTTTATCGTTATCTGGTCGTAATCTAGGCTTCACGATGCTTTATATCATTATCTGGTCGAATCCAGGCTTCATGGCGTCCTGTAATTCTATCTGGTCGTAATCCAGGCTTCACAATACCTTACTTCTTATCTGGTCGTAATCCAGGCTTCAGAAGAAATCAAGTGGTTATCCGGTCGCCTCCGGGCTTCCATTTGATTTTTGGGCCTACTAATATCCAGTCGAATCCGGGGTTCATAATAATTGGCCGGGTAAACTTCTATTTGGTCGTAATCCAAGCTTCACAGTGTCCCTCACTGTTATCTGGTCGTAATCCAGGCTTCAGTGTCTCTTACCGCTATCTGGTCGTAATCCAGGCTTCGCGATGTCTCATACCATTATCTGGTCGAATCCAGACTTCATGGTGTTCGGAGAAAATCATGATACTATCCGGTCGAATCCGGGCTTCATAATTTGTGTTAAAGATATACCACTATCTGGTCGTAATCCAGGCTTCGCGGTGTCTTTTGCTGCTATCTGGTCGTAATCCAGGCTTCACAGAAACTTGTATTGCTATCTGGTCGTAATCCAGGCTTCACAATAACTTGTTGAGCTGTTATCCGGTCGTAATCCGGGCTTCACGGCTTGTGTTTATGACATACCATTATCTGGTCGAATCCAGGCTTCATGGTACTTGTATTGCTATCTGGTCGTAATCCAGGCTTCAGAATAACTTGCTGAGCTGTTACCCGGTCGTAATCCGGGCTTCACAGCTTGCTGGGGATTAAACTAATATCCGGTCTAATCCGGGCTTCATAGCTTAAAGATAAACCACTATCTGGTCGAATCCAGGCTTCTTAGTGTTTGATAATGTTATCCGGTCGTTCTCCGGGCTTCACAATATGATGTAGAAATTAAGATACTATCCGGTAGGATCCGGGCTTCATAGCTTGAACTTGATGAGAATTTGATTGTATCTTTCCAGAAAGGTAAAGGGTTAGTCGTATGTAATGCATAATATGTATCAAGCCATGATGTTCTCAAAATAAATGAGATTGTGTTGTATGATGCGTATGCACATGTCATGATGTATGGACATGCAATGTTTTTATGATGTTCTCTAGCTGGGGAAAATAAATCCCGGATTGCTGCTGGAGCAAAAGAGTTGAATTCTTCGTTCTTGCTGGGAATAACGATCGAAGATGATTGTGAGAATAATCCTGCTGGAGAATAAACTGATGAAAAAATGACTCTGTGGGGAAGACAAACTCTGCTAGAGGGCATGCTGATTTGGAGAAATAACCTCGGCTGGGGATGAATTACCGCTGCTGGTGATAATGAGTCCTGTTGGGGATTGAGTTTCTGCTTGTGGAAGAAATAAATTTTATTGGAGAGAATCTTCTAGTGTTGGTGATAGATAAACTTTGCTTGGGGAGAATCACTGTTTTTAGATACCTTTTGCTCTGCGGGGAGTGAATGTACCTTTAATCGTATTCTCCAACTAGGTCTATCCCTATACCCGGTGGACAGAGCGACCGTAAGGTTTGGACATTTCTTGTTTTCCCCTGTTCTTGATATTACCAGTAATCGTCTTTTGTTTCGCATGTAAATATTTATGAGCAGCAATTATCGTCAAATGCATATATAAAAAATGAACCATTGGACGTTCTTGCAAAACAAAACAGAAAAAGAAAAACAATTCGAAATTTCTTCGTGAACATGAATTGTATTGATTTTGAAGTTGGCCTGTGAATAGGCGTTTTTGTACAAGAGGCTGACGTCCTAGTAAGAGAACACCGCCGAAAGATAGAATTTATATAATTCGTGAAAAACAAAGAAAAACAACTATGTGAACAATCCCACTGGGTTCCAACTCTACTATTGCCTTTATATCTTCGAGAGCCTCATCACTTTGCTACTTGGTTGAAGGTAGATTAGATTTATTAGTGCCGTCCGAGTTTGATAGTTGGCACCGAAGTCTGGTTGCAAGATGATCTAATGAGACATAGTGTTACACTTTGATCCCTAATTTTTTCCTGGACCGTCCTTTCGGGTTTTCAGTCCACCGGGATACCCTATTTTGCCCAAGCCACCTTTTCAGGTTTTCGACTTGCCGGGTGTACAGTTTTTTCATTTTCATCCCTTATTTTTGCCCGAATCCTTTTGGTTCGCCGAGAAGCCCTTATTTTTGCCTAGGCCAGTCAACCTAGCGGGTCTTTTATTATGCGTAGTATTTTTTCACTATGTCTGCATTGACGGGGTGAGGAAGGTTGTCACCATCCATGGTGGTTAGAATCATAGCTCCTCCCGAGAAAATGTTCTTAACCACAAATGGCCCTTCGTACGTAGGGGTCCATTTGCCCCTGGGATCACCTTGCGGCAGTATGATGCGTTTGATCACCAGATCTCCAACTTGATACTCTTGTCGTCGAACTTTCTTATTAAATGCCTTGATCATTCCTTTTTGATACGTTTGGCCATGACAAATAGCAGTAAGTCTCTTTTCATCGATTAAGTTCAACTGATCAAGCCGGGTCTGAATCCAGTCATCTTCGCTCAAACCTGCATCCTTCATAATCCTAAGAGAGGGTATTTGGACCTCAATAGGTAAGAATGCTTCCATGCCATACACCAAAGAGTAGGGTGTTTCCCCTGTTGATGTCCGTGTTGAGATTCGGTACCCATGAAGAGCAAATGGTAACACCTCGTGCCAATCTTTGTATGTCACCGTCATCTTCTGCACGATCTTCTTGATGTTCTTATCTGGGAACTAGAAATTCATGGATTGGTAATCATCCACGGCCTGATGTGCCAAATGATCCGCTAACACACCCTCCTTGATTGCTTTTGGGGTTGTGTATTGGATATCATACTCGGTTAAAATCATCTGCCATCTTGCTTATTCTTCTGAACAAGGCAGGCTTTTTGAAGATATACTTGATTGGATCCATCTTTGATATCAACAGGGTAGTGTGAGTCAGCATATACTGTCTCAGCCGGCGAGCATCCCATGCCAAAGCGCAGCAAGTTTTCTCGAGCAGTGAGTATCGGGTCTCACAGTCAGTAAATTTTTTGCTAAGGTAGTAAATAACATGCTCTTTTCGGCCAGACTCGTCATGCTACCCCAGCACACCCCATTGAATTGTCGAGTACTATCAAGTATAAGATCAAAGGTCTTCCTTCAACTGGAGGCGTCAAAATTGGTGGCTCTTGGAGGCTGTATGGCCCTCGCTTCCTGTAGTAACAGTCTAGCAAGTTCCCCAGGCACTTCACAATCATCCTCACCTTCGTCCTCGGCTTGGTTGATCGGATTTTCAAAGTCTTAACTGGCAGTAGCAGGGTTGTTATCAATGGGATCCAAAGTGGATGTGGATTATGATATGTGAGTGTGTGTAAGACAATAGCTGTTTTGATAAAGTGCAAGATAGAAAAGAAAAAACAAGGATCCCAAAATTTGTAATGCAAGAGAACGTCCAATGCTTTATTGATGATATATGAAAATGACAAATATTAAGCCCTCACAAACAAAGCCAAGGTGCCTAGGGCAAGACACCGGGCTGTAAAGTTTCAAATTATCTGTTACAAAACTTAAAACAAAAGTCTATTACTGTGTAATAAAAGAAACGGGCACAAAATCCTTTGCCGTCCAATTGTTCAATCCACCTTCGGTAGTCGGGTAAATCCAGCTTTCAAACTCTGACTCTTCTTCGTCATCCTCAATTGCATTCACTCCCGGATTACTGATGCGCAGAGGAGGTCTTCCAATCCGCGCGCGCCGGACAACCCTTTGAGCCTCTACAGTGAAGCCCAAACAAAACTTGTCATTTTTATGTGCAAAGTCAGGGAGTTAACCCCAATTTGAACACCCACCTTTTTCTATTACAACCCTGGAATCCTTGAGGGAAGCCATCTTCATTGGAGATTCTTCAACAGCAACTTCAGTCGACGCCAGAGTCTGAGGGACCTCTTTAAAGTTCTGACACGAGGTTTCAATGAAATCTCCATCCATCTCCACATAGCGAAAGGAATTAAGATGACTTACCATGTACTCCTCCTCACCTTGCACCGTAACAATCTTCCCCTTTACTAGATATTTCAACATCTGATGGAGCGTAGAAGTCACTGCCCCAGCCTTATGAATCCACGGGCAACCTAACAAGCATGAATAAGACGGTCGAATATCCATCACATAGAACGTAGATGCAAAAGTCTGAGATCCAACTTTAACAGGGACGTTCACCTCTACGTGCACCATCCTTTTGGACCCGTCAAAGGCTCTAACCACAATATTACTCGGCTTCATAACCAAACCTTCACAGTCCAGACGGTCTAACGCTTTCTTGGGTAAAACATTCAATGAGGACCCAATATCCACCAGTACATGGGCCAGAGTAGTGCCCCTGCACTCGATCGAGACATGCAGGGCATCATTGTGATTTCCTCCTTTAGCGGTCAGATTTATGTCGGAGAAACCCAACCCGTTGTCAGTGGTCAAATTAGATACACAGTCTTTGAATTGATCAGCAGAGGTTTCCTGCGGCACATGCACAGTTTTAAGGAAATCAATTAAATCTTTTGCATGGGCTTCCGAACACAACAACAAGGATAACATGGAGATCTTGGACGGGGTCTGCCCAACCTGCTCGACTACGTTGTAGTCGCTCTTCTTGATGATCTTCAGAATTTCCTCTATCTCCTGCCTAAAGGTTTCTACAATGACCTTCTTAGGTGCCTCCATCCGGGCAGGCTCACCTATGAGTTCTTTGCCCCGAGCGTTAGATGGCTCGGCGACAGGGGTGATAACTGGAATATAAACTGGGACAGTAGCTGATGTACTGGCATATGGAATAACAACGGGCTTTTGAACGGTCGGAGGGGAAATCTCATGAGAGAAGAGTCATCCACTTCGAGTGACCTTGCTTGCCTCGACAATATTGCTGACATCAGTATCAGCTTCTTCAACCTTCAAATCTTGTTTGATCATGTGATATGGTGGGAGAACTGACTTGAGGTTTTGCGTTTGTGTTTGCAAATGTTTCGGTTTAGCAAGAGTCGCCACCGACTTTTATTTTATCCAAAAGGAAAGGTCCAAAAGCACAGGAAAGACCTTTGAGATATTTTCTTGAGTTCGGGGGGTAGATTATGAAAAGGGAAGGTGCTAGCACCCTTTTCATCCATGGTTATCCATGGGCTCTTAGTTACTTGTTTAGATCACTTGCTTTGCTTTTCCAATTGTTTGAAATGGTTCTTTGTGTGGTTTTGAAAGTATTGTGAAAATAGGCCATTGTTTTGGCAATCTTTGTAATGATTCTCGTTCGTAAGAATGTATACAAAGATGTTTGTCCTTTGAAAAATGTTTCAATGTTTTGAAAGTTGTTTGGAAATGTTTTGAAATGTGTGTGTTTTTGAAAATAGCAAGGATTGTTTGCAAATTGATCAAGTAACTAGAAGCTTATCTACCTACTCAAAAGTCTTTCCTACACATTTTTATTCCTTTGACATTGTTGTTTTACCATTGCATTTGGTAAACAAACCTATCTTTGGATGTTAAACGGGACGGGCGTGGGTCATCGTATGACCATGATAGCAATGGTGCCAAGTATCTTTAGCATTTTTAGGGACTAAGATCATCTTTGTTTAGGCAACCAAGATAGCATCATCGAGGGACTATGATCTTTTTGTTTTGTTTGATTTTGCCAAGATACCTAGCATGCATACCGTGGCCATGTTTTAAAGCAACCAAGTGGGTGAAACCCTAGAAGTGTTGTGTGCAATGTGTTGTCATTTTTCATGCATTTTTGTCTTGTATTAAGTCATGCTATTTGTTTTGATTTTTGGTCTTTTCATTCAAAACCCTAGTTTACTATCATGGTATATGAAAGCAATAAAATGCGTAAAGTAAATCTAGACTATTACAACAATATTGTAGGAAGGGGGATACAAGTTTGAATGGGGAATATTTGCACAAAATAAAACCCTAATTTACTATTACAACCCAATTGAATTTATTTTACAACAAATAAATAAACAAATATTTAAATATGCAATAAAATGTAAATATGCAAAAAATGTTTTTGTATTAATTTTATGTATGTAAAATAAAAATTATTTAAGTCTTAAAAAAAAGGGAAAATAAAATGATTATTTTTGAAAGGGTGAAAACCCTAATTTTTGTTTAATAGAAAATATATTCTAATATTATTCCTTTTATTCATGTTCTGTTCAAGAAAAAATAATAATAATATATACAAAATGTTAAAAAATTGAATATTGTATGAAAATATTATTTTAAGTGTATAAATAATAAAAATAAAAATTGTATGATATTTTTATATTATTTACAAGTTTATTTAAGAAAATAAATTATGTTATTACTACTAAACTATCTTTTATGCCAAAAATAATAAAAATAATAAAATAATAATACAAAAAATTAGGAAAATATTTTTGGGGCTTTTAATGTTCATAAAAAAAATAATAAAGTCAAAAATATAAAGGAAATGAAAAATATGCAAAAATATAGAAAATGGGCCAAGGGGGTGCAAAAGCAGAATGGAGGGTGCAAAAAGAAACAGGCCCAAAGCGCCAGGCCCAGGACAGCTTCGTCCCTGACCTCCAGACAACAACTATGCACACGTTTCTTCTTCAACCTGTATCTCTTGCATACATGCATGAAAACAAAATCTTGCAACATGAAACTTGTAGCATGTTAACTCACGATTCTAATGATATAAAAACATGACCTAACTCTAAAAGATCAAGGAGAATTTTATCACCCCTAATTTCTGACCTAAAATTTTCATGAACTTCAACAACCAAATACTCCTAGCTCTGTTAATATAAATGGAACCTATGCATATGTACAACTCAAGTATGTTAAGGACTACATTTTTGCTTCACAAACCTAAGCTTAAGGATGCCTAAATAGAGAGATAGAAACTTGACAAATACCTTGTTTAGTTAAGTTTGGATATGGCAATGTGGGAACTTTGAGTGAGGCCTGAAAGTCATGTGAGCTTGCTTGAAGTTCCCTCAAGCTATCCCAATGCTCAACTGGTCTTGTAGATGCATGAATCTTCCTATAGAAGTCAACCTGCAAACTCAAAAAGTGAAAATGGTGAAGCTTGAAACAGGGGTTACAGTTGCTGGACAAAGGCCTGGATAGTTTAGGTAGGAGGTATGGAATGTGTTTGAAGCCTTGAAACAAAAAACGCACGAGCAAAATATGTTTTGGAGTGTTTGAGAGGTTGGCAATTCGTGTTTCTTGCTTGCTACAATGTTCTGAAGTTGGTTCAAATGATGCTTAGGCTTGCCTTTATCAGATACACAAGTTATATTGACTTTTGCAAGTTTGCTTGTTTTTGAAGAAAAGGTGAAGTGACAAAGCCAAAGGCCTGTACAGGCTAGCTCAAGGTCTGATGAGAGTTGGTACAAGTTTCCTGATGTTTGTGTATATTGTTGGCAACAAGAGATCATGTCCATGGCTCAAGAAATACAAAATTGCAAAAAGTATGCTTTATCAAAGTGGTATTGTGAACTTTATGCCATTTTTGGAATAATTCAATGTGCAATGCTTCAAAAGTCAGAACAAGACCATTATCCATTGAGTTTGCATTAAATTAATGAGTGTATAAAGGATTAGGACCTGTGATACTAAGTACAAGCATGCTTAGGACAAATTTGTAACTTGCACCATTGTGAAAAATGCCTTGAACAAAAGTGATAAATTGCCATTTTCATTTCTTCGATTCTCCCTAACCATAAATGATCTTGGAGAGTTATTAGACATTTTGGAAAGCTTGTAACATGATCTACAATCCATCTTTGAAATTCATTTTTAGATTACTCTTGGAACTAGGTGAAAAGTTGCCATGAAGTTAGGTCAAAAATCTGCCTAAACTAGGGCAAAATTTCACTAAGTTAAAAAGTTTATGGACCCCTATTCACAAAATCATAACTTGAGATACAAGCATCATTTGGGAAAACTTTGTGAATAAAAGTTGTAGATTTTGTGGAGGACTACAACTTTTATGTTGCAAGTTTTCTTTGAATCAAATTGCATCATGGTGAAAAAGGTTGGAAAAGTTAGGAAAAAATAAGAAATTTTCATAACTTAGAAAAATTCTAAGTTATGAAAAATTTCAAATTAAAACCCTAATTTTCAAAATTAGGTTTCTTGGTCAACAAGTTTCACATTTTGACATGTTTTGATGAATTATGACCCTTGGCACTTGATTTTGACCAAAAAGTCAAAGTTTGACTTTTCAGTGTACAGTTGATTTTTGATTAGTTGACTGGAAAATTCATCTGTCAATCCAATGCATTTGAGATCTTTTGAACTTTGTAATTAGGTCAAAATGGTACCATTGATTCCTTGAAACCATGCTTGAACCCAATTTTCCATTGGCTAGGTGAAAAATCAGAAATTGCCCTTCTATAGTCAAAACCCTCATTTTGACCATTTTGCCCTTTTGATGATCTGATCAAATTTCTTGAGGAGTTATGGTCCAAACTTGCTCAAATGGTTCATATGAGTCTATAATGTTGTTGTGGATAAAAAATTATGAGGTTTGACTGTAAATTGGCCACGGTTGACTTTTTCCCCAATACAACTGATTTTTAGGTCAACTGTCCAATTGACTGGGCAAAAATGTGATTCAAGACTTGAAACTTGGTATGAACAATCTTAGGGATCCAACATGAAGTATGAAAGTCACATGAGGCATTGGAAGTCCAAAAATCCTTGTTCAAACTCAAACCCTGATTTCAGTTTATCAGTGCAATGAGAGGTCTTGAGCTGAGCAAACCCTAATCTGGTCTTGAGTCCAAGAAGTCTTGTGAGTAAAATCTGGATAAAATGAGAGGGAAAATTTTGGGGTACAACAGCTGCCCCTGTTCAATCTTCTTGAACCTGAAGAGTTAGATTGGCGAGTTTTGTCGTTCGTGACTCGAAGGTAAAAGATGATTGGACACTAGAGTGCCCGTAAATTTGCACTCGTCAAAGTGTGGCTGAGGAAATGGGCTTAAAGATGCCATTTGGAGAGATGATTTAATCTTGTTGGAGATGGGCTTGTAGATGCCATCCAAGAATGCTTGTTGTAAATCAGGAGAATGAGCCTCAGAATGGTATTCGTGTCTGGAACGTATCTGAACTGTATCTGGAGATTTGAATCCGAATAAGTGATAGAATGGCTTCCGTGTCTGGAGCGTATCTGGACTGTATCTTGAATAGGTGACATAATGACTTCCATGTTTGGAGTGTATTTGAGCTGGGGGAAAATATGAATGAGTGATAGAATGGAAACCGTGTCTGAAGCATATCTGGACTGTATCTGAAGTTGAGGTCTGAATGAGTAACAGAATGACTTTCGTGTCTGAAGTGTATCTGTACTGTATCTTGACATTGAATTCTGAATAAGTAATAGAATGACTTCCGTATCTGGAGTGTATCTGTACTTTATTTGAATAAGAGATTTGAATTAGTAATAGAACGACTTCCGTGTCTGGAGTGTATCCGTACTGTATCTGAAATCTTTGAATATTTGTTAAAGATAGCTGTTAATCTTATCCTGAAAAGGGTAAAATGTTAGCTGAAACACAAAGTTATGTTGCATGAAATGTATGATGCAATAAAATGTGTTTTATCAATATTTATGATATATGAGTGTAATGTATGTGCAGGTAAGCTGATATGTTGTATTGCTGAGGAAAATAAATCCTTGATGGCTGGAGATAATAAAACTCTTGACTACTGTCGGGTAAAATAAATCCTTGACAGCTGCTGGAGATTCAAAATCTTTGATTGCTGAGGATGAGAAATCCTTGGTGACTGTTGGGGATGGAAAATCCCTGACAACTTCTGTGGGGATGTGAGAATCCTTCATGCCTTGAAGTTGGAGTATTGACAAAATCTGTTGTGAGAGTAATGTCAAACTGCCTGAGAAAACTGCTTGGGAAATCCATAGAACTTTGAAGACTTCTCCTGGGGGTTAATCAATGGGAATCCTTACTCGACTGGGCAATAGGGAAAATTCTGATGATTTCTGCGGGGAACTAAGAATGAAAATCTTCATTCTGTTGAGGAGTAAAGAAAACTTTGGTGACTTCACTAGGGAAATGAGAATGATAATCTTCAATCTGCTGGGAAATGAAAAACTCTATGGGGAAGAAGGCTTCCTGCTGGAGTAAGTTCAGGACTCTGGGGGAAAAACTTATTCCTGTTTTGGAGAAAGCTCAGGAGTTTGGGTTGTATGCCACTCTACTGGGGAATTATCCTAGGTTGGGGAGAGACAAAAGTTAATTGTTATCTGGTTCATTATCAGGCTTGCTGGGGAAATTGGATGGTTTCCGCTGGGGATTAGGAGTCTTGACTTGACTGGGGAAGAAGGTTTCATCTCCGCTGGGAATCTGTAACTCAAAGTTTTTGGCTCCGTTAGGGATTGGGAGTTTGAAAACCTAACTCTGATGGGAATTGAGGATTTGAAATTATAACTCCGCTGGGGATATGTATTTCAAGGTTTTAGCTCCGCTGAGGATCTAGATGATGTACTGCAAGGGATTTCTCTTGGAATAGTCCAAAGACGTTTTCCTATACTTTCAACCACTCAGTAATTATTCTTTCCCATTTCGTTTATTTTTAAACAGTGATTATATTAAAATGCATATGCTCATTAATAAATCATTGGACGTTTTCAAATAAAACACAAGTGTAAAAAAGAAGAAAAGGCAAATAGTTTTCTGCACTTTAAAGTATCTTTGTATTAACTTTGTGTAAGTATTTTATACAAAGGAGACAGACATCCTAGTAAGAGAACGTTGTCATAGCAATGAGAAAAATTTATACAAAGAAAGATGGCTATGTGTGAAAATTCCATGGGGTTCCCATTCTGCTATAGCCTTCGTAACTCTGAATATCTTGTCCATTCGTTGCTTCGTCCGAAGATGATTGAGTTGATCAGAAGCCCGAAGCTTGTCTGTGAAGAGATTGTCCTTAAAGTGATCTGACGAGACATAGTCATACGCTTTAATTCCCTAACTATTTCCTGGACCGCCCTTTCGGGTTTTCGATCCATCGGGAAACCCTTTTTTGCCCAAGTCGCCCTTTTGGGTTTTCAACTTGCCGGGTGTACAAATTTTTTTATTTTATCCCTAACTTTTGCCTGAACCGCCCTTTCGGGTTTTCGATTCACCGGGATGCCCTTTTTTTCCTAGGTGTGTCAACCTAGCGGGTCATTTATGCGTAGTATCTTTTGACTATGTCTGCATTCGCAGGGTGCGGCAGGTCATCACCGTCCATGGTGGCTAATATCATTGCCCCACCAGAAAATATGTTCTTGATTACAAATGGTCCTTCATAAGTAGGAGTCCATTTGCCCCTGGGATCACTTTGCGGCAAAATGATCCGCTTGATTACAAGATCCCCGACTTGATATACCTAGAGTCTGACTTTCTTGTTGAAAGCCTTGATCATCCATTTTTGATACGTCTGACCGTGGCAAACAGTAGTAAGTCTCTTCTCGTCAATCAAGTTAAGTTGATCAAGCCGGGTCTAAATCCAATCGTCTTCACTCAGACCAGCATCCTTCATGATTCTCAAGGAGGGAATCTGAACCTCGATAGGTAAAACAGCCTCCATGCCATATACCAAAGAATAGGGTGTTGCCCCATTTGACGTGCGAGCCGTGGTACGGTACCCGTGTTGAGGAAACGGTAGCATCTCATGCCAGTCCTTGTAAGTGACTGTCATCTTTTGTATGATCTTCTTGATATTTTTGTTCGCAGCTTCGACAACACCGTTCATCTTTGGCCGATAGGGAGATGAATTATGATGTTGAATCTGGAACTGCTCGCACAAGGCAGTGATCATAGTGTTGTTAAGGTTTGTACCGTTGTCAGTGATGATCCTTTCGGGGATGCCGTACCGGCAAATGAGGTTCTGCTTGATGAAGCGGGCAACAACATTCTTTGTGACGGATGCGAAGGAAGCTGCTTCGACCCACTTGGTAAAGTAATCAATGGCCACCAGAATGAAGCGGTGTCCATTGGAGGCTTTAGGCTTGATCTCCCCAATCATGTCGATTCCCCACATAGCGAATGGCCAAGGAGCTATTAAGACATTGGGAGGAACTGGAGGTATATGTACCTTGTCCGCGTAGATTTGACATTTGTGACAAGTCCTGGAGTGTTGATAGCAGTCAACTTCCATGGTAGACCGGTAATAGCCTGCCCGTAGGATCTTCTTAGCCATCGTATGCCCGCTAGAGTGAGTGCCAAAGGTACCATTGTGCAGTTCAACCATGATCTGTTCAGCTTCAATCTTGTCCACACAACGGAGCAGAACGCAATCATGATTGCGCTTGTACAGGATACCATTGCTCAGGAAGAACTTGGAAGAGAATCTCCTCAAGAACTTTTTGTCATTGACTGAAGCTCCTTCTGGGTATTCTTGAGCCTCGAGATACCTTTTGACTTCATGAAGCCAAGGTCGGTCCACTACTTCTTCGGTATTAATCTCGTGACAATGCGCAGGTTTGTCCATCCGTTCAATTGTGATTTGGGGAGCCTCATTATCCCAGTTAAGTTTAAACATGGATGACATTGTAGATAGAGCATCTGCTAGCTGATTTTCTTCTCGCAGGAAGTGCTCGAAGGTAATCTGCTCGAAATGTGGTAACAATGTCAAGACATGTTCTTCGTAAGGGATGAGGTTGGGATGTTTAGTGTCAAATTCTCCTTTGATCTGACTGATGACCAAAGCTGAGTCTCCAAACAAAACCAAAGATTTGATTCCCAGGTTTATTGCATCCTTGAGACCAAAGATGCAAGCGTCATACTCTACCATGTTGTTCGTACAGTTGAAGCAAAGTCGGGCAGTGAAAGATGTATGGAAACCTTCTGTGGAGATGAGTACCGCACCGATACTGTTGCCAAGTGCATTGGAAGCACCATCAAAGTACAGGGTCCATCGCGATCCTTGTTCATCTAGCACACTCCCCTTTATAGCTTTTTGGGTCGTGTACTGTATGTCGTATTCTGTCAGGATCATCTGCCATCTAGCTATCCTTCTGGACAAAGTAGGTTTTTCAAAGATGTACTTGATCAGATCCATCTTAGATATCAGCAAAGTGGTATGAGTCAACATATACTTCCCTAGCCGGCGAGCAGCCCATACTAAAGCGCAACAAGTTTTCTCGAGTAGTGAGTAGTGAGTCTCACAATCGGTAAATTTTTTGCTAAGGTAATAAATGGCATTCTCTTTTTGGCCAGACTCGTCATGTTGGCCCAGTACGCACCCCATTGAGTTATCCAAAACAATCAGATACATGATTAGCGGTCTTCCTTCGATGGGTGGCATCAAGATAGGAGGTTCTAGAAATACTCCTTGATTTTATCGAAAGAAATTTGACAGTCATCATTCCATTTAACTACTTGATATTTCTTCAACAGCTTGAAGATTGGCTCACATGTAGATGTTAGGTGAGAAATGAACCTAGCAATGTAGTTTATGCATCCCAAGAAACCTCTGACCTCCTTCTCAGTGCGAGGAGCATGCATTTCTTGTATAGCTTTGACTTTGGCAGGATCAACCTCGATGCCTTTGTTGCTGACAATGAAACCCAAGAGTTTACCGGATCGGACTTCGAATGTACACTTGTTTGGATTCAGTCTGAGCTTGTACTCCTTCAACCTGACAAACAGCTTTTGCAAGTGTTCAAGGTGTTCTTCTTCAGTTTGTGATCGGGCTATCATGTCATCTACGTAGACCTCTATCTCATGATGTATGATATCATGAAACAAAGCTACCATGGCGTGTTGATAAGTTGCCCCGACATTCTTCAGTCCGAATGGCATCACTTTGTAGCAGAACGTACCCCACTGTGTAACAAAAGTAGTTTTCTCCATGTCTTCAGGTGCCATTTTGATCTGGTTGTAACCTGAAAATCCGTCCATGAAAGAAAATACTTTGTGCTGAGCTGTGTTGTCAACCAGGATGTCAATGTGCGGAAGTGGAAAGTCATCTTTAGGGCTAGCCCTATTTAAGTCTCTGTAATCCATGCACATTCTGACTTTGTCGTCCTTCTTAGGCACGGGCACAATGTTAGCAACCCATTGTGGATAGGAAGTAACAGCCAGAAATCCAGCATTGAACTGCTTCATAACTTCTGCTTTGATCTTTTCTGACATGTCGGGCCTCATGTGGAGGACTTTTTGTTTGACTGGTGGACAGTCTTCTCTTGTGGGAAGACGGTGAACCACAATATCTGTATCGAGTCCCGACATGTCTTCATATGACCAGGCGAAGATCTCAACATATTCATGTAACAGCTGAATTAGGCGCTCTTTGACACTTGGCTCTAGGTTGGCACCCACTCTGACTTCCTTTCTGTCTTCCTCAGTACCCAAGTTGATTGTCTCTAATAGCTCCTCATGAGGCATAATTGCTCTTTCTTCCTGTTGTAGCAGTCTAGCCAATTCTCCCGGCACCTCACAATCTTCCTCACCTTCGTATTCGGCATGGTAGACCAGATCTTCAGAGTCACTGAAGGCCATAGAAGAATTGTTACCCATGGAATCCGGAATGGAAGGGTACCTGCATTTGTGAGTGTGGGTGTGTGTAAGGGATATCCATCTTTAAACAAATAAAATGTAAAGAGAAAGACAATGAACACAAAAGTTTATATGTGAAAACGTCTATGATTCATTAAAATGGCATATGAAGATGAAAAATCAAACCCTTACAACTGGACCTATGTGCCTCGGGTAAGGCACAAGGTTAAAAGTGTACGAATTGTTTGAGAATTATTACAAAACAACAGAAATGTTTGAAAGATAAATTGCTGCGGTATGAAAGTAATCAGAATAAAGTCTTTTTCTTCCCAGTTGCACAGTACTCCGTCAACAGTTGGAAAAATACAGTCTTCCAGGCTTCTCTCCTCTTTACTATCCTCCAAAGCATTGACTCCATGATGGGTGATCTTCACTGGTGGCCCTCCATCACGGGCGCGGCGTACAACCTTTTGAGCAGAAGAAGTGAACCCCAAGTCGAATTTATCTGATTTATAAGGAAAGTCTGGAAGCTGCCCCCAGATTGTGCTTCCTCCTTCTTCAATCACAACCTTTGCATCTTTGAGAGACGAAATCCGAGGCGGAGGTCTGGTAATCATGGGTACAGAAGACACTGTCCTGGTTACCGCAATCTCCTGAGCTACCTCTTCAAAATGCTGAAAAGGGGTTTCGATGAATTCGCCATCCAATTCTACATAGAGGAAAGAGTTTAGATGGCTTATCATGTATTCCTCTTCACCATGAACAGTTATAATTTTCCCCTGGACAGGGTACTTGAGAATTTGATTCAGAGTAGAAGTGAAGGCTCCAGCATTGTGAATCCAGGGTCTTCCTAACAAGCAAGAATAGGAAGGACGGATGTCCATCACATAGAATGTGGAATTGAAGGTTTCAGTTCCTACTTTAATCGGGATGTCCACCTCCCCGTGGACCATCCTCTTAGAACCATCGAAGGCTCTGACAATGATATTGCTGGGTTTCAGGGTTAAGCCTTTACAATCTAACCTATCCAAGGCTTTCTTCGGCAAGACATTTAAAGATGAACCAGTGTCTACCAGAACGTGTGCTAGGGTTGTCCCTCTGCATTCCATCGAGACATGCAAAGCATCATTATGTTTTCTCCCTTTTGAAGTTAAATCAGCATCGGAGAATCCTAGACCATTGTCAGCTGTTAAGCTAGCTACACATTCCTGGAACTGATCCGCGGAGGTTTCCTGTGGCACGTGGGCCGTCTTCAAGAATCTTATCAAAGCATTAGCATGAGCCTCTGAACAAAGCAGCAGGGCCAACATAGAGATCTTTGAGGGGGTTTTCCCCAGTTGTTCCACAACATCATAATCGCTTTTCTTGATTATTTTCAAAATCTCTTCCATTTCTTTTTGAGAGGTTTCAGGGATGACCAACGACTGAACCCTCGTCCTGACGGGCTCTTCTTGGATCCCTTTCCCTCTATCATCATCAGCAGCAGAGGGGACAACCACAGGAGTTACAACTTCTTCAATAATTGGAGTTCTTGCAGATATGTTTACCGGTGCAGGGGTGACCTTAGGAGCAGCTGAGGGTCCAAAGATTGCCTTTGAAGGGGCAATCTCTGGAGAGAAAATTCTTCCACTGCGGATGATTTTTCTCGTTTCGAAAATGTTTCCAATGTCGGAAGTCTCTTCATCAGAACTCTCTTCAGTTGATTCAATTTGGTTAATACCGTGGTAGTTCTCCACCATAGTTCCCCGGTACTGATCTTTCGGACTTGTACGGGACGGGCCCAAGCATGGTTATCTTCAAAGGTGCAGTCTTTGGAGCGGATGTAATCTTAACAGGTCTTTTGGAGACCTTGGAAATATTGGAGGATATGGTTATTATTTAAACATCATTGACAGGAGTCAGTGTAACCAAAGTCTTTTCAAAAAGGATTTCTTGGTTATCCATTAGGCGTTGGATGCCTAACTTCAATAATGCACAGTCGGTTGGTAAGGATGAACAAAGGCAGCAATCTTCTTCACAACCTGGGAAAATCCCAGCCTTCAGCAAATTCAACTTGATTATCGGTAGCGGAGTCATCAAATCATCAACAGTAGCAACAAACAGATCCTCTTCAACAGCATGGGCATTGTGGCCATGCTTTGGCATTGGAGCAGAGATTACATTCGGCTTTTCAGGGGCGTCGAATTCAACTTCTTTAGCATCTATCAAATCTTGAATCTTATTCTTGAGGGGCCAACAATTGTTGGTGTCGTGTCCCTAAGCTGTCTGAATGATAAGCACATTTGGCGTTGGAATGGTAGTACGGAGAAGCAGTATTCAGGTTCTTCAGGGCCTCTTTCAAACTTGAAGGGTTTAACTTCAAGAGATGGGGTAGAACCTGAGAAGGAGTCATGTTTATCTGGGTGAATTGCCATACAGGCCTTTCCACCCTTGTTTGGTTGGTTCTGGGTTGATTGTTTCTGGGCTGATCAGCTGCACACTTCTGAATCATTACGGCCCCCACCGCTGGCCGGCGCTCAACTCTTCCTTGACCTCTTTGGGAGTAGACAGCTGATACTTCCTTCTTTGCTGGAAAAGTCTTTTTGATGGAAGCGGAAGCAGATGCATCTTTCTGAATTTTGCCGCTTCTAATAGCGGCTTCAACCCTTTTGCCAGTTAGGATCAACTCAGTGAAACCTGCAGAAGAGCTTCTTATCAGGTGATTGAAGAAAGGACCTGACAGTGTCCCCAAGAACATATTAACTAGCTCTCTTGCAGATAAAGGTGGTTGCATCCTTCCGGCTAAATCCCTCCATTTCTGGGTATAGTCTTTGAAGCCTTTATTTGAGACCATGCCCATACTATGTAATTGAGTACGGGTTGGTGCTAAGTCTGCATTATATTGATACTGTTTATAGAAGGCGGCTGCCAAGTCTTCCCAATTATGCACATCAAAACTCTCCAACTGGTAGAACCAATCCAACTGCGTTCCTGAAAGACTGTCCTGGAAAAAGTGGACCCACAGGTCCTTGTCAGAAGAATGTGGTTGAATTTTCCTGACATAAGATCGTAGGTGCATCTTTGGGCAAGACACCCCATTGTACTTAGCAAACAGTGGCACTTTGAATTTAGGAGGGATTACAATTCCAGAAACCAAACCTAACTCCTCAAAATCCAGCCCCGGAACTCTCTGTATCTTCATGGCAGCTAGACGCTCTTCCAGGTTCTTGTATTTGTCATCTGCAGGAGGGTATTGTTGTTCAGAGTAATCCTCATCCTCTTCTTCTTCAGCTTCAGACTCAGATGGAACTAACGCTCCTTTACCCTTTCCTTCCCCCTCTTCAGATGTTGATGGGAATTCCAAAGTCCGTCTGGCTTGTCCTTCAAATATTCTATGCATAAGAACCAATCCAGCTTGCTTCTTTTTCTTTTTCTCTTTTTCCTTCTCTAGCAGAGTTTTGAGCTCCTCCTGCCCCTTGGCCAAGGTCAGAAGTAGCTGTTGAAATTGTGAATTTTGAGCTTGCAAATCTTTGACCGTTTGTTCAATATCCATCTTGCTGAAATAAACAGCAGAGAGATGAGGAAACTTGGTGTGAAGACCTGTTTATGCATATGATGAATGGTATGTATTCATGTAATGCATTCAAGGATTCAGAAATTCAAATTTGTTTTAAACAAAAAAGAAACACACGTCATATTAATAAGATAGAATTTGTTAGTACATCAATGCCCCATGGACAAAATAATACAAAATTCTAAGGTAAAAAGACGTTGTGCATCCTCTTTGGTGCAATGTAGGTGTTGAGAGTCTGCTCTTCGTGAAGTTGACGAGTAAGTTCTAAAACCTTCTTCTCGCTTGCGTAGAATTGGGCTTAAGAAGTGGCGCGTTCTCCCTTGAGTTGTATCCAACTCCTTTGTAAATCTTCAAGTGATGTTGGCATGTCAGGATGTAGGAGGGTGTATGGAACCTCTCCTTCCATAACAGGCTCTATAATCACAGGGAGAATGGAGAGGTAGGGCATCATAAGACTTTGGGCTCGGGTTTGTACCCACTTGAGGTAAGGCTCGAGAGGGATGGAATTCTTGTGTCCCAAGGTCTTACTGTCTACCTTATTGGGCATCCTCCAAGCTCGGATGAACCTTTGTCGAAGTCCTTGATTGTCGTTGTCGAAGTCAAAAACCAAGTCTGGAATCAGCATGTCATGTGGGTCATCCCTTCGGGCATAACCAAACTGTCTCAGAGCCAAGCAGGGGTTGTAGGTGATGCCTCCCCTAATGCCAAGTAGAGGGACATTAGGGAATTCCCCATAATGGTTGATGAAGATAACATTTTCTCGGGATCGAGAACACCAATGAACATCTGAATGTGTAAGAGTCATCAATCGTTGTGACCACCTCAAACCTTGCTCATTCTTCAAGACTGATTGGGGAAGATGGGAAATAAACCATCTTTCCAGTAGAGGAGTGCAACACATGAGAACACCTCTTTTCCTTATTGTTCGAGTGTGAAAAGAGTGGAGGATATCCCCAAGCAATGTATGCACCGGGTTGCGAGCCATGAAGATTTTGACATCACTCACATCTATGAGTTGGTCAGGATTAGGGAACAAGACCATCCCATAGATGAGAAGAGCTACAATCTCCTCAAAAGCTTGTAGGTCCAAAGAATCCCAAAAGCTTTAGGCCTTCTCAAACAGAAACTTTGACAAGAAGCCTTTGACACCACTTCTAGTTTCCCAATGGGTTGTGACCTCAGATGAGTGCAAGTGTGGGGCTTGAGAAATCTCTTCCGGCTTTGGATCTCTTTCCGTACTGTTGAAGGGTAGTTGATTGAGAATAGGAATCCTCAAGAGTTGAGAAAACTCCTCCAAAGTAGGCACAAGTTGGTAGTCAGGAAATGTGAAGCAATGATGCAAAGGGTCAAAGAACTGGAAGAGAACTTTCAGCATATCCTCCTCAGTGTTGGTGGTGACCAAATTGAGTAGACGACCATGCCTCTCGGTGAATGGAGAGTTCTCAAGAATCCTTGAAGCTAGCTCCTTGAGTTGCAGAGGAATTCTTACAAGGTTGACTTGGATAGTTTTCCTGCGAAGTGAATCCATAACCTACAAAACAGGAACAAAGATGAAAATACAAAATCCTTGAAATGGTTAGTGGATGCATATGATGCTTCATGATGTCCATGATGTTATGCACAAGTATATATGTACAAACAAGTCACACAAGTTCCTAGTTTAGGCTTGCATGGGGTTTCATAGGTAAGTACCCTCTTGAAGTTTAGTTGGCTTAACCTGTCCTAGAAATAGTAACCGGGTTCTAAGGAGCTCAATATCACTAGATTGTTTTCTGTGTTCATTGTTTCAGTTTAGCCACTTTACTGGCGACCGAAATATTCCAAGAAAACAATCCTCAATGAGTGTAGTATCGAGTATCTACAAACTTCGGACTGCACCAAAGTCGATCATCTCACTACATCCTAAAAGGCCAAGTTGGTCAAGTAAAGGTTCTAAAAGTTCGTTAGTGCTTCATGACATCGCTCAGCGGCCCCGTATTCTCTTTGATTGATTCAAATGCTACCGGTACCCACAAATATGTCGCACTAACATAGCTATTGCTTAGACCGTGCCAGTATACCCCGCACAGTTTCCATAATGTATTGCTATTTACCTATGAATGTTTGCCAAATCCGGGTAGAGGATTCAAACCCAAACAAATAGAACCAAAGTGTAAAGCACACAAGTCAAGCAAGATAAGCATGTAAAGGTGATCTAAAACCCTAAGGTAACCCCACTTTTAATATTCTCCCCAGCAGAGTCACCAGTTATGTGATACGGTGGGAGAACTGACTTGAGGTTTTGCGTTTGTGTTCGCAAATGTTTCGGTTTAGCAAGAGTCACCATCGACTTTTATTTTATCCAAAAGGAAAGGTAAAAAAGCACAGGAAAGACCTTTGAGATGTTTTCTTGAGTTCAGGGGGTAGATTATGAAAAGGGAAGGTGCTAGCACCCTTTTCATCCATGGTTTTCCATGGGCTCTTAGTTACTTGTTTAGATCACTTGCTTTGCTTTTCCAATTGTTTGAAATGGTGCTTTGTGTGGTTTTGAAAGTATTTTTAAAAGAGGCCATCATTTTGGCAATCTTTGTAATGATTCTCGTTCGTAAGAATGTATACAAAGATGTTTGTCTTTTGAAAAATGTTTCAATGTTTTGAAAGTTGTTTGAAAATGTTTTGAAATGTGTGTGTTTGTTTGAAAATAGCAAGGATGGTTTGCAAATTGATCAAGTAACTAGGAGCATCTACTTACTCAAAAGTCTTTCCTACACATTTTATTCCTTTTGACATTGTTGATTTACCATTGCATTTGGTAAACAACCCTATCTTTGGATGTTAAACGGGACGGGCGTGGGTCATCGTATGACAATGATAGCAATGGTTCCATGTATCTTAGCAAGTTTTAGGGACTAAGATCATTTGTTTTTAGGAAACCAAGATAGCATCATCGAGGGACTATGATCTTTTTGTTTTGTTTGATTTTGCCAAGATACCTAGCATGCATACCGTGGCCATGTTTTAAAGCAACCAAGTGGGTGAAACCCTAGAAGTGTTGTGTGCAATGTGTTGTCATTTTTCATGCATTTTTGTCTTGTATTTAGTCATGCTATTTGTTTGATTTTTTTGTCTTTGCATACAAAACCCTAGTTTACAATCATGGTATATGAAAGCAATAAATTGCGTAAAGTAAATATAAACTATTACAACAATATTATGGGAAGGGGATACAAGTTTTGAATAGGGGGATATTTGCACAAAATAAAAACCCTAATTTACTATTACAACCCAATTGAATTTATTGTACAAATAAATAAATAAATAAATAAGCAAATATTTAAATAGGAAATAAAATGTAAATATGCAAGAAATGTTTTTGTATTAATTTTATGTATGTAAAATAAAAATTATTTAAGTCTTAAAAAAAAGAGAAAATGAAATGATTATTTTTGAAAGGGTGAAAACCCTAATTTTTGTTTAATAGAAAATATATTCTAATATTATTCCTTTTATTCATGTTTTGTTCAAGAAAAAAAAATAATAATATATACAAAATGTTAAAAAATTGAATATTGTATGAAAATATTATTTTAAGTGTATAAATAATAAAAGTAAAAATTGTATGATATTTTTATATTATTTACAAGTTTATTTAAGAAAATAAATTATGTTATTACTACTAAACTATCTTTTATGCCAAAAATAATAAAAATAATAAAATAAAAATACAAAAAATTAGGATAATATTTTTGGGACTTTTAATGTTCAGAAAAAAAATAATAAAGTCAAAAATATAAAGGAAATGAAAAATATGCAAAAATATAGAAAATGGGCCAAGGGGAGTGCAAAAGCAGAATGGAGGGTGCAAAAAGAAACAAGCCCAAAGCGCCAGGGCCATCCATCTTCATCCCTGACCTCCAGACAACAACGCGCGCGCCTCTGTTATACAAATCCTATTCTTGCTCATGCTTGCATAAAATCAAAAACTCATAACACAAAAAATGTAGCTTATGAACTCATGATTCCAATGATATAAAGAACATGACCTAACTCTAAAAGACCAAAGAGAATTTTAATGGCCCTAATTTCTGACCTAGTTTTTTCATGAACTTCAACAATCAAATACTCTCAACTCAGTTAATATAAATGGAAACTACGCATATGTACAACTCAAGCATGTTAAGGACTACATTTTTGCTTCACAAACCTAAGCTTAAGGATGCCTAAATAGAGAGATAGAAACTTGACAAATACCTTGTTCAGTTGAGTTTGGATATGGCAATATGGGCACTTTGAGTGAGGCCTGAAGTTCTTGTGAGCTTGCTTGAAGTTCCCTCAAGCTTTTCCAATGCTCAGCTTGCCTTGAAGTTGCTTGAATCTCCTTGTAGAAGTCAACCTGCAAACTTGCAAAGTGAAAATGGTGAAGTGTGAAACTGAGCTCACAATTGCTGGACAGGGGCCTGGATAGTTCAAGTGTGTTGTAGAGAAGATGTTTGAAGGGTTGAAAGGCAAAACGCACGAGCCAATTTCAAAATGACTTGAGTTCTGCAGATGATGCCCTGTTTGGGCAGAAAATCGTGTTTTTTGTGTTTGAGGGTGTTTGAAAGGTTGGAAATTCGTGTTTCTTGCTTGTTACAATGTTCTGAGCTTGGTTCAAATGATGCTTAGGCTTGCCTTTATCAGATACACAAGTTATATTGACTTTTGCAAGTTTGCTTGTTTTTGAAGAAAAGGTGAAATGACAAAGCCAAAGGCCTGTACAGGCTAGCTTGAGTTCTGATGAGAGTTGGTACAAGTTTCCTGATGTTTATGGATATTGTTGGCAACAAGAGATCAGGTCCATGGCTCAAGAAATACAAAATTGCAAAAAGCATGCTTTATCAAAGTGGTATTATGCACTTTATACCATTTTTGGATTAATTCAATGTGCAATGTTTCAAAAGTCAGAACAAGACCATTATCCATTGAGTTTGCATTAAATTAATGAGTTTAGAAAGGATTAGGACCTGTAATACTAAGTACAAGCATGCTTAGGACAGATTTGCAACTTGCACCATTGTGAAAAATGCCTTGAACAAAAGTGATAAATTGCCATTTTCATTTCTTCGATTCTCCCTAACCATAAATGATCTTGGAGAGTTCTTTGATATTTTGGAAATATTGTAACATGCTCTACAATCCATCTTTGAAATGCATTTTGAGATTCCTCTTGGAACTAGGTGAAAAGTTGCCATGAAGTTAGGTCAAAAATCTGCCTAAACTAGGGCAAAATTTCACTAAGTTAAAAAGTTTATGGACCCCTATTCATTAAATCATAACTTGATATCCATGCATCATTTGGGAAAAATTTGTGAATCAAATTTGTATATTTTGTGGAGAACTACAGCTTTCATGTTGAAAGTTTTGTTTGAATCCAATTGCATCATGGTGAAAAAGTTGGGAAAAGTTGGGAAAAATAAGATATTTTCATAACTTAGAAAATTTCTAAGTTATGAAAAATTTCAAATTAAAACCCTAATTTTCAAAATTAGGTTTCTTGGTCAACAAGTTTCACATTTTGACATGTTTTGATGAATTATGACCCTTGGCACTTGATTTTGACCAAAAAGTCAAAGTTTGACTTTTCAGTGTACAGTTGATTTTTGATCATTTGACTGGAAAATTCATCTGTCAATCCAATGCATTTGAGATCTTTTGAACCTTGTGATTAGGTCAAGATGGTACCATTGAGTCCTTGAAACCATGCTTGAACCCAATTTTCCATTGGCTAGGTGAAAAATCAGAAATTGCCCTTCTACAGTCAAAACCCTAATTTTGACCATTTTGCCCTTTTGATGATCTGATCAAATTTCTTGAGGAGTTGTGGTCCAAACTTGATCAAATGGTTCATATGAGTCTATAATGTTGTTTTGGATAAAAAATTATGAGGTTTGACTGTAAATTAGTCATGGTTGACTTTTCCCCCAATACAACTGATTTTTAGGTCAATTGTCCAATTGATTGGGCAAAAATGTGATTCAAGACTTGAAACTTGGTATGAAAAATCTTAGGGGTCCAACATGAAGTATGAAAGTCACATGAGGCATTGGAAGTCCAAAAATCCTTGTGCAAACTCAAACCCTAATTTCAGGTTATCAGTGCAAGGAGAGGCCTTGAGCTGAGCAAACCCTAATCTGGTCTTAAGTCCAAGAAGTCTTGTGAGGAAAATCTGGATAAAATGAGAGGGAAAATTTTAGGGTACAACAGATCCCATGATAATACACATCGGCCCCATAGTGCCACGGGACAGCCTTATCCGAAGTGTATGGGATAGGACCAGGAATAGTAATGATTAATGGAGCAACTCTCGGAACGGATGTAATCCTAACAGGCTTTCTCGAGGAAACCTTGGAAGGATTGGCAGAAATGGTTATGATGGACACATCTTCAACAGGAATCAACGGAATCAAATTTTTCTCAAACAGGATCTCTTTGTTATCCATCAGGCGTTGAACACCTGATTTCAATAAATGGCAACCAGCAGGCCGGATTAAACATAGGTGGCAACCTTCGCCATAACCCGGAATTAAACCGGCTGGTAATAGGCTCTTCTTTACTGTCATCAACGGAGTATAAATGTCTTCCACAGAGGTCACAAAAAAATCATCTTCTTCGCATTTACTAGATGAATGAGACAAATCAGCTTCCTGTCGCAACCTATTCCCAAATCTGTGACCCATATTCAGAAGAACCACCTTCTTCTTCTTTTTCTTCTCCTTCATGATGAGAGTCTTCAAATCCTCCTACCCTTTAGCCAAGTTCAAGAACATCTCTTTGAATTGAGCATTTTGTGCTTGAAGTGTTTTGATAGCTTGATCGATAGGTGTTTCAGAAGACATTATGTGTTGAAATAAACAGTGAAGAAGATGAGAAACCTGTAATGATGTGCATGATAATGGAAATGCGTATGAAATGACTTCAAAGACTTTGGGAGATTTAAATTTGCAACCCAAGAAATAAACAAACTTTATTATATTTAAACTTGTAAGAATGTTTAACAATGCCTTTAAGGCGTTACAAAAGAATTAGACTGAAAATAAATCTAAACTAGAAAAAGCAACAAAATCAGAAATCCCATGGATGTTTTCCCTTGGTGCTGACGTAGTCATTGATCGTCCTTTCGTTCTCAAGTTGCCTCGTGAGCTTCATGATCTTCCTTTCCTGCTCATGATACTTCTCCCTGTAAGTATCCCTCTCCTCTTTTAGATGAATCCAGGATCTCTTTAATGCCCCAAGATCAGTGGGAATGTAGGGATGAAAGACTGTATAAGGAACCCCTTCCTCATTAGTATGCTCTACAATCACTAGAAACACAGCATCATAAGGCATCCCAAGCTTCTGAGCCCGAGCTCGGACCCACTGGAGGTAAGGTTGCATGGGGAGAGAAGTCTTTGGTCCTAGCTCTTGAGGGTCAGACCTGTTCACCAAGCCCCAAGCTCGTATAAACCTTCGATGATGCTTTTCGACGTCCTCCTTATAGTCGAAGATAATTTCTGTAAGAAGTAGCTCATGAGGACCGTCTCTCCGAGCGCGACCAAACTGTCGTAAAGCCAAACATGGACTGTAGGTTATTCCCCCTCTAATTCCAAGCAACGAGATGTTAGGGTATTCCCCACATCGATCAATGACAATAATGCTTTCCATAGCCTTAGAAATCCAAAGAATGTATGTATGGGCAAGGGAAATTATCCTGTAAGACCATCCTAAACCTTCCTCATTCTTCAACACGGACTTGGGGAGGTGCAAAATAAACCACCTCGCCAGCAGCGGCATGCAACACATGAGAGTCCCTCGTCTTCACACATTACGAGTATAGAGGGCATGCAAGACATCACCCAAGAGGGTAGGTATAGGATTGCGAGACAAGAATATCTTAACTGCATTTACATCTATAAAGGAATCTGGATTCGGGAAGAGAACCAAACCGTAGATAAGGAGAGCTAAGATGTCTTCGAAAGCCTGAAAGTCCAAACTGTCCCAGAATAGTTGAGCTTGATCCATTATAAACTTGGCTAAGAAACCTTTAACCCCGCTCTGTGTCTCCTAGTTGGATACTACATCATACTTTTTCAAATGTAGATCTGAAGCAATGTCCTCTAGTCTAGGAGTCTCTTCCAAACCTGTGAAGGGCATCTACTCGAGGATGGATATTCCCAATAAGTGAGAAAACTCTTCCATAGTGGGAACTAGCTGATAATCCGGGAAAGTGAAACAATGATGCACTGGATCGAAGAATTGGAAAAGCACACTCATCATTTGCTCATCAAACTTTGAGGTAACCAAGCTAAGAAGCTGACCATGTCTTCTAATGAATGAGGAAGTATCAAAAACTCTCGAGGCTAAATCCTTGAGTTGAGCAGGTATTTTCACAAAGTTGACTCGAATGGTGTTTCTGCGCATGGAAGCCATAATCTGTAAAACAGAACAAAGATAAATCCCCTTGGTCTTTGAAATGGTTAGTCTAATGAAGTATGAATGATGTGTTATGATGCATGATGTCATGATAAAACACACAACAAGTATAGCAGATAGCAGACATGGTAAAGGCAAACAAGTCACACAATAGCCCTTAAGTTTCAGGCTTCCATGGGGTCTAGGTACTTCCCTCTTGAAGTTCAGTTGGTTTCAACTTGTCCTAATAATAGTAATCGAGTTCTAGAGGTTCTCAATATCACTGACCATCCTCCATCGGTCATGGTTTCATCTCACGCAATCTTTTCTTGCAGCCGGAACTATCTCGAGAGTATGGTCTCAACGAGTGTAGTATCGAGTATCAACTAGTTCCCAGCTTTACAACGAGACCGGCTATCTAACTACTTCCTATGGCCAAGTTGGTCAATTATAGGTTCTAAGGTCAGTTAATGCTTAACGACCCATATAGAAGCCCCGTATTCTCCTTGTTTCTCCACAAGGGATACCGGTACCAACCAATGTGCCACATCAATGTAGCTACTTCTACAACCGTATCGGTCTACGCCGTACAATTCCCTCATAGTTTATTGCTACTTACCTAAAAGGTGTCCCTCAGATCCGGGTTAGGATCTATAGTAACTCCCAAACAAAACCCTTAAAAGTAAAGCAAACAAAACAAAGAATAGAAGCAATGATGAACTAATCCTAAGGTATACCCCACTTATTAGTCCCTAGAAGAGTCGATAGTTCTGTGATACGGTGGCAAAACCGGAACTGTTTGAAATGCTAGTTTTCATTTTGCGTTTGTGTTTGCAAAATGTCGCGGTAAGCAAGAGTCGCCACCGACTTTTATTTTATCCAAATGGAAAGGAGAAAAGCACATAAAAATTCCTTTTTTCGAGACTTTGAGTACGGGGGTAGATTATAGAAAGGGAAGGTATTAGCACCCTTTCTATCCATAGTTTTCTACGGGCTCTTAGGTATTTGCTCATCATTTTCAAAATTGCTTGTGTGTGTTTGATTTGAAATTTTTTTTTGTTTTACTTCGATTTAACCCTTGCTTCTGTCTTCAAGAGTGTTACGAAGTCATTTTGAAAACTTTGTTTGAAAAGTGTAAGTGTGAAAGTTTGATTTTGAGCAAGTACCTACTAGCATCTACCTACTCGAAAAAGAGAATGTTTATGTTCTTGTTCCTTTTAGACAATGCTATCCTACTATTAGTGAGTAGGTAGCACCGTCGTTGGAGTTTTTAAGGGTCAATTCGAAAGGGACGTACGATCACTAAATCAATGTTAGGACATCTTAGTAATAACCCTAATGTCTTAAGATCAATATTCGAGGCAACATTTCTGAGGCAACTTTTCTGAGGCAACATTTCCGAACGAGACATTTGATCTTTTGTTTAGACAAGAGAGTGACCACTAAAATATCCTATACTTAATGATTGTTTACCGAAGGCAATCGAAGTGAGAGTATACCCTAGGAGTGCGCATGTGCGAGTGATTCAATTTCAAGTTATTATCTTTGCACATTTAAGGTTTGCTAACTGTTTTAATTTTAACAAACATTCTTCTCACACAACCCTATTACCATACATCTAACAGTTAATATTTTGCGAGAATTAAAGTGCGGAAGGTAAAGCTACGCTATTACAAGCCTCCGGGTATTAATTACATAGCCAAAAACAACCCGTAAAGAAAGACGATAAATGAACGAAAAAGTCCTAATTAATCTATTACATCCTGTGAGCAATTACATCAATATAAATAAAAATAAATAAATGCGCGACGAATAGAGAACGGAAGGAAGTTAGGGTTTTGACCCCATCTAACCTAATTAAAAGAAATGATTTTTTTGGTTGTTTTTGGATTATTTTAAGAAAAATAAAAGGTTTTAAATTAAATATGAACCTAATTGCTAATTAAATTAAATTAAGAAAAATACTAAACTTGGCCTATTTTTTTATTTTTGGTTATTTTTAAGGAAAAGAAAATAGAAATTAAATTAAACTAAAACCCTAATTTTTTAATTGTTTTAATTTATTTATGAAAGGAATTAAAGTTACCCTAAAATTAAATAAACTAATTAAATTAATTTTTGATTAAAAATAAAACCTAAATCTAATTTGGGTGAAAAATATTTTAATGATTTTTTGATAAAAAAGAATTAATTTTTATGTCGGTAAAAATAATTTAAATAAATTAAATAAAAGAAATTTTAAAAAAAGACAAGAAGAGAGTATTGGGCCTGTAATCAGCAATTGAAGGGGTGTGAATAGTAGCTTATGGGCCCAAATAATCTTGGTCCACGTTTGACTTCCTGGATTTCATGATGTGCGTTGATTGGGGACCTTGGTAGACCTTCAAATGATGACCTTTGGATCCAACGCATGGACACCTGGCTAGCTCAACATGAAGGAGTATGGTGGACGCTTGGACCAGAGGTGTATTGAATCTGTAATAAGAAAACAAGAAAATAGCATTTGTGCTGGGTCCTGGGATCGAACCCAGGTCCCCAGGCTTCAACCATCACCTTGTTGCCAATTGTACTATGCGCGTTTGTTGTATGTAAGATAACAATTAAACAATATATTTAAAACAAACAAAATAAAAAAACATTCGCGCGAAAATTTGAATGGGCTAATGGGATGGTGCCACGCCATCGTCCCCAACCTCTCTCCGTTGGTAAAAGTCAGAGACTTTTACCTACGGACAAATGTCCGTCACTAGAGCTCCTGCACATTTCAAAATCAAATACAGACATGATAAATGGATTCTAATGCTATATATCAAATTGCCTTGGCCTGTTGAGCATCATGGTGCCCTTCTTGTGGACCAATTTCACCTATATACAAAGACCCTAAAACGAGACCAAGAACCCTAATAATGGTAAATCTCTATAGAGTTAGAAAAAATGCAATTAATTGTTATGAACAACTTGCAAATGCTTCAAGGAACAAGAATATGTAGGTAATTCATGCTACAAGTGCCAAAATCATGTGATTCGATTTCAAGAAAAAGCCATGGTTGTGGATCACTTACAGTGAGTTCTAGCGCTGGAAAATGCTTGTTCTTGATTGGTACAGCTTCCTTGTATGTCCAGGATACGAATGGGATGGCTTAGGAATCTTGAAAACGCCTGGAAGTGCAAAATAAGATAACCACTTTCTTTGAGTTTTTTCAAGTTTGGTTCTCCTTCTACACGCCTCTAAACCTTGTGCTTTTGTCTGCAATTGTCCACTATATACCACTGATTGAATTAGGGTTACAATTGTGCTCTTAATCTTTATCAATTATGGCTTTTGATCTTGATTTGATTCACTTGAAAATCTTTCCAAAATAGGTCAAAATCAATATTTTTATGCACACCTATGCCTTGCACGATTTGATTCACTTGCTAGCTGTATATGGGACCTGAAATGTGCACAAAATCTTAAGGTTTGAATGGTTTGGATATTTTCATGATTTATTTTGATTTAAATTGATTTAATTAACATGAAAAATCAAAATAAATACAAAAAATAAGATAAAGACAATTGGAAAGAGCTAGGGATCCTGGACAATGCTACCAACTCAAAACAAGTGCAAAAAGTTAGGCCCATTTAACAAAAATTGCAATTTGAAGCACTTTTAACTTTTGGCAATTTTGCAAAAAAGGTCAACTTCACCAATGCATAACTTCTTCAATTTTGACTCTTTCAAGGTGTTCTTGGACTTTTTAGAAAGATAAAGATGTCCTATAATCAACCCTTTTTGTCTCATATCAATTGATTCTTCCATGTTCATGTATGAAGCTTTGACAAAAATTGTGTTTTTGTTGACTTTTCAAAATGACCTATAATGTCCAAATCCATAACTTCTTGTGAGTGCATATTTTGAACTTGGGAGATGAATATGGATTGTAGAGAATTGCATACTCTTCAAAATGATCTTTGGATGGTTCATTTATCATAAATTATGAGAATGTTATGCTTGGTCAAATTTGAGTTGACTTTTCCTATAAAACCCTAATTTAGTAACTTTTGGATTTTGATGACTTGTGAGCAATCCTTGATGAATCATGATCAACCCTTGATCAAATGATGGGTCATACTTCAAAGTGATAATGTTGACCAAAAATCTTTAAGTTTGACTGTATGTGGGCCACAGTTGACTTTTGCCCTAGCACAGTCGATTTTCAGGCCTTTGAGTAATTGAGTGAGCAAACTTTCTCTGTAAGGCTTGAAACTTGACATGGATAATCTTGATAACATATTAGGACAATGGTGAACATTTGGGATCCCTTGGACTCAAGTATCTTGATGCAACATAAAACCCTAATTTGAGGTAGACTGCCTTAGGAGAGAGTTTGTCTGGTCAACCCTTGGCCTTCTTTGAGCAACTTGAGGATCTTTCTTGAAATGTTTGGAGAAATATGGCAGGGCAAATTTTGGGGTACAACAGTTTGTAATCCAAACTGTAATCCTTTTAAATTAATAACGAAATGAGAATTTTTCCTTACCTTAAAAATGTGTTACTTCTTTGAATGTTTTCAATTGTTACAGTTATTTAAGTTCCTTGAAAGATGATAATAAAGCAAACATTTACTTTTTCATATCATGGATCATCTCGCACTTAATTTTGCATTTCAAAAGTTTCCCAATGGTCTTATTCATTTATCTTGGTTTTGGTTAGGTCAAGTTGTCACATCCATACAACACTCGTGCTAATCACAAGAGAACGATGGAGAACATCGAGTAAGAAAACAAGGAGATAAGGGAATAAGTTACCTCTTTGAGAACTGGTGTGGCCCATCTGACTTCTACGGTTGAATATTTGATTAATGCACAAGCTCAAAATCAAGCCCCTCCACCACCTCCTCCTCAGACTAAGAATGTTTCTCAACCTCAAGTCATTGTTATCTCTAAAGTTGTTTATACTCCATTCCTTGTTGTTACAGTCAAGGATACTGCTCAGTATCAGATTCCTCATGGTTTTCCATGGGGTATGCCTGAGAATTTTGTACCTGAGGGTTATAATCAAACTTCAAAGGTTCCTCCTCCTATTCAAGCTATCATGGTTATTTCACCCCATATTGTGCATAATAATCTTATTGTTGATGATAAAATTTACCATGTTGTTGCTGCACCAAGTAAGAGCTTGGGTATCTATGACCAAATGGATGATTTCCAGGACTAGTTCCAGGAATTTCAAAAGGAAATGAAAGCTCTCAGGGGTAAGAGCTATTTGGTAAGAATGTCAGTGATCTTTGCCTTGTCCCTAATGTCAAGGTGCCAACCAAATTCAAAGTTCCTGAATTCGAGAAATACAAGGGAAACTCCTGACCACAGAGTCACCTTATGATGTATGTCAAGAAAATGTCTACCAACACTGATGATCAGCATATGTTGATCTATTATTTCCAGGGTAGTTTAACCGGAGCAGCATTGAAATGGTACATGGGCTTGGACAGTGCCAACATTTGTACTTTTAATGATGTTGGTGAAGCATTTGTTAGGTAGTATAAATACAACATAGACACGGCGCCTGACTTTGATCAGCTCAGGGCTATGGCTCAGAAAGATAAGAACTTATTTAAGGAATATGTGCAGCGTTGGTGCAAGATTGCAGCTCAAGTTATCCCTCCATGAAGGAGAAATAAATGACCAAAGTTTTCCTAAAGACTCTTGGGTCATTTTATTATGAGAAAATGGTGGCCAATGCGCAAAGTTATTTTACAGAGACGGTCAGGATGGGTATTCATTTGGAAGAAGCTGTCTGTGAAGGTTCTTTTTCAAGAGATGAAAGTTTTTGTTGTGGTGCTAAGAAACATGCCTATGGTTTTTATAAAAATAAAAAAGTAGATTATAATGCCATCTCTCACGAGAGGTATAATAGGTTATATGGAAGAAATCACTATCATCAGTAGCACATTGCTTCAGTCACTCCAGTTATCAGTATAGCTCCTGTAATAATTGCTTATCAACCGCCCCAAAGAATGCATCACTAGTTTTACCAAAGAGTAATCAAGGGCATAATCAGAAAAGAAACCCATTTGATCTTATTCCTATGAGTTATGTTGAGTTGTTTCCCACGTTGGTGCAAAAGACCCTAGTTCAGACTAGGTCTCCTCAGGCCATTCTTGAGAAACTTCCCTGGTTGTACAAAGCTCATGTTACTTGTGCTTTTTATCAAGGTGATCCAGGACATGATATAGAGAACTATTATTAGTTGAAGTCTGAGGTTCATAAGTGAAATTACGGAACTTGCAATATAGATGACAAGACAAATGTCCTAACACTAACACAATCTTAAGAAAAATGTTAAGACATTTGTTCCTGAAACAATAACTTTCAAAAGAAGAATTAGGTAATAAAATAAAATACTAAAAGTAAATTAACATAATTAATTGTTAACTTAATTCGGTGCAACGTCACCTACTCTGGGGGCTACCAAGCCAGGAAGGAAATTCACTATGATAATATTAGTTCAAAGCCTAAACAATCTCAGTTTACAACTTCTCTCCTAATCACTACCTTGTGAAACTTCTACATAGGAACCTCCTAGATATGAGAACCCCCTCTCACTTCCAATCACCTCAGTGATACCTACAGTCACAAACCTTGTGACTAGACCAAAGAACTAAATAGAAGATTACACGTCAAATAAACAATACTTAGTTTTTCTTAAAAGCTTCAACTAAGAACAATACTCAACTCTTTACTTAAAAGCTCATGAGTGAGAACAATTGAAGGATAGAAAAACACAACAAAGGTGATTTTTTCTTTCTCAAACAAGGTCTTAATCCACTAATCAATGATGATTACAAATTACGAAGACAACCGTCAAAATCTTCTTGAGATCAAACCAAAACTCGGTTTCTCAAGGAAATACAATTCTAACAATTAAACAATGTGTTTACAAATGATTCTAACAAGCTATATCACAACTGTGATGTTTACACAAATTATAGCATAAAGAATAACTTAATAGATAAAAAGATATAATAATGTTTTGAGCGCACTTTATTTGTATGCATGAGAATTATTTTTGATCCATCTTCATAGTCCTCTTTATATAGAAATTCGGTATAGATCCATTGGAGACGTATATGTTTATTTTTAAAGGTTGATGATTTGATGTTTTAATATCCTTTCCAAAAATACAGATTTTTTCCCAGTCATAATGTTCCAGCCGTTACTTTCTTGATCCTATATTGATTGACATTAATGTGATGTTGGATCTACATGCCTTCAGAACTTTGAGTGCTTGGACTCAGAACTTCAATTTTATTAATACGTTGCAACATCTTTGTTCCTTCAGAACTTTCTTGTCAGAGTATAACTTGCATCTTGGTGCTTCAAAAGTTTGATTTAAGCATCAAAACTTCTTTTAATCGCGTGTTACTTTTAGTTTCGCTTCTGAGATTCTTATATGCATGTTCTCTTCAGAGCTTCATATTTATTCACGTCATTATCCTCTTCTCTTTCATCATAATTTCTCTGTATTCAGACCTTCAGAACTTGGTTTTTTGACCATGTATCAGAGTCTAAACTTTAGAGCCTTATGAAGTGGTTTTCTACTGTTCATTAGAACTTATGTAGCACAAAAGTGGAACTTGGTCTCTTCTAATGACTTGGCAGCGCCTTTCATCAGAATCAAAACCTATTTGTTAAATGATAAAAACAACAAACATTAGAGTACCAAAATTGTTCATACAAATATACTCGTTGTTATCATCAAAACTTATAGATATAGTTGCAGAACCAAATCTTGTTCTAACAATCTCCCCCTTTTCAATGATGGTAAAACTATGTATTTTGATGACATAATTTTGTACATAATCAGAAAAAGTATCAGAGATAAGAAGGGTAAGATATATTTATCTTTTATATGAAACTCTCCCTGAATCTAAGACTTGGTGAATATCATATATCCGGATTATGAACCGTCTAGGTAAGACTCCCCTTGGTTGCAATAAATCAGATATTGAGATCTTGAGAGTCTTGATTCTTGATGCTAATCATTCCAATTGAGATCTTGAAACCTTAGTGTCAAGAAAGAAGTAAAAACGAGATTTTAATTGACTTCAAAATGATAACATTAGATAGAAAGGAGAAAAAAAGAAATAGACAAAATTATTAGGAGTAATAAATGAGTGTAATTATTAATAATTTATCAATTCCAAGAAAAAATGCACTGCTCATTGTATATCTTAAGTAGAGTGTAATGGTAAAGAATAACAAAAGTTACACGCGTTAATCAATGCGTCTAATTAAGTGACACTTTTTAATGTCCTCCTCCTAAGCATTGACCTATGACTAGGGTTTTACTTTTCTTAAATGAAATTGGACTTCTAATGCCTCAAGTAGACTTCATGGTTTTTCATATGTCTCAAAGAATCCTCATGCCAAGTTTCAAGCATTTCAGTACAAGTTTGCTTAGTCAATTGCTCAGATGATTGAAAATCAACTAGATTGGACCAAAAGTCAACTTTGACAAACTTACAGTTAAACTTCAAGATTTTTGGCCAACATCAATATTTTAAAGCCATATTCATCATTTTATCAAGGGTTGATCATGATTCATCAAGAAAACTCAAGATTCATCAAAAGCCAAAGTTACTAAATTAGGGTTTTCTTAAGGAGAAGTCAATTGAACTTTGACCAAGCATAACTTTCACATACTTCATCAGAAATTTATTAACCAAAGCCTATCTTGAATTAAATTCAATTCTATACAACTTTTTCTCTCTAAGCTCAAGACTAAAAATGCTTCATTTGAGAGATATGGGCCAAAACATTACAGGTCATTTTAAAAGTCAACAAAAAGACATTTCTTGTCAAATCAATTTACATAAAGTCAAAGACTCCAAATGAAAAAAGGACCACCATGAAAGTTGTAGAAATATCTTGAGCTTTCCAAAAAGTCAAGGATCACCTTCATATGACAAAAATTGAGCAAGATATGATTTATGCAGGTTGGGCAATTTTGAGAAAATACATGAAATCCAAATTGAGCAAATTTGAATTTTTGGTCTAATGGGCCTATCTTTTAAAGTCCAAACATGTTCCTGACCTCATAATAGACCTCTTAATCTATTCATTTATTTTTTTGGCTTTAATTTCTTTTTATTTTGATTTTGTTCAATTAAAAGAAAAATAAATCAAATAAAATACCAAATAAATGATATAAGGCATGAGAATCTATTTTTGAATCAAATCATAAGTCTAAAAAGCTTGTGACAACTTGCAAAAAACGTGCGAGATTGATTGGCTTGAGATTGGCCTAAAAAAGAAAGATTTCATGCAAATTCCAAATTAAATATTATACCATGACTGCACAAGATTTGATTCAATATTGTTGACCTAATCTTT
The DNA here is from genome assembly GCA_948472305.1 of Vicia faba. Taxonomy (NCBI): domain Eukaryota; kingdom Viridiplantae; phylum Streptophyta; class Magnoliopsida; order Fabales; family Fabaceae; genus Vicia; species Vicia faba. The sequence continues at coordinate 288,830,135 of OX451740.1, forward strand.
TCCATTATAAATAGAAAAAGTGTTCATACATCCAAGGACATAAAAGTTTTCCTCGAAAACAAGTCCAAAAAATCTCAAAATTGTGAAAAATAGGGCAACTTGAAAACCTTGTGTGCAGCCACTTTCAAAGCATTCCAAGCATTCCATCATGTTCCTGAAGAACTCGGGAGTTCATCCCATCTATCTTTGAAGCTTGAAACACGCTAAAACAACCACATTTTATAAATGCAAACTTTTAATCCATGCACATTTAATTAATTTGATGCATGTATACATGTTCATAATCATGTTTAGGATTGTTTTGATCCATTATTTGTGAGATATAGCGCAAGAGTAAGGATTTGCCATGGCTAGAGAAGTTGGATATTTTTTATTTAAAACTCATGATATAAGTGTTTTCAGGCAAAACAAACACCCTCATTGGATTCACAAGGGTCGAATTAGGGGGACAAGGTCATTTTTATCGTCTAACACATGTTATTTCGCAGGTTTGAAAATCCGCTCACTGGAGAAGACGATCGTAGCTAGGGCTTCAGTGCTTCTCCGATATGTGTTTTATAATATATTTATTCGTTTCCATTCTATAACACGAAGCTAGCACAACACAGATGGTGAAGGATGCGTTTGTATTACATGAGAGCGTGGGTTCGATCCCTATGTCTTGCATTTATTTTTTGCTATTTTTCCAAACTAACATGCATGTTTATAATATAATAATTGGTTCCTATTCCCTATCACAACAAGCACACTTGGCGCAGTGGTAGAAAAGGGCGCTTGTGAAGCTATGGTCGTGGGTTCAACACCCACCTCATGCAGTTCTTTATTTTTAGCCTATTTTTTAAACTTAATTTTTCTATTTTCTTTCTTAATTATTCCTTAACTATTTTCTAATTAAAAATTAACTAACCTAATATTTTTAATACTAATAAATTAGGATTAGGTTTTTAGTTAGTAATTAAATTTTTCTTATATATTTTTTATTTTACTAATTAATTAATCTATTAACTAAAATTTTCTTCTTAATATTAAAAATAATTAGAATTAGGTTTTAATTACTATTATCATTTAAATTATTTTCTACAAAATACCAAAAACATTAACTTAGAACTTTAGGTCTTAAACATTTTTCAAACATTTTTCTTATTTCTTCTTGCCATTTAATTTCCTAGAAAATTGTATAGGTTGCATTCATTAATTGTAATAGCATAGATTTCATTTCTCGTATTTTTCTCAATTATGTAATTGCTCACATGATGTAATAGTGTAGGTTTACTTTCTCGCAAATTTTTATGCTTATGTATCTCTCCCAAAGCCATGTAATAACTTAGGTCTTTACATTCCGCACTTTATTTTTTCTACACATATTTAATTGCTAGTAACTAGGGTTTGCATGGAAAGACTAAAAACGACGTAGAAAACCCTAATTCTCAAGATAATATAAATGAAAATAAACACCTCGCACAGTTACACCTCTAGGGTAACCTCTCTTGTTGCCTTACGATACTTGGTCATGTCCCTCGAAAGTGGGGATACTTTAGGAAATGACCCTCGATCAAATCATCATAGTCCCTTCGAGTAAAGATTACAATCCCTCGATGACCCTCTAAGTTGCCTACAAAATGATGATATTCCCTTCGATACAATTGCTAAAGTATCCTTACATGGTCTTCGATGACCATACGATGACCCTACGCATGTCCCTTCACATCAAATAGATGGGATTACTTATCAACTAATGGTATGGATGATACTATCTCTAAAGGAGAAGAAAAACAATAATAAATACCATACTTAGTGGGTAAGAATTCCTAATTGCTTGCTCGCAACCTTTTCAAAACATTTTCACATTATACTTTCAAACAAATATTTTCAAAAAAACACTTTGTATATATTCTTGAGGACTGATACAAGAATCATAACAAAGTTAGCCTTATATTGGCATTTTAAAATACTTTCAAACAAATCACACACGCAGAGCAAATTTTTCAAAAGTGAGCTAAGCAATTAAGAGCCCGTAGATAACTACGAATGAAAAGGGTGCTAACACTTTCCCTTTTCATAACCTACCCCCCGAACTCAAAATCTATCAAAGGCCTTTCCTGTTCTTTTCACCTTTCCTGAATATTGGATAAAAGAAAAGTCGACGGCGACTCTTGCTATCCGCACACTTGGACAAAACCAAAAAAGTCAGTTCTCCCATCGTATTACAGAACTTGCGACTCTGTTGGGGATTGACTTAAAAAAGAGGGGTTACCTTAGAGTTTAGATCACTTTTACTTGCTTTAATTGTTTGAATTCTTTACTTTACTTTATGGGCTTGTTTTTGTATTATTGCTTGTAAGATCCTACACCTGGATCTAGGAATTCCTTAGGTAAGTATCAATAGACCATCAAGACTGTATGACGTAGACCGATATGGTTAACATGATGGCTACAGTTAGTGTGACATTTTGGTTTGGACAGATGTTCGTTGAGTAAGTCAATGATAACATTAGGCTTCTGCCTGGTGTCGTTAACACTAACTTAATTTTAGAACCTTAATTAACCCATCTTAGCCATTAGAAAGTAGTGAGATTGGTGGATTTGGTGCATTCCAAAGTTGGTTGGTACTCGAAGCTACGCTCATTGAGATTCAACTTTCGGGGTGTTTTGGTGGAAAGTATGTTGTCGTGCTAAAATAAATCCTGTGAGAAAGTTCCTTGATATGATATCCTTAGAACTCAGTTACTATTGGATATCTTGAGCCAACTTAACTTCAATGGGGAAGGGTATTTACCTATGGACTTCATCCAAGCCTTTAAACCTAAGGCTCTTGTATGACTTGTTTATGTTTGCTACTTATTTAGCAAGAACATGACATCATAACATCATATCATCATAACATACATTTTCACTAACCATTTCAAGGACCTAGGAATTTATCTTTGTTATTTGTTGCAGGTTGTGGCCTCCGCTCGCAGAAATACTGTCTGAATCAACTTCGTAAGGTTACCTTTCAAACTTAAGGGGTTAGTCTCAAAGGCTCTCGAAAATTCTCAATTCACAAAGAGGAATGGTTATCTACTTAGTTTGGTCACCTCAGGTTTCATAGAAGACGTGATGAGTGTTCTATTCCGGTTCTTTGATCCTAAGCATCATTGTTTTACCTTCCCAGATTATCAGTTGGTACCCACAAGGGAAGAGTTCTCTAAGCTACTTGGAGTACATGTTCTTGACCAGACACCCTTCACTGGTTTAGAGAAAGTTCCAAAACCTGAAGTTATTACAACAAACCTTACATCTAAAGCGGCCTGACATTGTGTCTAATTGGGAAATAAGAAATGGAGTTAAAGGTCTACTTGCTAAATTTTTGATAGAGAAAGCTCAGTTGTTTCTAGATGCTATTTGTTTTCATGCTTTTGAGGAGATATTGGCTATGTTGATCTATGGTTTGGTACTATTCCCTAATCCAGTCCAACTCATAGATGTGAACACCATTAAAATATTTCTTACTTATAATCATGTGCCTACTTTCATGTGTTGCATAACTTTAATGTCCAAGTGGTTTATTTTGCACCTTCCCCGATTAGTGATGAAGAATGAACAAGGTTTAAGGTGGTCTCAAAGGATGATGTCACTCTCTCATTCAGATATCTATTGGTGTTCTCGATCTCAGGAGGACATCACAATTATTGACCGCTGTGGGGAATTCCCTAATGTCCCACTCCTTTGCATAAGAGGAGGTATTACTTACAACCCTTCTCTAGCTCTACGTCAATTTGGTTATGCTCGAAGAGATGGTCCTCACGATATGCTTATCTAGGGTATTGTATTCAATTATGAGAATGATCCTCAAAGTTATCGTTAAAGGTTTATTCATGCTTGGGCATGGTGAATAAGATAGGTAGCAAGACTTTGGTACACAAAAACTCCATCCCCTTGGAGCCCTACCTTAGATGGGTGCGATCTCGTGCTCAAGATCTTATAATGCCATATCCTGCGGTCCTACCAGTAATTGTGGATCCTGTTGTTGAAGGAGGTATTCCCCATACCATCTTTCATACTGACCTTGAAGAGCTACAAAAGTCTTGGATTCAACTGAAAGAAGAAAGGGACATCTTCGAGACTCAATTTTATGCTAGGGAGAAGAAAGTGTTGGAGCTGACAAAACAACTTCACGAAGAGCAGAGCCTTAATGCATATGTCAACACAAAGAGGAAGCGTCCATGGAAGACATGAGTCATAATTTGTTTCTTTGTAACCCTTTTTGTTATAATTTTAACTTACAAACAAGAATATTTGTTCTTGTTTCCTTTTTGATTAAAAAATTTAAATCCCACGAGGTCCTTGAAAACATTTCATATGCATCTACATGCCATACATATCATTTCATAATAGGTTTCCAAGACAAGTTTCTCATCTTCTCGCTGTTTATTTCAGCAGAAATGGCTCTCAAACAGACAATCAAAGAACTCCAGGCTCAAAATGCTCAATTCCAAGAGATGTTATTAAACTAAGCCAAGGGGCAAGAAGAACTGAAGGAACTCTTTAAGGAGAAGAAGAAGAAGAAAAAGAAACCAATTGACATCCTTAACATGGGGAGAAGGTTCAGAGGTCCAGCCAGGTGAGCTAAAGATCTTGATATCCCATTGGACGAAGATGGCACACACGATGAAGACGGTAAGAGTGTTAAAACTAAAAGAAGCAACTTTGGCTCTGACAAGTTTCCTGATGAAAGGAAGAGGATTACTTGGATGAACAATATCCCCCTGCTGACGAGAAGTATAAGCTGTTAGAAGAGCGTCTCAAAGCTATGGAGATCTAGAAGGTGCCTAGCTTGAACTTTTGAGAATTAGGCTTAGTCTCAGGAGTGGTCATTCCTTCCAAGTTCAAAACTCCGACCTTTTCTAAGTATGATGGCATTTATTGCCCGAAGCTGCACTTGAGATCATATGTTCGGAAAATTCAACCACACACTACTGACAAGAAATTATGGTTGCATTTCTTTCAAGAGAATCTGTCTGGAGCATAATTGGAATGGTATTATCAACTCGGAGGTACCAATATCCATACCAGGGAAGATTTGGCTGCAACTTCCTATAGACAGTATTAATATAATTCTAATTTGGAACCAACCCGCATGCAACTATAGAGTATGTCCATGGGTTCTGAGGAAGGCTTTAAAGATTACGCACAAAAGTGGAGATATCTTACAGGCAGATTTCATCCTCCTTTGGCTGATAGGGAATTGGTTGAGATGTTTATGAGTACGCTAACAGGTCCTTTCTATAATCACCTACTTGGAAGTTCTTCATCTGGTTTCACTGAACTGATATTGATAGGAGAACATGTTGAGAATGGAATCAGAAGCGGTAAAATGCAGGTGGTTACATCTTCAAATACTGCAAAGAAGTCACACAACTATAAAAGAGAATCCAATTTTGTGTACGGCCAGAAGGGTCGTAATAAGAGTGACCGCAACCAATCTGTGGGGCCAGTTCTGATCTCTAATCTTGCGCCAGTATAATAACAACAGAATAATCAGCATAGGCAGGATGCACCGCGGAGATAGTTCACCAAAATCAATATTCCGTTGTCTCAAGAATCACAACACATGTTGAAGACAAAGTTTATTACATTGAAGGATCCTCCTCAGAACCCCAATACTTCCTCTCCCCGTTACATTCCTAATGCAAGGTGTGCATACCACTATAACAGTCCTGGACATGACACTAACAGTTTTCTGGATCTAAAGAATAAGATTCAAGATATTATTGACTCTAAGGAGATTGAATTTGATCCTTCTGAGACTCCTAATGTGATCACTGCACCTATGCCTAATCATGACAAAAATCAAGTCAACGTCGTGGAAGACGCTGGCAGCGACTATGACATAGACAGTTGGATTTTCCATACTATCGGTAGTGGGCTCAATAATTAGAAGGCTGGAGACTTTATACCAATCTACTTTAGTCCTGAGTAAATGCTATTTTCTGTTTTCTTGCTTTTGGTTATGTAATTTGAACAATAACTTTAAGCCTTGTGCCTTATCTTGGGCACAACAGTCCATTTGTTAGGGTTTTCATTTTCATATGCATATTTTCATTTAATAAATCATTGGACGTTTGCATTCAAATTTTACGCTCTTTGTATTTATTTTACTTTATTGTTTCCAAAATAGCTATGCGTTCTTACACACACCCACATAACAAATTGCAGATCCACAGCCACCCTGGGTCCCATTGATAACAATTATGTTATTGCCAATTATGACTTCAAAAATCTGATTTACCAAGCCGAGAACGAAGGTTAGGAAGATTGCGAATTACTTGGAGAACTTGCTAGACTATTAGAACAAGAAGAAAAAGCCATACAACCGCATGAAGAGATGGTCAAGGTTGTGAATTTGGGTACTGAAGAAGACAAGAAAGAAATCAAGACAGGTGCCAACCTAGAAGACAATGTTAAAAAGAGGTTAATCCATATGTTACATGACTATGTTGAGATCTTTGCTTGGTCTTATGAAGACATGCCAGGGCTTGATACTGAAATTGTGGTTCACCGTCTACCAATGAAGGAAGGTTGTCCTCGTATTAAGAAGAAGGTTTGTCGTGTGCGTCCCGAGATGTCTGAAAAGATCAAAGATGAAGTCATGAAGCAGTTTAATGCAGGTTTCTTATTTGTTATGTCCTATCCTCAGTGGGTTGAAAATATGGTGTCGGTACCTAAGAAGGACGGTAAGGTGCATATGTGTATAACCTACATGGATTTGAATAGGGAAAGTCCCAAAGATGACTTTCCGCTCCCACATATTGATTTTTTGGTTGACAACACCGCTCAGCACAAAGTATTTTCCTTCATGGATGGTTTCTCTAGTTATAATCAAATCAAAATGGCACCTGAAGACATGGAAAATACTACTTTTGTAACACAGTGGGGAACTTTCTGCTACAAAGTTATGCCTTTTTGTTTGAAGAATGTCGGTGCAACATATCAGCGTACTATGGTAGATTTGTTCCATGATATGATCCATCATGAGATAGAGGTTTATGTTGATGACATGATAGCGAGGTCTCAGACTGAAGAAGAAAATCTAGACCACCTGCACAAGCTATTTGAGAGACGGAAGAAATACAAGTTGAGGTTGAATCCAAACAAGTGCACCTTTGGGGTAAGATCCGGTAAACTCCTAGGTTTCATCGTCAGTGGTATAGGTATTGAAGTTGATCCTTCCAAGGTTAAAGCCATTCAAGAAATTCCAACTCCCTGTACTGAGAAGGAAGTCAGCGGTTTCTTGGGACGATTGAACTATATTTCAAGATATATTTCCCATTTGGCCACTACTTGTGAGCCCATCTTAAAGTTACTGAAGAAAGATCAAGTAGTGAAGTGGAACAAAGATTTTCAGATATCCTTCGACAAAATCAAGGAGTACCTCCAGGAACCTCCAATTCTGATGCCACTAGTAGAACGAAGATCTTTGATCATGTACTTGAAAGTATTAGAGAACTCAATGGGGTGTGTATTGGGGAAACATGACTTGTCTGGTCGAAAAGAGAATGCAATATACCACCTTAGCAAAAGTTTACCGACTGTGAAACAAGATACTCACTTCTCGAGAAAACTTATTTTGCTTTAGCATGGGCTGCTCGCCGACTAAGACAATATATGTTGACTCATACTACTTTGGTGATCTCTAAGATGGATCCAATAAAATACACATTCGAGAAACCCGCTCTCTCTGGAAGAATAGCAAGATGGAAAATCGTCTTGACAGAATATGACATTTAATACACTACTTAGAAGGCAATCAAAGGAAGTGTATTGGCAGATCATTTGGCTCATCAAGTGGTAGATGGCTATCAGTCTATGAATTTTGAGTTCCCTGATGAGAATATCATGCTAATTATTGATTATGAAGAACCTGGACTATATGAAGGACCTGAACCAGGATCCCGATGGACTATGGTTTTTGATGGAGCTTCCAACATGCTTGGTAACCGAATAGGTGCTATGATTATCTCTCCTAAGGGTTTCCATACGCCTTTCACCGCCAGATTGTGTTTTGACTATACTAATAATATGTCTGAGTACGAAGCATGCATCATGGGTATCAAATCTACCATCAATATGAAGATTAAATTCTTGAATGCATATGGGGACTCAGCCCTAGTAATCAGTCAGATTAAGGGGGAATGGGATACGAAGAATCTGAATCCCATTCCTTATTCAGAGCATGCGTTGACATTAATTTCATACTTTAAAGAAATCACTTTTGAACACATTCCATGAGAAGATAATTAATTGGCAGACGCACTAACTACCATGTAATCTATGTTCAAATTCAGATGGGATAATGAAGCTCCCTGAATTACTATTGAGAGACTAGACGAACCGACACATTGCTACGAAGTTGATATTGATGGAGTAGAGGAAAAGCCTTGGTACCACAAAGTAAAAAGATACCTCGAAACTCAAGAGTATCCTGAAAGAGCATCTATCAATGATATGAAATTTATAAGGAGATTCTCTGCCATGTTCTTTCTGAGTAATGGAGTCTTATACAAGCACAACCATGATTCGACTTTGCTTTGTTGTGTAGATAAGAAGAAGATGAGAAAATTATGGAAGATATGCACGAATGTGTCTTTGGTACTCACTCCAGTTGACATACAATGGCTAACAAGATTCTAAGAGCAGGTTATTATTGGTCTACCATGGAAACTGATTGCCATCATTATTCTAGAACTTGTTAGAAATGCCAGATTTATGCTGACAAAGAACATACGCCTCCAGTTCCTTTGAATGTCTTGACTGCTCCTTGGCCATTCGCAATGTGGGGCATTAATATGATTGGAGAGATTAAACCTACTGCTTCCAATGGGTATCGTTTCATCATTGTCGCTATAGATTACTTCATAAAGTGGGTAGAAGCATCCTCGTTTGTCTCTCTTACCAATAATTTTATGGCTCAATTCATTAAGTATAACCTTATGTGTCGGTATGGAATCCCTGAAAGGATCATCACGAATAATGATACCAATCTTAACAATATTATGATCACGGAACTCTGCATGCAGTTCAAGATTAAACATCACAATTCTTCTGCATACCGGCCAAAGATGAATGACGCAGTGGAAGCCGCCAACAAGAATATCAAGAAGATCTTGTGGAAGATGATAGTGACATACAAAAATTGGAATGAGATGTTACCATTTTCTCTTCATGGTTATCTCACTTCATTACGTACATCCACTTGGGTAACCATGTCCTCTCTCGTCTACGGTATATAGGTTGTCTTGCCTGTTGAAGTCTAAATTCCTTCCCTAAGGATTATGAAAGATGCAGGTTTAGATGAAGACGACTGGATTCAGACTCGACTTGACCAGATAAATTTAATTAATGAGAAAAGGCTTGCGGTTGTTTGTCATGGTCAGGTGTATTAGAAACGCATGATTAAGGCCTTCAATAAGAAAGTCAAACATCAGGGGTACCAGGCTGGTGATTTGGTAATAAAGCATATCATCCTACCACAAGGTGATCCCATGGACAAATGGAGTCCCACATACGAAGGGCTATTCGTGATCAAAAAGATATTTTCTGGTGGTGCCATGATACTTACCACCATGGATGGTGAAGATTTTCCGCACCCAGTGCACACGGACATAGTCAAAAAATACTATGCATAAAAGAGACCCGCTAGGTAAAACATTAGGGATATATGTAAAAGGTGTACTTTCAGCAAGTCGAAAACCTGAAAAGGCGGCTTGGGCAAAAAAGGATATCACGATGTACTGAAAACTCGAAAGGGTAGTCCAGGAAAAAGTTAGGGATTAAAGCGTACGACTAAGTCCCGTTTGATCACCCATCTACTCACAACCAGCTCTATTACTAGTGTCAAGTTCAAACGGTACTGATTAATTCAATCATCTTCTACCGACAGCAAGTGATGAGTTACTCGAAGAAATATGGCCAATAGCAAAGTTGAAACTCGATGGGATCGTTTCCACATATTTGTTTTTATTTGTTTATCACTTTGTACTCCTTTTTCAATTTTTATGACGATTTCCTCTTACTAGGATTTCTGTCTCCTCATATAAAACTGCCTGAATCAATGAAATTAAATATATTTCAAAATTCAAAGCTGTTTTTACTTTCTCTGTTTTGTTTGCAAAAACATCTGATGATTACGTTGAATGAACATATGCATTTGAATATGATTACTGTTCACAAAATGTATACATAAAAACAGGATTAGCATTTACTAAAGACACTAGGAGTTGGGATAATTTTCAAGTTGTCCATAAAATCCCCACAGCGCAATCTCCATGGAACTCTCTCTACATAGCTATCTTCCCAAGCTCATTCCCAGCAGATATATATTCCCCAACAAATCTAATATGCCCTCAGACAGAAATTGGGACATCTTCTAACAGTTCACCTCCATACACCTGATAGATATCTTGACAAAATTATCTTTCCCAATAGGTCCCCTAGGAGATAAGGAAGTTTGATCATTTCCCAATCATACAGAGGAAACTTCATCAATAGAGTCTATGAGATTCCAATCCCCATCAAATATTATTTCCTTAACACAGTCTACATGGTTTATTCCCCCAACAGAGTTTATTTCTCCAATATTGCAATTCCACGACAAGATTCTCCTCTCCGTCCAGATATCATTCAACGTTGTCCTCCCTAGAAGAACTGATATCCATATTTGAAACCTTGTCAAAGAACACATCATAGGATTATCCATCTCTTTTATCCCCAGTCAGGATACATAAAGAATCAAATCCTTCAAAAGAACGATGAACAAACGACTCTCCTTGAATGCTTCTATCCCCAAGCAAAAGTCGAACATCCCCAACAGAGTGTCCTCAAACAGAAAGCAGAAATCCCCAATAAAGTTATTCTAAACAAATTTGAAGAATTACTTTCTTCATACCCAAAACCAGTCAGGGATTTATTTTCCCCATCCAAAGTTGTTACACGAAGCTACCGATACGCTCCAATGACATATTGCTTCCATACATCATTTACAAAAGATCATAACATATGCATATGAAATGCATATACTATTCTCATTTATTTTTAAGAACATCACTACAAAATACATTTCATGCATCATGACATTGCATGAAACTAACTTTGTTTTCAGGTTAATTTTGCAAACAAATGAATATTATCAGCGATTTATAGACAGGTTGTAAATCAATTCCCGAAATATAATGAGGAGACTATCTACATGACCAACATTTCCATCAGAGACTAATCCTGACGAGCATTTCCATCAGAGACTAATTCTAACTAGCATTTCCTTTAGAGTTTCATTCTGAAAATAATTTCCCTCAACGACTAATTCTAACGAGCATTTCCCTCAAAGATTCATTCTGAAAAGTATTTCCCTCAGAGACTAATTTTGATGAGAATTTCCCTTAGAGACTAATTCTGACAAGCATTTCCCCCAGAGACTAATTTTTACGAACATTTCCCTCAGAGATTCATTCTGAAAATAATTTCTCTCAGAGACTAATTCTGATGAGCATTTCCCTCAGATTCATTCTGAAAAGCATTTCCCTCAGACTAATTCGGACGAGCATTTCCTTCAGATATTCATTCTGAAAAGTGTTTCCCTCAGATAAAATCGGATAGATTTATTCTGAAAAGCACTTCCCTCAAATAAAATTGGATAGATTCATTCTGAAAAGCATCAGTCAGATAAAACCAGACGAAAGTTTATTTTGACACTCTTTTGGATACAATCGAGCGTACACTCATTCTGATACTCCTATCAACATTTACTTTAGATGACATATATAAGCCCATCTCTGATGATCCTCTATCACCTCTCCGAATGGCATCTTTAAGCCCATTCAAGAAATATAATCAACCAACAGTATTACTTCGTACACATGTGAGAGCAAATTTCTGGGCACTTAAGTGTTCAATTCTCTTCCACCTTCAGACCACAAATGGCGGACATGCCAATATAACTCTTCATGTTTAAGAAGATTGAACAGGGGAAGCTATTGTACCCCAAAATTTTCCCTCCCATATTTGAGACAAATTAATTCAATAGGTTTCCTCATTCTCATGAAGGTCTCAGACACTCAAGACTACTCAAAGGTTGATCAGACAAACCATCCTCCTAAGCATTGACCGATAACTAGGGTTTTACTTTTCTCAAAGGAAATTGGACTTCTAATGCCTCAAGTGGACTTCATGATTTTTAATATGTCTTAAAGAATCCTCATGCCAAGTTTCAATCATTGCAGTACAAGTTTTCTCAGTCAATTGCTCAGATGATTGAAAATCAATTGTATTGGACAAAAGTCAACTTTGACCAACTTCCAGTCAAACTTCAAGATTTTTGGTCAACATCAATATTTTGAAGTTTCATAATTTGATCAAGTGTTGATCATAATTCATAAAGAAAACTCAAGATTCATAAAAACTCAAAGTTACTAAATTAGGGTTTTCTTAAGGAGAAGTCAACTGAACTTTGACAAAGCATAACTTTCACATACTTCATCAGAAATTTCTCAACCAAAGCCTATATTGAATTAAATTCAATTGTCTACAACTCTGCCTCTCTAAGCTCAAGGCCAAATATTCTTCATTTAAGAGATATGGGTCAAAACATTACAGGTCATTTTAAAAGTCAACAAAAAGACATTTTTTGTCAAAGCAATTTACATCAAGTCAAAGACTGCAAATGAAAAAATGACCAACATGAAAGTTGTAAGAAATATCTTGACATTTGCAAAACGTTCAGGATCAACTTCATATGACAAAAATTGAGCAAGATATGATTTGTGAAAGTTGGGAAATTTTGAGAAAATGCATGAAATCCAAATTGAGCAAATTTGAATTTTAAGGCTAATGAGCCTATCTTTTAAGGTCCAAAGGTCTTCCTGACCTCATAACAGACCTCTTAATCCATTCATTTATTTTTGTGGTTTTTATTTCTTTTTATTTGGATTTTATTCAATTAAAAGCAAAATAAATCAAATAAAATACCAAATAAATGATATAAGGCATAAGAATCTATTTATGAATCAAATCATAAGTCTAAAAAGATGGTGACAACTTACAAAAAACGTGTGAGATTGATTGGCACGAGTTTGGTCTAAAAAAGAAATATTTCATGCAAATTCCAAATCAAATATTATACCATGATTGCACCATATTTAATTCAATTTTCCTCAAGGACACACAAATTTGCCTCAAGAACAAATCCAAAAAATCTAAAATTTCTCAAAAATAGGGCAACTTGAAAACCTTATGTGCATCCACTTTCAAAGCATCCCAATCATTCCATCATATTCATGAAGATCTCAGGAGTTCATCCCATCCATCTTTGAAGCTTGAAACACGCCAAACAACCACATTCAAGTTGCACCGGTTAGGTAAATTTCATAAATGCAAACTTTTAATCCATACACATTTAATTAATTTGATGCATGCATACATGTTCGTAATAATGTTTAGGATTGTTTTGATCCATTATTTGTGAGATATAGCGCAGGAATAAAGATCTGCTATGGCTAGAGCAGTTGGAGACTTTTTCTTCGAAACTCGTGATATAAGTGTTTTCAGGCCAAACAAACACCGCCATTGGATTCGCAAAGATCGAATTAGGGGGATATGGACCTTTTTATGGTCTAACACATGTTATTTCGCAGGTTTGAAAATCCTCTCACCAGAGAAGACGACCGGAGCTAGGGCTCCGACGCTTCTCTAATATGTGTTTTATAATATATTTATTCGTTTCCATTCTATAACATGAAGCTAGTTCAACACAGATGGTGAAGGATGCGTTTGTATTACATGAGGGCGTGGGTTCGATCCCTATGTCTTGCATTTATTTTTTGTTGTTTTTTACAAACTAACATGCATGCTTATAATATAATAATTGGTTCCTGTTCCCTTTCGCAACAAACAACTTGGCATAGTGGTAGAAATGGGCGCTTGTAAAGCCCGTGGCGTGGGTTTAAAATGCACCCCATGCAGTTCTTTATTTTTACCCTATTTTTCTAACCTAATATATCTATTTTCTTTCTTAATTATTCCTTAACTATTTTCTAATTAACAATTACCTAACCTAATCTTTTTTTTAATACTAATAAATTAGGATTAGGGTTTTAGTTAGTAATTAAATTTTTCTTATATATTTGTTATTTTACAAATTAATTAAATAATTTACTAATATTTTCTTCTTAATATTAAAACTAATTAGAATCAGGTTTTAATTACTATTATCATTTAATTTATTTTCTACAAAATACCAAAAACATTAACTTAGATCTTTAGATCTTAAACATTTTTCAAACATTTTTCTTATTTATTCTTGCCATTTAATTTCCTATAAAACTGTATAGGTTGCATTCTTTAATTGTAATATCGTATATTTCTTTTCTCGCATTTTTTCCTAATTATGTACTTGCTCACAGGATGTAATAGCATGGGTTTACTTTCTCGCAATTTTTTTTACTTATGTATCTTTCCCAAAGCCATATAATAGCTTAAGTCTTTGTATTCCTCACTTTATTTTTTCTGCAAATATTTAATTGCTATTAACTAGGGTTTGCATGGAAAGACTAAAAATGACATAGAAAACCCTAATTATCAAGATAATAGAACAGCAAATAAACACCTCGCACACTTGCACCTCTAGGGTAACCTCTCTTGTTGCCTTACGATACTTGGTCATGTCCCTCGAAAGTGGGGATACTTTAGCAAAATACCCTCTATCAAATCATCATAGTCCCTTCGAATAAAGATCACAGTCCCTCGATGACTCTCTGAGTTGCCTACAAAATGATGATAGTCCCTTTGATACAATTGCTAAAGTATCCTTAAATGTTCCCTTCGATGACCATACGATGACCCTACGCCTGTCCCTTAACATCCAATAGATGGGATTACCTACCAACTAATGGTATGGATAATACTATCTCTAAAGGATAAGGAAAAGAATAATAAATACCATACTTAGTGGGTAAGAACTCCTAATTGCTTGCTCGCAACCTTTCCAAAACACTTTTCACACTACACTTTCAAACAAATATTTTCAAAAAAACACTTTGTATACATTCTTAAGGATTGATACAAGAATAATTACAAAGTTACCCGTACATTGGAATTTCAAAATAGTTTCAAACAAATCACACACGCAAAGCAAATTTTTCAAAAGTGAACTAAGCAATTAAGAGCCCGTAGATAACTACAGATGAAAAAGGTGCTAACACTTTCCCTTTTCATAACCTACGCCCCGAACTCAAAATCTATCAAAGGTCTTTCCTGTTCTTTTCACCTTTCCTAAATATTGGATAAAAGAAAAGTCGATGGCGACTCTTACTATCCGCACATTTAGATAAAACAAAAAAAGTTAGTTCTCCCACTGTATTACAGTTTCCATCTGATCAAAGACGCTCTTGACCAAAACATCTTCTGATGACTGAGGTTCTGAAAAAAATGAAAATACTTTTTGTTTAAATCAAAATCTCATTTCTTCAGACTACAACTAAACATATCCGAATCTGATGAATTCTTACTCTGAACAATAGTCCATTTTCATATGCTTCAGAATGAAAAGAAATATATCTTCAGCTAAGGGTTTTGTAAGGATATCAACTCATTGATGGTTTATATCTATGAATTTTAAGATAAAATCCCTTTCTGAACATAATCTCTAATGAAATGATTGTTAGAACATAGTTTGGTTCTACACTCTTATAAGAGTTTTGATGATAACAAACACTTAAGCGTGTCAGAAAAATATCCAAGCAAGAAAAACACTATGGTGGGACCAATCTAGATCAGCAACAATGATAATCATCATGAGAAAGACAGAATCAGCGCCAAACCTCTAAACTTTGATGGTGATAACTTCGATTACTGGTAAAACAGAATCGAAAGCTTATTTCTAGCTCATGGCTCTAATCTCTAGGACATAGTAACTGATGGATACATTCATCCAGTTGACGAGAGTGGTCAAAAGATTGACAGAAAGAGAATGACATATAAACAAAAGAAAGAAATTAGAAATCATCATAAAGGCAGAACAATACTTTTGAGTGCTATCTCGTGCATAGAGTATGAGAAGATCAGAAACATTGAATCATCTAAATACATGTTTGACTCCTTGAGAATGATGCATGAAGGTAATAAAAAAGTCAAAGAAACAAAATCTCTTCCACTAATTCAGAAGTATGAGGCCTTCAAAATGGAAGAATATGAAATAGTTGAAATAATGTTCTCAAGGTTTCAAATTCTGATTACTGGGCTGAAAGTTCTGGACAAAGGGTACGCAACAACAGATCATGTAAAGAAAATCATTAGAAGCTTACCCAAGAAATGGAGACCCATGGTCACAGCCTTAAAACTAGCCAAAGATATGAACAAGATATCTCTTGAAGAACTTATCAGCTCCTTGAGAAGTCATGAGATAGAACTAGAAGAAGATGAGCCCCAAAAGCAAGGTAAGTCTCTCGCTCTTATATCTAATAAAAAATATGAACGTAAAGTTTTTCAGGAAAAAGAAGAAAACTCTGGTGAATCCTCGTTTGAAGAAGATGAACTATCTCTTTCTATCTAGAAGAGTCAATCAGCTATGGAAGCATAGGCAGAGGAAGTTTAGAAATCCCAGAAGAACAAAGAATCACTCTGAATCATCATCTGGATACATAAAATCCATCAACAAAGATATTGTATGCTATGAATACAACGAACAAGGTCATTACAAAACCACTGCCCAAACCTTCAGAAAGAAAATCCTAAGAAGAAGTTCTCCAAAGAAAAGAAGAAAAGTCTTATGGCAACGTGGGATGACTCAGAATCTTCTGAAGCGGAAACAAAAGCAGAAGATGAACGGGCCAACATAGCCTTTATGTCCAACATATATGACATTGGATCATGTGAATTAAAGTCAGACTCAGAGGCAGAAGAGGTATTCTCTAACTTTTCTAGATCTCAATTAGAAAAAAGCCTGTCAAAAATTCTTGAAAGATAATAGCAACTTCAAGTCAAAAACAAGAACCTGTAAAAGGATCTAGTATCTGACTCTGAAGAAACTAAAAAACTAAAAACCGAAAACTCTGAGCTAAAAGAAACCATTTCTAAAATCAAAAATGAAAATTATATTATTAAAAATGAATTACAAAAAGCTCAGAAAGATACTATTTCAGAAGTTTCTAATATTCTGATAGAATCATAAAAGAATATGATCATAACTTTCAAAACTTTCTAGCTAAAAACATAGATAGAAGCAACATGGCTTTAATGATCTATGGAGTTAGTAGAAATGGCAGAAAATGTATAGGATATAAGGGAAAAGAATCTCAACCAAATAAAATTAATGATATAGTCATAAAACACACACCTCTCTATTCTCACTTCACATATGGACATACACATTACATAAAGTATACTAGTAATTCTTTTTCTACTAAACCAAAATTCAAACAGAATTTTGGAAACTCTAACAAACCAGGAACCAAAAAGATATGGATACCAAAGGATAAAATCATCTATGTTGCAGATGTCTTTAACAATAAGATTGAAACACACATTTTAAAACATGGAATTTGGATGCTCTCTACACATGACAGGAAGAAATCATATGTTCCAAAGCCTGCAATTTAAATATGGAGGATACTCAGGTTTTAGAGGCAATCAGAAAGGAGAAAGTATTGGCACTGGAACCATTGATAACGCTCATCTAAATAAGTTTGATTCTAAGCAGGGTTCTCAGATGTTTGGAAAAGAAATGTTCAGAACTTGAGCCAAATACAAAATAAGTCATCACAAATATTACAATAACTTCTGAAGAATCCTTCGAGAAAAGATAATCTAGAAGCAGCTAAGCACACCCGGAAAACATGTTTATGGAAAAGGTTGAGGTAAATAAGAAAGTAGAACAGAAGCTCTACATAGGTATGATTGGCTCTCTATCATTTAATTATCATAACTTTATGCTCTAATTTTCTGTGTATGAGCATATGATCAATAGTTCTTCAGAAGTGAGAAGGAAAGTTGCATCAGGATCTATCCAGAAGATCTGAACATTCTCCAAAAATGGCTCATTTCTGAGATAGAAGCAAACATATCACAACATGAAGATCTGTCAACTATAAACGCAAGGTCACCTTCTAAGGCTGAACACATGTTCAAATTCTAAAGGGACTGAAACGATTGAGTTGATGCATTGAGGCTCGGGTCAAATCGGTAATTGTGCCATATCTTCACGCTATCCCTATTTTCAGGAATCATTAAATGCACGTAATCATTTTTTTTAAATTAAATATTTTTCATCTTCCGTTAGGTATTTATACTTCACTCCTTCACAAACATTATCATATATTCACTCTCACTCACTTTTCTCCCTTCAAACTTCATCTTTCAAAAACCCTAAAAGAGTCTGTGTGAACAAATGGCTTCATCTCATCAAATTTCTCCAGTTTCACAAACCATTCTTGGTTCTTCCTCCTAAAATGAAGAAAGGTACATTAAACCCTCAAGAACTCTTCTCGCACACATTGATTCTCTAGAAATTATGTATGAGCTTATTGTTTATTTCATAAGCATGAAGCAAAATGGGTATGATTTAATCCCTCATGTTGAGTTCCAAGGATGGACTAAGTATTTTAATCTCCTCATAGGTTCAGCTTTTCCAAAACTTGTTAAAGAATTATGGATCCATGCCACAACTTCAAATCATCAGGTAACATCTTATGTTATGGGAAAGAAGATCATCATCTCTGAAGATCTTATTGGGAAACTCATAGGTCACGATGGCGGTGGTATTCGATGCAATGATATGGCAGACAAAAGTTGTGACCTAACTAAGGTCTCAAACGAAATGATTCTGGGATGCATCAATCATAGGAAGCCTACCAGTTCTCCAGACTATATCAACATCGATCAGCAGTACCTTCTATACTTCATCGCCACCAAAGAAAAAGTTCATCTTGCACATCTTCTATTGAATCATCTAAAGACCAGTGTAAAAGAAACAAGAGAAGAAGAAAGAACAAAGAGAGATTAGATCCCTCTGGGAAGACTCATTTCAGATATTCTTATAGAACATAGACTGATAGAACATCTGACCAAGGCTTAACAAGCTAGCGCTCTGGAAGCTTGTGCTGGTAAACCTCTCAACACAAAGAATCTGAAGAAGATGAAGATTATTGAAACTATTAAGAAGGATCCAACAATCACCACCAAGGAAGTCATCACCACCCTAAGAGTGCCTCTGAAGGATTTTCCTCTCTTCACTCAAGCAAATTCTTCTCTAGAAATTATTCTCAGGTATCTGGAAGTATGCAAGAGTGACGGTACGATTCCAGATGTGAACATTCCTGATCTAAAGAAACAATTGCTGGAAGTTGCTCCCAGAAAATCAAGAAAAAGGAAAGAAGCTAGAGAAGGAACTTCTCAAAAGATCCCCAAATATGCCAAAAAGAATGAAATACAAGAATAGGTTAACTCTCTAAATCTAGCTTGCATGGAGAATCTCAATCCAGGTGCTTCTGATTCTCAGTAGAACCAGTTCAGGAAATGGTTCAACTCTGAATCTTTGAAGCTAAAGGAGCTTAGCTATGAAATACCTCAACATAACTTCTACGATAGCCTGAAAATCTTCAAGTTTCAAGTTCTACAACACTGGGTAAAGAAACTCGTCCTTCTGCAGGACAATACCCCTTGAGAAGCTCATTAGACATCAGAGTATAATGAATCGTCTCTTGATCATGTTTCTCTCGTCATGTTTGAAGATAAAGGCAAGGAAGTGGAAGAATCTCCTGCGCCAGAATCAGCTGTAGTAAGTTCTGAAAAAGTGGTATCTTCTGCTGAAACAACCTCATCTTCTCTTGTGCTGAAAACTCTGGAGGATTTGAAGTAGAAAATGTTGTGTTTAAGGAAAGGTTAGACAAGCAGGATGAAACTAGCAAGGTAATTAAGGGGATGCTTGGGAAACAAGAGGAATCGATAAATTAGATCAAGAGTTTATTGGCATCCTTGTTCAGACGAATTCCACCCCCTCAACCGTAGTTTTGGAAAAAAAAATTAATTTTGTTTCTTATATCTATCTTCTGGTTATTCAATCTTCTGGTTATTTTAATCCTCTTTTGAATACAAAATTCACTTTGCTATTTACGTGTTTATATTGCTTTTTGATTCTAGACAAAAAAGGGAGAACGTAAGATATTTTTATAATAGTATCGAGACTCAGTCTCAAAAATTTTGAATATCATAACTTCTATTTTTTATCCTCTGAAAGGGAACATGAAAAATCTATTGAAAGCAACTTCTAATGTGGAGGCATAAAAAAAACCTCCTTCTCATAGCTCTGATCAGAACATATTCAGGGAAGTAATTTTTTTTCATCTGAGTATCCAACTCAGGGGGAGACTCTAATTCTTCATGCTCTTAAGTATTTTATCAAAACATACAAGTTTTTGTCATCATCAAAAAGGGCGAGATTGTTAGAACATAGTTTGGTTCTACACTTTTATAAGAGTTTTGAGGATAACAAACACATGTTATTTATAAAGAACAAATATGCTCTCTAATAAAGTATTTTAATATGTAGGGAAACTATGATAAAAGAAGCATAGAATATGAGAGAGTTACATTTTTGAAGCTCTGGTTCAGCACTTAGAAGCAAATTCATATGAGACGCTTAAACAAATAAGTTCTAACATTACAACTTTTAAATGCACCAACACTGTGAACAATTAAAAAAAACTATGATATTCTGATAAAGTAAAGATAGGGAAAGAACTAAAGAAGTCTCAACGGTAACATCAATCAGCTAATATAATCCAAAGAACGAATGTTCTAAAGTGTTACATTTTATTCATTGCAAATTAAAAGTAACGACTGAATCAAAGACAAGAATCTCTATGTGTGGAAAGAATATTAACTACTATTTATCAAACTTCCAAAAACATCTTCTCATGTCTCTCATGCATCGCCTATATAAAGAAGACGTGAAGGATAAATCGCATACAACACAATTGTGCACTAAAAAAGAGAAAAGCTCATTACCTTTATATCTTGTGCTTTTTAATTGTGTAATACATCACTGTAGTGATATTGTTTTATCTAGAAAAAATCTTTGTACACACTTTCAATTATATTATTGTGTAAAACCTTAAGAAAGCCAAGTTGTGGTTTAATCTCAAGAAGAATTTAATATTTGTCATTGAATCTGCGTAATCAAGTTTGATTAGTGGATTGAGAACTCATTTGAGAGAGGAGAAATCACCTTGGCGGGTGGACTAGAGTAGTTTGAGTTCAATTTTAAAAACCCCAATTCAACCCCCCCCCCCCCCCCGTTTCTTGTGTTTTTCCATTCTTCAATGATGTTTTATTTCTATATGTTTAGCCCTAGAATGTAAAATAGGATTTTTATTTAAACAATTAGCAGCTGCGTTATCACGAAAGATAGGAATGTTACTCTCATAAATATGATAGTCTTCCAGTTGATTCTTCATCCATAGCATCTGAGTACTAAACAATGACACTAAGATGTATTCTGCTTTTGTTGTTGAAAGTGAAATTGTTGATTGCCTCTTGGTTGACCATGAAATCAGATTCTTGCCAAGAAACTGACAGTTTCCAGAAGTACTCTTCCTCTCTAGTATGTCTCCCGTGTAATCTTCATCACAAAAACCAGAAAGAGTGTACTCTGATGTTTTCTCATACATCAAGCAAAGGTTAATTTTTCCTTTCAGATACCTCAGAATTCTCTTAACAACAATTAAGTGAGATTCCCTAAGATCAGATTGGAATCTAGCACATAAATGGATGCTAAATAAAATATCAGGTTTGGAAGTAGTTAGATAGAGAAGAGAGCCTATCATACCATGATACAACTTCTTACATACCTTTCCACTTACCTCATCATTCTCTAGAATGCATGTTGGATGCATCATAGTCTTTGTTGGTGTGATGTCTATCATGTTGAACTTCTTCAGAAGTTTTTAGTATACCTACTATGATGAATGTAACCAACTTCTGATTGTTGATCAATCTGAATTCCCAAAAAGAACTTTCGTTCTCCCATCAAACTCATCTCAAACTCAGCCTGCATCAACTTAGAAAATTCTTCGCAAAGAGAAGGATTACAAGAACCAAAAATAATATCATCAGCATAAATTTGAACTATCAGAATATCATTTTTGAATGTTTTACAGAAGAGTGTAGTATTAACCTTCCCTCTGGTGAATTTATTTTCTAAAAGAAAACTACTCAATCTGTCATACCAAGCTCTAGGAGCTTGCTTTAGACCATAAATGGATTTCTTGAGTTTAAAAACATAATCTGATTTCTCTTAGTTTTCAAATCCGTGAGGTTGTTTTACATATACTTCTTCATAAATGTAACCATTCAGAAACACACTATTAACATCCATCTGATAAAGGATGATTTTATGATTAACAGGAAAAAAAATAATAAACGAATTGCTTCTAACCCGACGATTGGTGCAAAGGTTTCTGTATAGTCTATTCCTTCTTGTTGCCTATAACCTTGTGCAAGTAGTCGTGCATTATTTCTGACAACATCACTCTTCTCGTCGAGCTTGTTTTTGAAGAACCCATCCGGTTCCAATAACGTGAACACCTTTAGGTTTGGGAATAAGATCCCATACATCATTCTTTGAGAATTGGTCCAGTTATTCTTCCATTGACAGAATCCATTCTTTGTCTATAAGATCTTCATCAATATATATTGGCACAATCAAAGACACCAAACCCATAAGCATCTCTTCAAAAGGTTTGAAGGTTAATCTAGTTCTGACAAAAGCATCTTTGTTTCCCAGAATCAAATCTTCAGGAAGAGAGATTGTAGTTCTACTTCTCCTTTGTTATGGGGGATCTGAAGGAGCAACAACAATATCAGAAGTGGGAACTTATGATTCTTTGACTTCTTATACCTTCTCCTTAGATTCTAAAGAGGTTAACTCCAAATATGCAAACTTTTCAATTTGCTTTGACTTTTGAGAGCCAATCTTATCATCAAATCTGACATTAATGGATTCTTCTACAATTCGTGTTTCTGGGTTATGTATTTTATAGCCTTTTGAGCGTTTAGAGCATCCTAACATGAAACACTTTTGTGCCTTAAAATAAAACTTGTTCAGATGATCTTTGGTGTTAAAAGTATAACAAGTACATCCAAATGGATGGAAATAAGAAATGTTGGGCTTTATGTTCTTCCACAACTCATATGAAGTATTTTCCAAAATATTTCTTATGGAGATTCTATTTTGAATGTAGCACGTTGTGTTAACTACCTTTGCCTAGAATTATTTAGCAATGTTAGTCTCATTGATCATGGTTCTGGCTATTTCTTGTAAAGTTCTATTCTTTCGTTCTACAAATTAGTTTTGTTGGAGAGTTCTAGGACAAGAGAAATCATGGGAAATTCCATTTTCATTAAAAAAACTTTTCAAAACTTTTATTCTCGAATTCTCCATCATGAACACTTCTGAATCTTACAATTCTAAACTCTTTTTCCTTCTAAACTTGGTTACAGAATATAGAGAACACAGAGTGTGACTCATCCTTGTGTCTTAAGAATTTTACCCATGTCCATCTGCTATAAACATTTACGATCACCAATCCATACTTCTTGCCGCTAATGGATTCAGTTTTCACTGGTCCAAACAGATCTATATGCAGAAGTTCTAATGGTCTAGAGGTAGAACCAACATTTTTAGATTTGAAATAAGGTTTTTCAAACTTTCTTTTTTTACATGCTTCACACAAAGCATCTGAGATGAACTTCAGGTTTGGAAGTCCTTTGACCAGATTGAGTTTGTTAATCTGAGATATTATTCGCATACTAACATTCCAAAATCTTCTATGCCAGACCCATTGCTCATTGTTAACAAACATAAGACATTTTACATTTTGACTTTTCAGTTCAGAAAGTTTAATCTTATAAATGTTGTTATTTCTCTTACCATTAAATATGATTGATTCATCTTTCTTAATAACAGCTTCACAAGACTTTTAATTGAAGATTATATCATAACCGTTGTCACTTAATTGACTTATGGAAAACATATTATTCTTTAACCCATCTACTAAAAGAACATTAGTTATAGAGGGAAGCATACCATTACCATCAGTTCCAGAGCCAATGATTTTTCCTTGATGATTGCCTCTAAAATGTACATATCCTCCAGATTTAAGTTCCAGGTTTTGGAACATATTCTTTCTTCATGTCATGTGTCGAGAGCATCCAGAGTCCAGGTACGAGGATTGTTGTTTCAACTCTATTGCTAAATAAATCTCTTCCGCGTCTGAGTCAGATTCAGATTTTGATGAATTTGGGCCATCTGATACGTTGGCCATTAATGCTATATTGGCTTGTTTATCTTTTGATTCAGATTCTGCTTCAGAAGGCTCCGAGTCATGCCATGTTTCCATAAGACTTTTCTCCTTTTCTTTGACAAACTTCTTTTTTGGCTTTTGTTTCTAAAGTTTGGGGCAGTCGCTTTTGTAGTGGTATGATTCTTTTGCATTCGTAACTGAAAAACGTCTTTGTTGCTTGACTTTCTATATCCAGAGGCTGATTCAGAGTGATTACTTGATCATTTAGGGATTTTGAATTTCTTTTGTTTGTGCTTTCATAGCTGATGAACTCTTCTGGAGACAAGAGATAGTTCGTCTTCTTCTGATGAGGATGCACCAGAGCTTTCTTATTCTTCCCAAAAAGCATTAGTTTCATTTTTTATTAGATTAAAGAGAAAGAGAGTTACCTTTCTTCTGGGGCTCATCTTCTTCTAGTTTTATCTCATGACTTCTCAAGGAGTTGATCAGTTCCTCAAGTGATGTTTTATTCAAATCTTTGGTTAGCTTTAAGGCTGTGACCATATGTGTCCACTTCTTGGGTAAGCTTCTGATGATTTTCTTCACATGATCTATTGTGAAGTACCCTTTTTCTAGAACTTTGTTTCATCTTCTTCCATCTTGAAAGCCTCGTACTTCTGAATGAGTGCAAGAGATTTAGTCTCTTTTACTTGTGTGTTGCCTTCATGCATCATTCTTAGAAATTCAAAGATGTTTTGAGCTGAATCTCTGTTTGTGATCTTCTCATACTCAGTGAATGAGATGGGACTCAAAAGGATCGTTATGGCCTTGTGATGATTTCTGAACTCTTTCTTTTGTTGATCTATTATCTTCTTTCTATCGATCTTTTTACCACTTGCATCGATTGGATGAATGTATCCAATCAGTTACCATGTCCCAGAAATCAGCATCATGAACTAGAAAGAAACATTCGATTATTTCTTTCGAGTAATCAAAGTTTTCACCATCAAAGATTGCAGGTTTGCCTCTGATTCTGTCTTTCTAATCATAGTTTTCGTTGTTGTTGTTTTGAACTGGTTCCACCAAGGTGTTTTTCATGCTAGGATATTTTTCTGACACGGTTGAGTGTTAGAACCCAGAACCATGCACTCTAATACCAATTGAAGGATAGAAAAACACAAGAAAGGGTGTTTGAATTGGGTTTTTCATAAATAATAAAATAATATAACACGTTGGTTATCTTGGTTTTCTATCGTTCATCAGAACTTGTGTAGCACAGAAGTGGAACTTGGTCTCTTCTTATGACTTGGCAACGCCTTTCATCAGAACCAAAATTCTTCATACAAACATACTCTTTGATATCATCAAAACTCAGATATAATTGCAAAACCAAATATTGTTCTAACAATAATAACTTGATATAAAATCAAGTAACAATGAGTCAAACTCAATGAATCGAAAGATACATAAGTTACATACAAAGAACACAAACACTAAAACCTTAAAAGACTCCCAAAACCCTAATCCTTATGTTGCACCCACGATTTATTCAATGTAAATGCTTGCAATTTTAGGTCTAGCACGTCCTTATTTATAGACTCTTGTAGTATCGACTTGGAATCTTCAAATCAAATCCAATCTTCACTTTATAAATCTGCTACAAGATCTTCACATAAAAATAGGAACAAATCTTTTAAAGTTTCCTAAAAAGTCTCCAAGATCCTTTTTAATGAAACATATCAAATCTGCACTTGTTCCTAATAAATATCCTTGACCTGTGAATAATAATGAGATATATCCAAAAGGATCTATAAAAAAAGTCAAATATGTAAAGAGATTAAAACAGCAGCGCTTGCAGCTTAATAGGGAAAAATGTCAAGACATTTGGCTCAACATCTGTTTGATATACATGATTGTAGAACCTGTCATGACAGTTGGTCAAGATGTTATCACATCTTGCTCAACATCAGCTTAGAACCATTTTTTAGGAAAATTTATGTCAAACCTAAAACCATAGATTTAATAATCTTCCTCTTATTTGGCTAAAACAACCAATGCACAATAACCATGGAGAGAGGAATAAAACCACAACACAAGTTACATCCGAACATGTAAAATTTGTACAAAATACAACAAAAACATATATTTGAGAATGCATGCAGTTACATATCACCATTTTCATCACTCTAGAAGAAAGATGTCCAAACATGAGGTCTGACATCATATACAGAACCAAAATTCCCTTTTCAGACATGATCAAGACTTCCCCTCAAAGGGAAAACTCAACACTTGAGAAATTATAAAACGCCAAATATGAACTACCCAAGTTCACACACTAGAGGGAGCATTAACAGAAGATAAAATAGCCTCACATCGGGTTTTTCACATAGTGGGCAAAATATTAGAACATCAGATAAGACATCATGCACACAAACTCCACCAGCAGTAGCACAGTAGTAGAAGCTTAAACAATCATGGAAAACAATCATGCCCCCTTAAATAGTTTCATAACATCAGGACACACCAAAACACTAACACTTTACTCCCTATTTTAGGCTAAAAATTTACAAAAATAGAGTAAATGTAAACAAAAATGGAAGCACACATAGCACACAGGCATCAAAACACATATGGAAGCACACAACAGTAGATATAAATATAAAAACAAATGGAAACATAACTCTCAGGTGGAATAAAACAAACGCCAACAACTTTATATGGTCATCCACCTCTTTCCCCTGTCAAAGATCCTCCTGACTCCTTGGTGTTATCACCAACCCTTCTAATCTGTAGAGACCTTTTTTTTCATTTAATAGCAACATGCTTATCTTTCCAATGCATCAGAACATAGAGGAAATATGCAGTATCAATTGCACTCCTTCATATTTGTAAATGCTATAACTCTTCAATATGCTAGTTCCAATCTCACTCCTTATGTTCTCAATCTGATCTTTAAACATTTCAGTAAGTTATTCCTTATTATCCATATGCTCCAGATTAATAACCTTTTCGTCAACAAGATTCTTGATAAGTTGATTATGATTATCAAGGTTCTTGTTCCAGCCATGTTAATTGAGATATTTGATATCGTTCAGATCTTCACCAAGTAATGTCATGACATCATGTTTGAAATTATGATCCTTCAACATCTGGTCAATCCATACAACTTGAGAACAACCTCTCCTTGTTCCAACATACTCAGAAACCATGGTATTTTCAGAGGCAAAAGTTTCTTTTCATTGAAACAGGAAATCAACTATTTCTTAGATACAAATACCTAATAACACACTTTTACCCAATGATGAAGTTCAAGATCCTTCTTTCTTGAAATGTAGTACACAACCTTGGTTCAACCTTAGAAACAATACATCAATTTGATATTTCTTTATTAGATTTTGTAATGTCTGCTTCATTAGAGTATCTTGTATTGGTCTTCTTGAGTTGTTATGTATCATATGTTTGGAATATCATATATTTTTGGAATATCATATATTTGAATTTTTGATCATAAATTTTGAAGAGAAGTGGTTCAATTGAATCAAAGGGGCAAAACAGTCATTTTACTCAAAGTCAACAAAGTCAAAGTTGACCAAGTGGACTTTTGGTCAACATGAAGAATTTGACATGTATTTTCATGTGGGATGATCATTTATGATTGATTTTGATGATAATTGCAAGTTTGAGAGGTTACTTGGATTTTGAAGTTATCTTGGTGATTGAAAATTTCACTAAGTGTTCTTGATTTAGGCCTGACTTTACAAGGGCATAAATATCTCATTTTTCAGGGGATTTTTGAGTTTCTTTTTGCCAATTGAAGAAGGGAAAAGGATCTACAAGTCCCCATAGAGGACAAAAAAACACTTCTTACTCAAAATCAATGGTTTTGAGCCTTTGAAGTTCAAGGCAAGTTGAGCATTTCTTGGGGAAATCTTGGGCAACTGGCTAGGCAAGGCAAGGCATTTGGCATAGGCAATTCATCAAACAGCTGCTGACATCCCTATAATTGTTGATTCAAGGCATAATTTAAAAATGCGCCTCGTGCACTTTAAATATGGATGTGACTTGAGGAAGTTGGATATTGAAACCAGAGATTTGAATGGCTCTCTTTGATTTCCTTCAGCTTGGGCCATTTGAAGTAATTTTATAGGCTGGTTGAATCCTCCATTTGCTCCCTTTGATTTCCTATAGTTTGGACCATTCGAAGTTGCTTTGTAGGTTGGTCGAAGCCTCCTTTTGCTCCCTTTGATTTCCTGCAGTTTGGACCATTCAAAGTAGTTTTGTAGGCTGGTCGAAACCTCCTTTTGCTCCCTTTGATTTCCTACAATTTGGACCATTCGAAGAGGCTTTATGGGCTGGTTGAAGCCTCCTTTTGCTCTATTTGATTTTTCTCAGTTTGGACATTCAAAGTGTCATCTTTAGGGCTGGTCGTAGCCTCTTTCTTCTCTCTTTGTTTGGACATTCAAAGTGTCATCTTGAGGGCTGGTCGAATCCCTATTCTCCTCTCTTCGTTTGAATATTCAAAGTGTTACCTTGAGGGCTGGTTGAAGCCTCTTTCTTCTTATTTTGTTTCTCTTTGTTTGGGAATTCAAAGTGTCATCTTGAGGGCTGGTCGAAGCCTTATTTTTCTCTTAACTTGGACCATTCGAAGTGACCTTATAGGCTGGTCGAAGCCTCATTCCTGCTCTCTTTGTTTTCTCTCAATTTGGACAATTCGAAGTGACATTTTGGGTTGGTTGAAATCTCATTCCTGCTCCCTTCGTTTCCTCTCAATTTGGACAAATCGAAGTGTTATCTTGGGCAGGCCAGCGCGTGCGCAATTTTGGGGAAAGTTGGCTTGAGTTGCCCAGGAATCCTAAGCCTCATATCTGGCTCATCCCTCCATTATTTCTTTTGAAACCCAGCTTGTTTCGAAGCTTAGAGTGTGTTCTTTAATTGGCTCAAGGAAAATTTGAGAATGCACAAACCAATTTTCTATGGCCACAAGTAGAAATCAACTGACCTTTGGTGCACGCGTGGGTTGCAGATTTTGTGCACCCTTCAATTCTGTTTGTTTTCATGATTGATATTGCACATGCTTGGCACGAATCACACACCTCATTTCTTACTTCTTTTGGCCAAACAATCATACTTTCCTTACCTCACTACGCTTTTTACATTTTGTTTTGCCAAAATTAGTAATTTTCACATCTAGAAAAATCATAACATGTGCAATCCTTGCCACCTCACCCCCTCACGCTTCACTCACCTTATTTCATTTATCCCTGAGCTCATCAAAATGCAGCATAAAAAGGCCAAACAACAAATCAAATGCAAGCACATGCTCACACGTTTTCACTTGCCTGTTTTGGCCAAATTGCCCTCCAACGGATTTCTATGAGTTATGATATTATTGACCTCACTCTAAAAACTCTATATAAACACTACATTGCTCATTCAAGAGGGAGAGGAAAAAATGGGGAAGAACGAAAGGCTGCATTGGAAGTTCATATCCAAAATCACTTTTTCTTTCAAAAGACCATTTCTTCGATTCTCCCAATTTGCTCATGCGTTTTGAGTGATTCTTCTTGAACATTCTTCTCCAAGTGCTAAGGTTTCTAGATCGAGGCTTGGCTTGCAAGTGGAGTGAAGGTGACAGTAGATACACTTTCTCCTTAAAGCTTGATTGAAGTTCTCTAGGTTTCTTTTTTCTTGCTCATTTGCTACGGATAGTTATCCGTTTGGTATTGCATTATTTCCCTTTTATTGTTTCCACCCCTTATTTCTTTCTATTGCATGATGGGATCTTCGTTATTGATATATGTCAGGAGTCCCTCTGGTTTATTTAAAGACCTGTTTAAGGCAAATCTACATATGTACCTTGCTTGCTACTCATGTTTAAACACTTGTTTGTTTACTTGTTTGGTATTTACCATTCTCCCTTAGGATTGCCCATGTAGGTTTAGTGCTCGAGTTAGACATTAGGATATTTAACCATGTATGCTAACATAGGTTAGAAACTTCCCTCTTTCATCCTCAACCTTAGTATCAATCATTGTACGACAACATTAGGGCTAGAAATTAAGATAGTCTCCCTTAGTTGTTTTCTTTTCCTTTGCATTCTTGCATCTTAAAACTAAAACTTCTTCTTGGCAAATCATAAAATATCTCAAATGAACTTAAACCCTTCTTTAAGATAAAAAATACAAACCAATCTTATTGTTTGTGTGCCTTTTGGCTCTGTTTTAAATCTTGTCAATTTGATGTTTTTCCATCCTTGCCATGACATTTTGTTATTTTTAGCCGATGTTTCACCATCGCATATTCTTTTACCGATATTTCTCCATCGCACATTCTTTTAGCCGATGTTTCGCCAGCGCACATGTTTCTTATCCTACTTTGATTCTCGATATCATTGTTACGTGTGTTGTTTTATTCTCTGGTTTATTGACGTTTCACCATCTTTTCCATGTTATCTTCTTATCTCTTAGTTGATGTTTCGTCACCGCACATTCTTTCGTTCGATGTTTTTCCATCGCACATGTTTGTTATCCTACTTTGATTCTCAATATCATTGTTTGTTGTGATGTTCTATCCTCTGGTTTATTGATGTTCCGCCATCTTTGCCATGTTATCTTCCTATCTCTTAGTCGATGTTTCACCGTCGCACATGTTTGTAGTCGATGTTTCGCCATCGCACATGTTTGATCCTACTTTGATTTTCAATATCATTAAAAGGGATACGTAGGCATTTGGGTAGGGCCCGAACGAGCATAACTTTTATTTTTCGTACATTCTTTTCTCCTTTCTTTTGCATGCATTACCTGTACAACCTAGACATATATTCTTACATACCCATTATGTTAGACAACAAGAGTGGATACTGTAGTGTACTACGGGCGTGTGCGGTGCTAATACCTTCCCCTCGCGTAATAGACTCCCTTACCCGATCTCTCGGTCGCAAGACCGTGATTTATCCCTCTTTAGGTTTTCTCGATGTTTACCTTTCCATTTTAGCGAGTTAAAAGACGTTCGGTGGCGACTTCATTGATATTTCATTATATTATCGAATGACGGTTCGGTCGGTTGTTTCAGTTGGCGACTTCACTGGGAACAGATTGACCTATTGCTGGTCCATCCCGGAGTCGATCCTAACTATTGTTTGTTTATTTCATTGGGTATTTATTTGTTTCCAGTTTTGAATATACTGCTTTCATATGTTTGTCCATGCATTTTATCGCTTTCCATATATTTGGTTATCTGTTGTGCTGGCTCCGCTATCATGTTGGGTGGGTATTACAAGAGGTAAAAGGCCCAGTACCCAGGCCAAGTGACAACCATAGGAACCTTAGGAATAGAGTGGAACATGAATGGCTAGTCGACTTTGGTTTTCTAGTGCGATCATGTCGTCCATGCTCAGATGAGAGTACAAATGGGGTGCTATCATTTCACATTGATGTTTCAACGATAGTGGCTTCAGGCGTACCCATGATTCTGAGTTACCCTTGCCTTACCCTGACCTAGTTTACACTTGTGAGTGGGAAGGGAATTTTGATTCTTACAGGTACCGTTGGTGACTCTTTTATGTTGGTGACTGAGTTTCTAAAAAGGGAATGACTGGTTATTTTACAAAGCTCTGATCTTGGTTTCTCGACATATTTAGAACAGCACATCAGATACCTTGGTTCCTATGTGTTTGCATCACCTCATGGCATATTTATTTTCTAAAAAAATGCAAGAAAAAGTATGTATGTCTAATTCACATATGCATGTTATTTCCAGGGTACTTAGAAGTTGTCATCAGGATGAATAACAAAATGAGCACATGTGCATAAACTCTTAGGAAGAAGGTTGTCTACCAGTTTGTGTTTTATGGGGGTCGATTAAGAGAGTTGGGAGCCCTTGTGAATGGGCCGAATGAAATCATCTTCAGGAAACGATATAGGAACTTGTTGCCACTAGTGAATGATTTTTATGAGGAATGGGCGTTAAGAGTGATTCTTCAGTTCTACGATCAACAGCTACATTGTTTTACTTTCCAAGATTACCAGCTAACACCAACTCTTGAAGAGTATGCATATATTCTTGATATAAAGGTCACTGACAGTATTCCTTTTACTCAAGTACCTGAAACTCCCAATTACATGGTTATCGCTAAATCTCTCTATTTGACCGTTAGCACATTGGAAGGCAATTGTATCAAGAAATGTGACATGTAGGGTATTTCTCGGGATTATATGATAAACAAAGCTAAGGGATTTGCAGAAGAAAGAAAGTGGATGGCTTTTAATGCATTACTGGTCGTGTTAATTTATGGTTTAATTCTCTTACCTGTGGCAGAAAGTTTGGTGGATTTGGCAGCAATTTGTGTCTTTATGAATGACAACCCGGTACCGACGTTATTAGTTGATACTTAATATACTATTCACTCTCGGCATGGTAAGAGAGGGAATGTGGTATGCGGTACAACTTTACTTTAAAAATGGTTCATGATGCACTTACCTACCAAGGGACTGTTTGTCGACACTGCTGAGACATCTCTTTAGGCCTCGCGAATCATGGGACTCACTTCTTACGACATTGTCTGGCACAACATGGGAATTATGAAGGAGTTCATTATGAGTTATGGTGAATTTCCTAACGCGCCACTCATGGGAACCAAAGGTTTCATCAACTATAATCCCATCTTAGCATGGCGTCAATTTGGATTCTTAATGACAAATGAAGCTACTGAGCGAGAAGTGGGAGAATCCGTTTATTTTGGAAAAGGAGGAGATCGGCAATGTTTGAAAGGCTAAAGGTCACCTGGAAACACATGCATCGAAAGGGAAAGCTTTCTTTTGATAGAAGTGGAGGTGTGGCTCTTGACGCTTACTCAAAATGGATTTAGAGTCGGGTAAAGGTGTTGTTGTTGCCTTATAAGAGGGAAGAACCATTGTACCCGCAACTTGTGTATGATCCGGAGGATGATCATCTTTTTCATGGAAGGATGTCTTCTAAGAAGCCCGCGTCAGGACAATCCGAAGTTGTACCAATGGCGTTCCTCAAAAACACCAAAGCTGAGAATATCAAGCTACAAGCTACAAGCTGATCTGAAAGATAAAAATATTGAGCTTTCCATTTCTTTACAAGAAAAAAAAAAGACTCTGGAGGTAGAATCGGGAGAAAGATCATCTACTAGAGGGTCACAGGTCATGTGAACAGTCAAAGAGGTCAAGGATTGAGAATTTTGGCTTAACTAATCTTCAGGATAATGCACTTTTGAAAGGTAAAAAGAGGATTAAGATTCTTCAAATAGCGGAAGCAAAGTTAAGAGCATGTCATGGTGAAAAGGTTAAAGAATTAGAAAGACAACTCAACAAAGCCAGATTGCAAGATCAGAAGCACGAAGAGCATATGGCTCGTGTGATGGAAGCTAAGAAGTCAGATAGAGGAATTGGAGAGTGCACCTATACCTATTTCTTTGCCAAAATGCAAAAAATGTGATCACTTCCTGGAGCAATGTCAGTACTTAGAAGAACAATTATTCCGAAAGGATGTGGTGATTAAAAGCCTTGTTGAAGAGCGGGACTACCCAAGGACAAGACAGCTATTCCAAGAGACCAAGGAGTGGAGCGAGGAGCATTTC
The DNA here is from genome assembly GCA_948472305.1 of Vicia faba. NCBI lineage: Eukaryota > Viridiplantae > Streptophyta > Magnoliopsida > Fabales > Fabaceae > Vicia > Vicia faba. The sequence goes on from OX451740.1 coordinate 288,864,047, forward strand.
TAGGAGGAGGGACCTTTATTTCATGTTGGGATGGGGGACCTACCCCTTTGATTTTTATCATTTCTTTGTTTTTGTTAAAGTGATCACTACCAGTCTTGTTGGATGGGATCTTTTTATCTTGTACGAATTCCGTGGATTTTGAGAATTGGTGTTTTGATGTTTTTGTAAATAAAGAAGTTTGTTTTTGCACCTATATCTTTATTTTGTCATTTTTCTTTTATCGTGCTCGGTTGTTATTCCTGAAGGTTGACAAACTTGTAAATTCCTGGAAATAACAAAAACATAGCATGCATATCATACATCTCATACATTGCAGGTCATCTCAGTATTATTTTCTCATCTTAATTCTGCTTTTTTTATCTATAATTCAAGACGACTAGTCATCAGTATTCCAACAGAAACAAATTACCAAGACAGATGGAACAAGTCCAAGTCGTACTCGCTGAAATGAGATCCCAGATGGCTACTCAGATGACCCAATTCATGGAAGTCATCACTAATGTGAATCGTCATCTAGAAGAATTGGCTACCATTGTCAATGATCAACGCCACTATCCAGTGGATGATAGGAATCAAGGGCTCTATCGGGACATTTCTATTGGACTGGGAGATGTACAAGACCAGCCCGTCATGAATTTTCACAGGTCACCTAGAAACCCTTTCCTGCGCAACATGGGGAAATTTCCCCTGTCTCCGGGACCTCTCCTTGTGGGGAACCGAAGAGAAAATATGGGTGGTGTAAGAAATTGTCAAGAGCAGGACTATGAGTTTGATCAGGATGAAGATCAGTTCTCTGTATGGCGTTCTAAGCCAGAAGTTCAAGTTGAGGATAGAAGGTATCGGTTGTTGGAAGAACGTTTGAAGGCTGTGGAAGGGCAAGGAGTCCTTGGTATGGACGCTAATGATTTTGGGCTAGTATCTAGGGTAAAGGTTCCTCCAAAGTTCAAACTACCGGTCTTTGAAAAGTACAACGGTTCATCATGTCCCGTTACTCATGCAACTGCTTATATCCGGAAGATGTCGGTACATACCGAGGTTCAGGGGCTCTTGGTTCACTTCTTCTAGGATAGCCTATCTTGGGCATCCCTGGAGTGGTACATGAATTTAGCGAAAACTAATATTCGATGCTGGAATGATCTTGCTCGTGCTTTTGTTAAGCACTATCAGTACAATGTAGATATGGCGCCTAATTTCACTCAATTACAGAATTTTCCCAGGGGCCAAGAGAATCTTTCAAAGAATACGCTCAGAAGTGGCGTGAGTTGGTTGCGAGGGTTCAACCTCCACTCATGGAGCGAGAACTTGTTGATATGTTTATGAGTACACTGCAAGGGCCGTTTTAAGATCACATGATAGGAAGTGCTTCAACAGGATTTATGGATTTGGTCATGGCTGGCGAAAGAATTGAGGTGGGTTTGAAATTAGGGAAGATTCAAATCAGTGGTTCTAGTGGTTCATTAGGGGGTGGTAAGAAGCCATTCAATACTTACCCCAAGAAAAGGGAAGGAGACACAAGTGTGGTTTACTCTCAAAAGGAAGAAGAGATGATCATCAACACCAACAAATCAATGTTGTTTCTATTCCTGTTAATGCTCCTCCAAAGCAGAGGCAAAATTCGGTGCCCCAACAAAGACAACAAGATACTCCCCATCAATATAATAATCAACAACAAAGACTGTTGAGAAAATTCGACTCCTTGCCAGTATCTCCTACCGAAGCACTCCACCATTTTCTCGATTTGAAGTTGATCAGTTTGAGAAATATGCCACCACCCCCTGGAAGACTTCCTCCTAATTATGATGCTAACGCAAGATGTGAATTCCATTCTGGCAGAGTTGGTCATTATAATGACAATTGTTTCACGTTGAAGTGTAGAATACAAGACTTGTTGGATGCCAAGGCAAATGAGTTTACTCCAGTGACTGGTCTGATTGTTACACAAAACCCAATGCCTAGACCTGGAGGGGTTGTTGTTAATATGATTGATGATAATGGAGAAATGCTGAATTTAGTTATGAATGTGGAACAAGTAACTACTCTGTTATGGTATGTTAAGAGGTATTTGCTTGACAATTCTATTTTCCCAGGTTGTGCTTCAGACTGTGCCAAGTGTAGAGAGCAACCGAAGGGCTGTGATGATTTGAAAGCTGGCATCCAATTCATGATGAATAAAGGTTCCTTATAGTTTGATAGGAGATGAAGATACCGAAAGGTTAACGAAGATGATGTTGTTGTGGTATCTATTCCTTACACCCTTGTGCGCATTCCTACTCCATTTAGGGCGTCGCCTTTGATGATTACGGTACCTGGTCCCATGCCGTATACTAGTGAGAAGGTCGTCCCATGGCATTATGGTGTTGATGTTTATTACCACGGGGTAAGGCAAGGGGTAAATCCTTGTCCTTCTGAGGAAGAAATTATTGAAGACGGCAAAGAGGATATTCATAATTTCTCCGGTGAAAGTCAAATAACTAGAAGCGGAAGAGTGTTTGGTCCCTCTAATGTAAAATATGCGTCTGATGCTTCTGCAAGAGAAAAAGGAAAACAAAAGGTGATGATTGGTAATCCAAGGGTTACACCAGCCAATGTGACTCAACCAATTCCGGTACCAAAAACTTCTTCAGATCCCGATGAATTTGAGGAGTTAATGCGAATTATAAGGAAAAGCGATTATGGCATAATTGATCAGTTAAGCCATACCCCTTCTAAGATGTCTATCTTATCCTTGTTGATCTATTTAGAACCTCACAGAAATTCTTTAATGAAGTTATTGAAGAATGCATTTGTTCTGCATGAGATAACAGTCAATCAGTTCAAGAATATTTGTGCTAACATATCTGCTGGGAATGGTCTGGGCTTCACATATTTTGATCTTCCTCCAGAAGGGAGAGACCATAACAAAGCATTACATATTTCTATGGAATGCAGGGGCACTACTCTATCCCGAGTTTTGGTGGATATAGGGTCATATTTGAATGTACTACCCAAGTCAGCATTGATGAAAATTGATTATTCTGGCCTGGAGCTACGTCCTAGCGATTTGATGGTAAAAGCCCTTTGATGGGTCCCGAAGAGCAGTATTTGGGGAGGTGGAATTACCTATCAAGGTTGTTCCTCGCATTTTCATTGCTACTTTCTTTGTGATGGACATACAGCCAGTGTATTGTTGTTTTTTGGGGCAGCCGTGGATTCACATAGCAGGGGAAGTCACTTTTACTCTTCACCAGAAGCTAAAGTATCCTACAGAGTGAAAAGTGATAATTGTATGCGGCGAGGAAGAGTATATTGTGAGTCATTTGACATAATTCCGCTATGTTGAGGTTGAAGTGAAATACATGAGACTCTTTTTCATAAGTTTGAGATGGTTCATGCGGTTAATTTTCCTCTTCCAAAACAGAAAAAGAAGCAGGAAACTATTATGTCTTCTCTCAGATGCTAAAGCGGTGGTGGAGAATGGAAACCCTGAAGTTTGGGGTCGGGTTCTGGATGTTATCCCAAAATTCAATAAATTCGGTCTTGGTTTCATCCTGGGTCAGCAAAGTGTAACTTCCAGAGCTTCTGGTTTATCTACTGCTGTGAAATTCTCCCGTCCTAGTGCTACTTAAGAAGGATGCACCAATGCAATTGGTGAAGATAGGGTTGATGGGTACAACATTGAAGATTTGATTCGTCCAAGCATACCAGGCCAAGAACTTAACAATTGGACTTTTGTAGACGTTATCCAAGTTTCAAGCGCTGAGGAGTAATTTCCTTGTTTTCTTTTGTTATCATGACATAATTCCTGCTCTCTGCCCAATGTGTAGTGAACCATTTGTGTAGGGCCACCATGTTTATTTTAAAAAAGTTTGTCATGAATAAAGGATGTTTTTGCATTCAAATTTTTTTGTCCCTTTCTTTTCTTTTTATTTCTCCTTAAATGGAAATGTTTCCCTTTTCACACACAGTCACTAAAACACAAATATCATTTATGCATATGCACTTCCACCACAAATTATATTGATAACCACTCTACTATCGCTCACTATGACTTTGAAAATCCGATCTATCAAGCTGAAGAAGAGGCATATGAGGATTGTGATCTTCCCGGGGAATTAGCAAGGTTGTTGAAACAAGAAGAGAAGGTTATCCAGCCAAATCAAGAGTCAATTGAGGTGGTGACTATTGGCACAGAAGAGGTAAAAAGAGAGGTCAAGATAGGGGCAAATCTCTAGGAAAGTATGAAAGTCAGATTGATTGAGCTACTCCGTGAATATTCTGATATCTTCGCTTGGTCTTATGAAGACATGCCAGGTTTTGATACAGATATCGTGGTACATCAACTGCCGGTCAAAGAAGGTTGTTCCCCTGTCAAGCAAATGATACGAAAAACTCATCCTTCCAAAAAGATTAAAGAAGAGATTCAGAAATAGTTAGATACAAATTTCTTAAAAGTCATCAATTATCCTCCATGGATTGCAAATATTGTGCATGTTCCCAAAAAGACGGTAAGGTCGGGATGTGCGTGGGTTATAGGGATTTAAACAGATCCATCCCTAAAGATGATTTTACTCTCCCTCATATTGATGTGTTGGTTGATAATACTGCTCACTCTAAAGTGTTTTCCTTCATGGATGGTTTTTCGGGTTACAATTAAATTAAGATGGCTCCTGAGGATATCGAGAAGACAACGTTTATCACACCTTGGGGAACCTTTTACTATAAAGTGATATCATTTGGCTTGAAAAATTCCGGGGCAACGTATCAGCGTGCCATGGTTACTCTCTTTCATGATATGATTCACAAGGAGATTGAGGTATATGTGGACGATATGATTGCTATGTCTGACACGGAAGAGGAGCATCTGGTTCATTTGGAGAAGTTGTTCAAGAGACAGAGGCAATTCCTGTTGAGGCTAAATCCAAAAAAATTCACCTTCGGGGTGAGGTCCGCAAGTTGTTGGGATTTATTGTAAGTGAAACAGGCATCGAGGTTGACCTAGCTAAAGTGAAGGCGATACAAGAAATGCCAAAACCAAAAACATAAAAGGAAGTTTGTGGTTTCTTGGGGAGGCTAAACTACATTTCTCGGTTTATTTCTCATCTCACGGCCACGTGTGAATCTTTTTTCAGATTGTTAAAGAAAAATCAGACGGTAAGGTGGAATGAAGATTGTCAGAAGGCATTTGACAAAATAAAGGAGTATTTGCAGGAACCTCCGATACTCATGCCGCCGGTGGAAGGAAAACTGTTAATCATGTATTTAACTATGTTGGAAAACTCTATGGGTTGTGTCCTTGGTCAGCATGACGAGATAGGGAAGAAAGAGCAAGCCATTTATTACTTAAGTAAGATGTTTGCAGAGTGCGAGTCAAGGTAGTCATTGCGGGAAAAGACTTGTTGTGAACTTGCTTGGGCTGCCAGACGCTTAAGACAATACATGTTAACTCACAGAACCTACTTGATATCCAAAATGGATCCAATCAAATAAATTTTTGAGAAGCCAAAACTGACAGGTAGGGAGCCCGTTGGCAGATGATACTCACTGAATATGATATTCAGTACACTATGCAAAAGGAGATCAAAGGTAGTATATTGGTCGGTCATCTTGCTCATCAGCCCATGGAAGATTATGAACCGATGAAATTTGACTTTCCAGATTAGGAAATATTCTACATTTGGGATTGTAATATACTAAGCCCAGATAAAGGACTCGAGCCAAGATCACGTTGGACGCTTGTGTTCGACGGTGCCTCCAATGCCATGGGAAACAATGTCGAAGTTGTTATCACTTACCCTGAGGGATTCCACATTCCTTTCATAGCTCGTATTTGCTTTGACTGTACTAACAATATGGCCGAATATGAAGCTTGCATTTATGGCATTGAAGCAGCAATCGACCTGTGGATCAAATATTTTAAAGTTTATGGGGATTCCAATCTTGTTATCACCCAGATTAATGGAGATTAGGAGACTCGTCATCAGAACCTAATTCCCTATCGTGAGCATGTTATCCGGTTGATTTCGTACTTCGAAGAGATCACGTTTGAACACATTTCTAGAGAAGAGAACGACTTAGTTGATGCGCTGACAACTTTATCCTCCATGTTTAAAGTTAAGGGGACTAACAAAGCACCTTCTATTACCATCAGAAGGTTGGATGAGCCAGCTTTTTACTTTGGAATCAGACGGTAAACCTTGGTTTTATGATATTAAAAGATATCTTGAAACGCAAGAATACCCTGAAGAGGCGTCCATCATAGATAAGAAGTTCTTGAGAAGATTTTCAGCCAAGTTCTTTCTCAGTGGTGGTGTGTTGTATAAAAGGCATCATGATGGTTTACTGCTCAGATGCGTTGACAAAAGAGAAGCATCTAGAATCATTGAAGAGATACATGAGGGTGACTTCGGAACTCACTCCAGCGGGCAAACCATGGCCCAGATGATTTTGCGAGCTGGTTACTATTGGTCCACCATGGAGACTGACTGTTATAATCATGCATGGATTTGGCAAAAATGTAAAGTCTATGCTGATAAGGTACATGTGTCGCCCGTACCATTGAATGTCTTGACTTCCCCTTTGTCGTTCACGATGTGGGGAATTAATATGATTGGCAAAGTCGAACCAACAACATCCAACAGAAATCATTTCATTCTGGTTGACATCGATTATTTCACTAAATCGGTTGAAGCTGCATCTTATGCCAATGTCACTAGACAAGTGGTAACCTGATTCATTAAACACAATATCATCCGTCGTTACGGAGTTCCTGAAAATATCATTACCAATAATGAGTCTAATTTAAACAACAAAATGATGAAGGAGCTTTTCGAGTCATTCAAAATCACACATTATAACTCTTCCCCACATAGGCCGAAGATGAACGGCGCTATCGAAGCGGCCAATAAGAATACCAAGAGGATTGTATAGAAGATGGTAGTAACTTATAAAGATTGGCATGAAATGCTCCCCTTTTCTTTACATGGTTATCATACCACTGTGCGTACTTCAACTGGGGCAACCCCATTTTCCTTAGTCTACGGCAAGGAAGCAGGGTTTCCTGTAGAAGTCAAAATTCCTTCTATTAGGATCATGAGGGATGTTGAGCTTGATGAAGGTGAATGGGTGCAGAATCAGCTGGATCAGTTAGAACTTATCGATGAGAAGAGGTTGACAGTTGTTTGTCATGGTCAGGTATATCAGCAAAGGATGAGGAAAGCTTTTGACAAGAAGGTGTGGCCCTAGTGTTACAAGCCAGGTGACCTTGTGCTCAAGAGGATAATTCTTCCCTAGGGGGATCCCAATGGAAAGTGGGCTCCGACTTATGAAGGACCATTTGTGGTCAGAAAGGTTTTTCCAGTGGAGCGATGATGCTCGCCACCATGGATGGAGAATACTTCCCTCTACATATGAATGCTGACGTAGTTAAAAAATACTTTGCATAAAAAAAAAAGAGAACCGCTAAGTTGAAAACCCGAAAGGGAAGCTTAGGAAAAAAGAGGGTGTCCCGATGAATCGAAAACCCGAAAGGGCGATTCAGGAAAAAGTTAGGGACTTAAAACAAAAGACGGTGCTCATCATGAGTTCCTTTGTTTCTTTTCCTATTTTTCGGTCACTTGATAGCAAGTGCGAATCTATTCCAAGAATGTTTTGTCAAAAAGCAGGAAGATGGAAGCGTTAAAAGTCATAAGAGTTATAGCAGAGTCGGAACTTGATGGATATTCGTATTCATATTGCCATTTGTAAACACTTGTTTGTTTTGATTTTTCAATTAGCTTCTTTCAAATGTAAACGCCTTTTTCACAGGCTGATTTCTCAAATCAATAAAAAATCCTCTTTTATATGTTCACATAACTTCCTTTTATTATACTCTTTTGTTTGCAAAAACGTCCAATATTTTGATAAACATATGCATATTAACTTTCTTGGTCCTACGTGAACATGATAATCTAAGTTATGATTGCTTGAAATATGGATGATAAGTACAATTGTCATGCTATGCAAGGGGCATGTTAATTTTCTTCTTGTTGATACTCAGCTGCTTTCTGGTGGGTACTTTGCTAAGTTGTTTCATGGCCCCGTACTGGTGGCAAAGGTATACCTCTTCTTTTTGAATGCTCATTTCTTCGAAAAGACAAACAAAAGAAAAACCATTCACAACTTCTCTTCATAACATAGACGTCATGGGTCAGGATACAATCAAGGTTGCAGTGCATCATCCAGATTGACAATTCCGGATGGAGACAATCCTCTTCCGTGGTGGCATTTTTCTCAGCTGCATTTCCATGTGTATCTTAATTGACTGTTATAACATTGTCTGCATGCAGGAACTTGTCTATTTTTGAGTGTCAACCATGATGCGCTGAATATGTTTTCCTTGAATAAATTCTTTTGTTTTTACTTAAACGATTCATTATCACTCTTTAAATGATTTTCTGGCATTTTGATACCAATTGTGCCAACTCTTTTGCCTAGTCAAAAGATTGGAGGAAGAGCCATATCTCTGATTGTATGTTTTTGAGTAGAACCTTATTGATGATGTACAAGCCTTGTTTCAACCCCAAACATGGGAGATATAAGGGAGATAGACCCTCGTTAGCCCCTCTGAGCCTTCAAAGTAGGAGTTTCTATTCTGCACGAAAGAAAATCCTTATTTCAACCAGGGGTAGGGTAAATGTTCAGATAATTTGATCAAGCATTCAAATTTCAGAAGGAGTGTCCCCTCTGAGGATCACCACATTTTGTCCCTCGCATTATGAGGTCGAAAAAAGATCAAAACAACAATGGTTATTTCCCCAGTGGAAAAAAAAACAACAGCAAACAACAAAACAAAAAATCCTAAGGTCGAGATCGAGTCGATACAACAAAGGTTATCCCTCGCCGTCCAAGGTATAAGACAAATACTTTCTTCCAAAAAGTTCAAAGACTTAGGGTCACACGACTTGTTCAAAATGGAAAGTATGAAAAAGAAAGAAACAAAAAGCCCCACTAAGTCAGAACTTGAAAAAAAGTCGCTTAGGCAAAAGTTAGGGCATCCCGCTGGACTTCCAAATTGAAATTCAAAAGAATTTGTCCAGGCAAAAATTAGGGAAAGTGGAAAACTTAAAAAGCCTAAAAGGAAAAAAAGGATTATCCAATAAAAATCCTCATCAAAAGAAAAGTCGTGTGATCGAACACCCAAAAACCACAGGTTAGGTGACTGTCGTGTCCAAACAAAATTATTGTGGTTTCTCATCCATCATAAACTATTTAGAGAGATGAATGCTCGTGTCAAGTTAACTGAATTTAGGACCGGAGAACATCACGAAGGGGGTGGGAATTAAATAACTTGAGCCTTAAAAACTTTTTTCTAAAAAACCATGAACCAGGCCACGTTACAATCTTTAAAAGTCCTAACTGAAACATGAGTTTAACTCAAAAGCATACTACAACAGGATAGCATTTCCTAAAATCCCAAATATGTGTTGCATATTCATGTTGGTATCTTATCGCCTGCATCATGTTCGTTTTGAAAAGAAAAAGAAGAAAAAAAGTTTTGAAATTTTGCACTCTAGTTAGTGATTCATTCACAACAGAGACACGACATCTTTTCATTCAAGGCTTTTAATTTCAAGGCTTACATAATTTTCGCATCAGGGTTGTCATTCCCATAATAAACATTCTCCTGCATACAAAAAATTTGTTTGACACCAAAAAGAGCGTACAAAATGAACATCAGTGAAGAGCTTAATGTTGTCAGGAGGGGAAGACGTGACTATTCTGTTGAACAAAGGCCTTTCGTGTCATGAAAGGTTTTAGCGTCAAAATAACAACTTACCATTCTTAGTAGTGTTTATGATTGGATGAAATTTCCAAATCCCCGATAAAGTTAATGTTGTCGACTATCTTTGTGGTCTCTTTTATGGTTGCGTATAAGAGACTCATAAATCCCCAGTGAAACACCCTTCAGTGGAGTTTTATTTCCTCAGTGAAGTCCCCGTTCCTCAACAAAGTTTTGTTTCCTCAATAAAAAGTTTCATTCCCCATATCTGATCCATTATCTTGGTGTCACTCTCAACACGGTTGTACGTTGTCCTTTCTAGAGATTTATAGTCTTACCCTGATATTTCTCCAATAACAGCCGATTTCAGGAGCTACAATTTCACCCTGATCTTCTCCCACAATGCCCAATCTTCATTTGGCATTCTTTTCCAGAGATTACAGTGTTACCCAGATCTTCTCTAGCAGAGTTCACAATTTATTTTTTGCAACTCCTCTTGGTGTTTATGGAATGTTTCAACCGGTTGCTTAATTTTTACTCTCCGCCGAGTTCTAGCTCTTCAAGCTTTCCTCCTCTTCCTTATATCTTCTCTTCTACAGCAGATTTTGCAATTTATTTTTGCAAGTCTTGTCTGATTCTGACTTCTGGGTTATTGGCCTCTCGATTGGCCATTCCCCAGTGAAGCATTCAAACATGCATCATTACATTGCATCTTCGAAAACGTGTAGCATTTCCATTATATGGAGCATTATGCTATATAAAAAAAAATAAACATGCATTGGAACTGTGATACGGTGGGAGAACTGACTTGAAGGTTTTGCGTTTGTGTTCGAAAATGTTGCAGTTTAGCAAGAGTCGCCACCGACTTTTCTTTTATCCAAAAGGAAAGGTGAAAAAGCACGGGAAAGACCTTTGATATGTTTTCTTGAGTTCGGGGGGGTAGATTATGAAAAAGGAAGGTGCTAGCACCCTTTTCATCCATGGTTTTCCATGGGCTCTTAGTTACTTGCTTAGATCACTTGCTTTGCTTTGTTTGAAATGGTGTTTGGTGTGGTTTTGAAAGTATTTTGAAAAGAGGCCATTCGTTTAGGAAATCTTTGTAATGATTCTCGTTCGTAAGAATGTATACAAAGATGTTTGTCTTTTGAAAAATGTTTCAATGTTTTGTAAGATGTTTTTGAAATGTGTGTGTGTTTGTTTTTGAAAATAGCAAGGATTGTTTGAAAATGAGCAAGTAACTTAGAAGCTATCTACCTACTCAAATGTCTTTCTTGTGCATTTTTATTCCTTTGACATTGTTGACTTACCATTGATTTGGTAAGCAACCCTATCTTTGGATGTTAACGAGACGGGCGTGGGTCATCGTATGACCATGATAGCATTGTTGCCAAGTATCTTATCATTTTAAGGGACCAAGATCATTTTGTTTAGACAACCTTTGTATAGCGTCATCGAGGGACTATGATCTTATTTTTGTTTTATTTTGCCAAGATACTTCGCATGCGTAACATGGCCATTTTGTTTTAGGCAACCAAGTGGGAGAAACCCTAAGCGTGCATGTGTGCAAAGTGTGTCATTTTTCATGCTTTTGTCTTGCATTAGGTTTTTTCTATTTGTTTTGTTTTTGTTCTTGTAATGCAAACCCTAATTACTAAGCATAGTATATAAAGAAATAAATTGCGTAAAATAAACTAAGCTATTACAACAATTATTATGGGAGGGGGGATACAAGTTTTGAATGGGGATTTTTGCACAAATATAAACCTAAAAGTATTATTACAACCCATTCGAATATTGCGTGAATTAAATAAATAATGCAAGTATTTAAAATGCAATGCAATGTATTTATGTAAAAAATGTTTTGGTATTTATTTTTTGTATGAGAAAATAATTTAATTTAAACCCTAAAAAAAGGAAAAAATGATATTATTTTTGGAGGGGTGAAACCCTAATTTTTATTTAAAGAAAATAATGTTTTATATTATTATTTTGTACACTTTACATAAGAAAATAATAAATAATATTATATGTAAATATTAAAAATTAAATATGTATAGAAAATAAGTATTTGTGAGTATAAATAGTACAATAAAAATATTAAGTATTTTTAAATATATTTATAAGTTATTTAAGAAAATAAAAGCTATTTATCATAATAAACTATTTTTTATGCAAAAAAAAATAATAAAAAAATAAAATAAAATTGAAAAAAATAAAGAAATTATTTTTAGGATTTTTATTATTCAGAAAAATAAATAAAAGCTATAAATGTGAAAATATGAAAGAAATATGAAAAATATAACAAATAAGTCAGGGGGGTGCAAATAGTAGGTCAGAGGGTGCAAATAACAAAAGCAACAAGCCCAAGGCGCCAAAAGCCCAGAACTTCATCCTTGTCCTCTAGCCATCCTTCTTGCGCATGTTTTATGTTCAAATCTGCAACTCTCACATGCTTGGACAAAAACAAAAACTCATAACATGAAACATGTGGCATTTGAGCTCACGATTCCAGCCATATAAATTGAGTGACCTAACTCTAAAAGATCAGAGAGAATTTTTGTAGCCCTAATTCGTGACCTAACTTTTTCAACATTTTCAATCTTCAAATTCTCTCAACATAGTTAATATAAATGAAAAGTATGCATATGTGCAGCTTCACCATGTTATGGACTACATTTTTTCTTCACAAATCGTGGCTTGAGGATGCCTATTCAGAGAGATAGAGTTCAAGAAAATACCTCCTTCAGTTGGATTCGAGTAGAGCAATGTAGGGACTTTAATGGAGGCCTGAGGATTGTGTGAGCTTCCTTGAGCTTCCCTGAAGCTAGTCCAATGCTTACTTTGCTTTGAGGATAGCTGGAAATATCTGCACAAGTCAAGCTGCAAGCTTCAAGGTTGAAAATGGAAAAGGATGAACCAGGGGTTACAGGACAAGGGTGATGGCTTGGATGGCTTTGGTATGGTGTGTATGAGATGTTTCAAGTGTTGGAACACAAAACGCACGAGCCAAAAATTGGTTGGCTATGATTTTGCAGAAGTTTTGAGTTTTGGCAGAATTTTAGTGTTTTTGAGTTTTGGAGAGTTTCAGCTTCAACCCAATCGTGTTAAGCCTTGCCACAACTTTGTATATTTGTATAGAAATGATACCAAGTCCACTTCCTACTAGTTGTACAAGCTTTTCACCTTTTGGCAACCTTTCTTGCATTTTAAGTAAAGTGACAAGACCAATGCTACATGCTTGTACTTGCTGGCTTGAGAGCTGATAGGAGTTGGTATAAATTGCTTGAGACCTGTAGAAATTGTTTGCACAAAAGAGACAGGTCCAAGGCTCAAGATTGACAAAGTTGCAAAAGTTGCCCTTTTATGAAAATGGCATTGTGAACTTTTGGCCAAAAATGGAATTATCTCTTGTACAAAGCTTCAAAAGCAAAAATAATGACTTTAGCTTCTGAGTTTGCATTTAATTATGGAGTGTAAAGTGAGTTTAGGACCTGTAAAGCAAGATACAATCAACATAGATCTGATTTGCAACTTGATGCTTTGTGAAAATGGCATGAACAAAAGTGAGAAAATGTCAACTTCCCTTCTTCGATTCTCCCTACTCAAATATGATCTTGGAGAGTTCTTGGACATTTTGGAAAGCTTTCAATGTGATCTATAATCCATATTTGAAATGTAATTTGATAAAACTCTTGGAACTAGGTGAAAAATGTCCATGAAGTTGGGTCCAAAACCTGCCTAAATTAGAGCAAAATTTCACTAAGTTATTTAGTTCATGGACCTATATTCACAAATTTATAACTTGAGATCCAAGCATCTTTTGGGAAAAGTTTGTGAATAAAAGTTTTAGATTTCATGGAGGACTACAACTTTCATGTAGAAAGTTTTCTTTGAATCAAAATGAATCATGGTGAAAAAGTGGTGAAAAGATGGGAAAAAATAAGAAAATTTTCATAACTTAGAATTTTTCTAAGTTATGAAAATTTTCAAATTAAAACCCTAATTTTCAAATTTGAGTTTCTTGGTGAACAAGTTTCATATTTTGACATATCTTAATGAATTATGACCCTTGGCACTTGATTTTGACCAAAAAGTCAAAGTTTGACTTTTTAGTATACAATTGACTTTTAATCAGTTGACTGCAAAATTCATTTGTCAATCCAATGGACTTGAGATCTTTTGAACCATGTAATTAGGTCAAGATGATGCCATTGAACCCTTGAAACCATGCTTGGACTCAATTGGTCATTGGCTAGGTTAAAAATCAGAAATTGCCCTTTCTCAGTCAAAACCCTAATTTTGACCATTTTGCCCTTTTGATGATTTGATCAAATTTCGTGAGGAGTTGTGATCCAAACTTGATCAAATGATACATAGGAGTCTAAAATGTTGATGTGGATCAAAAATTGTGAAGTTTGACTGTAAATTCGCCAAGGTTGACTTTTTCCCTAATACAGTTGATTTTTAGGTCAATTGTCCAATTGACTGATCAAAAATGTGGTTCAAGGCTTGAAATTTAATATGAGAAATCTTAGGGGTCTAAGATGGTGTATGAAAGTAACATGAAGCATTGGTGGTCCAAAAATCCTTGTACAAACTCAAACCCTAATTTTAGGTTATCAGTGCAAGATGAGATATCTTGAGCTGACCAAACCCTAATCTTGTCTTGAGTCCAAGAAGTCTTGTGAGAAAAGTCTTGATAAATGAGAGGAAAAATTTTGGGATACAACAGCTGCCCCTGTTCAATCTTCTTGAACCTGAAGAGTTATATTGGCGAGCTTTATCGTTCGTGACTCGAAGGTAAAAGATGATTGGATACTAGAGTGCCCATAAATTTGCACTCGACAAAGTGTAGTTGAGGGAATGGGCTTAAAGATGCCATTTGGAGAGGTGATAGAATCTTGTTGGAGATGGGCTTGTAGATGCCATCCAAGATTGTTTGCTGAATTGTAAGTTGTAAGTCAGAAGAATAAGTATCAGAATGGTGTCCGTGTCTGGAACGTATCTGAACTGTATCTGGAGACTGAATCTGTATGAGCAACAGAATAGCGTCCGCGTCTGGAGTGTATCCGAGTTGTGTCTATATTTGAATCTGAACGAGTAACAGAATGACTTCCGTGTTTGGAGTGTATCTGTACTGTATCTAGAATTTGAAATCTGAATAAGTGACAGAAAGGCATCTGTATTTGGAGTGTATCTTATCTGAACTAGAATCTAAATAAGTAACAGAATGGCTTCCGTGTCTGGGGCGTATCTGAACTAGAATATGGAAGTTTGATCTGAATGAGTAATAGAATGGCTTCCGTGCCTGGAGCGTATCTAAACTGTATCTTGAAATTGGGGTCTGAATGATTATCAGAATGGCATCCTTGTCTGGAGCGTATCTGAACCGTATCATGAACTTAGAATTTGAATTAGTGACAGAATGACTTCCGTGTCTGGAGCGTATATGTACTGTATCTGAACTAGAATCTGAATGAGTAACAGAATGACTTCCGTGTCTGGAGTGTATCTGTACTGTATCTAGAAATCTTTGAACATTGTTAATGGTAGCTGTTAATCTTATCCTAAAAAGGGTAAAATGTTAGCTGAAGCACAAAGTTATGTTGCATGAAATGTATGATGCAATAAATGTGCTTTATCAATGTTTATGATATATGGATGTAAATGTATGCGCATGTAAGATGATTCGCTGTATTGCCGAGGAAAATAAATCCTTGATTGCTGAGGATATGTGGATTCTTCATGTCTTGAAGTTGGATTATTGACAAACATTTCATTGGGAGAGTAATGCCATGTACTGCTTGAGTAATCTGCTTGGGGAATCCAGAGAACTTTGATGACTTCTGCTGGGAATTAAGAATGGGAATCTTCATTCTGTTGGGGAGCAATGAAAACTGTGTGGGGAAGAAAACTTATTCCTGCTTGGAAAAAAGATCAAGAGTTTGGGTGGTCTGCCACTCTACTGGGGAGTTATCCTAGGTTGGGGAAACACAAAAGTTAACTGTTATCCAGTTGATTTTTGGGCTTCAAGACAACTTGCTGGGGAATTTTGAAGAAACTGGATGGTTTGCATCGGGGATTAACAGTTTGAAGTTTTGGCTCCGCTGGGGATCTTAATGACGTACTGTAGGGATTGTTCATGGAATAGCCTAAAGACGTTTTCCTATTCTTTCAATCTGTCAGTAATTGCTCCTTTTCCATCCTGTTTATTTGTAAAGAGTAATTATGTTCAAATGCATATGTTCATAAATGAATCATTGGACATTTTTTGCAAATAAAACACAAGTGTAAAAAGAAAAAGACAAGTGGTTTTATGCACTTTAAAGAGATATCTTTGTATTTACTTTGAATAAGTATTTGTGTACAAAGGAGACAAACATCCTAGTAAGAATATGGTGTCATAAGAAAAATTTATACAAAGAAAGATAGCTATGTGTAAAAAAAAATCCAAGGGGTTCCCATTCTGCTATAGCCTTCGTATCTCCGAATATCTTGTCCATTTGTTGCTTCGTCCGAAGATGATTGGATTGATCAGAAGCTCCGGGTTTGTCCGTGAAGAGATTGTCCTTAAAGTGATCCGATGAGACATAGTCATACGCTTTAATTCCCTAACTTTTGTCTGGACCGCCCTTTCGGGGTTTCGATCCACCGTGAAACCCTTTTTTGCCCAAGTCTCCCTTTCGGGTTTTCAACTTGCCGGGTGTACATATTTTTTTATTTTATCCCTAACTTTTTCCCGAACCTTTTGGTTCATAGGGATGCCCTTATTTTGCCTAGGTTTGTCAACCTAGCGGGTCTTTTATGCGTAATATCTTTTGACTATGTCTGCGTTCGCAGGGTGTGGCAGGTCGTCGCCGTCCACGGTGGTTAATATCATTTCCCACCAGAAAACATGTTCTTGATTACAAATGGTCCTTCATAGGTAGGAGTCTATTTTCCCCTGGGATCACTTTGTGGCAAGATGATGCGCTTGATCACTAGATCTCCAACTTGATATACCTGGCGTCTGACTTTCTTGTTGAAAGCTTTGATCATCCGCTTTTGATATGTCTGACCGTGGCAAACAGCAATAAGCCTATTTTCAATAATTAAGTTCAACTGGTCAAGTCGAGTCTGGATCCAATCGTCTTCACTCAAACCTGCATCCTTCATGATTCTTAAAGAGGGGATCTGAACCTCAATAGGTAAAACAGCCTCCATGCCATAAACCAAAGAATAGGGTGTTACCCCAATTGATGTGCGAGCCGTGGTACGGTAACCATGGAGAGCAAACGGTAGCATCTCATGCCAGTCCTTGTAAGTGACTGTCATTTTCTGTATGATCTTTTTAATTTTTTTATTAGCAGCTTTGACTGCACCATTCATCTTTGGCCGATAGGGGGATGAATTGTGATGTTGAATCTTGAACTGCTCGCACAAGGCGGTGATTATAGTATTGTTAAGTTTTGTACCGTTATCAGTGATGATCCTTTCTGGGATATCGTACCGGCAAATGAGATTCTTCTTGATGAAGCGGGCAACAACATTCTTAGTAACGGATGCGAAGGAAGCTGATTTGACCCACTTTGTGAAATAATCAATGGCCACTAGAATGATGTGGTGTCCATTGGAGGTTGTAGGCTTGATCTCCCCAATCATATCGAATCCCCACATAGTGAAGGGCCAAAGAGCTGTTAAGACATTTAGAGGAACCGGGGGCACGTGTACCTTGTCTGCATAGATTTGACATTTATGACAAGTCCGGGAGTGTTGATAGCAGTCTGCTTCCATGGTAGACCAATAGTAGCCTGCCCGTAGAATTTTCTTCGCCATCGTATGCCCGCTAGAGTGAGTGCCAAAGGTACCTTCATGCAATTCAGCCATAACCCTTTCAGCCTCAGCCTTATCCACACAATGGAGCAGAATAGAATCATGATTGCGTTTGTACAGGATGCCATTACTTAGGAAGAACTTAGCCGAGAATCTCCTTAATAACTTTTTTTCATTGATTGAAGCTCCTTCTGGGTATTCTTGAGCCTCGAGATACCTTTTGAATTCATGGAACCAAGGCTGATCCACTACTTCTTCAGTATTAATCTCGTGACAGTGTGCTGGTTCATCTATTCGTTCAATGGTGATTTGGGGAGCTTCGTTATCCAAGTTAAGTTTAAACATAGATGACATTGTAGCTAGAGCACCTGCTAGCTGATTTTCTTCTCGCGGGAAGTGATGGAAGGTAATCTGCTTAAAATGTGGTAGCAATTTCAAAATATGTTCTTTGTAAGGGATAAGGTTTGGGTGCTTAGTGTCCCATTCTCCTTTGATCTGACTGATGACCAAAGCTGAATCTCCAAACACAACTAAAGATTTGATTCCCAAGTCTATGGCAGCCTTGAGTCCAAAGATGCATGCTTTGTATTCTGCCATGTTGTTCGTACAGTTGAAGCAAAGTCTGGAAGTAAAAGGAGTATGGCATCCTTCCGGAGATATGAGCCCAATACCGATACCGTTACCAAGTGCATTGGATTCCCCATCAAAGAACAGGGTCCATCGGGATCCTTGTTCAGGTCCGTCATATGGTTTGATTCCTTCATAGTTGTCTAGTGTCATGATGTCTTCGTCAGGGAATTCAAACTTCATGGATTGATAATCTTCTACATCTTGACGAGCAAGATGATCAGCTAGCACACTGCCCTTTATAGCTTTTTGGGTCGTGTACTGTATGTCATATTCTGTTAGGATCATCTGCCATCTAGCTATCCTTCCAGACAAAGTAGGCTTCTCAAAGATGTATTTCATCGGATCCATCTTAGATATCAGCAAAGTGGTATGAGTCAACATATACTGTCTTAGCCGGCGAGCAGCCCATACCAGAGCGCAGCAAGTTTTCTCGAGCAGTGAATATCTGGTTTCACAGTCGGTAAACTTTTTGCTCAGGTAATAAATAGCATGCTCTTTTCGGCCAGACTCGTCATGCTGCCCCAATACGCACCCCATTGAGTTCTCTAAAACGGTCAGATACATGATTAGTGGTCTTCCTTCGACTGGCGGCATCAAGACAGGAGGCTCTTGTAAATACTCTTTGATTTTGTCGAAAGCAATCTGACAGTCATCATTCCATCTAACTACCTGATCTTCTTCAGCAGTTTGAAGATTGGCTCACAAGTAGATGTTATGTGAGAAATGAACCTAGCAATATAGTTTAGGTGTCCCAAGAGTTATCTGACTTCCTTCTCAGTGCGAGGAGCAGGCATTTCTTGTATTGCCTTGACTTTGGAAGGATCAACCTCGATGCTTTTGTTGCTGACAATGAAACCCAAGAGTTTACCGGCCTGGACCCCGAATGTGCACTTGTTTGGGTTCAACCTTAGTTTATACTCTTTCAACCTGACAAACAGCCTTTGCAAGTGATCAAGGTGTTCTTCTTCAGTTTGTGATCGGGCTATCATGTCATCTACGTAGACCTCTATCTCATGATGTATCATATCATGAAACAAAGCTACCATGGCGCGTTGATAGGTTGCCCCGGCATTCTTCAGTCCGAATGGCATCACTTTGTAGCAGAACGTACCCCACTGTGTGACAAATGTATTTTTCTCCATGTCCTCAGGTGCCATTTTGATCTGGTTATAGCCTGAGAATCCATCCATGAAAGAAAATACTTTGTGTTGGGTTGTATTGTTGACAAGGATGTCGATGTGTGGAAGTGGAAAATCATCTTTAGGGCTGGCCCTGTTTAAATCTCTATAGTCCATGCACATTCTTACTTTGCTGTCCTTTTTAGGCACGGGAACAATGTTAGCAACCCATTGTGGATAGGAAGTAACAGCCAAAAATCCAGCTTTGATATGCTTCATAACTTCTGCTTTGATCTTCTCTGACAAGTCAGGTCTCATGCGACATACTTTTTGTTTCACTGGTGGACAGTCTTCTCTTGTGGGTAGACGGTGTACCACAATGTCTGTATCGAGTCCCGACATGTCTTCGTATGACCAGGCAAAGATATCAACGTAATCATGCAACAGCTGAATTAGGCGCTCCTTGACACTCGGCTCTAGATTGGCACCCACTCTGATTTCCTTTTTATCTTCCTCAGTACCCAAGTTGATTGTATCCAACAACTCCTCATGAGGCTGAATAGCTCTTTCCTCTTGTTGTAGTAATCTGGCCAATTCCCCTGGCACCTCACAATCTCCCTCACCTTCGTATTCGGCTTGGTAGATCAGATCCTCAGAGTCACTGAAGGCTATAGCAGTATCGTTACCCATGGGATCCGGAATGGAAGGGTACCTACATTTGTGAGTGTGGGTGTGTGTAAGGGTATAGCCATCTTAAAACAAAAAAATGTAAAAGAAAGACAATGAGCACAAAAGGTTTATATATGAAAAAGCGTCCATGATTCATTAAATGACATATGAAAATGAAATAAAAACCCTTACAAATGGACCGTTGTGCCTCGGGTAAGACACAAGGTTGAAAATGTACGAATTGTTTGTGAATTATTACAAATCCAACAGAAATGTAAAAGATAAATTACTGAGATATGAAAGTAATCGGGACAAAGTCTTTTGCTTCCCAGTTGCGAAGTCCTCCGCTGACAGTAGGAAATATCCAATCTTCCAAGCTGCCATCTTCTTCACTGTCTTCCACTGCATTAATCCCTTGGTTGCTGATCTTCATAGGTGGCCCTCTAGCATGGGCGCGGCGCACAACCTTCTGAGCGGTTGAAGTAAACCCCAAGCCAAACTTGTCTGATTTGTACGGGATGTCCGGAAGCTACCCCCAGATGGTGCATCTGCCCTCTTCCACTATTGCCTTTGCATCCTTTAGAGATGACATCCGAAGTGGAGGTCTTGTGATCAAAGGAATTGAAGACACCGCTTTGGTTACTGCCACTTCTTGGGAGACTTCTTCAAAATGTTGGAAAGGGGTTTCAATGAACTCGCCATCCAATTCCACATACGGAAAGAATTCAGATGACTGATCATATATTCCTCTTCCCCATGGACAATTATGATTTTCCCTTGGACAGGGTACTTCAGCATCTGATGCAGAGTGGAGGTGACAGCACCGACATTGTGAATCCAAGGTCGTCCTAACAGGCAAGAGTAGGAGGAACGAATGTCCATCACATAGAATATTGAATTGAAGGTCTGAGTTCCCACCTTTATCGAGATGTCCACTTCCCCACGGACCATCCACTTAGAGCCGTCAAATTCTCTCAATTATATTACTGGGTTTTAAAGTCAGCCCCTCGCAATCCAATCTATCAAGGGCTTTATTTGGTAAGACATTCAGAGATGATCCCGTATCCACCAAGACATGGGCTAGGGTGGTTCCTCTACACTCCACCGAGACATGTAGCACGTCGTTGTGTTTTCTCCCTTTGGGTGTCAAGTCAGCATCAGAGAAACCCTGGCCATTATCAGCTGTCAAACTGGCCACACACTCTTGGAATTGATCTGCAGACGTCTCTTGCGGCACATGAGCTGTGTTCAGAAATTTTACTAGAGCTTTAGCATGTGCGTCAGAGCACAGTAACAAGGCTAACATAGAGAACTTGGAAGGGGTCTTCCCCAATTTTTCAACCACATCATAATCACTCTTCTTTATGATCCTCAGGATTTCTTCCATCTCCTTCTTGGATGTTTCAGGAACAGCTAGTGATTGATCCTTCGTCCAGACAGGCTCTTCTTGCACGTTTTTTCCTTTATTCTCAGCAGTGGGGATAACAATTGTATTGTCTTCTTTATTGGTCGGTACGCTTGCAGGCATAATCACTGGTACAGAGGTAATCTTCAAAACGGCCACGGGTCCAAAAACTACCTTTGGAGGGGAAATCTCTAGAGAGAAGATCCTACCACTACGGGTAATCTTGCTTGTTCCGGCAATGTTACTGATGTCGAAATTGTCCTCTCCGGAGCTCTCTTCTTCGGCAGTCAATTCATCCTGTTTAATACCATAGTAGTAGATTTCTCTACCATAATTCCATGGTACCGTTTTATCTGATTTGTATGGGGCCGGCCCGGGCATTATAATTTTCAGTGGAGTAGTCATTGGAGCAGATGTAATCCTAACGGGTCTTTTAGGGACCCTGGAAGGATTGGCATAGATGGTTATTATTGAAACTTCTTTAACTGGAATGGGTGAAATAGGAGCTTTCTCAAACAAAATTTCTTGGTTATCAATCAGTTGTTGGATACCTTTTTTAAACAGAGGGCAGTCAAATGATGAGGATAGGAAAATATGGAAATCTCTGTCATAACCTGGGAATATATCAGCCTTCAACAAATTCAGCTTGATGGTCAGGAGAGGAGTTAACAGTTCATCCACGATGGCAACAAACAGATCTTCCTCAATAGCATTGGCATTGTGACCATGCCTAGGCATTGGAGTGGAAATAACATTCGGTTTCTCAGGCGCTTTAAACTCAACTTCCTTCATGTCTATCAGGTCTTGAATTTTGTTCTTTAGAGCCCAACAGTTGTTGGTGTCGTGCCCTGGACTTTTAGAATGGTATGCGCACCTGGAATTCGGATGGTAGTAAGGAGACACAGTATTGGGATTTTTAGGGGCCTCTTTTAACATGGCCATATTCAACTTCAGAAGATGTGGTAGGACCTGAGCTGGAGTCATGTTAATCTTGGTGAATTACCGAACTGGCCTTTCCACCCTTTACTGGTTATTTCTTGGCTGGTCATTTCTTGGCTGGTCTGATGCAGGCTTTGGAATCATAACGGCCCCCACTGTTGGTCGACGCTTGGTTCTTCCCTGATTTTTGTGTGAGGAGACAGCAGACACTTCCTTTTTTCCAGTGAAGGGCTTTTTTACAGCTGCAGAGGTAGACGCGTCCTTCTGAATTTTCCCGCTTCTTATATCGGCTTCCATCCTCTCGCCAGTTAGAATCAATTCGGTAAACCCTGCAGAGGAGCTTCCAATCAGATGATTAAAGAAAGGGCCTGATAGAGTTCCTAGGAACATGTCCACTAACTCCCTTTCAGATAAAGGAGGTTGCACCCTTCCGGCTAGATCCCTCCACTTTTGGGCGTAGTCTTTGAAGCCCTCATGGGACACCATAGCCATACTCTGGAGTTGAGTACGGGTTGGTGCCAAATTAGCGTTGTATTGATATTGTTTATAGAAGGCTGCTTCCAAGTCTTCCCAATTGTGCACATCAGCCCTTTCCAACTGGTAGAACCAATCAAGCTGCGTTCTTGATAAACTGTCTTGGAAAAAGTGAACCCATAAGTCTTTGTCCGCAGAATGTGGCTGAATCTTCCTGAAATATGACCGAAGGTGCATTTTGGGACAAGACACCCCATCATACTTGGCAAATAATGGCACTTTAAACTTCGGCGGGATTACTATTCCTGATACCAGCCCCAATTCCTCAAAATCTAACCCTGATACTCTCTGTATCTCCATAGCAGTTAGACGCTCTTCCAAGTGTTTGTATTTGTCATCAGCCGGAGGGTACTGTTGTTCAGAGTAGTCCTCTTCTTCCTCTTCTTCCTCTTCTTCCTCAGAATCAGATGCTACTGCTGTCTCTTTTCCTTTCCTTTCCCTTTCGTCAGAGATTGTTGGAAATTCTAAGGTCCTTCTGGCTTGTCCCTGAAACCTTTTGCCCATGATAACCACACCAGCTGGCTTCTTCTTCTTTTTCTCTTTTTCTCTCTCTAGCAGAGTCTTTAGCTCCTCCTTCCCCTTGGCCAAGGTCAAGAGTAACTGTTGAAATTGTGTATTCTGAGCTTGCAAGTCTTTAACCGTCTGTTCTAGATCCATCTTGCTGAAATAAACAGTAGAAGGATGAGGAAACTTGTTGCAAAGACCTGTTTATGCTCATGATGAATGATATGTATTCATGCAATGTTTTCAAGGATTTAGAAATTCAAATTTCTGTCAAACAAAGAGGAATACACGTTATATTAATAAAATAGAATTTGAGTACATCAATGCCCCTAGGGAAAAATAATACAAAATTCTAAGATAAAAAGACGTTGCGCATCCTCTTTTGTGCAATGTAGGTGTTGACAGTCTGCTCTTCATGAAGTAACCGAGTGAGTTTGAAAACCTTCTTCTCGCTTGCGTAGAATTGGGCTTCGAAAGTATCGCGTTCTTCTTTGAGCTGTATCCAACTCCTTTGTAGATCTTCGAGTGATATCGGCATGTCAGGATGTAGGATGGTGTATGGAACCTCTCCTTCCTTAACAGGCTCTATAATCACTGGGAGAATGGAGGGGTAAGGCATCATAAGACTTTGGGCGCGGGTTCATACCCACTTGAGGTAAGGCTCAAGAGGGATGGAATTCTTGTGTCCCAACGTCTTACTATTTACCTTGTTTGGTATCCTCCAAGCTCGGATGATCCTTTGGCGAAGTCCTTGATCGTTGTTGTCGAAGTCGAAAACCAAGCCTTGAATCAGCATATCATGTGGGCCATCCCTTCGGGCATAACCAAACTGTCTTAGAGCCAAGCAAGGGTTGTAGGTGATGCCTCCCCTAATGCCAAGTAGATGCACATTAGGGAATTCCCCACAACGGTCGACAATGATAACATTCTCTTTGGATCGAGAACACCAATGAATATCTGAATGTTTAAGTGTTATCAACCTTTGTGACCACCTCAAACCTTGCTCATTCTTCAAGACTGATTGGGGAAGATGAGAAATAAACCATCTTGCCAGGAGAGGAGTGCAACACATGAGAACACCTTTTTTCCTTATTGTACGAGTGTGAAAAGAGTGTAAGATATCTCCAAGCAATGTAGGCACCGGGTTGCGAAACATGAAGATTTTGACAGCACTCACATCTATGAGTTGGCCAGGATTAGGGAACAAGACCATCCCATAGATGAGAAGAGATACAATCTCCTCAAAAGATTGTAAATCTAAGGAGTTCCAGTAACTTTGGGCCTTCTCAAACAAGAACTTTGCCAAGATGCCTTTGACACCACTTCTAGTTTCCCAATGGGTTGTGACATCAGATGAGTGCAAGTGCAAGGCTTGAGAAATCTCCTCTGGCTTTGGATCTCTTTCCATACCGTTGAAAGGTAGTTGATTGAGAATGGGAATCCTCAAGAGTTGAGAGAATTCTTACAAAGTGGGCACAAGCTGGTAGTCAGGAAATGTGAAGCAGTGATGCAAAGGGTCAAAGAACTGGAAGAGAACCTTCATCATGTCTTCCTCTGTGTTGGAGGTGACCAAGTTGAGTAGACGACCATGCCTCTCAGTGAATGGAGAATTCTCAGGAATCCTTGAAGCTAGCTCCTTGAGTTGTGGAGGAATTCTTACAAGGTTGACTTTGATAGTTTTCCTGCGAAGTGAATCCATAACCTATAAAACAAGAACAAAGATGAATTTCCAAAATCCTTGAAATGGTTAATGGATGCATATGATGTTCATGATATCCATGATGTTATGCAGAAGTATATATGTACAAGAAAATTAAACAAGTTCCTAGTTTAGGCTTGCATGGGGTTTCATAGGTATGTACCCTCTTGAAGTTTAGTTGGCTCAACCTGTCCTAGCAATAGTAACCAGGTTCTAAGGAGCTCAATATCACTGGATTGTTTTCTTGTTCATTGTTTCAATTCAAGCCTCTTTACTGGCGACCGAAATATTCCAACAAAGCAACCCTCAATGAGTGTAGTATCGAGTATCTACCAACTTCGGACTACACCAAAGCCGGTCATCTCACTACATCCTAAAAGGCCAAGTTGGTCAAGTAAAGGTTCTAGAAGTTCCTTAGTGCTTTATGACATCACTCAGCGGCCCCGTATTCTCTTTGGTTGACTCAAAGGCTACAGGTACCCACAAATATGTCACACTAACATATCTATTTCTTAGACCGTGTCGGTATACCCCGCACAGTTTCCACAACGTATTGCTATTTACCTATAATGTTTCCTAAATCCGGGTGGAGGATTCAAACCCAAAAAATAGAACCAAAATGTAAACCAAACAAGTCAAACAATTGTAAGCAAATACAGGTGATCTAAACCCTAAGGTAACCCCACTTTTATAATTTTCCCCACCAGAGTCGCCAGTTCTGTGATACGGGTGGGAGAACTGACTTGAAGGATTTGCGTTTGTGTTCACAAATATTGCGTTTTAGCAAGAGTCGCCACCGACTTTTCTTTTATCCAAAAGGAAAGGTGAAAAAGCACAGGAAAGACCATTGAGATGTTTTCTTGAGTTCGGGGGGTAGATTATGAAAAGGGAAGGTGCTAGCACCCTTTTCATCCATGGTTTTCCATGGGATCTTAGTTACTTGCTTATATCACTTACTTTGCTTTGTTTGAAATGGTGTTTGGTGTGGTTTTGAAAGTATTTTGAAAAGAGGCCATTCATTTAGGCAATCTTTGTAATGATTCTCGTTCGTAAGAATGTATACAAAGATGTTTGTCTTTTGAAAAATGTTTCAATGTTTTGTAAGATGTTTTTGAAATGTGTGTGTGTTTGTTTTTGAAAATAGCAAGGATTGTTTGAAAAGGAGCAAGTAACTTAGAAGCTATCTACCTACTCAAATGTCTTTCTTGTGCATTTTTATTCCTTTGACATTGTTGACTTACCATTGATTTGGTAAGCAACCCTATCTTTGGATGTTAACGGGACGGACGTGGGTCATCGTATGACCATGATAGCATTATTGCCAAGTATCTTAGCATTTTGAGGGACCAAGATCATTTTGTTTAGGCAACCTTTGTATAGCGTCATCGAGGGACTATGATCTTTTTTTCTTTTTTTTTTGCCAAGATACTTCGCATGCGTAACATGGCCATTTTGTTTTAGGCAACCAAGTGGGAGAAACCCTAAGGGTGCTTGTGTACAAAGTGTGTCATTTTTCATGCTTTTGTCTTGCATTAGGTTTTTTTTATTTGTTTTGTTTTTGTTCTTGTCATGCAAACCCTAATTACTAAGCATTGTATATAAAGCATAAAATTGCGTAAAATAAACTAAGTTATTAGAACAATTATTATGGGAGGGGGGGATACAAGTTTTGAATGGGGATTTTTGCACAAATATAAACCTAAAAATATTATTACAACCCAATCGAATATTGCGTGAATTAAATAAATAATGCAAGTATTTAAAATGCAATGCAATGTATTTATGTAAAAAATATTTTGGTATTTGTTTTTTGTATGAGAAAATAATTTAATTTAAACCCTAAAAAAAAGGAAAAAAATGATATTATTTTTGGAGGGGTGAAACCCTAATTTTTATTTAAAGAAAATAATGTTTTATATTATTATTTTGTACACTTTACATAAGAAAATAATAAATAATATTATATGTAAATATTAAAAATTAAATATGTATAGAAAATAAGTATTTGTGAGTATAAATAGTATAATAAAAATATTAAGTATTTTTAAATATATTTATAAGTTATTTAAGAAAATAAAAGCTATTTATCATAATAAACTATTTTTTATGCAAAAAAAATAAAATAAAAAAATAAAATAAAATTGAAAAAAATAAAGAAATTATTTTTAGGATTTTTATTATTCAGAAAAAATAAATAAAAGCTATAAATGTGAAAATATGAAAGAAATGTGAAAAATATAACAAATAAGTCAGGGGGGTGCAAATAGTAGGTCAGGGGGTGCAAATAACAAAAGCAACATGCCCAAGGCGCCAAAAGCCCACAAATTCATCCCTATCCTCTAGCCATCCTTCTTGCGCGCGTTTTATGTTCAAATCTGCAACTCTCACATGCTTGCACAAAAACAAAAACTCATAACATGAAACATTAGACATTTGAGCTCACGATTCTAGCCATATAAATGATGTGACCTAACTATAAAAGATCAGAGAGAATTTTGGTAGCCCAAATTTGTGATCTAACTTTTTCAACATTTTCAATCTTCAAATTCTCTCAGCACAGTTAATATAAATGAAAAGTATGCATATGTACAGCTTCACCATGTTATGGACTACATTTTTTCTTCACAAATCATGGCTTGAGGATGCCTATTCAGAGAGATAGAGTTCAAGAAAATACCTCCTTCAGTTGGATTCGAGTAGAGCAATGTATGGACTTTAGTGGAGGCCTGAGGATTGTGTGAGCTTCCTTGAGCTTCCCTGAAGCAAGTCCAATGCTTACTTTGCTTTGAGGATTGCTGGAAATCTCTGCACAAGTCAAGCTGCAAGCTTCAAGGTTGAAAATGGAAAAGGCTGAAATAGGGATTACAGGACCAGGTTGATGGCTTGGATGGCTTTGGTATGGTGTGTATGAGATGTTTCAAGTGTTGGAACACAAAACGCACGAGCCAAAAATTGATTGGCTATGATTTTGCAGAAGTTCTGAGTTTTGGCAGAATTTTAGTGTTTTTGATTTTTGGAGAGTTTCAACTTCAATCCAATCGTGTTAAGCCTTGCCACAGCTTTGTATATTTGTATAGAAATGATACCAAGTCCACTTCCTACTAGATGTACAAGCTTTTCACCTTTTGGCAACCTTTCTTGCATTTTAAGTAAAGTGACAAGACCAATGCTACATGCTTGTACTTGCTGGCTTGAGAGATGATAGGAGTTGGTATACATTGCTTGAGACTTGTAGAAATTATTTTCACCAAAGAGACAGGTCCAAGGCTCAAGATTGACAAAGTTGCAAAAGTTGCCCTTTATGAAAATGGCATTGTGAACTTTTGGCCAAAAATGGAATTATCTCTTGTACAAAGCTCCAAAAGCAAAAATAATGCCTTTAGCTTCTGAGTTTGCATTTAATTATGGAGTGTAAAGTGAGTTTAGGACCTGTAAAGCACGATACAATCAACATAGATCTGATTTGCAACTTGATGCTTTGTGAAAATGGCATGAACAAAAGTGAGAAAATGCCAACTTCCCTTCTTCGATTCTCCCTACTAAAAAATGATCTTGGAGAGTTCTTTGACATTTTGGAAAGCTTGCAATGTGCTCTATAATCCATCTTTGAAATGAAATTTGAGATACCTCTTTGAACTAGGTTAAAAATGTCTATGAAGTTGGGTCCAAAACCTGCCTAAATTAGAGCAAAATTTCACTAAGTTATTTAGTTCATGGACTTATATTCACAAATTCATAACTTGAGATCCAAGCATCTTATGGGAAAGGTTTGTGAATAAAAGTTGTAGATTTCATGGAGGACTACAACTTTCATGTTGGAAGTTTTCTTTGAATTAAAATGCATCATAGTGAAAAAGTGGTGAAAAATTTGGGAAAAAATAAGAAAATTTTTATACTTAGAAAAATTCTAAGTTATGAAAATTTTCAAATTAAAACCCTAATTTTCAAATTTGAGTTTCTTGGTGAAAAAATTTCATATTTTGACATATCTTGATAAATTATGACCCTTGGCACTTGATTTTGACCAAAAAGTCAAAGTTTGACTTTTCAGTGTACAATTGACTTTTGATCAGTTGACTACAAAATTCATCTGTCAATCCAATGGACTTTAGATCTTTTGAACCATGTAATTAGGTCAAGATTATGCCATTGAACCCTTGAAACCATGCTTGGACTCAATTGGTCATTGGCTAGGTTAAAAATCAGAAATTGCCCTTTCTTAGTCAAAACCCTAATTTTGACCGTTTTGCCCTTTTGATGATTTGATCAAATTTCTTGAGGAGTTGTGATCCAAACTTGATCAAATGATACATAGGAGTCTACAATGTTGATGTGGATCAAAAATTATGAAGTTTGATTGTAAATTGGCCATGGTTGACTTTTCCCCTAATATAGTTGATTTTTAGGTCAACTGTCTAATTGACTGATCAAAGATGTGGTTCAAGGCTTGAAATTTAATATGAGCAATCTTAGGGGTCCAAGATGGTGTATGAAAGTCACATGAAGCATTGGTGGTCCAAAAATCCTTGTGCAAACTCAAACCCTAATTTTAGGTTATCAGTGCAAGATGAGATGTCTTGAGCTGACCAAACCCTAATCTTGTCTTGAGTCCAAGAAGTCTTGTGAGAAAAGTCTTGATAAATGAGAGCGCAAATTTTGGGGTACAACAGGAACATAAGCCATTACTATTTCTATTTCCCACAGTGAATTTTCTAATTATTCAGGTTATATCCCCAACGAGGTCTTCATCCTCAGCATCTTAGTTTCACCCCATACAAATTTCCTTTTGATATTAATCATTTGATTGGTTGAGAATCCGCTCTTGAATATAGTTCAGTTTCGTCCTGGCACGGTCTTCTCGGGTCTTCACTACCTTCGTCGGTTCATTTCAATGTCTATTGATGTACCTTTTGAATACCGGTTTCGCCATTTTCAGTAGATTTTTAGTTTTACGATGTAATCACCTTGCTTTGGGTTGAGCTCTGAGTTTTGTCTCCTCACCCACGCATGAAATCCAGTTTCTTCCTGGTACTCATCTAGATTAGTTTCGCCTACCTAGTTACTGAGTCGAGTTTCACCTTGTTTTTGTTTTCATACCTTGGATCCTTTGACGGTTTTCATTTACCGACGCTCTTTGCAGTGTTTGTGTTGCGTCCCTGGTTGAAATCAGTCTCTTTTGTTCCTTGGATTCTTCTATCAGTTTTCATCACTATTATCCATTAATCTGAGACCAGCAGGTGCTTTGAGAAACATGCGCTCTCATCATCTTTCTTTGGGTCGAGTTTTGATCTCATCGCCTGTGTATGAAATCCAGTTTCGTCCTGGTACTCATCTAGATTAGTTTCGCCTAACTAGTTATTGAGTCGAGTTTCGCCTTGTTTTTGTTTTTATACCTTGGACCATTTGACGATTTTCTTTTACCGAGTCTCTTTGCAGTGTTCGTGTTGCGTCCCTAGTTAAAATCAGTCTCTTTTGTTCCTTGGAGTCTTCTATTAGTTTTTGTCACTTTTTATCCATTGATCTGAGACCAGTAGGTGCTCTGAGAAATGTGCACTCTCATCACTTTTGCCATTGGTCGAGTTTCGCCTCGTTACTCGTCCATGAAATCCAGTTCCGTCCTGGTACTCATCTAGTTTAGTTTCGTCTAACTAGTTATTGGGTCGAGTTTTGTCTCGTTTTGTTCCTCACTCCTAGGATTCTTTCAGTTCCTTCATACTGTATATCTTAGGTTGAGATTAGCAAGTGTTCCTAGAATCATGCACTCTAGCCACTTTTCCCTGCGTACTTTTCTTTTCCAGAGGTAGTTTCTCCTATTCTCTGTTGTTTTAGTCTTATCTCACCCCTTTTTGTAGTCCAGTTTTTCCCTGGCACAATTATTCTGAAGTTTAGTTTCGTCAACTTTTCTAAGTTTTAGTTCTGTTTCAACTTTATTTATATCTGCGTTACAATTTCATTCTGACACATGTCTTGGGAGGTCCAATGTTCATTAAACCCGTTGTTTGCTAAATCCAATCTCGTTTGGTATCCTCTTAATCCCGTGTTTTCTGGTTTTCTTTGTCTTTGAGGGGTTCTACTTTTTTCTTCAATAGTATAAATTTTAGGGTTCTTTTGTATTCAATCATCTTCAACTCTGAATGCTCGAAAGTTGTCAATTTTATCACTTATCATGTTAAAGATAATTGAATAGGGGCAGTTGTTGCACCCCAAAATTTACCCTCTTGATTTAGGATTAGGTTTCATCATAAACATCATATTGCATTGCATTTATGCATTGTGTAGGGATCAAATTATTCTGGTTGTCAAGTCTCCCTCAAGCTTGGGAAGATTGGTTGTATTGACATGTTGCCCAAGGAGGGCCTTATTATCTAAACCTCTGGATCTTTCAAGCCCAAAGGTATCACATATCTCAAGATATCTTACCCACCTCTTGGGATCATCAGAAGATTGAGTATTGTGTTATTTATAAGGAGAATCACATCCTTTGGATTCATCAGTCAAAATTAGGATTTTGCCCAAGTTGGAGTTATTGGGGTCTAGATGAGCCAGTATTGAAGCATCATTCTTTTATCATCACTGGAATAATTGTTTTCAAAAAAGCCTCTCTTGATGCCCAGAGGAACTGGTGTTTGAAGCTTGACCAGTTATCTCCTAGTGTAGAGTGCAAAACTAGGGTTTGAGTTTTAATCAGGGATTCTTTCGAATTTTTGAGTGGAAACTCTTTCCATAGCCTCTATGTGTTTTGAATATCATATGTTTGAAGTTTTGATCATCAATTTTGAAGAGAAGTGGTTCAATTGAATCAAAGGGGAAAACCAGTTATTTTACTCAAAGTCAACAAAGTCAAAGTTGACCAAGTGGACTTTTGATCAACATGAAGCATTTAACATGTACTTTCATGTGGGATGACCATTGATGATTGATTTTGATGGGAATTGCAAATTTGAGAGGTTACTTGGATTTGGAAGTTATCTTGGTGATTGAAAATTTCACTAAGTGTTCTTGATTTAGGCCTGACTTTACAAGGGCATAACTTTCCCATTTTGCAGGGGATTTTGGTTGTTCTTTTTGCAAATTGAAGAAGGGAAAAGGACCTACAAGGCCCCACAGAGGACAAAAACACACTTCTTACTCAAAATCAAAAGTTATGAGCCTTTGAAGTTCAAGGCAAGTTGAGCATTTCTTGGGGAAATCTTGGGCAACTGGTCGGGCAAGGCAAAGCATTTGGCCTAGGAAAATTCATCAAACAGTTGGTGACATGCCTATAATTGTTTATTCAAGGGATGATTCAAAAATGTGCCTCGTTCACTTTAAAGAGGGCTATGAAAGCTTCCCATTAAACTTGGAATCTATCAATTTGGTTTAAAATCAAAGAGGCTGTGACTTGAAGAAGTTGGATATTGAAATCAGGGATTCGAATGGCTCTCTTTGATTTCCTTCATCTTGGGCCATTCGAAGTAGTTTTGTAGGCTGGTCGAAGCCTCCATTTGCTCCCTTTGATTTCCTACAGTTTGGACCATTCGAAGTAGTTTTGTAGGCTGGTCAAAGCCTCCTTTTGCTCCCTTTGATTTCCTGAAGTTTGGACCATTCAAAGTAGCTTTGTAGGCTGGCCGAAGCATCCTTTTTCTCCCTTTGATTTCCTGCAGTTTGGACCATTCGAAGTAGTTTTGTAGGTTGGTCGAAGCCTCCTTTTGCTCCCTTTGATTTCCTATAGTTTAGACCATTCGAAGAGGCTTTGTGGGCTAGTTGAAGCCTCCTTTTGCTCTATTTGATTTTTCTCAGTTTGGACATTCAAAGTGTCATCTTGAGGGCTGGTTGAAGCCTCTTTCTTCTCTCTTCATTTGGACATTCAAAGTGTCATCTTGAGGGCAGGTCGAAGCCTCATTCACCCTCTCTTCGTTTGAACATTCAAAGTGTTACCTTGAGGGTTGGTCGAAGCCTCTTTCTTCTTACTTTTTTTCTCTTCATTTGTGCATTCAAAGTGTCATCTTGAAGGCTGGTCGAAGCATTATTTTTATCTCAACTTGGACCATTCGAAGTGACCTTATAGGTGGGTCAAAGCCTCATTCTTTCTCTCTTTGTTTTCTCTCAATTTGGACAATTCGAAGTGACCTTTTAGGTTGGTTGAAATCTCATTCTTGCTCCCTTCGTTTCCTCTCAATTTGGACCAATCAAAGTATTATCTTGGGCAGGCTTGCGCGTGTGCAGTTTTGGGGCAAGTTGGCTTGAGTTGCCCATAAATCGTAAGCCTCATACCTGGATCATCCCTCCATCATTTCTTTCAAACCTCGACTTGTTTCAAAGCTTAGAGTCTGTTCTTTAATTGGCTCAAGATAAATTTGAGAATGCACGAACCAATTTTCTATGGCCTCAAGTAGGAATCAACTGACCTTTGGTGCACGTGTGGGTTACATATTTTGTGCACCCTTCAATACTGTTTGTTTTCAGGATTGCTATTGCACATGCTTGGCACGAATAACACACCTCATTTCTTACTTCTTTTGGCCAAACAATCACACTTTCCTTGCCTCCCCATGTTTTTTTACATTTTTTTTCCAAAATTGGTAATTTTCACCTCAAGCAAAATCACACCATGTGCAGTCCTTGCCATCTCACCCCTCACGCTTCACTCACCTCATTTTGTTTATCCATGAGCGCATCAAAATGCAGCATAGAAAGGCAAAACAACAAACAAAACGCAAGCACATGCTCACACATTTTCACTTGCCTGTTTTGGCCAAATTTCCCTCCAACGGATTTCTATGAGTTATGACATTATTGTCCTCACTCTAAACACTCTATATAAACACTTATTTTCTCATTTAAGAGGGAGAGGAAAAAGGGGGAAGGACGAAAGGCTGCATTGGAAGTTCAGATCCAAAATCACCTTTTCTATCAAAAATCCATTTCTTCGATTCTCCCAATTTGCTCATGCATTTTAAGTGATTCTTCTTGCATTTTCTTCTCCAAGTGCTAAGGGTTGTATATCAAGGCTTGGCTTGCAGCTGGAGTGAAGGAGACAGTAGATACGCTTTTGCCTCAAAGCTTGCTTGAAGTTATCTAGGTTTCTTTTTGCTTGCTCATTTGCTACAGATAGTTATCCGTTTGGTAATGCACTATTTCCCTTTTATTGTTTCCACCCCTTATTTCTTTCTATTTCATGATTGAGTCTCCGTTGTTGATATATGTTAGGAGTCCTTCTGGTTTATTTAAAGACCTTTTTAAGGAAATTCTACTTATGTACCTTGCTTGCTACTCATGTTTAAACACTTGTTTGTTTACTTGTTTGGTATTTTCCATGCTCCCTTAGGATTGCTCTTGTAGGTTTAGTCCTTGAGTTAGACATTAAGATATTTTCCCATGTATGCTAACATAGGTTAGAAACTTCCCTCTTTCATCATCAACCTTAGGATCAATCATTGTACGACAATATTAGGGTTATAGATTAAGATAGTCTCCCTTAGTTATTTTCTTTTCCTTTGCATTCTTGCATCTTAACACTAAAAATTCTTCTTGGAAAATCATAAAATATCTCTAATGAACTTAAACCCTCCTTCAAGGTAAAAAATACAAACCAATCTTATTGTTTGTGTGCCTTTT
Source organism: Vicia faba (assembly GCA_948472305.1). Classification (NCBI taxonomy): domain Eukaryota; kingdom Viridiplantae; phylum Streptophyta; class Magnoliopsida; order Fabales; family Fabaceae; genus Vicia; species Vicia faba. Next base: position 288,898,690 of record OX451740.1, read on the forward strand.
GGCTCTGTTTTAAATCTTGTCCATTTGATGTTTTGCCATCCTTGCCATGACATTTTGTTATTTTTTAGCCGATGTTTCGCCATCGCACATTCTTTTAGCCAATGTTTCGCCATCGCACGTGTTTTTTATCTTACTTTGATTTTCGATATCATTGTTAGGTGTGTTGTTTTGTTCTCTTGTTTATTGATGTTTCGCCATCTTTGCCATGTTATCTTCCTATCTCTTAGCCGACGTTTCGCCATCGCACATTCTTTCAGCCGATGTTTCTCCATCGCACATGTTGGTTATCCCACTTTGATTCTCAATATCATTGTTAGGTGTGATGTTCTGTCCTCTGGTTTATTGATGTTTCACCATCTTTTTCATGTTATCTTCCTATCTCTTAGTCGATGTTTCGCCATCACACATGTTTGTAGTCGATGTTTCGCCATCGCACATGTTTGTTATCCTACTTTGATTTTCAATATCATTGTTAGGTGTAATGTTTCATTTTCTTGTATATTTTTCTATCATGTTGGCGTTTTACTACCTTATCTGAGTTTGTGTTGCCATACAATGTCTTGTCATATCTTTTTTCTATTTTATCATCATTGTTGACATTTTTGTTGTTCTATCTTATGTTTTTCCATCTTGTTTGTTGCTTTTATTTCCTTAATTAAAAATCACAAACCAACCAAAATATATGATCCAAACTACGGCTGCTCTAATTCCTTAAAAGGGATACATAGGCATTGGGGTAGGGCCCGAACGAGCACAACTTTTATTTTCCCTACATTAATTTTTTCCTTTCTTTTGCATGCATTCCTTGTACAGCCTAGACATTGATTCTTACACACCCATTAGATTAGACAACAAGAGTGGATACTGTAGAGTACTACGGGCGTGTGGGGTGCTAATACCTTCCCCTTGCGTAACAGACTCCCTTACCCGATCTCTCGGTTGCAAGACCGTGATTTCTCCTTCTTCAGGTTTTCTCGATGTTTACCTTTCCTTTTCGACAGAGTAAAAGATGTCCGGTGGTGACTTCATTAATATTTCATTATATTATCGGATGATGGTTCGTCCAGTTGTTTCAGAGACATTCTGGCCTAATATGACAAAAACCTTCACACTCATAACATTGAATGACTTTTCTTTTATTTAACTTGTATTCAATTTTGATATTCTTTTGAGCATCATAGTTGTTACTGATTTCAGATGCAATATTATGAACATTTGGTCTTCCTCTTCTATCCATTCTCTTCAGATTTCTATTGAATTGTTTCCCAAGTAATACAATGTTATTGGACAAAACTTCATCAGTATCTAGATCAATTTGGCCTTCTTTATCTCCATCATTGAAAACAAAAGTTATGCTCTTAATCTTTTTCTCACACTTGTTACTAATATCCAATTCAAAAGTTTGAAGTGACCCAATAAGTTCATAAACTGTCATGGTCTTGATGTCTTGAGCTTCTTCAATAGCAGTTACCTTCATGTCAAATTTCCTAGGTAAATAACTAAGAATCTTTCTCATAAGCTTTTGTTCTAACATCTTTTCTCTTAATGCACTAGATGCATTTTCTATTTCAAGAACCTTCATATGATATTCATGGATGGTCTCATCATCACTCATCTTTAAGTTCTCAAATTTAGTAGTAAGAAGCTGAAGTCTTGACCTTTTTACTTTGGATGTACCTTTATGAGTTATTGAGGATTTTCCAAGCATCCTTGGCAACAGTACATGTATTAATTAACCAGAAAACATTCTTGTTTACTCCATTGAATAAAGCATTCAAGGCTTTGGATTTTCCAAGAGCTAATTTATCATCCCCATCATTCCATGATTCCTTTGGCTTTAAAGATACATTCCCATTTTTTTCCTTCTCAACCGGATGTTCCCATCCTTTCAAAACAACCTTACAAGCTTTATTGTCCATGGATTTTAGAAAAGCCACCATTCTAACTTTCCACCAATCATAATTTGAACCATCTAACAAAGGTGGTATATTATGGTATCCTCCCTCTTTATCCATAGTACAAGATACTATTCTCCCTAGAGCTCACCCAATATCCAAAACATGGTGTCTGCTCTGATGCCAATTGAAATTCGGGCTCTTACAATATAGAAATCAAGACTGATGTCCTAACACTAACACAATGTCAAGACAAATGTTAATACATCTGTTTCTGAAACAACAACTTTCAGAAGAAGAATTATGCAGGAAAATAAAATACTGAAAGTAAGTTAACACGGTTAATTGTTAACACAGTTTGGTGCAATGTCACCTACTATGGGGGCTTCCAATCCAGGAAGGAAATTCACTATGATAATTTTAGTTCAAGTCCTAAACAATCCGAATTTATAACTTCTCTCCTAACCACTACCTTGTAGAACTTCTACCTAGGAACCTCCTAGATATGACAAACCCCTGTCACTTCTAATCATCACAGTGATACATGCAGTCATAAACCTCGTGACTAGACCAAAGAACCAAATAGAAGACTACACTTCAAATAAGCAATACCTAGTTTTACTTAAAAGCTTAAACTAAGAACAATACTTAACTCTTTTCTTAAAAGCTCATGAGTGAGAATAATAACTTGATATAAAATCAAGTAACAATCAGTCAAACTCAATGCATCAAAAGATACATGAGTGACATATAAAGAACAGAAACACTAAAACCTTAAAAGACTCCAAAAACCCTAATCCTAATGTTACACCCACAGTTTCTTCAATGTTAATGATTGATATTTCAAGCCTAATAAGTCCTTATTTATAGACTCTTGTAGTATGGGCTAGGAGTCTTCAAATCAAATATAATCTTCCCTTTTTAAATCAGCTGTAAGATCTTTAGATAAAAACCAATCTTTTAAAGTTTCCTAAAAATTCTCCAAGATCCTTTTTAATGAAACAAATCGAATATGCACTTGTTTATAATAAATATCATTGACTTGCAAAGAATAATTAGACATGTCCAAAAGGATCTCTAAATATAAATCAAATATGTCAAGATATTAAAACAACAACGCCTTATGTTTAACAGGCCAAGATGTCAAGACATCTGGCACAACATCTGTCTGATACACATGACAGAAGAACCTATCATGATAGGTAGTAAATATGTTATGACATCTTTCTCTACATCAGCCCAAAACCATGTTTTAGGAAAATTTATGCCTAACCTAAAACCATGGATTTAACAAGAAGTTAGTGACGACTGGTATTCTGTCTTTCAAAGACATGGGGAAGAATGTGCAAGAGAAATCTTTTCCTAGCCATTGGGGAGGTACAATTAATATGGTGTACGATTGTCCTGGCTGTAGCGATGAAAAGTTGAGACTAATCAATTGATTGACTTAAGTCATAAAGTGAAAGTCGCCACCGTGGTATTATATTTCCAATGAGAAATGGGAAAAGAGTGAATAAAACCCAAAATAAAATAGAGATCAAGGTACGGGGGTTAGTTATTCAAACAGAAGGTATTATCACCCTAAACATCTACGATATTCACAATAACCTCTTTGAAATTTTGTATATTTGGCTAAAAGAGTCATTGTTTGTTATAAAAATGGTTTGGAAAGATAAAAGGAAAAAGAAATATTTTTTATGATTTTTGATTTAACAAAGCTTCCGATGAGCTATGGGCCTACACACCAATAATGGGCAATGTTGAAGTCTAAACCAATGTAGTTCGGGTAAAAAAGACCGAAATTGGTTTGTTACGATTGGTTTTAACGTAAAAGACATTATGTCTTATCTGAGTGAATAACCAATAAACTATGACAATCATGGTAAAAAGAGAACTTGCTTCATCTATAATATCAAGAACTTATAGCCCGGACCAAGTCAACAAGGCAAGTCTCAACATATAAGTGGAAAGTTACATCAATATTACCATGTTTGTTAAAGTGGTGAGATTTGCAAACACTCAAATAAAAGACTAATATCTTACACTTTTTGAAAGGGTTAAAAAAAAGGTGCACCAAGGAACAAAAAGTTTGAATGAGGTTAATGACTTTTATTCTTTATAAAAGATGTCAAGGTATGATTAAATGGATTAAGGTTTTGATAAAAGGATTTTTTTTTTGAAAATGCATGAACCTAAGTCCAAGTTTATTATGAAAGCGATTCAAGTTTTAAAACAAGAAGAGTTTTGAAATAGAGGGAGAATATTTTGAAATTAAAGAAGACAATACATGACATAATGATGTCAATATTGTGTACCCATCCTTTAGATTAAAGCCACACTCAATGAAGTATCCTAAAGCATAAATTAAAAGCTAAGGTAGAAAAGGTCTAACCAAACAAGAAGACAATACATGACATAATGATGTCAATATTGTGTACCCATCCTTTAGATTAAAGCCACACTCAATGAAGTAATAAGCATCAAATGAATAATAAATGCCTCAGGTTCAAGCTTGCATCAGATGAATTCCATAAAGCAAAGATGACTTGACATGTATCAGATGAATTACTCTTGCATCATATGAAAATTTTAAGTGACACTTGTTTGAAGTGAAGTGAAATAGCTCTGAAACTTGACTTAACTAACACGATTTAAGAATCCTCTAGACTTGATTCTTGTTGGAAAAACTTTAGTGAAGTTTAAGGATGAACAATGAGTTGAGAAATTGGAGCTGAAAACAAAGAAAAGGTGAATTCAAATTTGCAGAAAACTGAGTTGTGGAGAAAATGTGGCAGAGATTTCTTGGATTTCTAAAGCTTGGAGAATGACAAGGAAAGTCATGTATTTATAGTTGAGCATGATGGAAGCATTGGATGGGAGAATTGATCAAGTATTGATGGAATTCATGTGCACCTGCAACTTCATGAAAGTGTGCCTTCCTTCTCTTTAAAACTCAAGCAATTCATGCGTTTTGGAAAACAATTCACTTCAGGCCACTTTGTTAAACATGTTTAAGTGAAATTCGAGCCTTAATTTGGTGATTAGAGGGCACATTAATCAAATGTAGCTCTGACTGCAAGTGGAAATTTCAACTTCAAGGTGCCAACTTCAAAACCATGGTGCAAGCAATGTAGGAAGATTTTTGAAGCCATTCTTGTTGTAATGGAAAGATCTTTCTAAAAGCATTTGAATGTAATAAAAATTATGGATTTTGAAATTTGAGGTGAGAGTTATGCTTCTTGAAAAATGATGAAAATCAACTGATTTTTATACTTAGAAAAATTTCTAAGTATGGAGCTTCAAAATGACCCATAATCTTTTCAAAACATACATGACCTTCCAAGCATAATTAGGTTTTGACCCTTGAAGATGATTTGAAGAATACTCCCTAAAGAGAAATGTGGCATTGAGATCGTCTGAAAATCATCAAAATTGAAGAAGTTATGGTCTTGGGAAGTTGGTGAAAATCACTTGAAAACCCCATGGATGACTTATAATCTTTTCAAAACTTACATAACCTTCCACTCAAGATTGGACTTAGGTCCTTGAAGAGAAGTTAAATAGAACTATTTGAAGATAAATATTTTATTTAGATCCTCTCAAAATCAAAAAAATTGAGCAAGTTATGATCTTGGGAAGTTAGGTAAAGAATTTCACTGATTTCTCAAAAGACTTATAATCCCTCCAAACTTTTGATGATTCTCCAAGCATAATTATCTCTTGCCATATAGAGAAAAGTTATTGGGGATGATGATAGGAGTAAAATGCAAGAAGAACCACTTCAAAATTTTGAAAATTGAGTAAGTTATGTCCTTGTGAACATAAAATCATGAACTTGCCAAATTAAGTCAAACCACTTGAATCAATTTTGAATATCTTGAGCTTTGCTTGTAATGTAAGGCATAATGAAGCACATTGGATCTTGAAATGATGTTATATTGAATCATACTTGATAATGAAGCTCATATATTGATAAAACTTGATGAAGAAGGAATGGAAATAAAGACATGAACCTATGATGTTTCTTGATGAATCAAACCACAAAACCTTGAGATAAACTTGACCAAATGAAGATAAAAGGGGTTTAAGACATGGAATTTTGATGGTAGAAGCATATATATGGAGTTCAATCCTTTGATTCAATGAACGATCAATTGACTGAGGATCAACTCTCAAAATCATAGCTAAGGAAGTGAGACAAATGCACTTTTCTCAACACCTACAATATATAAAAACACAAAAGGGAAACAAAACATCTTTTTGGGTTTAATTAGAGGTTAGTAAACCTAAAACATGTATGTACAAGATAAACAATTAGGGTGCTTAGTGATACCTCAAGGACAAACTTAAAGCAAGGAGAGAGCACAGGGTAAGAGGCAACTCAAAGATTGTGACCTTGATGTGTTGCAAAGATATGTACTGATGAGGGATCTTATGAGCAAAAATTAGGGTACAATAGATGCCCTTCTTTAAGTGTATTCTATCTGGAGATATGAAGGCTAAAATATTTATTTTAACACGATTGAAGATACTTAAATACAAAACAAACCCAATTTTTGGCTCGAAGATACTAGTCAATGTTTATGATTATGGATGCTATATTAGAATGGGAAAGAAACCCCACAGGGGATCAAAAGATAACACTGAGAAAGGGGAAACGTTAAAAACAAGAAGGCTCTTGTCAAGGACAAGGGGATTGAACTCCATTGGGGAAGGTTGTGAAATGAGGAAAACTAGAATCACATGAAGGAAAACAAGCAAAGTGAGAATCCAATGAGGAAATTCTTAACATTGCTAGAAATAAACTATTAGGGAAATAATCTTTTAGAAAAATATTGCGAACTCGAATGGGGAAAGAAATCTAACTCTATTGGAGAAAGCAAACTTAACTCCACTGGTGAAAATAGAACTCAACTCTACTGGGGAAAAGTCCAAAGAGGAGAAAGGGAAAAAAGATAATAAGTGATCTACAAAGTTTCACTGAAGGTAGAGAAATAAAAGATACACCGACTTTTACTAAAGGTGAACTACCAACTTTTACTAAAGGTAGAAAGCTTTCAAAATGGATTTCAACTTCTTCTTTAACCAAGGAATTCCTCTTGGAAAGGGTAATAAACTTCACCTGAATTCTGGGTTTCGCCAAGAATGGTAACAATTTCTTCTTTGACAAAGATATCAGTTAAAAAGGGTAATAAACTTCACATGACTTGTGGATTTCACAAAGAACAGTAACAATTTCTTCTTTGACCAAGATATCACTTGGAAAGGGTGATTAACTTCACTTGACTTCTGGATTTCTCCAAGAATGGTAACAGTTTCTTCTTTGACCAAGATATCATATGAAAAGGGTAATAAACTTCACCTGACTTCTAGATTTTGACAAGAACATTAACATTTTCTTCTTTGACCCATATATAACTTGGAAAGGGTGATAAAATTCAACTTAAATCTGGATTTCACCAAGAACGGTAACAATTTCTTCTTTAACCAAGTCTTTCACCTGGAAAGGGTAATAAACAAGGTCATTAAAAGGTAATCACTTGCTGTAAGAATTCACCAACGAAATATCTCTATCACATCATAGAGAGACAAACTCAAATGGGGATTAGTTCCATCCATATAATAAGCTTGGGAAGAAGGCTGAAGAAAAATCCTTCCACGAGGGATAAACTCAGTGGGGAAGAAGAAAGGATATAAACTTTCTGCTTAAGGTTGACATTCATTACAGAGAGACGATACACACTTTGTGAAGAGGATAAAATATCATCAGAGACATCAAGAAATGCAGATGAGCATGAATCCTTATCCAGCTATGCATGATGTATACATGAATGTATGTCATGTATATGCTGACAAAAAAAATATATTGTACTGGAAATAACCAGAAAAAAAACTTGAGTATACACAACACTCGGATAAATAACATTCAAGATGAAGATCACATAAAAGAGTAAGCAACATACTAAGGAAATAATGTCCTATTTCAAGGATTAACTTCTCTGGGAAAAAGATGTTACCTGATAACAAAGAAAGCATTATATCATAACAATATTCCACAAGGCTACAAGGATATAACAAATGTCTTATAAGCTTCACTGGGAAATAATACACGACCCTTGTTGGGGAAGATAATACCACATCAATATGTAATAGTGTGCCAACAATCTGCTGAAGAATAACTAGAGAAGGCTCCTTGAGGAGAAAACTTCACACTTTGAGATTTGTCCATCCTTGGAACGACTGATTTTTATTCATTTGATTCACAAATCGAAGTAAAACATTTTCACAATTTTTCAAAAACATGATTTATTATTTAAATCTTTTTTTTTTAAATTTACTATCAATAATAAATAAAAAAATTTCAAGCAGAACAAAATAATAATTGAAAAGAAATGGATAAAAGCTCAACTTTATTTTGTTTTTCTTAACTTAGTTAGAAGTTCTTAAAATCATTCAAAAATCAATTAAGTACTTCTTTTATCATTTTGATTATGATAAAAAGGGGGAGAAAGAATAATCATTTTGATTAATATTAATTCTCTAACCTATGAGTTACATGACATTCTAACAGGACATAAACTGTAAAATTACTTAGAATGTGCATAACTTCTATAAAGAGTATTGAAAATGAAATGGCATTCATTATGATAAATCAAGTTTCAAATGTTCTGAGAAAGCATAGATAACCTAATAAGCTTAAAGGTAAATTAATAATGATATATCAGATTCAGAAAGGATAACAATGCTCTTAAGCTCTGAAAGATCATAAGTTTATGATTCAGCGGGAGATTGTTTACCCAGGGGGAGTTTCCAACTCAGGGGGAATTTTCTAAACTCTTACTTTACTTTGTTTATGATTTAACCCTGTAAAATTGATTCATAAAAATACATGGTTTTCTCATCATTAAAAAGGGGGAGATTACAAAAACAAGATTTGGATGTGTGTTTAATCTCTGAGCTTTGATGATAATAAGCATATATTTTATGAAGAACAATTTTAGTTATAATGGTTTCATTGAGTGTGCAGATACATTATTAGAATTCTTGATAATCTTAATCAAGATATCATCAGAATCACTTTATCACTTAGAAGAAGAACCATTGAGTTATATTTCTAATGTAACATCGGTAGTTCTTTGGATGCTGAATATTCAACAAGAAAAGAATCTCAATGAGTTTCCAAGAAGAAAGAGTTTCTGATAAGCTGCTGCTCCAAGATCAGAAATCAAGACTGCACAAGAAACAAGTTTCTAACACAGAAGATTAGAAGTCAAGATTCGTTCTTTAGAAGAGCTGATGCTTGGATTTTAAGGAAGAAGTTAATATTTTAAACACATATGAAGAAAGATTCTACTCCAAGGTCAGAAGTCAAGATTTGTTCATTAGAAGAGTTGTTGCTCAGATTTTTGAAGACAAAGTCAAGATTCTGAAGACTCAGAAAGTTCATGGAATATGAAACTTCACTCAACATCAGAAGTATGCCATCAAAATAAATGATGAAAGAAAGAAAGGTCTTTTGGACTCATATCTAATCAACATCTCAAAGTCCATTAGAAGAAAAGATCAAAGGATGATATCTTCTCAAGCCAATCTACTCAACAAAAGTAATATTCGTCAGAAGACAAATTTCATCAGAAAGACCACTACACTAAACAGAAGAAATATTATGACCGTTTCTTTAGAAACATCAACAATTCCAAGGAATGCTAAATGTTAATTAGAAATGGAATCAATCCAAAGATCAAGAGATCATAAAGAAGGAATTCAACGTCAAAATCAGGTGTATGGATATCAGTTGTTACTTCAAAAATCAAACATCAGATATGAAACTTAGAAAAGTTGATTATCAAGGTATTAAGACTAGGTCAAGATAAAGTAGATCAGAAGAGCTTTCACTCAAATAAGTTGTTCATCAGATAAGCGGTTGCTTATATATCTAAAGAAAATAATCAAATATCTGAAAGACTATGACTCTACAACAAATAAGAATCATCTAGATCATGATTACTCCTGAATCAAAATCAATCAAGCTAGAAGAAAAGAATCAATGCTCAAGAATTCAAAGACTTGAGAATTAGATAGGTTGTTGTCATAATATCTGACTTCAAGGTCCATCATCAGAAAAGATTTTGATATCTTCATTAAAAAAGCTTTCACGTAAAATCACAAGACTTGTTTCTCGGATAGGTTGTTGTCGATCATTCTGAAAACAAGAATCCACTATTGAAAGTACCTAAAGAGTAACATCTTCTCAACATAATCTTCATCTATCATATCAAAAAATAAATATGCCTTCAAGAGTAGTTCTAGTTCTCAAGAAAAGCTTTATGTTTCAAACAGGCTATTGCCCATAATTATGAAGACAAGATTTGGTTTTGACCACTCTTATGTTCCTGCGCTACAACAAAAAAGTAGCTTTTGAGCTACTCATCAGTAAGTCATCAGAAGAACAAAGACAAGTGATTGATCTCTTCCAAGCTTAATAATTCAAAATCAGAAGTACATCATCAGAAGATTAAGATCAAGAAATTATTCAAGAAGAAAATAGCACAATGATAGTGTTATTCAAATAAGTTGTTCTACCACTGATCTACGCTATTTACTACAAGCAGCATGTATAGAAAAGTGATGTTTTGTACTGTTCCAAACCTCTCTTGAATATATCTGTTGGAAATTAACCATTGGAAGGACAAAAGACTTCTCTATCCTTACAATGACTATTTTATTTGAAAGTTATAAAAGGAGAAATATGATATGAATAAAAGTTGCTGGAAAGTGATGAATACATACATTGTTGGAGTTGTTACACAAACCATACTAAATCTAACCAAATAATATGAAGAAGAAGAATTCTAGAATATGTTATTAAAAATTATAAATCATATACATCTTGGGTAGAATTATGAAAAAGCAAGGAGTTGTTGCTCATATCTTGCTTAATGAATAAAGAAGATGAAGATGAAGAATTCTACAAGATGTCATTCAAACTATCAATCACATACATCTTGAAGGAATTATGAAGAAGAAAGGATTTGTTTCCAATAGCTTGCTCAACGATGAAGATGAAGACAAGAAGACTACAAGATGCTGAACTTTGAAGAATGGAAAAACACAAGAAGGGGGGTTTGAATTGGGGTTTTAAAACTTTAAGAAAAAAACACGTTGGCTATCCTGGTTCGTTTGAACTCAAACTACTCCAGTCCACCGGTCAAGGTGATTTCGCCTCTCTCAACGATGTCTTAATCCACTAATAAAAACTTGATTACACAGCTACTATGAAAACCGTCAAAGTATTCTTGAGTTTAAACCACAACCCGATTTTCTCAAGGAATTATATTATACAATATTTAAGAGAGTGTACAAAAAGTGTTTTCTAATAAAATAGTATCACACAAGTGATGTTTTATACAAATGAAATTCAGTACGTTGAAGGTGATGAAAATGACTCGTTTATTGTGCACTGAAAATCGTAAACGATTTCTCCTTCAAGCTTTGTTTATATAGGCAACACATGTGGGAGCATTTGGAATGTTGATAAATAGTAATTAAAGAGCTTTCCAAAAATAGATATTCTTGTTCCCTTTCATCCGTTACTTTTGAATAGCCATAATTGATTTGCAACGCTTCAGAACATGCTTTCTTCGGAAGATGAATGTTACCGTTACTTCTTTCTAGAACTGTATGAATCAGAATAACAGAGTTCCTGTTCGCAGCCTTTAGGAATTCAAAAGTTGCATCCGTAGAACATTTTTATAAAGATGTATTGAATCAGAGTTTAAACAGCTATCTAACTCATCCTATGTGCATCTTCCATCAGAACTTCTCTGTAAAACAAAATATATATTTAGGGAGCATAATTGTTCTTTGAGTGTTTGTTGTCATCAAAACTCTTACAAGGGTTATGGACTCAAACTATGTTCTAACAATCTCCCTGTTTTTGATGATAACAAAAACTTGGATATTTCGATAGAAACGTAAAGAACATAAAGTATTTATAGTCTCCCCCTGAGTTGAATACTCAGATAAAGAAGAAATACTTCCCTGAAGATTATTCTGATAAGAGCTTTTGAGAAAAGAAACTATGATGCATCCACTTCTGTCCTTAACAGAGTTTGTTCCTGTTTTGCTTTCAGAAAAAAAATAGTAGAAGTTATGATATTCAAAATGTTTGAGACTGAGTCTCGATACTGTTATATTAGAAATATCTTACGTTCTCCCCCTTTTTTGTCAGACATCAAAAAGAAATAAAAACACTTTAAGCAATAAAAAATGGTGTGTATTCAAAAGGATTTCAATAAAACAAATTCTGAAGAAAATAAAAAAATAAAGAAAATAAATTTGAGAACTAAGTTTGAGGTGGTGGAAGTCGTGTGAACAGGGCTTCCAATAAACTCTTGATCTGACTGTTTGATTCCTCTTACTTTCCAAGCATCCCCTTAATTTCCTTTCATGTATCATCCTGCTTGTCTAGCCTTTCCTTAAATACATCATTCTCTTTCTTCAACTCCTCCAGAGTTTGCAGCACAAGAGATGAAGATGGTATATTAGCAGAAAGTACCACCTTTTCAGAGAAAGCGGCAGCTGATTCCGACTCAAGAGCTTCTTCAACTTCCTTTCCTTTGTCTTGAAACCTAACTAGAGGCAGAGGATCAGAGGATGGTTCATTACATTTTGTTGGTTGATGATCTTCCCAAGGGACATTGTCGAGCAGAAGGAGTGGCTTCTTTTCCCAGTGACGCAGAACATGACCTTTGAAGATATTCAGATGATCATAGAAGCTCTGTTGAACAATTTCATAACTTAGCTCCTTGAGTTTCTGGGATTTAGAGTTGAACCATTTTCTAAACTAGTTCAATTGAGAATCAGAAGCAACATGATTAAGATTCTCTAAGCAAGCTAACTTCAGAGATTTAACCCATTCTTGTATTTCTGTTTCAAAAATCAGCAAAGGTTTACCAACATCTACTTTGGAGATTTTTGGTTTTGGTTTTGGTACAGATATTTTTTGAGGGCTTGTGACAAGATTTTCTAGAGCTTCTAAGTCTATAACAGTTCGAAGGGGATCTTCTAGGAGGTTGTTTGGAGAGGGAGAGTCAGGAATAACAATGGGTTAATGTGGTGTATTTGGTGGAGTGGATTGATAAGGAGATGAAATATCTGGGATGGAGTGGATTGTGAGTGGTTGTGATACCATGAGAGGGCAGGTGATTCCAGAAATGGATGTTGTGGTATTAGAGTCAAAATTTGGATTTTCTGTGTGGGGAGCTTCAAACAGCGGATCAAATTGATCAATATCAGAAAGAACTTGATAAAGTTCAGGCTGATTTTGGTCAAGATGGGTAGTAGGTGGATTGTTCAGAAAGTTATCTAGAGATAGTGAGGGGTCAAATTCAATGTCAAAGTCATCAAAAGTTTGTGGTGATGGATCTTCTATGGGTTCTGGAGATGTAGGGTTTTTAGATGTTGATATCAGTACTAATTCAATAACAGAAATAAAAGATGGATTAACTTTCTTTTTAGCAGCCTTGGGAATCTTCTGAGAAGTTCCTTCTACAGCAACTTTCCTTTTCCTTGATTTTCTGGGAGCAATTTCCAGAGGTTGTTGTCTCAGATCACAGATGTTTACTTCTGGATTTGTCCCATCCCTTTTACAAGAATCCAGATACCTGAGAATAATCTTTGGAGAAGCATCTGTTTAGGTAAAGAGTGGAAAGTCCTTCAGAGGTACTCTTCTATTTGTAATGACTTCCTTGGTTGTTATTGCTCGATCCTTCTTGATGGTTTCAATGATCTTCATCTTCTTCGGGTTCTTAGCGTTGATAGGTTTACCAGTACAAGCTTCCAGAGTGTTGACTTATTGAGCTTCAGTCAAATGTTCTATCAGTTTGTTTCCTGTCAGAATATCTGAGATGAGTCTGTCCAGAGGAATCCAGTCTCTCTTTTTTCTTTCTTCTTCTCTTGTCTCTTTGATGCTGGTCTTTAGATGATTAAATAGAAGATAAGGAAGATTAACCTTTGATTTTGTTGCTATGAAATACAGAAGATACTGCTGATCATTATTTATATAATTTGAAGAACTTATGGGTTTTCTTTGATTGATGCAGCCCAAAATGATTTTTGACCAAATTTTGAGGTAGTCTTTCAGATCTTTGATTTTGTTGGAAGGTTGGACAGAAGTAAGAATCTCTTTTGTAATATTTGTTAGGTCTGAGCTTTTGTCATCCATATCGCTGCAACGAATACCTTCGCCATCGTGGCCTATTAATTTCCCGATGAGATCTTCAGAGATTACTATTTTCTTTCCCGTCACAAAAGAAGTGACCTGATGATTTGAAGCAGTAGCATGAATCCATAATTCTTTAACCAGTCTTGGACAAATTGGACCCAGTAGACGATCAAAATACTTTGTCCATCCTTGAAATTCAACATCAAGAGTCAAATTGTATCTGTTTTCCTTCATACTGACGAAGTCCACAATGAGTTCACACAGAACTTCCAGCGAATCAATGGGAGTTAGGAGTGTTCTTGATCGTTCTTCGTACCTTTCTGCTATTGAGGAAGAAGAGCCATGAACTCTTTGAGAGCTTTGAGCAATTTGTTGGGAGGAATCCATTGTTCACACAAACGTTTTAGGGTTTTGAAAGATTGAACACAAGTAAGAGAGAAAAAAGGAATTGAGAGTGAAAAAGTGATAGTGAAAGTGAGAAATGAATATATAGAAAAATAGGAAACTTAATTAACAAGAAAAGGGTAAAAAAATGATTACTAGCATTAATGATTCCTGAAAAGAAGAATGACGTAGAGATATGAAACAGTTACCGATACGACATGAGTCTCAATGCATCCAATCAACGTTTCAGTCTCTTCAGAATTTGAACACGTGTTCAAACTTAGAAGAAATCCTTATGAAAAGATGACAAATGTTGATATTGTGAACTGAAAGCCTATCTTTGAAATGAACCATTTGGAGACTGTTCAGATCTTCTTAGATAGATCCTGATACAACTTTCCTTCTTACTTATGAAGAATTATTTATCAGATGTTCACACAAAAAAACATAATGTTCTGAGGATTAATGTATACATAAATAGAACTATCATTCGGGGCATAATTTCATGCTGAGATGTTTCAGAATGAAGTTAAACCTATCTTCAGAAAGGGGTTTTGTGAAAACATCAGCCCATTGATGGTATGTGTCTATAAATTTTAATGAAAGAATTCCTTTCTGAATATAGTCCCTAATAAAATGATGTTTTATTTCTATAAGCATAGTCGTAGAATGTAAAATAGGATTTTTTGAAAGACATATAGCAGAAGTGTTGTCACAGAGTATACAAATGTTAATCTCAAATATGTTGAAGTCTTCAAGTTGACTTTTCATACAGAGCAGCTGTGTGCTGCATGTAGCTGCTGCTATATATCTAACTTCAAAAGTTGACAATGCAATGATGGATTGCCTCTTACTGGACCATGAGATAAGATTTTCTCCCAGAAATTGGTAGCTCCCAAAATTACTTTTCCTTTCTATTCTGTCTCCAGCGAAGTCAACACCATAGTACCCTACTAATTTAAATTATTTGGTTTTTCTATAACAAAGACCAAGATTAGTAGTACCTTTCAGATACTTGAAAATTCTCTTAACAGTTGTTAAGTGAGATTCTCTAGGATCTGATTGGAATCTAGCACACAGACAAACACTATACAGAATATCAGGTCTTGAAGTTGTTAAATATAAGAGAGAACCAATCATACCTCTGTAGATCTTCTGTTCTACCTTCTTACTTACCTTTTCCTTCTCCAGAATGCATGTGGGATGCATGGGAGTTTTGGTTGGCTTACATTCTGATAAGTCAAATTTCTTCAGAAGTTCTTTTACATATTTTCTTTGATGTATGTATGTTCCTTCCGGAGTTTTATTATTTTGGATGCCTAGAAAGAACTTGAGTTCTCCCTTCAAGCTCATTTCAAACTCTGCCTGCATAGACTTAGCAAATTCTCTTCCCAAAGAGGCTTTAGTAGATCCAAAAATAATATCATCTACGTAAATCTGACAAACTAGAATGTCATTTTTAAATAGTTTACAGAATAAAGTTGTGTCCACCTTCCCTCTGGTAGAATCATTTTCTAACAAAAAACTACTTAGTATTTCGTACCAAGCTCTGGGAGCTTGTTTCAGACCATATAGTGATTTCTTTAGTTTATAGACATATTATGGATGTTTTGAATTTTCAAAGCCAGGGGGTTGGTGCACATAAACTTCTTCATCAATGTAACCATTTAAAAATTCACTTTTAACATCCATCTGATAAAGAGTGATGCTATTATTTACAGCAAAAGAAATTAAAAGTCTGATAGATTCTAACCTGGCGACTGGAGCAAAGGTTTCTCTATAGTCTATCCCCTCTTACTGACTTTAACCTTGTGCCACCAGTCGTGCTTTGTGTCTGATGACTTCTCCTTGTTCATTCAGTTTGTTTCTGAATACCCATTTGGTAATATTGATGTTGAACCCTTTTGGCTTAGGAACTTGATCCCAAACATCATTTATGATGAATTGGTTTAATTCTTCCTGCATTGCAAGTATCCTGTCATTTTCCAGAAGAGCTTCGTCAATGGAAGTTGGCTCAATCATAAACACTAATCCCATGAGAGATTCTTCAGAATATTTGAATGTAGATCTTGTTCTGATTGGGTCTTCTTTCTTTCCCATAATTTTGTTTTCCGATTGAGCTAAACTGCTTCTGGATTTTCTTTTCTGGAAAGGCTCTTCAAACTTTGTTGTAATGTTTGTGACATCTTCTTCTAGAGTTGACTATAATTCTTTGTTAGAAACTTCTGATGCAATGTCTTAAGTACTTGTAAATTGGACTTCTATATCTGCAAAAGTTTTATGCTGCTTTGACTTTTGAGAGCCAAGCTTATCATCAAATCTGAAACTGATGGACTCTTCTACAATTCGTGTTTCTGTGTTATATACTTTATAGCCTCTTGAGCATTTAGAGTATCCTAACATGAGACACTTTTGTGATTTAGATTCAAACTTGTTCATATGTTCTTTAGTGTTCAGAATAAAAAAAAGTACATCCAAATGGATGAAAATAAGAAATGTTGGGCTTTCTGTTCTTCCACAGTTCATATGGAGTCTTATCCAGAGTAGGTATTATGGAGATTTTATTCTGAATGTAAAATGTTGTGTTGGTTGCTTCTACCCGGAAGTTCTTAGCAATGTTAGTCTCGTTGATATGGTTCTGGCCATTTCTTGTAAAGTTCTGTTATTTTGTTCTATAACTCTATTTTGTTGAGGAGTTCTATGACAAGAAAATCATGTGAGATCCCATTCTCATTAAAAAATAGTTCAAATTTTTTATTTTCAAATTCTCCACCATGATCACTTATGACTTTAACAATTCTAAGATCTTTTTCCTTTTAGACTTGGTTACAGAAGGCAAAGAACACAAAATGTGATTCGTCCTTATGTATTAAGAACTTTACCCATGTCCATCTGCTATAGTCATCTATGATCACTAATCCATACTTCTTGCCACTAATGGATGCAGTTTTCACGGGTCCAAATAGATCTATATGCAGAAGTTCTAATGGTCTAGAGGTAGAAATAACATTTTTGGTTTTGAAAGAAGGTTTTACAAACTTTCCTTTTTGACATGCTTTACACAGAGCACCTGAGCTGAACTTCAGGTTAGAAAGTCCTCTGACCAAATTGAGTTTGTTAATCTGAGATATTCTTCTCATACTAACATTCCCCAATCTTCTGTGCCAGGCTCATATCTCATCGTTAACAGACAATAGGCATTTTACATTCTGACTTTTTAGTTCAGGAAGTTTTATTTCCTAAATGTTGTTCTTTCTCTTTCTATTAAAGAGGACAAATCTATCTTTCTAACTAACTACTTTGTAGGACTTTTAATTGAAGATTATATCATAACTGTTATCACTTAATTGACTTATGGATTACAAGTTATGCATTAATCCATATACTAACAAAACATTAGTTATAGAAGGAAGTGTACCATTACCAATAGTTCCAAAGCCAGTAATCTTCCCTTTATGATTACCTCTGAAACCTACGTAGCCTCCATATTTAAGCTCCAGGCTTTGGAACATATGATTTCTACCTTTCATGTGTCGAGAGCATCCAAATTCCAGGTACCAAGATTGGTGTTTCAATCTTGCTGTTAAAGACATCTGCAACATAGGCAATTTTATCCTTAGGTACCCATATCTTTTTGGGTCCTTGTTTGTTGGAGTTACCAAAATTCTGTTTGAATTTTGGTTTAGCAGAAAAAGAATTACTAGTATACTTTATGTCATGTGTGTGCCTGTGATACGGTGGTAGAACCGACTGTTTAATACTAGTTTTGCATTTTGTGTTTGCAAATATTGCAGTAAGCAAGAGTCGCCACTGACTTTCCTTTTATCCAAATTAAGGAAATGCTAAAAAGAACAGAAAAATACCTTTTTGAGATTATTCTGAGTAAGGGGGGTAGATTATGAAAAGGGAAGGTGTTAGCACCCTTTTCATCCGTAGTTATCTACGGGCTCTTAGATGCTTATCTCATTTTTAGAAATACCTTGTGCTTTTGTGTCTTTTTGAAAAGTATTTTGAAATTGCCTTAGTGTGGCGATTCGCTTTATGATAACTCTTGTATCAGTCCTCAACAGTGTTGATAAAGCGTTTGAAAATTTTTTTTGAAAAGTTTTGGTGTATGTGTGAAAATTTTGTTTTGAGCAAGCATCTAGGAACTCTCTACTTATACTCGAAAGGGTTGTTCTTTTCCTCCTATCCTTTAGACAGTGTTATCCTACTATTAGAGAGTATGTAGCCCTATTGTTGGATGTTTGATGGACATTCGTTGGTCATCGTACAATCATAAAGGCAACATGTAAAGATGCTTCAGCAACACTGTACGGTCATCGAGGGACTATGATCTTTTGATTTGAGGGTCTTTACTAAAGCGTCCCCGTTTCGAGATAAATGACTGTTTTATTGAAGGAAACAAGAGTGGGGTACCCTAGAATTGTATATGTGCAATGTGCGTTATGTTCAATTATTTTAATCTTTTTGTTAGGTTTTCTAGTATTTTGTTATTAGTCTTGTCATGCAATCCTAGTTACTAGCAGTTAATATGTACAGAAAATAAAGTGCGAAAATATAACCCTACACTATTACATGGCTTCGGGGAGGGGATATTTACAATATACATAAATTTGGGGGAATAAAAATAAAGAGAGTAGATAAAATCCTATTAACTATTACATCCAGTGTACAAGTACAATAATGTAAAAATATGAAAGAAAGTAAATAACGCGCGAAAGTTAAAAGTACGTCTAAAAATCTAGTAAGTAAAAATGAAATAAGAGAATCTTTTTATTGTTTATTTTTGTTCAGAAAATATTTGAATTAAATAAACCTAGGTGTAGTTGATTTAAATTGATAAAATGAAATTAAAATAATTAATTTGATTAATTTACAAAATCAAAAATCAATTAAAAAACCCTAAGACTAATTTTTTTGTTATGATTTTTTATTTGATTTGAAGTGAATTTAAAATCAATAAAGAAATGAGTGTAGCAAAGTTAATGATACGAAGAGCCCTCATTCGATTCCAGGTAAAACTTGGCCTTTCGGTTCAGGGAAGAATGATGGTTTTCGATTCATGGGGACAAGCCTTCGATCTTGTGAAGACAGGCCTTCGATCCAGTAAAGAACGTCGCTGGAGGTGCCTGATGACTTTTTCTGTGGAGGAAAGCACTAAAATCTATAGGAAAAAGTGTTAACAATACAAAAGCATGACTTGGACGTGAATCCAGGTCTTTTTCCAAATTTGACCTCCCATTAATTAGACTTCTTTGATTTCGAATTTGGGCTCGTTTGCCTTAGAAAAACCATGGTCTCTTGGGATTCGATGAAAATCACATATCGTGCCTTCTATCTTTGTATGTACATAAGAACGATGTGCTATATTATATCTTAGGCATGAATCAGACACTAGGAAATATCAGTACATCATGAAAACAAAAACACGAATTTAAAATTTTTCCAAGGATGAGATGCTTCGACTTGGGCGTGAATTGGCTAGTGTTTGGGAATACTTCCTGTAGACTTCAGATAGTGAATGGAGCATTGATGGAAATTCCTTTGATTGGGACCACTTATGAGGATTTTGATACCTTTGGGGTGGTTTATGGGGCAGCGTATGCGTGTAAAATAATATGTGTCTCTGATCCTCCCTGGGATTATGTTTGTTGTCACCTTATATAGAGGGGATGAAGAGGACAAGAAGGCTAAGAGGTAAACAACCATTACATTGGTGTTTTAAGGTCAAGAATACCATTTTGAAACATTGCAAAAGATGCGGAATTCTTGTCCCTTTTTGAATTTGAATGAACCTGGATATTTGACTGTCGAATGCCTTCAGTCCCCGCCCTTCGATTGGCCTCAAGTTGCTTCCTTTGACTGGCTTTGGTTTCACCTTTATAGTTCCTTTGATTGAGTTTGTCCACCTCAATTCGAATTGCTCAGGTCTTGATCCGAATTGTATAAGGCCTTAACATCCTGGCCTCTTTGATCAGTCTGCTTCTACATTGATTGCTTGATCTTGTTGATATGCTCATCTAAATATATCTTTCTATGATACGTAAATCAAAGAACACCCTGTTAACATGTCTTCGAAGTACACCTTATCCTTGCTCTTCGATTGGCCTACAGTTGTCTCCTTCGAATGACTCTAATTCTCATCATTGGGGCTTCTTTGATTGAGCCCCACTATTTTCCTTAGCTGCTTGATTCGAATAACCCAAATGAAAACTTCATTCTGGCCAATCGAAGCCTCCTTTGTCATGAATTTAATGGTGCATGAGGCTTGGGTTGGGCAACATATATTCTCTTTCCCAACAAGCAGCTTGAACCAAGCCTCATCAAAAGGAAAAAAAAGAGTATGTTTCTAACAAATATGTGTCTTTAGAGCAGACCAAACATATGTCCTTCAAAGGCAATATTTGTGTGTTCATAATGTGGCAATATTATGCTTTTGAAACGAAATTCATCATGAAGAGGGAACCTTTTGCCTTGTGAATTAAAGGTAAGTCCGGAGAAACCCTTTGCCTTGTGAATTGAAGGCAAGTCGAAAGGGGCCTTTTCCTTGAATGAAGTTGGCATGCTGGAACCACTGTTTTGTGAGTCAAAGTAAGCATGCAGGAGGTCACTCATGGTGGATCGAAGGGAGCTTGCAGGGGGTTCTCTCCTGAATGAAACTTAGACTAAGGCTTGATCGAAGGGGAATCAACGCACAATCGAAGCTAATGGGCCAATGCTTGGTCGAAGGGTTTTAGAAGCCCAATTGAAACTCCTTGTCCAGATGCTAATCAAAGGATATTGGTGACATGCCAATCGAAGAATCTTTTTTACATGCCAGTCGAAGGATATTGCTGACATGCCAATCGAAGGATACTTAAACATCATTTAAAAAAATTCATTTTCTTTGGGCAAGTGTTTGTGACCACCCATATAAGAGAAGAAATATTGGTAAATATGAGAGGGAAAATATTGCGGTACAATAGCTGCCCCTGTTCATTCTTCTTAAACCTGAGGATTTAGATTGGCTTGTCTGCCTTTCGTGATCTGAAGGTGAAAGATGATTGAACACTAGAGTTCCCAGAAATTTGCACTCGCATGAAATAACACTATTAGTTAATGATGACGGGAATGTGCTTACATATGCCATTTAGAGAAGATGACAAAGTTATCATAGATGGGCTTAAAGATGCCATTCAAAATAGATGTTGATTTCACACATGGTCCCTCTGGGGGTTCCTGTTCTTGCTGTCTGAGGAGGAGTCCTCTGGGGAAAGTGGGTTTCTGGAGTTCTAGTGCTTGAGGAAACTCTGTGGGGAATAGAGTCTAGGAACTTAAATTGTCTATTACTCTACTGGGGAAGCTATCTCTTGACTGGAGAGATGAAATTTTTCTGCTTTCTGGTCGAAATCCCAGGCTTCACAGTAACTTACTGAGGATAACAAAAGTTGACTGTTATCTGGTCATATTCCAGGCTTCACAACTATCTACTGAAGGTAGTTTTCCTGTCTGGTCATGTAGATAGTTTTCTTGTCTGGTTTCAGGTGTTAACCTACAAATGAGCTATTCAAAGATAGTTCGCCTGGCTTGTTACAGGTATTAATCCGGGACTTGAAAATTGTCGATCACTGAGATAGTGGTCCTGGCTTGTTACAGGTATTAATCTTCAATCTTTTTATGTAGATGGTTCTCCTGGCTTGTTACAGGTATTAATCCACAGTCGATCGTCCACAGATAGTTCTCCTGGCTTGTTACAGGTATTAATCTGGAACTTGAAAATTGCTGGTCGTTGAGATAGTTCCCCTGGCTTGTTACAGGTATTAATCTCTAGCCTGAGAAAGAAAGATAGTTTTCCTGGCTTGTTACATGTATTAATCTTCAATCCCCTTATGTAGATAATTCTCCTGGCTTATTAAAGGTATTAATCCACAGTCGGTCATCCACATATAGTTCTCCTGGCTTGTTACAGGTATTAATTTGGAACTTGTTTTGCTGGTCACATAGATAGTTTCCCCGTCTGGTTTCGGGAAATAATCTGTAGCCTGTTGTATTTGTTGGTAAACCCGTCTTGTTTCGGGAGCTCATACCACTTGGGCGTGCATATAGTTTCCCCGTATGGTTTCGGGCATTAATCTTTGACCTGCTATAAAAGTTGATAGTGTTTGTCTGTCTTCTAATTTAACCTGAAAAGGTAAAATCAATTTCATGCGATGTCATGATGTATGAATTTCGTGATGCTCACAAAATAAATGAGATAATGATATATGTCTTTGTATGCACATGCCATGATGTATGAACATGTAATGTCGTTGTGCAATATTTTTGTCTGGGAAAATAAATCCCTGACTGCTATTGAAGAGTACCGGGAAGCTGAATCCCGGACTACTGTTAGTGAGTGAAGAAAGTGATTCTTCAATTTCCGCTGGGGATAATGAATGGAGATAGTTTTGTTGGCAATTCCCTTTCTCTGCCAAGGATTTTCGACTTCTGTTTGAGAATGATTTTGCCGAGGGGAAGAGTTCTGTTGGAAGATTTCACCAATTTGGAGAAATAAACTCCGCTATGGGATGAACTTCCATAGCTAGAGAAATAAACTCTACTGGGGATAAGGCTTTATAAACTACTTGCGATTTATAAAACTCTATTGCGGAAGGTGAACTCCATAAACTACTTGGGGATTTTGTTAAAATCCTGTAGGGGAATCTTGAGAAGCTTGGCGACTTCACTGGGGGATTTTGGAGCAGTAATTGGAGATTTTTCTCTACGGGGATATGAGAACCCGACACCATTAAGCTGCATGCTGAGAACATGGTTGTGCCCTTGTAGTAGGATATCTCTGCCTCTGTACCCATTGGAGAAAATATCTGCCGGCGAAAACCTCAGCAGGGATCTTGTGGATGGCCCTTAGATATTGTCTCATTTCTTAAAGTCATTAGAAATTATCTTTCTGTTTTTTATGCTTGTATTTGTAAGCAGTAATCACATTCAAATGCATATGTTCAAGAATAATCACTGGACGTTTTCACACACAAAACAGAAAAAAAACAGAAGTTTTACACTTTCAACGGGATAGTTTGTATTAACTTGAGTAAGCGTTTTTGTACAAGGAGACAAACATCCTAGTAGGAGAATGTCATCGTAAGAATAAAAATTATACAAAAGATAGTATACAAATAAAGACATCTATGTGAAATAATCCCATTGGGTTCCCATTCTGCTATTGCCTTTATGTCCTTGAGCATCTCATCACTTTCGTTGCTTGTCCGAAGCTGATTGGATTGATTAGTACCGCTTGATCTTGATGTTGATATTGAAGATTGGTTGTAAGGTGTTCCAACGTGACATATTTATACGCTTTAAATCCCTAACTTTTTCCTGGACCTCCCTTTCGGGTTTTCAGTCCACCGGAATACCCTTTTTTGCCCAAGCCGCCTTTTCAGGTTTTCGACTTGCCGGGTGTATAGATTTTTTTATGTATATCCATAATTTTTTCCCGAACCCGTTTGGTTCGCCGAGATGCCCTAATTTTTTCCTAGGAAAGTCGACCTAGCGGGTCTTTGTTTATGTATAATATCTTTTAACTATGTCTGCATTTATAGGGTGCGGAAGGTCGTCACTGTCCATAGTTGTTAAGATCATGGCTCCACCAGAAAATATGCTCTTGATCACAAATGTCCCTTCGTATGTGGGGGTCCATTTTCCCTTGGGATCCCCTTGCGGCAGTATGATGCGCTTGATTACCAGGTCACCGGCCTAATATACCTGACGTCTGACTTTCTTGTTAAAAGCTTTGATCACAAGTTTTTGGTACATCTGACCATGGCAGACAGCTGTGAGCCTCTTCTCGTCAGTCAGGTTTAACTGGTCAAGTCGAGTCTGGATCCATTCATCTTAACTCAGCCATGCATCCTTCATGATTCTCAAGGAAGGGATCTGGACTTCAATGGGCAGGCCAGCTTCCATACCGTATACCAAAGAGAAAGGAGTAGCCCCTATTGATGTGGCATTGTGGTGCGGTAACCATGAAGAGAAAATGGTAACATCTCACACCAATCTTTATATGTCACCGTCATCTTATGTATGATTATCTTGATATTTTTGTTAGCAGCTTCAACAACGACATTCATCTTTGGCCGGTAGGGAGAAGAGTTATGATGCTGGATTTTGAATTGCGTGTAGAGCTCGGTGATCATAGTGTTATTGAGATTGGTACCATTATCTGTAATGATTCTTTCTAGAATACCGTACAGACAGATAATGTTATGTTTGATGAATCGGGCCACAATGTTCTTGGTAACATAAGCGAATGAAGCTGCCTTGACCCACTTCGTGAAGTAATAAATGGTAACTAGGATAAAGTGGTTTCCATTAGAAGTCGTAGGTTTGATTTCCCCAATCATGTTGATGCCCCACATTGCAAATGGCCAAGGGGAAGCCAAGACATTTAAAGGAACTTGAGGTACATGTATCTTATCATTATAGATCTTTCATTTGTGACAAGTTCGCAAATGCTGATAACAGTCTGCTTCCATAGTGGACAAGTAGTATCCTGCCCACAAGATCTTTTTAGCCATTGAGTGCCCACTAGAATGAGTGCCAAAGGTACCTTCATGCAAATCAGCCATAATATTTTCTGTCTCACTCTTGTCTACACACCGAATCATGGTAGAATCATGATTGCGCTTGTAGAGAATTTGTTACTGAGAAAGAACTTAGCAGAGAACCTTCTTAGGAACTTCTTATCATTGACTGAATCTCCCTCAAGGTATTCTTGGACTTCAAGATGTCTTTTGACTTCATGGAACCAGGTTTTTCCACTACTTCTTCAGTACTAATCTCTTGACAGTATGCTGGCTCTTCCATTCTTTCAATGGTGATCTGAGGAGCCTCATTATCCCATTTGACCTTGAACATGGATGACATTGTAGCTAGCGCGTCTTCTAGTTGGTTTTCCTCTCGTGGAAAATGCTCAAAGGTGATTTCTTCAAAGTAAGGAATCAGGGATAACACGTGCTCTTTGTACGGGATGAGATTAGGATGCTTCGTGTCCCATTCTCCCTTGATCTAGCTGATTACCAAAGTCGAGTCTCCAAACACATTTAGGAACTTGATCCTTAAATTCATTGCAGCTTTGATACCCGTGATACATGCTTCATACTCAGCTATGTTGTTGGTACAATTGAAACATAGCCTAGAAGTGAAAGGAGTATGACGGCCTTCAGGAGATATGATCACAAAACCGATGCCATTATCAAGAGCGTTGGAAGATCCATCAAAAACCATAGTCCATTGGGATCCTTTTTCAGGTCCTTCATCCAGTCCAAGTTCTTCATAATCAGTTGCTAACATGATGTTCTCCTTTGGGAACTCAAAATTCATGGATTGATAGTCATCCACAGCCTGATGAGCCAAATTATCAGCTAGTACACTTACCTTAATTGCTTTCTGGGTTGTGTATTGAATGTTGTATTCGGTCAGGATCATTTGCCATCTTGTTATTCTTCCGGAGAGAGCGGGCTTTTCAAAGATATATTTTATAGGATCCATTTTAGATATCAATAAGGTAGTATGAGTCAACATATATTGTCTTAGTCGGCGAGCAGCCCATGCCAAAGCACAACAATTTTTCTCGAGCAGTGAGTCTCTTGTTTCACAGTTGGTAAACTTTTTTCTAAGGTAGTATATTGCATGCTCTTTTCGACCAGACTCGTCATGCTGCCCCAACACACACCCTATTGAGTTCTCTAATACTGTTAAGTACATGATCATAGCTCTTCCTTCAACTGGTGGCATCAAAATTGGAGGCTCTTAGAGATATTCCTTGATTTTGTCAAAGGCATATTGGCAATCGTCATTCCACTTCACTGCTTGATCTTTCTTCAGTAATCTGAAGATTGGCTCACAAGTAGCGGTCATATGTGAAATGAATCTGGCAATATAGTTTAGGCATCCCAAGAATCCCATAACCTCCTTCTCAGTGCGAGGAGTCAGAATTTCTTGTATAGCTTTGACCTTTGCAGGGTCTACCTCAATACCTTTTCCACTGACAACATAACCTAAGAGCTTACCTGATCTTACTCTGAAGGTGCACTTATTCGCATTCAGCCTCAGTTTTTATTTCTTTAGCCTGCCAAATAGTTTCTGTAGGTGATCAAGGTGCTCCTCTTCAGTATAAGACTTGGCTATCATATCATCAACGTAGACCTATATCTCGTGATGGATCATATCGTGAAACAAAGGTACCATGGCACACTGATAGGTTGCCTCGACATTCTTTAGTCCAAATGGCATGACCTTATAGTAGAAAGTGCCCCAATGTGTGACTAAGGTCATTTTATCCATGTACTCAGGTGCCATTTTAATCTGATTGTATCCAGAGAAACCATCCATGAAGGATAATACCTTATGTTGTGCGGTGTTATCAACTAGAACATCAATATGGGGAAGCGGAAAGTCATCTTTGGGGCTTTCCCTGTTCAGGTATTTGTAATCCATACACATACGTACCTTACCATCCTTCTTAGGTACTGGAACAACATTGGCGACCCATAGTGGATAGGACGTGACAGCTAAGAAACCGACATTGAATTGTTTCATGACTTCAACCTTGATATTTTCTGACATATTCGGCCGCATATGAAGAACCTTCTGTTTCACTGGAGGAAAATTCTCTTTTGTCGGTAGGCGATGAACCACAATATCGGTGTCAAGCCCTGGCATGTCTTCGTATGACCAGGAAAAAACCTCAACATAGTCATGTAGCATCTGTATTAACCGTTGTTTGAGATTGGGATCCAAGTTAGCACCTACCTTCACTTCATTTATGTCCTCTTCAATACCCAATTTCACTGTCTCAACTGTCTCCTCGTGAGGCTGTATTGCCCTTTCTTCCCGTTATAATAGTCTGGAAAGCTCTCCCGGTACCTCACAATCTTCCTCACCTTCGTCCTCGGCTTGGTTGACCAGATTTTCAAAGTCATGATGAGAAATAGCATAACCATTATCAATGGGATCCAAAGTGGACGTGGATCTGCGGTTTAATATGTGAGTGTGTGTAAGAGCATAGCTGTATATTTTTGATAAAGTAAAGAGGCAGAAAAGAAAAACAAAGAGCGTAATATGTGAAATGTCCAATGTTTTATTGATGACATATGAAAATTAAGTAATGACCCTCAAAAATAGGTCATTGTGCCTCGGGTAAGACACAAGGCTTTAATGTTTCAATTGTTCAAATATTACATTTCCTGACAAGAAAAAGAAAAATTACTCTTGAATAAAAGTAATGGGTACAAAGTGTTTAGCCTCCCAATTGCTGAGTCCACTACTGATGGTTGGGAAGATCCACTTTTCCAGGTCATAATCACTATCGCTGTCTTCTAAGGAATTGACTCCATGGTTGCTAATCCGTAAGGGTGGTTCCCCGGCGCGAGCACGACGAACAGCTTTCTGGGCTCCTAAAGTAAAACCCAAACCAAATTTGTCAGATTTGTAGGGAATATCCGGAAGTTGGCCCCAAATTATACACCCACCTTCTTCGACTACTGCCCTGGAATCCTTCAGAGAAGCCATCTTCAGTGGAGGTCTTGTAGTTTTTGGAACGCTGGCAGTGGTTTTGGTTGCAACAACGGTCTGTAGAACCTCTTCAAAGTTCTGACAGGGGGTCTCAATGAACTCGCCGTCCATTTCAACGTACCTGAAAGAGTTCAGGTGGCTCACCATGTACTCCTCCTCCCCATGAACTGTGATTATCTTCCCATTGACTGGGTACTTTAGCATCTGATGTAGGGTGGATGTCCATCACATAGAAAGTGGAATTAAAAGTCTGAGTAACCACTTTGATAGGGATGTCCACCTCCCCATGCACCATTCTTTTAGAACCGTCAAAGGCTCTCACCATAATGTTACTGGGTTTCAGAGTCAATCCTTCGCAATCCAATCTGTCAAGGGCTTTATTGGGTAGAACATTCAGCGATGAACCTGTATCCACTAGAACATGGGAAAAAGTAGTGCCCCTGCAATTGATAGAGACATGCAGAGCATCATTATGTTTGCTTCCCTTGGGGGTTAGGTCTGCATCAGAGAATCCAAGGCCATTGTCAACTGTCAAACTAGCCACACAATTCTCGAATTGATCAGCGGAGATCACTTGAGGCACGTGGGCAGACTTTAGGAATTTTACTAAAGCCTTGGCATGGGCTTCAGAGCACAGTAACAAGGCCAACATTGAGATTTTGGAAGGGGTCTTCCTCAGTTGTTCAACCACATGGTAGTCACTCTTCTTGATTATTTTAAATACCTCTTCCATCTCCTTTTTAGAAGCCTCAGGGATGGCTTCTGGATGTGCCTTCATCCGGACAGGATCAACCAATACCTCTTTTCCCCGAGTCTCAGCCAACTTGGTAGCAGGGATAAAAGTAGGACTAACATTAGGAGTAGCTATATGAATATTGATAGGAGCAACAAGGATAGTCACATGAGTAGCAACAGTTTTAGGAGGAGAGATCACGGGAGAGAAAACTCTTCCGCTTCTTATTATCTTACTGGTCCTGACGATATTATTAATGTTAGGATCAGAATCTTCGGCATCTTTATCTTTAAAAACCAGCAAATCTTGCTTGACGCCATGGTAATAGACATCAGCCCCATAGTTCCAGGGAAGAGCTTTATCTGAGGAATATGGTATAGGTCCAAGGAAGGTAATTATGAACGAAGCAACTTTCGGATAAGATGTAATCCTGACAGGTCTTTTGAACGAGACCTTGGGAGGATTGGAGGAAATGGTAATGATAGAAACATCTTCACACTGAGCACTTGTAAATGGAGTCTTCTCAAACAGAATTTCTTTATCATCCGTCAGGCGCTGAACGCCTTCCTTCAAGAAATGGAAACCATTAGGTAGGGACAAGTATAAGTGGCAACCTTCGCCACAACCCGGAAATAAACCGGTCTGCAAGAGATTCTTTTTAATAGTCAGGAGTGGAGTAGCTAGTTTATCAATAGAAGCAACAAATATGTCATCATCAATAGAATTAACACCACGGTCGTGCTTGGGCATAGGGGAAGTTATAACATTAGGGGTTTCAGGAGCATCAAATTCAATCTCCTTTGCCTCAATCAAATCCTGCACCTTGTTCTTCAAAGCCCAACAATCATTTATATCATGTCCTGGACTTTCAGAATGGTAAGCACACCGAGCATTTGCATTGTAGTGAGGGGATGTAGTGTTGGGGTTTTTGGGAGCCTCTTTCAGGGTAACCAAATTGGATTTCAGCAGGTGTGGTAAAACCTGGGATAAGGTCGTGTTAATTCGGGTAAACTGTCTCCTTGGCTTATCTGTTCTAGACTGATTGTTTCATTGTTGGTTTGAGGCAGGATTGGAAATCATAACATCCCCTACTGTCGAACGACGTTCAGTTTTATTATGATTTCTTTGGCTGTAAGCAGCACTGACCTCCTTCTTCCCCATGAAAGGTTTCTATGTAGTACTGGAGGATGCATCTATCTGGGTCTTAAAACTTTTAATGCCAGCCTCTACCCGTTCACCAGTCAGTATTAATTCAGTAAATCTAGCAGACGAGCTTCCATTCAGATGGTTAAAGAACGGACCAGACAATGTGCCTAAGAATAATTCAATCGGCTCCCTATCAGACAACGGAGGCCAGACTCTTCCCGCAAGGTCTTTCCATTTTTGGGCATAGTCCTTAAAACCCTCGCTGGAACCCATAGACATACTTTGCAACTGTGTATGAGTCGGGGCGAGGTCAGCATTTTATTGGTACTGCTTGTAGAAAGAAGCATCCAGATCTTCCGAATTACACACATTGGTTCTTTCTAGTTGATAGAACCATTCCAGCTGAGTCCTTGCCTAACGTTCCAGGAAGAAGTGTACCCACAAATCCCTATCAATAGTGTGGGGTTTATTTTCCTGACATACGACCTTAAATGTAGCTTAGGACCGGAGACACCGTCGTACTTAGCAAATGTAGGGACATTCAACTTCCGCGGGATGACCACCTCTGAGACCAGTCCTAGCTCTTCAAAATCTAACCCGAATACCCTTTGGATCTCCATGGCATTGAGACGACCCTCCAAATTTTTGTATTTATCGTCGACAGGAGGATACTGCTCCTCAGAATAGTCAGGTTCATCTTCTTTAGACTCCCTTGTACTATGGTCTTCTTCTCTTGGCTCTCCTTCCTGATTGTCTCTCTCTTGATGGAGTTGCGAGCTCTGAAACTTGCTTCGCTGGTCCTTTGAACCTTCTTCCCAAATTCATAACACCCATTGGCCTCTTTTTCTTCTTCTTGTCCTTGAGAATTAGAGCTTTCAAATCTTCTTGTCCCTTAGCCAGATTCAGGAACATTTCTTGGAATTGGGCATTCTGTGCCTGAAGCTCCTTAACTGTTTGTTCAAGAGCCATTGCTGAAATAAACAACGGAGAAGATAAGAAACCTGTTCTGAAAACCTGTTTTATGCAATGATATGTATGATATATGTATGCAATGTTTTCAAGGGCCTCATAGGGTTTAAACTCTTTTAACTAAAATAGAAACAAACACTTTTTATTAGTAATCTCAAATGAAATCAAAGTTTACAAAGGAATAACAAATAAGAAACTTCTAAGTCTCCCAAGGACGCTTCCTTTTGGGGCTAATGTAGGCATTGAGATTCTGCTCTTCGTGAAGCCGCTTTGTCAGTTCCAACACCTTTTTCTCACTGGCATAGAATTGAGACTCAAAGGTATCTCGTTCTTCTTTGAGCTGTATCCAATATTTTTGCAATTCTTCGAAGTTTGTTGGCATATCAGGATGAAGAATGATGTGAGACTCGACCCCTTGAACAATAGGCTCTGAAATCACTGGTAGGATAGCATCATACGACATCATAATATTTTTAGCACGAGCTCGCACCCATTTGAGGTATGGCTCCAAAGGGATGGAGTTATTATGTCCTAGAGTCCTGCTATCAGTCTTCTTAACCATCCCCCAAGTGTGGATGAACCTTTGATGATAACCTTGTAGATCATTTGAATAGTCTAACATAATATCTCGAATGAGCATATCATGAAGACCATCCCTCCGGGCGTAGCCGAACTGACATAAAGATAAAGAGGGGTTATAGGTGATGCCTCCTTTAATGCCAAGGAGTGACACATTGGGAAATTCTCTGCAGCGATTAATAAAAGAGATGTCTTCTTGGGAGTGAGGGTACCAATAGATGTTAGAGTGAGAAAGAGACATTAATCTCCGGTTCCATCTTAAACCTAATTCATTCTTCATTACTGACCGAGGAAGGTGCGAAATAAACCACCTATAGAGTAGAGGTATACAACACATAAGAGTCCCTCGCTTCTTCATGGTACGTGTATGGAGTGAGTGTAGAATATCCTCGAGAAATGTAGGCACTGGATTGTGAGCAAGGAAAATGTTAATGGCACTAACATCTACAAACTGGTCTGAATTGGGGAACTTAACCAACCCGTAGATCAAAAGAGCTAAAACATCTTCAAAGACATGGTAACTCATAACGTCTAGGAATACCTGGGCTTTCTTCATCGGGAAACTTGTGAGGAGGCCCTTAACTCGACTCCTTCATTCCCAATTGGACTCAATGTCAGATGGCTTCAAATGCAAACTTATGGCAACATCTTCAGCAGTTGGATCTTGTTCTAAACCGGTAAAGGCTATCTTCTCCAATATAGGAAAACCAAGTATTTTGGAGAATTATTCCAACGTAGGCACCAACTAATAGTCTGGAAATGTGAAGCAGTGATGCTTAGGGTCGAAGAACTGGAATGAGACACTCATCAAACCTTCATCAAAACTGGTAGAAACTAAACTGGGCAAGTATCCATATCTCTTGTTTAATGAGGAACTCTCAGGAACCTTTGAAACCAATTCTTTGAGTTTGGGAGGGATCTCTACAAAATAGATTCAGATGGTTTTTCTGCAAGCTGAATCCATGACCTACAAAATAGATAAGAGATAAATCCACAGGCCCTTGAAATGGTTAGTGTACATAACATGTTATGATGTTTATGATGTTTATGATGTTATGATTATGCTTTGAAATCACAAGTATATCAAACACAAACAAGTAACCCAGAGACCTTAGGTTTAAAGGTTTGCATGAGTTTTAAAGGTAAGTACCCTCTTGAAGTTTCAGTTGGCTCAACCTGTCCTATTAATAGTAACCGAGTTCTAAGGAGTATCATATCACTGACGTTTCTTTTAGGCATTGTTCTAGCTCAAGCATCGAAGTATTGCAGCCAGAATGTCCCAAAAGTCTAGTCTCAATGAGTGTAGTATCGAGTATCAACCAATCTTCGGTCGGAACCAAAGCCGGCTATCTCACTACTTTCTAATGGCTTAGAATGAGTCAATTAAAGGTTCTAAAGTTCAGTTAGCGCTTAATGACACTAAGGAAGCCTAATGTTATCCTTGACTGACTCAAGGAACATTAGTACAAACCAAAGTATCACGCTAACATAGCTATCACTTTGTCCATATCGGTCTACACCGTACAACTTCCATGATTTATTGCTACTTACCTAATAAGGTGCCCCAGATCCGGGTGTAGGATCTATAGTAACAACCCAAACAATCCCTCAAAAGTAAAGCATAAAAACTAAAAATGAAAGAAAATTTAAAATGAACTAAGCTCTAAGGTAACCTCACTCTTTTCATAATTCCCCAGCAGAGTCGCCAGTTCTATCATACGGTGGCAGAACCGACTGTTTAATACTGGTTTTGCATTTTGTGTTTGCAAATATTGCGCTAAGCAAGAGTCGCCACCGACTTTTCTTTTATCCAAATTAAGGAAAGGGTGAAAAGAACAGAAAATGAAATTTTCGAGATTATTCTGAGTAATGGGGGTAGATTACGAAAAGGGAAGGTGTTAGCACCCTTTCCATCTGTAGTTATCTATGGGCTCTTAGATGCTTAGCTC